>OX438899.1:10151403-11395761 GCA_949316265.1 Diarsia mendica | reverse complement strand
AAAAACATTTTTGGATACGAGCAACAATAGTAGAAAAGATTGGCAGGGTGGTATATAGAGTTTTTATTCCTGAATTAAACTCCCATGTAACAAGACACAAGAATCAGATAAGAAAATATAATATTAGTGACCAATGTGAGCACCCGACATCAACATGGGATACCGACAGTGTTTCTGACACGAATGAAATTGAAACTGTTCCGGAAATCACATCACAGTCGGAACCTGACTGTCCAACTACTACCGATCAGCTTACTAGGGCTGGGGAGGAGGAGACGGAGACTCACAGCGAAGAATCGTCAGCAGTGGTTTCTGAGGGCGGAGCTACGACTGTCACAGACGATGGGACTTTGTCAACAGAAACTCGAGTACAGGGACTTGATATACCACCAACTGCCGCACAGGACAGGGCGAAACGTAATCGTCCTCATGTAGATTATAAACAGTTTTTTTAGAATTACGTTATTATTTGTTTGGGAGGGGTGTTATGTATATATGTAAGAAGGTAGTCTATGTCGGTTACAACCTCATGTCATGTTACTTCTTTTTATTATTAAACTGTCAGTGCTAAGCAACTCGCTGTTTGATTCGGACGTACATAACAGTTAATTATTTTCCTGACGGTACAATACATTACCTACAAAAATCTTCAGTATATTATAAAGTAACATCACAAACATTAACAATAACCGAAAAACGGTCGAAATGACATTAAAACGTCGTGCTCCTTTCAAAAATCTTTGTCAGCTACATAATAATAACAAAAGGGGCAGGTGAGAGCTAATAAACAGAATGGCTTTGTCCTCTTAACGAGCTTTCACGGAAAGACTAAGGGCCAGTTTCACCGGTTACGGATAAAGTGTCAGATAGTTATCTGACAGTTATCTGACAGATAATGCTATCAAAAGTTGTAGTTTATCTGGCAGATAAGTTCCGGATAGGCTATCAGGGACTTATCAGCAAGTGGTGAAACCGGCCCTTAGCCGTGCAAATATAAATAAACTGCTATTGTTTCAGAACCTCTGCTTTTAGCGATCTGTTGGAAAATACAGTGAACGCTCTGTGTATCTTCTTAATTACTGATACAGACGTTTCCGGGTCTTCTCAGCTCTGATGCACAGCGCAGTATGTTTCATTAGGTTGTTTACGAGTATAAAAAGCGATGGAAAAATCACGCATTGTGTCGGAGATACGACTTGGATTTTATTTCCATAATTGTCAGTTATTTCCGAGTGTGTGATTTAAAGTATTTTTTTGTTTTCATTATGAATATAAAAAAGATGCTAACAATATTTTTAATAACTTGTCTACTTATAGTTAGGTACCTATATCATAATTTAATTTATTTGTACTTTCTTGATTCAATATATATTTTTAAATTCATATTCATCTCTTTAAGAAGTTCACTTATTTATAAGTAACATAATTATACGGAACTCTGTAAAGTTAGTGTAAAAAGTGTATTAGAATCCACATTTCTGTAACTGCCCTCAGACGGAAAGTTTTTATTTTAATCTCTTTATTCCTCAGTGTTTTTGAAACGTAAGTATCGTGTTTTTTTTTAACGGAAAATGTACAAACGAAAGAGGAAACGTCCTTATATTTTCAGAGGTAAGAACAACATCGTTTATTAAATTCAATGATATTTCGTATTTCGTCTAAAAATAATCCGGAGTATCCTTCACAGTACTTCAGTAAATAATTGAATGTGAAACGTTTCCGTGTTATTATGATAAATAAACCGCTGTTATCGGATCTTTTAGTAAACCTATCTGCAGCGGTGTACCGTGGTATGCCATATAGGAATTACTTAATCAGAATTTCTCAATAGCAGCCACTTAGTCTGAACTTTGTGCCCCTTATAATAGGCTTGCCCCCTATTACATCATGGGACTTGAATATAAATGGCGAAATGTGGGCGCACTATTAAGACCACCTTTGCCTAACCCATAAGGGATTACAGGGGTGACGCGATGACGCTATGTAAAGAAAACAAAAACAGGGCAAAAAAGGTGAATAATTTGTCATCATTTTAAAACCGCACCAACTCGAAAAAAATACATTTCTCCAAGAAACAGACCCTTCTCACAGACACCAAAAATGTCAAACAAATCCACAATAAGTACCATTCTCACTATAATACTTCGGTAAACAACCCATTTCGGGCACTTAAGAGTTATCGTATGACACAGTCGTGGAGTACTCGACTAGACGTACTCGTACATGGAATATCTATTACAGACCACGTAAGCCCTGCCCGTTGGGGCGGCTGATAGCGGCAGCCTGTCCAAACTGGTTTAGCTTTTAAGTACGTCTTACTGACGCTCTTAGTCTGCTGATAACTGCCCCAATGTAATGTGGGATCGTATGTGGATCTTTCTAGAAGCTGGACTGGTTTGAAAATGAATTGCTTGTTTGGATTTTCTGAAGATGTATATGTTTTTGTTGGGGCTGTTAGTTTTGTGGATATAGGAATGGTTTACTGGTGTTCTGTGTTGTTTAATATGGCTAGTTGGTGGGTAGATGGAAGTGGCTGATAATAGCGTTCAGTGGCTTTCAATAAAAAAAATGTAATCCTAGCAATGGACTGCAGTCACAGGCTGTTACTAACCATTTGATGACATTATAATTGTCTTATAAATTTTGGTTTTTTTGGTAATCAATTTATTCTTATTATGGTAGTGGGCAGACGATATAGTTGACATTGAGGTTTTCCCCGGATGGCCTGGATAAGACTGACACAGGGCCCGGTAGAGATTGGTCCAAGAAAAGAGAGGCGTAAACGCAGTATAGTGGGTTAATTCAGGCTTTGTATGATGATGATGATTGTAGAGACTGTTGCAGACGAGCGCCTACTCTTGTGTGTGTGGATTTCCGAGATGAGTGATAAAGCAACATTAGTAGTAGCAATTACTGGTGTATCTTTCTTCTTAGTGTAATGATTTTGTAAAATAATGGCAAACTTCTTTCCACTAGCGATAGATGGCGCTAGTGAGTGTATGAATTAAATACTTCCGTGTTAGTTGTTAGTTAGTAAAATATAAGTATTTAAGTTTGTTTACATTTTATAATTACCAAATCATTATTATTTCGATTATTATAATTTATTTACTGATAATAATAAGTGTGTAATGTATTCTAGTCGCTCAATCGAACATACTGCTGTGTACTTCGCTCTGATTGGTCGAATAGTTTGTTGAGTGTTGCCCTACCTACTGTAAGAGTGTGGAACATTAAGCTTGTGGCCAACATGGTAGACAGAGGCATTCGCTCTTGAGCGGTTGAACTGTAAACATATCTTGTAAGCCAATGTAACTGTGCTATTTATAAGTATATCTGTGATTTGTGATAGTTATGTTGAATAGATTAAAATAATCTACTTTATACTTGAGGTGTTTGATTTCATGACATCTCAGAAGTGGGACTTGCCTACAAAAACAGTGTTAATGTTAAATCGAGTGAGTGAGTGAGTTGATTAGTTATTAGGCCATGTGCGTTTAAGGTTAAAAACAAGTGTGTTAATGAATTAGGGCTAAGTATGCCTATGATTAGAGCCAAGTGTGCTCATGAATTTAGGCTAAGTATGCCTATGATTTGAGCCAAGTGTGCTCATGAATTTAGGCTAAGTATGCCTATGATTTGAGCCAAGTGTGCTTATGAATTTAGGCTAAGTATGCCTATGATTTGAGCCAAGTGTGCTCATGAATTTAGGCTAAGTATGCCTATGATTTGAGCCAAGTGTGCCCATGAATTTAGGCTAAGTATGCCTATGATTTGAGCCAAGTGTGTTCATGAATTTAGGCTAAGTATGCCTATGATTTGAGCCAAGTGTGCTTATGAATTTAGGCTAAGTATGCCTATGATTTAAGCCAAGTGTGCTTATGAATTTAGATTGAATCTTTGGCCAGGTGTGCCAAAGTCATATACAGTGAACATCAAGCGTGTAAGTTGAGCATGAATTTATTTTTTAACGAAATCATCGTGACTAAGTACGTCACAGATTTAAATAAAATAGTAGTTGGCCATGTGTGCTATGATTGAATAAAGATATGTGATACATTTGTTTTTCTCATATTTGATTACTAATTTAATGTTCTGTTAATACCCCAAAGTTTATAGAGATGTAGATTTAAAATTAAATTAATTTTTTTTTTAGAAAACATCGTAACTAAGTACGTCACAGATTTAAATAAAATAGTAGTTGGCCAGGTGTGCTATGATTGAATAAAGATATATTGTGATACATTGGTTCTTCTCATATTTGATTACTAATTTAATGTTCGGTTAATACCCCCAAAGTTTATGGAGATGTAGATTTAAAATTAAATGAGAGATGATAATTTTATGAGATCATGTTCTTGTTTTTGCTTAGTACTTTAATAATTTTGATTTTGTCATATTTTGAGGTAATGGAGTCTGATAAAGACAATACGCCAGACAAGAGCCGCCAGTTCAGACCAGTAGGGTATCAAGAGGAAAAAGGATAACTCCTGAATCGAACAATGGAGACAAGGGGACAAAATTTGCAATGAACCGATCAAGAAGGATTCGACCTCTTCGTCATCGAGCTCATCAACTGATACTTTGACTGCATCACCAAGACGTAAAATACACAAAAGGACATCAAGTTGGACAAGAAGGGAGTCCACTGCCCTGGGAAGAATATCAAGAAGGCAAGCAACAGCGCGGCGCGGTGGCGCGGCAGGCGGACCGAGCAGCTGCGGGGTAGTGCCTGCAGCAGTGGCACATAGCGAGCGACGCGTTGAAGTTTGCTATGTGAGCAATGCCAGCAGTGTGCCGATGAACCTGGTGAGTCGTACCCATTTTATTATGTTTCTGGTGCCGAATGCTCTCTGATCAAAAATAATGTTTCGTCACAGTTCAGTGGCAAGCGTGTAAACAACATTGTAAATTGACCCGGGATGGGTCATGATAGTCTGTACCTTACAATTAATTATTTTCTGAGGTTGTGATTTACGATTAAAAATTTTGTTTTATGTTGTACCAGATAGTTGTTTTAAAATGATATTTTAATTGGCCTTGAGATTTTACAACAAGGATTTAACGTTAGTATGACGTGTGATAGTGTTGTTTTTGTGTCGTGAAAAGGTTGTTAGGTTATGTGATGTTTCAAATAAGCTCAAGAATGCTTCTAACTTTCAAATTGATTTCAATACAGTTGATACAGATGTTCCGTTAGAATTTTGTTCCCAATTAATTAATCTATTGACAGAATATTCTTCTTCGTTTTATAGTGGTTTTAGATCCCATATTACAACAGGACAGTTGCAAAATAGGCTTGTAGATCCTAGTGGAACAGTTAATCGTTGCCACTACAGGGTTAGTGCTGTTCAAAGCGAAGTTGATACTGTAAGCAGCTATTATTAGGCCAAGTTGTTCACCTTTTACGAGGCCTGGTCACTGGGATGACTACTGTGTAGCCACGGGGATGGTTACGAGGCCTGGTCACTGGGATGACTTTGACTATGGTCGGTTGTGGTCACTGGGATGACTACTGTGTAGCCACAGGGATGGTTACGAAGCCTGGTCACTCGAATGACAATGGTCGTGTTGGTTACAGGGATAACTATCGGAAGCCACAAAGATGGCTGTAAGAGCAACCACCATTCCTTGAATTAGATTTTTGACTTTTGAGAAATTGAGACATTTTGAGTTTTATTGGTTCTAGCTAAAGGGTACTTGCACTTTGTTGAGCTGACTATTCTAAGTCGTAATGTTTTTAACTAAAAAAAAAAAAAAAGACTATGTAAACAAATTATGTGATTTTGAGGTGTACGTCTCGTAATAGTGAGACAATCTAGCAAGACTGATAACTTTGTTACAAGAAAAGTTTGAGAGTTCCTCTTGGTTAGGTCAGAGTATGAGCACTGAATATTTTAATGAGTTCCCTGTTATTTGAATGAGTATGGGTGTTGTTTGACATGTCAGCTTTGAGAAAAAGAGTTTGTTATAATTTTCATTAGAACCTGTAATGATTTTGTTCAGAATACCTTTTATTCCCCACCCACTTGGGCCAGGAATGGCCGAACGACTGGTATTGGGCAGACTTTTGTAAGGTCAACTGTACAAATTTTGACTTCTGTTGAGACCGATGGAATTGTTTTAGAAATTCTATTTCAGGTTTTACCCGACAATTATTTGCGATTAGTTTCGGTTCATAATGTCATCAAGGAGTACACGTGTTTGTTATCATAGATGCGTTTACCAAATTCGTGCTGCTTCGTCACTCTCTAAGCATAGACACCAATAGTAGTATTCGTGCTATTGAGTTTTGTATAGCGTTGTTTGGTGCATCGAAACGCATAATAGCAGATCAAGGTCGTTGTTTCGCTATCAAAGATTTATCTAGTTTCTGCACTTCTAACAACATAGAGTTGCACTTGATAGCTACTGGAGGTAGTCGCGCAAACGGTCAGGTTGAAAGGGTAATGAGTACCCTAGTTTTGTTTAACTGGGCATATGCATCTAGCCTCTTGATTGGGCCATTCATGAGTACCGTCAAAAGTATGTTAACAGCTGTAGAGACTAGTCGTGACCGCTCTTGGCAGGACGCATTAGGAGAGGTTCAGCTAGCTATGAACTCTACGATTATTAGGGTGACTAAATCTAGCCCTCTCGAGTTGATGATTGGGAGGGTAGCGAGATCACTTAGTTTAGTGACCGCTGATGATGATTAATTTGACTGTTGTTCATTAGATGAGATAAGAGAGCACGCGACACAGAACATTGAAAAGAATGCTTGTTATGATAAAAAAATGATTTGACCAAAATAAGGCTCAGGTTTCTGAGTAAGCTGATTGTTTTAATTGAAAATGAGGAAAGGAATGAGACAAAATTAGATCCTAAATTCAAAGGTCCATTTAAGATAACGGTTCTTGACTAAGTGTACTTACAAATACGCTCACGATCGTGTTCGTAAGATGCCCGAGGGCCAAGTACCAATAGAAATTGTAGAAGGAATAGATGAGGAGTTGGCACCTCTTTAGTTTGTGGTAACAGGTTCTCGGTTCAGTGGGTCGGAGACTGTACCAGAGTATCGTAGCCGTAGCCCGTTAGAAATCGGTGTCTTAAGCAGTCCGTGGGTACGCGGAGGGCGGTAGCTCTGGGTGGTATAGTCGGGTTTTGCCTAGAAGCGAAAACCATAGAGTCGAGGTTTGACTCGGTATTCCCGTGGGGAATAGTGTGTGATTGTTGTTGACCATGAACGAGATACCTGGGGTTTTGTTGTTTGATCAATTCAAAGTGGAATTTTGTACTTGGTCTCTGTAATCTCGAATGATTATTGATGAATGCTTCCTAATTTTAGATTAAAATTAGACTAGTTCTTAGTGAAATGAATCAAATTATAAAAATAGAGTCCTTTTATTATTTCATGAGTCAGGAATGGACGAACAAAAACTGTGCGGGATTTTTGTGTTTTCCAGATTAGCATCACACGAGGACGTGTGAATCGCAGGATGTGATGGATATAAGTGAAAAGTCCATGTGTATTCTTTGATCAGGAAATGATTCATGTTCAAGGTATCACACGGCATGATTTACAGGCTGTCTATTGTGGGCACGATTGGCGCAATGATGTGCCGCCTAAATATAAATCAATGGACAGCTTGAAGTGATGTTCGGGACTACTTATTGTGGGCATGACGTGCACAATGATGTGCCGCCCAAGGAGAAGCAATAAGTAGTTGTAGTGATCTTGATTTGGACCGCTTATCGTGGGTATGACGTGCACAATGATGTGCCGCCCAAGGAGAAGCAATAAGTAGTTCTAGTGATCTTGATTTGGACCGCTTATCGTGGGTATGACGTGCACAATGATGTGCCGCCCAAGGAGAAGCAATAAGTAGTTGTAGTGATCTTGATTTGGACCGCTTATCGTGGGTATGACGTGCACAATGATGTGCCGCCCAAGGAGAAGCAATAAGTAGTTCTAGTGATCTTGATTTGGACCGCTTATCGTGGGTATGACGTGCACAATGATGTGCCGCCCAAGGAGAAGCAATAAGTAGTTCTAGTGATCTTGATTCGGACCGCGCCATGAGTGCGATGCAGACCGCGCCATGAGTGCGATGCAGACCGCGCCATGAGCGCGATGCAGACCGCGCCACGAGCGCGATGCAGACCGCGCCATGAGCGCGAAGCAGACCGCGCCACGAGCGCGATGCAGACCGCGCCATGAGTGCGATGCAGACCGCGCCATGAGTGCGATGCAGACCAAGCGAGTGCTAGTATTGTGCAAGTGAAAGTGAAGTGCTATTAACATGGTTTTAAGTTACTTATACTACTCGTAACACAAATGTTCTAAGTTATAATATTGTAATGTTTACCTCTAACATAACTTGTGTAAAATGTAATGTATTAGATTCCCTATTCCGTATTCCCTATTTCGTTCCCTATTTCTATTTTTTTTTCCTTATTTGTATTAGAGACCCTGTTCCTCTACCCCCCAAAGACTAAAGTAGTTAAGTATTTACGAGTAAAACTGTATTACAACGAAGACACTCGTTGGCGAACGGATGGCCGAGCTGTTACAAAATATAGTGGTATTATGTACATTTAACTAGCAACACTGTTAAGAGTTGGCAACACCATAGCCCTTCCCCTAACCGTAGTGTAGACGAGACAGCTGAGACTCGACCATTCGATCGCTGGCAGCCGACTCGAAACGTTCTTAGCGAAACCTCGGCCTGAGTGACCGTTGGCCATTGAAAGTTTAAAATATTGTTGAGTATCGAAAACTATTATAATTTACTGTACACGAAATTGTGATAATTTGATTTGATTCCGATTGTGTGTGTTGATAAAGTGACGGTGAATAAAATAATATTATCCTGAAACTGCCATTTTTCTGAGTTTTCTAACACATTGTTAACGATAAATCATGCCACAGCGAATCTGAGATCAATTTATAGCCGAATGTAATGATTTTGGTAACAGGTTCGTCGTTACTCGTAATTTAACTTTCATCTAAATTGTAAAATAGTGCGTCAGGAGATCGCACGATGTCGGATGGCCGAATGTAATGATTTTGTAAAATAATGGCAAACTTCTTTCCACTAGCGATAGATGGCGCTAGTGAGTGTATGAATTAAATACTTCCGTGTTAGTTGTTAGTTAGTAAAATATAAGTATTTAAGTTTGTTTACATTTTATAATTACCAAATCATTATTATTTCGATTATTATAATTTATTTACTGATAATAATAAGTGTGTAATGTATTCTAGTCGCTCAATCGAACATACTGCTGTGTACTTCGCTCTGATTGGTCGAATAGTTCGTTGAGTGTTGCCCTACCTACTGTAAGAGTGTGGAACATTAAGCTTGTGGCCAACATGGTAGACAGAGGCATTCGCTCTTGAGCGGTTGAACTGTAAACATATCTTGTAAGCCAATGTAACTGTGCTATTTATAAGTATATCTGTGATTTGTGATAGTTATGTTGAATAGATTAAAATAATCTACTTTATACTTGAGGTGTTTGATTTCATGACATTAGCTTCTCGATGGAAATCTAAATTGTTTCAATCTACAATTTAGATAACAACAACGTGACACCCAGGACAAGTTACAAAACGAAGTAGGAACCTACCTATACGGTCAATGGCGACATCACACCATCAATGATATTACCTTTCCCAACAGGCCACGGTATCGAATGATACAATCGCAGTCAATACGAGTATGATAGGTACTTCACCATCAACGTGATATTATTTCAATTCAACTGAGCGATTGACCCTACTCAAACATTACAAGTTCTGTTGTTACTGAATAACATGAAATAGAGATAATACAGAAAACAATGGGACTGTCTCGTTGGTGTAGTTGTCGCAAGCGTGTTTGTTGAGCATGAAGTTCTGATTCGATTTCCGGGTCGGGTAAAGTGTTATTGGGTTGTTCCATTAGGAAATTCTATGTAGGAGCCATGGAGTCTGTATTTGTCTCCAGTTGATGGTAATAGGCTGATGGCTTGACCCTTTTACATGGGATTTAGACATAACTAGTGAAATGTGAGTGAACTACATATAAGGTACAGATCTGCCTTTCCCCTTGGGGACTACGGGCGCAATATTTTGCTGTTATTAAAATGGGATAAGCCCAAAATAGAATCATTCATCAGCAAAAATCATTCAAAACAATATGTTTTTCACTCTCTGTAGTTAAACATGTCAAAACGAACAATGTCAACTTGATGGCACACAATAAAGGCCTCTTAGGTTTATTCAAGTCCTTGTTTCTTAAGTCGCAATCTTGGCAATGGAACTGGAAGATCTTAAATCCCGGTTGTCCGACTTCTGTATGAACTCCACTAAACAGGTAACCTTCCCACTTTAATATAAGATAGACAGAGGAGTCGTCCGACGGGGAAGAATGATAGAAGAAAAGGTGTAGCGTCAACCCCATACAGAATGAAACATGGTTCGGGGGATGATGAAGACTTTACCACTGCAAAATCAAAGGCCTCACAAACATTGATTATATCGCCCCGTGCATTGGTTATAGTTATATGTGTAACTTATACTTTTCAAAAGCCCTTCGGATGTTTTCCTTCACCGATGTCCGTGTAACCTACCTAAGACAAACTTATGAATAAGAAAATACATATGAATGCAAAAAAGTCTCATTAGCTCGTGCTTTCTCGACTTGCAGACAAATCCCTATACTTTACTTTAGCCTTATATGAACAGTCGACGTAAACAGATATTCATTAGGATGTTCTCAGAGCACATAATCGTCTTGTTAGCAAGACTCAGACGGCGAGAGTTGAGACACACTATCGCATGCAAGTCGTAACGCAAGTGGCAAGGCAAGCTGTATAGCCAGTGAAGTGTGTGTAAAACATAAGAGGCCACTTGGCAGTAACTGCATTGTAAGCAGAGAGCGAGTTAGCTCGATGACGGTACGATATGTGGACTAGCTAAAAATCTTGTTATATATTGTTAACCGTTACAGTACTTAAAGTTTTAATGGCTTGATTCTAATGACTTGAAAATAACTGGTGAAATGGTGTCGTTCAATAAATAAGTACGGCTCTGGCTTGACCTGACGGAGATTACAAGTGCCGTCATGTTTGTTATTATTTAATTTTTCTGCATGGCATCTCGCAGGTCTACTAAGGCTAGGTTCTGCCTAAACGGAGTATCCAGTGGATGCCTTGAGTGTAAGGCCTCCAGCCAGGGCGTAAAAACTTATAGACTAAGTGACAGCGCAATAACTAGCTATTGAAAACGTTGATTTTTCAGAACCGGTTACCTATAATATTTTACTTCAAGGATGGGAAATCATCACGTAACTCCTCCCGTTCTGGGCGGAGCAGAAGGGAGTGTCAGACTCTTTTTTTTTTTTAAAGGGACAAGCCCGCCACACTATTCCCAAACCACTGTAAGTCCTGTTGGCCAGAATCAACAGTGGCGACCACAAGAAAAGCGCCGAGACAATGAAGCTCGACGAAGTCCCAGAGAAGCAGACTCTCTGTCTAAAGCCTATCCGTGTTCCTTCTTATATTCCTAGCGTTCCAAGGCTTTCTAACAAATACCGCAACCCTTGCAGGAGCTACCGAGAACCTACCAGGTATCCAATAGGGAGACAATATTACATTTTATCATCTAGCAAAACATTCAACAAAAACCGATCCATCCAACATCAATTAATACAAAACTAAAGTTATGCAACACACGCCGTGTTCCTCCGTGTAATGAAAATTGACACGCCAATAATTACTTTTATATGAAAGTTATTCTGTTTGATCGATTGGTGTACCTACGTGTACTACCAGAGGCTTATAGCCAAGTAAATGTGTCTACATAATACCGTGTGATGGCGCGGATTAAGAATACAAAGACTGACGATATTTGTGACCCGTTGAGATATTTGCGATGAGGAAACATTACATAACTTTAACATTACCGAATTCCCGTTTCTTTTTCGACTTTCCGTGCCTCGGCAAGCGAGTTAAGCCGTTGTTCCGTTCCGTTAGCGTGTTAAGCTGTCATTCGTAGGACTTTGACAGTCGTTAAAGGTAGTCAGTGGCCCAAAAGTCTGACAACCAGTCTTGCCAAGGGGTATCGTATTACCCAGTACTAACTGGGTTGTGGAAGTCAGATAGGCAGTCGTTACATGTAAAATTGTGGTATTTAGCTGCATTCGGATACCCTAGCATAGTTAAGCAAGGCTACTGTCTAGGTAGATGATGTTGATGATGTCAGTAAAACATCCGCCTAAGTAAAAAAAAAAGATACAAAAGACTCTGACACAGGACAGCATCACATCTTTTAACATTTGTTACGATTCAGACAATATTTGTTGAAATATCGAAGCCATTCGACACAGCAAACTTTATTTCAGTACCGGTAGGAAACTGATGTGGAGATAAACATGACTTTGCGTTATACATGGGTGCTTATTATGTCGCTTCGATACCGACGTTTCGTTCCCCGTTCGACAGAGAGTCGATTTCGAAAAATGCTTCATCAATTTATCTGTTCCCGTTCAGTGCCTGTGATCGATGACAACGCCCTGATATTTGTCAATCGTACGACATATAAAATACGTTTTAAACTTTTCACTGTCTACATTGGGTCTGATTATTGGATGTCTCATTTCTCGTTACTGGAATTTAATGTTTGGGTCAAATTGCTTTTGGCTCTTTTTTGTTCCAACTGACGGAATCCATTTTTCTTAGTATTCCTGTCGATTTTACTTATCGACAAATTCGTTGTCGATAAATTTGCTTTCGCTTCGAATTCTTTAAAATTGACAACAGTGAGTTAATTAATCCGTGTACTGGAAAACCATGCAGATTAATTATTCACAATTATGGTTGTATTCGTGGAACTAATTTTGAATCGAATCGAAGAAAATTTACTTATATTATACTACTTAGTACACTAGAAAATTATAACCTGCATTTGATTGCCACCTACAAACTGAATGTTTTATGATTTTCTTAGCGTGTTGATGACAATATTCAAATTGCCTCAGCTCAGACTAAGATTTGGCGACGAGTTTGACGTTTTCAGTTGTGTCCATCAGCTGCTGTAATATGCTAATAACTGGTAAGAGAAACGATATCAAGTTTCCCATCCAAAACTTACTAATGAAACCGAACTAAGATAAAACACCAATTAACCGGATATTGCCAAAAGATTTCACGAAGAACCAACCTTTGTACGTAAATTAGCAAAATTATGAACATGCAATTACCGCACAGAATTTCGAGACTAAGCTCTGTAAAGATAGTGTCATTTATTAGGGGCGTGTTATAATTAAACTAATCTATTGGACGCGTGTGTACCAGGATCTACCACTTTACTCTGAACCCTGACGACCCGAGTTTTTAAGTAAGAAAGCGCAACTTTTACTGGTACAACTGAGACGTGAAGGTTCTAGTTATGTTGGACGTGTGTTGTTGCCTGTCTGATCTCGTAGAAGCGCCTTCTTGTGCTGGCAGCCTCCTTTAATTAATGTCTCTGAAACTACACGAGCCACACGTATCCAATACTTGCTATAAGATGTAGGAAATTCTAAGTTCGGTAGTTTGATCACATCTTTCAAATATTGCGTGTTTTGGTTATGGGTGACGTGTGGTCGTTGTTTTTCTTTGATGTTTAATTTGTTTAGAAGTGTGTGGTAATACTTTTACTAGTGCTTCTTCAGCTTGATAAAAGTGCTACAACATATTTCCAAGAAGATCATAATAAATACTTCTAGGGCAGCTAAGAGCGGCATTATCATTATAAAAATCATACATCCATCATTATACTGTCTGTACAAGAGGCTAAAAATTCCTAGAAGTACTTTTAGGACACCTCTTAGCAATAGTCTGATTTATCACGTGTATTGTCTAGACTAGAAACTATAATTTAGGTAAAGAAGCAAATGGAATAAAGCTTGTATAACAGTAATTCCAATATGTTTATAGAAAACAGAACCTTAACCTGAATTTTCAGGCAACTTATAACTAGGCTATCTCAAAATTTTACTAAACTTAACGTCCTATTTAATTCGTAACCCAAAAAGTAGAAGCAGACACAAGCGTCATAGCCTTTTATGGTACACGCTACTTACCGTAGTCTAGCCCCATAGCTTTGAAATTCAGAAAGAAATAAAACCCCAAAATCGTACTATATTTGGCAAAAACACATCACTAATCACGCAGTTATTTCGTCCCTATTCCCAATAAAACGGATTGATCGTGCACACTCCATTAATCTGCCAATGCCAAGGACAAATGTGATGGATGTGTGACACGACATTACCTATGTCCTAGCGAACGCTATCAATCAACTGACGCCCAGAAATATTGACCAACATAGTAGTTATGATGTTATTTCTGACTATTATGGATTGGGTCCGTTTTATTCGACTTAGATGGTGGAGATGCGGATTGATTTGTCTCTTGTATTAAATAGAGGTTGTGGAGATTGTATTGAGATTTATATTTGTAATAGGATGTAATGGTCAAAAGTAGGATTAGTGTCTATTTGCGTCTGTCGTCGTAAGAGATAATGAATAAAATAATGATGTTAAAGAATAATACGAAATATCTTAATATTAATTAAGACTCACAGCGGGACATTTACCATGTTTACTATTTGTTTGAGTTCCCGATATTTCAGCGCAGTTACAAGCACCAGGTTCAGGGATAAACTGAAGTTATTGCGGGTGAGTGTGGGGTGTATGAGCCTGTTGTTTCTGTCATCTGTGGTATGAGCAGACAAATCGGTCAACCCTCTTTCTTGTTTGTTTTTTACGCTCGGTACCGCTAAAACTGTCAAACACACTATGAGCGACGAAATATCGGGAACTCAAAACAAATACATAGTAAACATGGTAAATATCTCGTTTTCAGTGTAAATGATAATGTTAGTGACCATGGTAGCTTAAAAATGCTACTACTTATCTGTGAATGTTTCTAATTACCAAAATTACTATGTAAATAACATAGAGACTATAAAAGTCGCATGAAGGATTAGAGGATTAGTTATTAGACTAAAAGGATTAGTTAATTTAGTGTTAATGTCTTTTGCTGTACTAAATGTAAATAAATAAATAAGTGAAGTATAGTATTCGAAAAAGAGAAAATTAGAATGTACTTCATTGTAGGTACATCAAAATTGAAACACAACCGTTTTACAATATTGCTATTTTTGTATACAATGGCTGCCTTAACGTTGATCGTGAAATCTTCCAGACAACCTTTGTATCTTGAGAATTTCAAAATAATTGCGTGGCCGCAAATTTGAAAAGCAATACCATTTTAAAAACACGGGCATCATAAAACTCCATATGTCACGAAACATCCATAATCTTAACAACTCATCGTTCGTTTGATGAGCCATAAAACCATAAAACAAATAAGAACGAAAGCACCCCACAGAAAACTTCTTCATATCTTTAAAGTTAACTGAAACTCCAAAGTGCATTATAACTTCCACCTGCAAGTAGGTAAGGAAGGGGGGGGGCTTTAATAGGAATATGTCTGAAAGCTTTTGAATCTTTCTTGAGTTAACGAAATATTATGCAGAATAATGAATTAAATTAGCAATTCGTTAAGTATTTGCTATTGTATTTTGTTAAGTTTTAGTTGGTTTTAATTATGGGGGTTGTCGTTTCATTAGTTTTTAGTTAGGGTTCGGGTTTGGTGGGAATTTATGTAGGTAGGTACGGTAAAAACCTTAACCTTTGTGGACATTTAGGAGTTAACTTTTAGACATTGTAAAGAAAAAGGAAATAAAATATAATAAGGTATAAATTAGAATAAGAAAAGAATAGACAGCTTAGCCAACCGTCGGCGTCGAAGTGTGTGAGATGGAATTATTATGATTGTTAGTAAATAACAAAATTACAGTAAATCGATTGACGACATGGACGCACATGTAGGTATACCCGCCTAGTGCAACAATCCCTACAGTACTCGGGAACTTGGGAATGCCTATCATAAGGGCAAAAGCTGAAGAACACTAAACCTAGCTTATTTATTTAACTTTAATTTACCTTTTATTTACCTTTTTTTAATTTTTATATGTTTATTTAAATAAATAAACAAACTTATTTTCGGGCCACTGACTACCTGTTACAACTGTCAAAGATCTACAAATGTTAACCGGGAGCAAAGTCTAACGTGCTTTCCGAGGCACAGAGGAACCTCGGTATGAGAGGTCTCCTATCTACCCAAGTGCAAACGCGGCTACACCTGTAGATTGATCCGAGCGTCATTATCTAGCCACGGGCTACTCTCCCTTTTTACACGACTGCCCCAAAAAAAAAAGTGTTATGTTTTTAGCGTTCATGTATGTATGTATGTATGTATGTTTGTGAGTTTCTTTATTCCACCATAACTTCTAAACGCCTGAACCGATTTTGATATAAGTGGTATCATTAGATTCTTTGCGTTATCCCGGGTGACATAGGCTATAGACGAATTCAAAAAACATAATAGGGTGGCCATGGTTTAGAAATAAAACGAACTTTTAATTTGTTTTTATTGAAATTTTAATGAAAAAGATAATCATCGTCTAGAACTTGTTATGTAGATTACTAAAATATACCACAGTAGTATTCAATATCTATTGTGTACTAGTAATACTACTCAACAAATGATATGACAACATTTTAAACCCGGGATTCGATATGAATAAGATATATTATATCAATAGATTCCTTGTAATGACAGAAATAAAACTGGCTAGGTTACAACTCCCAAATCCGTCCACCACGGCAGCTGAATGGTTTTAAAGTTTGTTTGAAAAGTCAATATGCGTGAATCAATTTACTTAAAACATGGTAAGAGTATTCATTTAAGGATGTAATAATGTATGCATTCATAGGTTTTTCAAAAACACTCATTTAAAGGGTGGAAAAGATATTCAGGGTTGAATTTTATAAGGAAAAGTCCTAGTGAGAGATTGAAAAACCTTTAAACTCATTACTAACGCAAATTATTAAAGCTTTGCGTGTGTAATAAAATAATAGGATGTGTGCAAGTGCGAGTTGGATCCGTCACCGATGGTTCCGTACCAGCATCTTGGTAGGTACTGTACTTGAAACTGTTTGGCACTATACTTGAATTTCTGTTTGAAATACGTCTCCTGATTTTTGAAAATAACCCCATATACATAAGGTAAGTTTAGAGTTATACAGAATAGTCCACTTTTATTATGTACATCAAAGTCAGTACCTAAACTCTGTGAACAAACTAGGTACATAGCAAATATAATCGTTTTCTTCAGGCTAGGTTTCAGCCATCCCCCCCCCCCCTATTATATAAAACAATACAAAAAAAATTCGCGCTCGCTTCGCTCGCGCATCCCCCCTTTTCGTGCTTTCGCCAATCGTAGTCATTTCACAGACTTATCTATATGCTTCTATTCTCAATTCTGAGGGCCTGAACAAAAAATTAAGTCCCTTTTGACTCTAATAACTTTTCTGCATTACATTAATAAACTGAGTTCGTCAACAAACATAATATTGAGCTTCGTGGACCTCAAATGTTGAAATTTTACTACTTTTGAGCTCTATCCAGGCATGGTTATCCAGCGCTTTATCCCCCTAGATAAGTCCCCAACTATGTTGGAGTCGGCTTCCAGTCTAACTAGATGCAGCTCAAAATTGGTATTTCACATGGAACTGCTGCCTTTTTGACCTGCACATTAGACAACCCGGTTGGCACCGGGTAATATGATACCCCTTGGTAAGATTGTTGTCAGACTTTCAAACCACTGAATACGTGTGACGACTGTCGAAGATCACAGCCGCCCTGGTTGTGATGTGTAAATGTTACGGTTTGACGTGCATTCCGTGAAAATGAATCCCAGTAGTCGACACTAACAAAGTAAACACCAATCATTTTTAGGCGCTTGGTTCTGAAGGTGGAGGATTGATGTAAACCATGACAAGAGTAAGCGATTATTTTCTCAAAACCAAGTAAAACAGTTCTTTATCCTCTTCCCTCCTGTGGCAATATCTTTGCCCCTCCCCCGCCCCCCAACCCCAAAACCAATAAAAAGCATACAAAAATTTTCGCGCTCGCTGCGCTCGCGAATCCATCCTGTTCTTTCTTCGATCTGTCTTGATTAAAACGTTCATCTAGGTACTTCTATTCTCATTTCTGTTTCTAAATCGTTCATCCAGGGAAAATTTACCAACGCTTTATCCCTTTAACCCCTCGACAAGTCTCATTGGGTAGCACTTTATAAAACATTTTAATAAAATCAAACGACGCAAGCTACCAATGATTATGTTGACCCGTGATAGTGCACAAGCTGCAAACGGTAACATTGAACAGAAGCATCGTAAATCTAGACGCGTGACACAGTTAGAAGGGTACGTTTCAGATCCACGTTAGGTAATCCCTTGATAAACAGTCTCTCCAAGAAATAAACCACCATAGATCTCCACGAAAAATAAACGATTTACATTTTTGACTTGTACACTAGACAACCCAACAAATTAGTACCGAGAAGGTATCAGTCGCATCTTCCAAACCTCCTTCTTAGACGTTTAGTTCCGAAAGTGGAGAATTAATGTCAAGTATAATAAGAGTAAGCAGTTCTCTTCTTGAAACCAAGTAAAACATTTCTTTATCCTCTTACCTCCTGATGACAACATATTTGCCCCCCCCCCCCCCCCTTCCCTGATCTCTAAGAAGTATACAAAAATTTCCGCGCTCGCTTCGCTCGCGCATCCGTCCTGTTCCTTCTCCGTTCAGTTTCACTTGAGACGCTAATCCTTTTCTATTTTGAAGTTTACCATCCAGGAAAAAAATATCATTGGTTAGCAATTCATAAAACAGTAATATTAACAACGTTTTTCAAATAGCCCCCGTTACCACTCCTATTATGTTCAACCGTGACAATGCACAAGCTGCAAACGGTAACATTCGACAGTAGAAACATAGTCAAGACACGAGACACAGACAAGAGGTTTCCTAATTTACGTTTAGATCCATGTTAACTAACCACATACTAACACTAATTATAAGAAAAAATAATTGATTTAGTATAGCACAATCCCTAGCGCAACATTGCTTTCTCAAATGAAAAATAAATTAATATATCGTGGTATACTGGTTATAGGTCAAAATACCTCTTTAACACTAAAAAATGTGAAATAAAAACAAATAATTAAAAAAATTAAAAAACACGCCTGCCATGTCAAAAACTAAACTAAAAAATTAAAAACAAGTCAAACGATTTCAGTGATGACAGAGAACAAGGTCCCGTAAATGTATTCGAAAATGGAAAACTGAAAACTAAAACTTTTATTGCAGTCGGGGGACCTGTAAAGAGTTGACCCAGCGAACTGTCCCCCGACTGCAATAAAAGTTTTAGTTTTCCATTTTCGAATACATTTACGGGACCTTGTTCTCTGTCATCACTGAAATCGTTTGACTTGTTTTTAATTTTTTAGTTTAGTTTTTGACATGGCAGGCGTGTTTTTTCTATTATATATGTCGCAGGTTTTTCATAAAATTAGGTTTTTGATCAAAAACCTAGGTTTTTCATCAAAAACCGGAAGATGACACATTTTAAACTCAATTTCATCATAAACCTGTAACAATCCAGACTAGTTCAGATTTTTGATCAAAAACCTGAACTAGTTTGGGTTTATGATATAAAGTTCTTGTCAAAATCACGGGTTTGCGTTTATGTTAAAGTTCTTGTCAAAATCACGGGTTTGCTTTGTTTTATGACAAATTTAAATGAAATAAATAGAACAATCCAATATCCTTTATGGGCGGCATGGGCACCGGGCCGTAGGCCGACGAAGGAGGCCGGCGGAGGCCCGGCACTTTGGGGACAGAAGACATTAGTGTTATATAATATGCGAGCGAAGCGAGCGCGCGTCACGGAGTACTACTGGGATTTGTTCAATTCACTAGATTTGTTTAGGGAAATGATAAAACTGTTGTTATTTTATCTTCCTCCGTGGTTTGATCAAATCCCTTAGGTTTTTGATCAAAAACCTAATTTTATGAAAAACCTGCGACATATACATACGTACCTAACCGTTTAGCGTAATTCTAAGACTACCTACATATTATATTGTATGTATTTTACCGTTACCTAGAATAAGTTTAGTTATCATATGTTCTCATGTAAGTGGCTCTTTTGTCTTTTTTGAGAATAATAGTACATTATGGTATAAGTGTGTAACGTTGGTGATTACCGCAGAGGCGGCATTGAGACCCGAGCCGTCAGGTGAGGGTCTTAAGAAAGCCGAGGACGGTAATCATCAATACACACGTGTATCATACGACGTTTTTCAACACACTTGCGAATAAAAAAAAACGTGTGGCACTCGGAAACTGCCGCGGTAAAGCTATTGCATAGCATTTTTTATCAATTATTTAATTAGACAACCTCAGTTGACAACCTTGTTATTTTCCGTAACCATAGCAACCTGGTTGAAATATTTTCGTTTCGGAATTTCTGGATTCGCTCTCCACGCTCAAGGTCCGCGATAGAAGCTATGCAATAGCTTATTAATACAAGAAAAAACATTTTATTTAGAAGATAAAAAGTTTATTTATAGAAACAATTAGTAAATGTGCAGTTAGTAAAATTATAATTAATTGTTTTTGATGGCGTAGCGGTCTCTTCAGATAGATTACTGGCCATGGTTCTGTATGTCTTTTACAGTTATATTTGTTAATTCTTGTATCCTACAGTTACACCAAATATTAAAGCAACCTGAAAAAAAAGAAAAAAAATATTATTAAGTTTAACACACAACACGCTGAAGCTGAAGTCACGTAGATAGATATTTAAAATTAGTTTAACTAATTTTAGTAACCAGATATTGGTTATCTGGAGCACCTTTTATAAATTTTTCAACATCGTTAGACGATAAAACCTTTGATTTCTTGCTTCTAAATCCATCTGACAGTCTTTTTAGATAAGCTGACAAATTAGAGTATGTTTTTAAGTCCACTCCATTCTTCGTTCGGACTGTACTTTTTAACATTGAGTATATACACCACAAAGAGCTAGGTTTGTAATTAGAAGATAATTCTTTAAAGTAGGTACGCCAAGAACACATTTTCAGAAAATGACTGCGATTTCTTGGTGTTTTGCCACTGCTTGAAATTTTGGTACGGTAATAGATATTTCTCCTTGGAGTTTTCGGGTAGCAAATTTTCCATAACGCTTAGGGCTTCAAATCTTACATCGGGCGGTGTACAACATGAATCATTTTCTTCAAAACTAGACATTTTAACTAATAAAATAACTATAATAACAGTGAAAACGAGTTGTGTATTTTTTTCGCAGTAGCGGGAAAATATTATGTTTTTTTATAAGCGATCAGCCATAGACTATAAGAGGTTTTTTTTTTTTGCTTGTCGTGGATAGTGTTTGGAGCCACGTACAAAATGGGGAATTCAAATTTTTATTTATCACAGAGAAAACAAAAATTATATTTGAGTGAAAGTTTTATTTATTAAAAACGTACTAAGTTTAAATTATCTATTTAAATACAAAGTTTCATGAAATGAGCAAGCACTAGGTACATTAATTAATTTTTACTATTGAACACGATCTTTTTTGTATCGAAACTTTTTTAAGAACATAGCAACTCAACCAATTAAATTTAAAAAAAAAACCTATAACTCACTAGTGAATAATAGTAATGAAAAATTCACAGTTTGATTATAGGTGTCATTATGTGCCTAATTGCGGTGAAATTTTAGCCACTTTATGAGCAAGTGTGTTGAAAAGTATATTAAACCTATACATAATATATGAAATAATATTGTAGCCATACTAACTACAGAAAATTCAAAGTCCTTGCAGCTACAAAATACAAACCAACTACTAAATAACAAGCATCTACAATGTGTTAATAAACGTCACCGCGAAATCCACAAGATTTAATTCCGCTTCTTCTTACTGAGAACAATTAAAATAAATAGCCAGGTAGGTAACTAAACAGGCCCTCATATTTAAATGTCGTTCATAATGACATTTTCCTTCCCCTTGTTATGAAATATAAGGCCCGTTGCCCACTAGAAAAAGAGTCGAAGTTGTGGTGTCCGATCAAATACCTTACCATATTTTATTTAACAAAAAAGGCGAAAGTTTGTGCGTATTTATGAATGTTTGTTACTCTTTCACGCAAAAACTACTGAACGGATTTGGATAAAATTAAATATACAGATAGTTAATAACTTGGATTAACACATAGGATAGTTTTTATCCCGATTTTATCATCCCGTGGGATAATTTTCCAGTTGTAGCGGACGAAGTCGCTGGCAATACCTACCTAGTAATTCTATATTTTAAAACAAATACTTCTATAGGATGACCAATATAATTGTGCAGTCTATAAATAGACTCCGGACACAGATAGGCCGAAGCAAGGAAAACCTGTTCAGGTGGAGATTCATAGATGACTCTGCCCTGGAGTGTAAATGTGGTCTTGCCCCACAAACTATGGGGCACTTGATATCGTGTCCAGCCTGTCCTGTTACTTGCACACCACGGGAACTGATGGAGGCTATTGAAAGTGCCGAACTCGTCGCCATATTTTGGGCCGACTCAATTTGAATTGTCATCGACACGCTAAGAAGAGATTGTGCAGTTCAGGCAAATTGCATCGATATGACAAGGGTACATTTATTTCAGTTTGTTGCCTCTAAGACTGCACAGATAAGTTATTTGACGTGCACAAAGTTTGTTTTCTTAGATTAGGCATCACCTTAAGTTTTGATTCTTTGCTGTTCATTAGGGTCTTGGTTTTTATGGTATAAGGGTGTTGCTGACATACGTAAAGGAATGTGACAGTATTAACACATAAATAATTAAGCCCAGTAAACTGCGTAACAGTTGTGTGGAAGCGGCTAAGATTAACCGCGCCGCGTCGCGATTTCAACTTCTTTTCGTAGCGTCACTCTGCGTGCAGAAAAGGGATAGAAATATAGCCGTCTGCACGTGAAATCTGAATAGAAGACACGACTTGACACTGCCGCAGTGACTAAGATGCTACATCGCGCGATCTCGACGCACCGCTAGTGGTAGTGGGCGACTAGCCTAAGGGAGAAGCGAATTTTTACCTCATAACGTCGACAATTAATATTTTTTAAAGAAAAGCGTCATTAGAAACGGAATACCATATTTAGGGGAGACTAAATTATTTACTTGGCTCAAAAATAATTACATGAGGAAGTACGATTTCCGTCTTTTATTTTCACTTTCATAATTAGGTTTTTTAATTAAATTGTTTGACACATTTTTGCCAATATGGAAGCTACTTCTACCAGCCCTAACTCGTTTAATTGTTTTATGCCTTTATGCCTTTTTATGCTATTTTGTTATACCTTTTTTTAACTTTGCCCCACACTAGGAATGTCTCCTGTATGGATGTAATTCACAAACACACACACAAGTAGTTAGATCCGGAACTACCAGAACAATTATTTATTCCGAGCAAGATGGAACCCACGACACGCAAAGCAGCAGCCAATCGCTCAACCACTACACAAACCGTGCCGACAAATTATTTCTCAAGGATTAAATTAATAACATAGAATATCAATTCTAATTTGCCCCTGAATTTGCTTTTATTCGTCGAATCCCGACCTTCCAATAATCATGGTTATGCTTCCCATTGTTCAAAAAACAACGAGGGTTTAAAATATTATGCCTTTTTGATCTCCAACCCTTGACAGAATTTCCTTTCATATCAATCCTAAAAGATAAAGTATGGGTATAGATAGGTAGGTACATTTCTTTGTACGCTTCCCGGTTTAGATGTCCCCTACACAATACTTAAATTATATTTTTAACCACTCGAGTGTCAAGCTAAATTTTCGCAAAATGGCGTAATGATGTCACGGCTATCCGGGATGACGTCACGTGACAGTCGGTGTCAGTCAAAATAATTTTTCAGAGACCAATGGTTAAGTAAGCTAAAACTATGTCATATTTTTAGTATCATTCATTCGTCGAACATAAATAACTATGTATGAAGTTTGCTATTTGAACCAATTCCTCAAACTGACGACCGCCAGCTCTTGAACGTGGTTTAGATGTGCTGATCGCATTCAATTTTATTACATTTCGGCCTAAATTGACCCCAACATGACACAAAAAACAGTTTTTCCTTTCAATCATACTGTAGCTACCAGTATATTATGAGTAAAAACACGTTAAAAGCAACAATATCTCCACCACTTTACAAAAACAAACTAGAACACAGTATTTTACCACCCATTTCTAGAGTTCCAATAAGAGTCTCCGCTTCAGTCCCAATAAGCGGTACCACTCTCGGCACAGATCGCAAATTGGAAACACTCTGTATATAGCCACTAACGTACACACATGTACACAAGTGTTATATGCTTCGTGTACGGATAATAACCGTAATTAGTGCTGATTACTCAAAATGAGCCAACACTGTTGTACGTGGTTGTACCTATTACGGTTGAAAGTTCGTTATGGGGGACTTGTGTGATGGAGTAGTTACATTTGAAAGGGTTTTTAAGTTTTCCTTTGTTGTTTAGTAAATATTCGGATACTAAAAAATATGTGAATTTCCAACTGCTTCGTTAGTCTTGGTTGCAAGCGTGACTGACGATGGGGTCCTGGGTTCGATTCCCGGGTCGGGCAAAGTGTTATTGGGGTTTTCCATCAGGATTGTATTAGTAGCAGCTACAGAGTCTGGATTCGTGCCTGGATGACAATAGAGTCGCCCTGACTTTACCTTAACTGGCGAAATACATACATAGATACATAGTGGCGGCGATCACAAGGCGTGATGTTATGTTATATAACTATGTGAGAATTTCAAATGTCGTCTAATATTTTCGCCAAGTGTATAAATTATTATTAATTTTGGATAACTTTCAATATGTCATCATTCTCTTTTTAGCACCAAAGTTATTCAGACCACTAACAATTCCAAATTCATTATTCTCCAGCATAATTAATAAAACTGATAACAAAAACCTCTTACTAAAAATTAAAATCACACCACAAAATTCCATATCAAAGTAGTGAAATGATCTCGATGTCAGTACCAACTGCGAGCGGTCTATTTCCATTAGCGGGCAGACAGTCGGCACAATGGTAAGCAAGCTGTTAGGGCATAATGAAGGCATTGTATGCCCGCGAACTGGTGACGTCATTATATGCAACCTCTTGTCGACTCAGCTGACTTCGATGTGATATATCGCTATCGAAGTCGGATTTTAAACTTGAAATAAATTATGTGTTTTGGTATTTTTAATTAAATGGCTTGAAGATCAATAAATCTATGGAAAGATGCGAAACGATAACTTATTCAAAACAAGTTTAAATTTTGGAATGAAAAACAAAGTTTATAAGTATAAAAAACTTCATTCCTTCGATTTAGTAACTCGAACCTTGTGACAAATACATAATATTGAGGTAAATAATAAAGATTAAGTAATGAAACTCATCTTGATAGTGTTTCTCAAATTGTACGCACACACGGTGCCACTTCAAGCTATTCAATTCCAGTAAAAACTGACCTTGCTTTGTATACGCTTCCCGTAGAATGAGAGATCAGCTTAATTTGGTTGGCCATATCCCACGAATGTCATTATAATATGCAACCTCTTGCCGACTCAGCTGCCACCGATGTGATATATCGCCGCCAAGCTCGATTTATTAGTGTTTTGTGCTTGATTGTACATAACCTTATTATTCGATTAGTCAGTTAGGAAATGTTCCGCAGAAATCTGTAGAAGAAGAATGGGATTGAATAGACCGAGGTCACTATTCTTTATTTTTTTCAAGAAGATTTGTGACTGTTCCAGAAACATAATTATTTTACTAAAGCACCACTGACTTTTGTTATACAACAATGCATGATACCATTTTCTTCAATGAAAAAGAGTTCAAGGCTTTTATTACTTACTAGCAGTTGCCCGCGACTTCGTTCGCATAGAAATTTTGACTCTCTTGTCTGGACTGCCTGTGGATGGTACTATGTCAAATCGAATGCCAAATGCCAATCAAAGCGATTAATTATATTCCCTTAAACCAGCCCTGTCGTAAAATCTATTCCTACCTGAAATGTCTTTATATTCTATCTCTCTGCCAATTTTTGAGGTACAAAAAGTCAAGGATTTCATATGGACTTATGGGAGCCCTTAGTCCAGGTCTTCCTTACAAATTTCTTAGCTTAGATCTCCTACTCCTAAACTCTAGACTTGTTAAATTTCAGGTTGTTAGTACAAAAAAAAACAGTACATTTTTACAAACATGTGAAAGCCCTCAGACCTCCTTAATCTGGCCATGTTGCTAAACCCGCTAAATCTTTTCTTAGTCAACGTCTACTAACTATAAAGTACCTTCCTGCCAAAATTGTAGTATAAAAAAGGAAGGACTGTCATACAAACTCGCGTGAGCCCTTTTAGACCTCCCTAGTCCGGCCCTGTCGCAAAATCGGTTCAAGTCTTAGCAAACTTCTACTCACCTACTCTACGTCCCTGCCAAAATTCAAGTTAGTAAAACACAAAATGATGGACTTTTATACAAACTTGCGAGCGCCCTTAAACCTCTCCAATCCGGCCCTGCCACAAAACCTGTACTTAGCAGAGTTCTACTAACTATAAACTACGTGCCTGCCAAAAATCAAGTTTGTAGCACAAAAATTAAGGATTTTCTTATGAACTTGCAAGAACCCTTAGACCTCCCTAATCCGGCCCTGTCACAAAATCTGTTCTTACCAGACGTACTAACTATCAACTACGTCCGTCTCAAAAATCAAGTTTGTAGCTCAAAAAATGAAGGACTTTCATACAAACTGGCGAGAGCCCTTAAGGGTAAACAAGCCAACGGCACGAACTAGTTGGTGGGCGGGGCTAAAATGCATGCTATTTCACCCGACATCACGAGCGAAATGCATAGAGCGAAAGAGACACAACTAAAACGGGCGCGCGATTGTTTCTATGCAGACCTTTGGTATATTTGGTTTCATGAAAAATCTATTGAATGTATCTGTTCAAAATCTAATTATTTAAATTTTTTAATAACTAATCTATGTCCGTATGGTTTCACTTTTTTCTTTTTCATACTATATACGTTACTTATTTACGCCCAAAGATGAGTTAAATTAGTGCTAAAATATGAAAGTTTTGACGTTCATAACTTCCAAATCAATATTTTTTTTCCAATTCTGCTTCCATACAGACCTAGATAATGATAAGATCAGTTGATACAATTTTTAATTTTGAACCTACACCGTCAAACAGAGGAGTAATCACTTTCGTAAGTTTGTATGGAAGAATGACTGGCTTGTTCAACCTTAAACCTCCCTAATCCGGCCCTGTCTCAAAATCGGTTCTAATCAGACGTCTACTAACTTTAAACTACGTCTCTGCCAAGAATCAAGATTATAGCACGAAAAATTAAGGACTTTCATACAAACTTGTGAGGGCCCTTAGACCACCCTAATCCGGCCCTGTCGCAAAATTAATTCATAGCAGACGCCCACTGACTATAAACTACGTCTCTGCCAAAAATCTAGATTGTAGCACAAAAAATGAAGGAGTTTCATACAAACTTGCGAGGGCCCTTAGACCACCCTAATCCGGCCCTGTCGCAAAATCCGTTCTTAGCGGACGTCTACTAACCATAAACTACCTCCCTGCCAAAAATCATCTTTGTACGTCCAGCGGTTTTTGAGATTTCGTGATGAGTCAGTGAGTGACCTTTCGCTTTTATAGATATAGATTTCTCAGTGCTTTGGTGGATGTCTCACTTGTTAGAATTTTGGTTCTGCCGGCAGGACATGCCGGTTTTTCCAAGATGGTTATTGACAGGATGGAAACTTCAGCGTTGCAACTACATAAAAATAGTCGTAGACTTGCCATAATTTGCCACATAAGCACGAAAACGGCCATTTTACATTTTCGTTCCCCTTACTGCCCCGCTGAAAGTTTCCCCTCTTTATATAGATAGTAGATACTTCATAGTTTTCCTAAAATAAAATCCAATTCCTCAACATTTTTCACCATAGTTAGCTTCGGACCCCGGATGTGAACTTAGTGGATGTTAGGCTTTCAAGATAAATCACTTCTAGTTCAGTTTATTGGCACATGCCATGCCCACTTCATTGCGACATTGAATTTAATAGGTGATGCCTTCATGTTATTAATTCAATTCTTCAATGATATTTACATTTTTCGGAAAACAAATAAGGGGTTTTTTATTATACGCTTTTTTTAAGCTTTTATTTAACTTGCTGTATTATTGTTTGCAGTGCATTAGTCAACTCAGTAACTCCCAACCAATTGAATTGAAATTTTGCACGTACCTTTGGTTCTGGTGACAACACATTTTTATGATTAAACTCTGCAGCTAGGATCGTCTCCTCACGAGAAAGCTTTTCAACGGTTGATTGCGCGGACACGAATATTTGTAAACGCGTTCATATTCCTTACTTTGAAAAAATCTAAAATAAAATTAATCTCATCGCGCAGTTTGGCATGAAACGCCATCGTGTTAAAACATTAAAACCACATGTCTGCACCATTCATAGACACGAAAAGGTACGGTACAGGTCCGTCCGTCTTTGTTTTTGTGTGTTATTTTAATTCAAAGTTTTCCACGAACTTGGAATCGAAATAAACAATTGTTGTTTTCCAGTAGTACCAAGGTATTTATGCCACCACAAAAGAGATTTCGTGTTTATTATGTTACCCCTTGTACCTACAAAAAAACCGTTTTTATTCAAATGAAAAAGCAAATGATTGCATGTGTGTATTTGAATGTTGCTCAAATAACCGACCACAACCACAACAGGTTATATTTGTCAACAAAATGATAAACTTTATCATTGTGGTCTTATCAAAAAACTATGTGCACTGTAATGACTACGAGACTAGATCAACATTTGGTTGTATTCATATCAAACCGGATTTCTGTCAATTTCTTCCGTAAGCTGTCAAACAATTCTTGCATTTTGTCAAGTTCCAACTTGACGCATTTGTCCATTGCTTCGACATCTTGGAGAAACTTGTCAGTGATCATATCTTCTCGCTTGATGGCTTTTCGCATAGCCTTAGCGACCTTTACTAATTCTGCACAAGTAAAATCAACCTCATTCTCTGTCCGCTTGTTCATAACAGCCATTTCCTTGCATTGGCTTTGAAGCTTCCTTTCCCTCTCTTGGTGTTTATAATAGCTGTGATATTTATCGAAGTCACCTGTTTTCTTGAACACAACCTGAATTTTTTTTTCACTGTCTTCATGAGTTACTGCGGCCATTTTATAGAAAACAATGCCTTTAACTAACTATTTTTCATAACAGAATAAGTTTTGAAAATTATGAAGTTAATTCATGACAACTGCGGGATTTGAAACCTAATTATGATGTAAAACTTAAATGCCAAATAAAACGTAAATATACTTGAATGTTTTAAAATTAGGAATATTCGTCCTGTGGTTGGTCCATTCTGAATGACAGGACCAACTGTCTCTTCGACAGATTTTAAATAACTTTTTTGGCATGGAACTAGTATGTACTAAGTAGTTTTTCTGATGCTAACATATTTATGATGTGCTAATAAGTCGTGAAAACAAAGCTTGCTACGCATAACTGTTTATGTCATATTTCCTTATTCGTTATTATTCACGTTAATACAATAAATGAGGCGAGAGTAGCTGTAATGTGCAACGAACTAGACAGAAATGCTACGAGGCACGGGATTCTTGCTACGACTGCTACGAAGCACCTACGAGCTGCTACGATTTGTCAGCTATCAGTTTTAATCACGCATACCTACATAAAACATTATAGGTACCTAAATATGAATTAAACTGTAAATATCCTTCCAATAGTGAGTTGACTCTCGGCTTTTGTACTAGCAACACAAGCTTTAAATAAGAATAAATAAAACAATCTAAAATTGCTATTTTTGTATCCACGACATCTCTACTCCAGCTGTGGAACTAAGAACCGGAAAGCAGCTTAATGCTTTGGTATAAACTGAAACGGTTGAAAGAAGGGAATTTCAAAACAATGTAACTAACAACAAATCCCAGAGATGGCGCTGTGCTTAGAAACTGGATAAACTTTTTGTTATTGTAGCTAGGTGGAGTGAGTATCGAACTAACCGAATTAGTATAGGTACCTAGTTAAATTAATACAAGGGGGATGTGTGCTGTTACGCGAAATGGATTAAATAAAGTAAAAATGGAGTAGGTAGTAGAAAGTATATAATGTGTGGCGCAGGTGACTGAAAAGCGGTAATGTTCGGGTCTTGGTGGTACGGGCATGTGATTCGAGGGAATGAGAAAAACCTCGCAAGTAAAGTTTTGAGTATTAATGTGGGTGGCTATAAGAGTAGAGAAGACAATAGAGAAAAGTATGGAAGAAAAAGATATGCTATTACATTTATACACATAAACTCACACCTTTTTTCATGTGGAGGTAGGCTGAAACCCAAAATATTCCTTTTGCCTCTTCCACGTTTATTCATACACTAGTGACCCGCCCCGGCTTCGCACGGGTACAAAAAAGGTATTAAAACCTTCCTCTTGAATCACTCTATCTATTAAAAAAAACCGCATCAAAATCCGTTGCGTAGTTTTAAAGATTTAAGCATACAGACAAACAAACAAATAAACAAATAAACAAACAAACAAACAGACGCGACTTTGTTTTATACTATGTAAGGATTTGAAGAACCTCACCTCGTTATTTAAATGACAATATCAATCGAAAACGGCAGTTAATGTGAAAAAAAACGGAAATACTTCATTGGACATAAATAAACCGCAAATCTAAAACGACATTATGTCACAAACAATGAGACACGGTAGTCTCCATAAATGTCATCGGTGCCATCCGCAGAAATATCATACAGTTCTTTCACAATTATATAACCACCGCCCTGAGTCACTGTTTAAAACACAGTGATATATATTTAATGCTCGTAAACATAAGGTTGCTGTTACGTTGCATCACTCTCACAGTCTGCTGAAATTACTGTGACCTTTTTTTCGTGAAAATAAGGTAGCCGCTGTACGAGGTGTCAGAAGTAAACTTGATATGAATGGACCGTACTTATTAAGGTTGCTCCATCCAAGCGGAGAGGATTTGAGACGATGTTATTGCACTGCATTGAAGTTGAGAGCAAAGACATGGATGGCATTGAAGAAAAGGATAGTATAGGTAGTCGTGTCTGTTTTGTGATAAACGGTGCCCCGTTTATCACAAAACAGACACGACTACCTACCTATGTTGTCCTCAGATAAGAAAATAACGAGATATTATATTATAAATTTTAACAAATTTTAATATGAAAGAAAAGAAAGATAGAAAGAAAAATATTAGACAAGCACAGGAACTACAAAAATAATAATAACAAAAAAGAATATAAAACAAAATATTATAAGAGAAGTGCGAGGCCAAAAAGGCTCCTATCTAAAACAAATACCGCAGCGCTGGTATTCTGATACGGCCCACTGTGATGTCACATAAAAATGATGATATCATAATTATTAAAACTAGCTGATGCCTCTTGAATCACTCTATCTATTAAAAAAAACCGCATCAAAATCCGTTGCGTAGTTTTAAAGATTTAAGCATACAAACAAACAAACAGACAAAAATAGCGACTTTGTTTTATACTATGTAAGGATTTGTTAAAATGTATACTGTCACTGTCACACGCCTACGTTTCGCCAGACACGTTTAAGGTCTATGGACCATTACCAACAACAACAAGAAACACATTGCTCGATTTAATCCTAAGGACCTTATGGTCAGCAGTCGCTCTAAAATCAACCACCAACTCAGTATTCCGTTCCTTTCTAATAATAATAATATAAGTCAAAACTATGTCAAGTACCTATCAATCATATTGATTCATTAACTAAGTCGACCAAGAAATTGGTTTACCACTCTAAGGTTGAATATCATTTGCACGTACAAAACATCAAGTGCTATTTTCACGTCAGAATCTGTCAATCTGTCATCCTTAGCGAATAATTATGTTACTGGGAGATGTCATCAAAAGTGGTAAACCAATTTCTTGGTCGACTATACCTACAATATAAACATAGCTTTGCTGTTGATAACTTGCAAAAGTACCAATCCTCTTGTCTCCCAATTTTCGCGGGCACAGTTGGTTTTCGACAGGAACTCTGTGTTTTGTCTGTATGTTACCCTTTCTTCCCCTAAGATCTGCACGATTTTGGCTGAACATAATATTTATTTATTTCAATTCCATGTACAAATACCTACATAGTTAGAATTAATACCACATGGCATTCTGAATCCTTTGAGTCAAATAGGTAGAACAGCAATGTTAAAGATAAATAAGTACCATACCTACCAATTTCTTAACAAGCATTTGAGTTTAAGTTTGAATATAAATAATTATTAACAAAAATAGGTACATAGTAATACATAAAAAATAAATCAATAATTATAATAATTCATTAAAGTAGTCCGAAACACGAGAAACCTTATAACTCCTTATCCTCAATCTTTTCTATAAGGTTTTTTTTTTTGTAAGGGAGGGAATTTTTCTATAAAAGTTACTTTACTTTCAGCTTTTTAGTGCTACAGGGTAGAGCGTCCCAAACCTTAATTGTAGAGAGCTTAAGAAGTAGACAGAAAATCAATAATTCTATGTTTTTTTCCAAATTCCATCACGCGGGTGAAGCCACGGACAAAAGCCAGTACCTATCTATCATTTAGCTTACATTAAATCTACAAAATTAATACGATTTCAGTTACCAACAAACATAGCTATGTTTAAAATTAATAATTAAACTTTGTATTATTTTGCAATAACACTCTTTTTTTGGGGCAGTCGTGTAAAAAGGCTGACATGCGAACAATTTGAATTTGCCGATTAGACGAAACAGTAATTTATTGTTATGTTTAACGATACAGGTTACACAGCTACAAACTACACTGCTAGCAAATTAATAATGTTAATAATGCAAGATTGCAGCTACCTACTTAAATTCTTGTTATGTTTTAAAACGTTGCAAAACGTGCTGTTGTGTGTAAACAAATACCAGATCCTACATTTATTACAAGTCCACGTGTATTATACACATGGTGCTTCTTAGATTAATGAAGTCAGTCATAGTCTACGTAAAATACTGGTATTCAGCTGCATCTGGTTAGACCGGAGGCCGACCCCAACATGGTTGGGCAAAGGCTCGAAAATTATGATGGTACTTTTATTAGAAACATTTATTAGATTTCGATAGAAATAATGTCCAGGGCACTATTTTATAAAATATAGCCTACAACCCGTTGTGTCCGATAATCAAGATGGGTTTTCTCTTACCCCTCCAAGGTCAGATAGGGAGAGAGATTTGTCTAGAAATAGTAATTCAATGGGATTAAATGAACTAAGGGTTGAATTGGCGATTTTAATGATTGTATTTATTGATGTAAGTGAACTTATTCAATGAACAGTGTTAAACATAATGAATCCGGTATTACATTATTTATAAACTACAAATAGATGAATAATAATACTAATAATATGTACAAGCATCAAAATGACAAATATAGTAGATTATTAACCAAGGGGATAAAGCAGTGTCTTCTGTCGCGGGTGACGATTTAAATCGCGAGTGTAGCGAGGGATTTAAGTTCACCCAAGACTAAGACAGCTATAACACCGAGGAAAATACTCTACTTTTCGTACCATTTGCGAAAAAATTAACACAATAATAATATGAGATACGCATTTATTAAAAATAATGACAATTAAAAGTAAAAGTTAACATTCGAAACATTGGTCCAATTATTGATAGAAATCACATTCTCCCCCTAGAGGATGAATGAAATTCAGTACAATTTTCTTTCCCTGTTTTTAACAGATTAAAAATGACTATTGTTATGTTCGCTTTTTGTGGCATAGAATGTCACTTTTTTGAGCAAGTGGTACGAAAAATTACTTATACATAGGAAAAGTGTCCATAAGTTTGTAAATACATACTGTGTTACAGTCGCAAATCATATTTTGTTCAACATACAGCCTGACGCTGGCCTGCAAATTGCAAAAAACGTAAGAGAATTTTAATTTCGTTAGCTACCCTGGCGCTTCTACCTCAAGCAAGAGCGACCAACTTTCATAAAACTTAAATACGTTTTTACGCTCTTAAATGTTTTTTTTTTAATCCAATCTTTGGTGCATGCTGATTTTGGTGGTGAGGCTTCGGTACAGTTAATATTAAATCGTATCGATAGAGCAACTCACCACGCAGTGGTCCAGGTGGTCTAAACTTATCTTGACAATAGAAAATCCGTTCTTAATCTTCTTTAAATTAATGCAACGGGTCAAGTAGGACTCACGCATGAAGTACGACGTACCATCATCGTAGTACAGGCCCCTTTTGTTGTTATAGCGGCTACAGAAATACACATTCTGTGAAAATTTCAAGTGTCTACCTATTACGGATCATGAGATACAATCCGCTGACAGACAGATGGATGGACGGAAAGTGGAGGCTTAGAAATAGGGTCCAGTCCAGTTGGTTACCTTTCGGGTACGGAAAACCCTTAAAAAATAACAATGATGTAGATGTTTGCAGAAAAAAACACTTCCTACTTAAAACAAACAATGTAAAAAACCAGAGGGAAAAGTCAAATTACTCATTTATTTCTCAATTCATACTAAAATAATATGACAGTGCCCATGACACGAGGAAATAACTAAAGACCCTTAATAACGAGAAAATGAGAAAGATCTCGTTTTAAACCGTCAGGAAATAGATTCCTGGAAACTAAAGTACCTATGAGTAAACAGTTCGTCATACTTTTCATTGGAATATAATCTAGGTTCAAGCCCCAGGTTCAAGCATTTCATTCACTCTCCTCTATAGAAATATAATTTATCGTCATCATAATAACAATTTAATTTATTTTCATATAGCTTTTGCTGCTTTTTTGTAAGTATGATTTAACTTTGTTATATAGGTATCAAATATCGAATTAGTATTTTAGGATAGTTATATTTATGTTGTTCCTGTAAGTGACCAGCATTGAAAAACCATTAATTACCTTAGGTTACAATTTTTGTAAATATGACGTTGATGGGTTTCTTGTTCATAATATGACGACCATGTTGTCGGATATAATTCTATTTACTCATAGTACGGAAGAAACCGTCAATTTGACAGTATTTTTATACGGGCTGAAAATGATGTCAAATATTAGTTCAACAGCTCCAGTCTCCAGTCAGCTGCTCCAGAAGTGGTTGAAACCAAAATTACAACAAGTCAAAGGTGTAGAAAAAAAATATAAATATTATTTGGCTATCAGAAAGAAGTTTATTAGCTAACTCTAAAATATATAGAACGTTCTGTATATCTTTATTGATGAGATAATTAATTTCTCACCTCCACAAGCTTTTACAAAGTATGTACCTGTTAATAATCTCATATATTATGATAAACTACTTAGGGATGCTCTCAACTACTACATTACTCTCAACCAGGGATTTAAACTATATGTACTTTTCGAGACTTCAATACACTGAAGATTATGTAATTAGAGCCTGAAGCCTGCTAAATGTACCGATCGTACCTACTAATAATAAAGTTAGAAAAGATTACTCGCGAGAGCGGTGGTTTTCGGCATTTCGAGGATTCTTGGCACGATTCTCAAGGGAAGACAGCTATAGGTAATTACGATAATGTACAGGATTTTGATTAAAATGAAGAAATTTTCCTCGGAATGTCCTTTGATGTTTTCCATAAATAAGATTTTTTTTCTTTTTTTTAATCCACAAATACTCTGCAGGTTGGGTATTTTGTAAACGCTTTTGCCTTCACTTGTGTTTATTTAGATGTGAAATTTTATTGTTATTACCTATAGTAATTACAACTTTGTAAAAGATTTTAATTTTTGCTTTTTTTATTTTTGATTAACAAAAATAGAAAATTCTGTAAAGTGTAGGTAATAGTCCCGTTAACCGTAGTTATCATTAACACTAAAATAGGATATTCACCGTGTTTACTGTTTGTTTTGAGTTCTCAATATTAACCGTATTTATTTCAATGTGAACGACGCAAGCCATTCATACAGAATGCGAAAATTGATAATAATTAATTGTCACATTTTGAAAAGGATCGTTAGTAGTTTGCGTTCTGTTGTTTCTGCCTACCCCCTCGGAGAACTAGAGTTTTTTTTTAATCTTTATTTATTTGACAGGGTTTGTTCACATAGCAAACATGTCACCCTCTTAAGAACACTTCACAAGCAAAACTTACAATCTACGCTTTACGCTTTTAAAGTTCTCTGAGTGCGGCAGTTTGATGTTGGAAAGGCTAGAATCATATTGCATGCTCCTAATTCCAGAATATTTATATTAAACCAGCTTTTGCCAGCGGCTTCGCCCGCGTGAAAATGACGATTTTCTATACAAACTTTCATTCCCTATTTAAGTACCTTAGGGTTTGAATTTCGAAAAATCCTTCCTTATTCCTTGTCTACATTATAAAGGGAACCTCTGTGCAAAATTTCAGCTTTCTAGTTCCAAGGGTTTGGGCTGGGCGTTGATGAGTCAGTCAGTCAGGACTTCTCTTTTTATTTATATATAGATTATTCCTTGTCTACATTATAAAGGGAACCTCTGTGCAAAATTTCAGCTTTCTAGTTCCAAGGGTTTGGGCTGGGCGTTGATGAGTCAGTCAGTCAGGACTTCTCTTTTTATTTATATAGATTGGCCTTGAATCAGTCTCATTCCGTACACACTCCACTATAATATGGGTATCGTCTTCGACCTTATCGTATTCCGTGCACTTTGGAGACGTGACGTAGTATGTAATTGCATCGATTTATTTATTGTAGTATTCATAATGTCAGCCGAATACCTTCTCCTGTTGTCAAGCAGAAAAATCAACCACCTGTAGGTAATGAGGTAATGCATAAAAGCTGACGCAAACGGTGTAACATGACGCCCGATATCCAATTTGATATTACCATGAAACGCTGTACAATCACCTAATTGTTGCTAAATGAAACCTTATGCCACACATAGGAACGAATTACAAACGTAGGCAGTATTCAGCTCACAGGAAATACGATAGCCAAAAATGCAGATGTCAGCAGAACTTTTTCTTTGGAAGTGGTTTGTGTACTGTACTTATGGTGCAGTTATGACTGTTAGTGTCTCATATTACGAATACAGGTGAATTCTTAACTGTTATCAAATCTAGATAACCACAACATCACGCCTGTAATACCCAAAGGGTTAGGCAGAGGTGAATAGTCAGCATCTAGATAACCACACTTAACACGTATATAAACATCTAATTTTAACCTTCTTTGCGGAAACTATATTTTCGAGCCGTTTGGGGTTGAAACTCTTGGGCCGTGGGGTCCGAGTGCTCATAGCCTGTTTAAAAAAAAAAAAAAAAAAATTTTTAATAGATAATTAGATTGCATTATAAATGATTTCTAAGATTATAATTTAGGATAATTCTAATATAGGTATAGTCAAATAAAAGCCCTCTTCCTCTCTCCTACTATTGCAGTGCCCGACAGGGTCCACAATGATCATAACTTTGTAAAACCTACCATCTAAGTAAACTTGTGGAAGCAATAAATATATTGAGTATTGAGTATTGAAGGAAATCTCGAAACGCTTAGTTGACGCTTCTCGTGACCCAAGGGCTGGCTTTTATCTTGGCCAGAGGCTAAGTGTTGCCATACAACGAGGCAATGCCGCCAGTCTTTTGGGCACATTACCGGCTGACAGCGTTGAGGAGCAGTATTTCGATGCCTTTTTATAGTTTATTGTTAGTTTAGTTTATTTTATAGTTTTTAATTAATTTAATATGTATTCAAATAGAGTAATTTTAACCTAGTTTCATTATGTCATGCTCACTGTACAAATCTATTCAGGCAAAATAAAAATAGATTCAAATTATAAAGCTTCCTTATTGGACGCCTTTTATATCCCTTAAATGTTATTTTAATATCAATTGAGGAGTGAATGAGAAGCCCTGCAATGCCTGGTTATTTTATCAGCGATCAAAGGTCAAAGGCGAAGATGCTTTGTGATCAGATAAATACCTTCGATAAACGTCTAGTATATTTATAAGATTTCACTCAATTTATCTTTTAAAGGTTGATCTTACATAACATAACAAGACGCCTGTAATTCCTGAAAGGTTAGGCGGAGGCGTACGTAGACGTAGGTTTTGGTGTACCTAGTAGGTACACCAAAATGTTGCCAATTTGGTTTATGTCCCGTGTAATAAGGTGTAAGCCTATTGCCATCAACTGGTTGTTATTGAGTAACGCCTGATGGGAAACCCCAATTACAGTTTTCCCGGCCTGGTAATCGAACCCAGGACCTCACGCTCAGCAGTAGCGTTTGCGACCACTATAATACACAAGCGAAGTAATATAAACGCGAAAATTTGTGATTAAGGATGTTTGTTTATTTTTCACTCTTTCACGCAATAACTACAGAACAAAAACTGTACGTCCAAGTATTTTTATACTTTTTAAGTGAAATGTGGCCCATGTCATAATAATTATTCCATCCGACTGACCTTTTAGGTCTCTCCAAACTCCAAAGATATGTTCACCTTCTGAATTCAGAATAGTCGTTGGTCCATCTCGTTGATTGGCAACCTAATTATCAAAATAAACCAATCTTGTTATCGATTAAAGATATTCTATCGCTGATTCAGTGGCCATTAGACGATCACAATCAAAGCATTTATTTCATGTAGGCCAGTTATAGGCAGGGACTGAAAGCGGTTACGGTTAAAGGTTAAGATACCTCAAAAATATACCGGTACCGGTTTAAAATAAAGGTTGAGCTCTGTTCTTTCTGTTCCGTGGTTGAGCTATACCGGTACCTTTATAAATAAAGGTTGGGCTAAACCGTTATTTAACCCTTACACGATTTCGGTACCGAAATGCATGCGCGGCGCGCGTGTGCGCGGTGGAAAACGTTAGAACTTGTGTATGTAGTTTATAATACATATAATAATGTGCAACAATCGGCAAGTGAACGACAGATAGAGTGGCGAGGCGGTACGTCAAAGAAAACCCGTATTTATTAAGGTTTAGGTACCGCTACCGATACATTTATAACGGTTATGGTACTTCTACCGAAATATACCGGTATGCATTTCCAACATCACAATTCCACCACCGAAAAAATAGCGGTATCGAAATATTTCGGTAACCGTTATTCAACGGTATGACGTCATACCGAAAAGGTACCGTAAAATTGTTAAAACTCGAGGAGAACTAACAAGAAAATCCATAGACGCCGCTCTTTTAAATTAAAATAGTGTTGCAAAACCCTGGTTACATCAGTCAAGTTGAAATAGAACATTATGTGAGAATGATGTAGCAAGATGTTCACGATAAAAGTGATCGTTCCCATAGCCACCTGCATTCTTATAACCCACCCATACTTGACATTCCGTTGTTGCTACATTGTTATAAAAATCATACCTATTTTAATTTAAGATATTTGACCCCATTTCAAATAATGAAGCAAAGAATAAAGTGGAATTTCACTTTAATACAAATTATAATTGAACTGCTAACTACAAACAAGACACATTGTAACAGTGTTTCTACGTTTAGTAGCCACTCTCGTTTTGAAGTAGTTTAAAGGGTGTAAAGTAAATTCATTAAGATCATCAAGAATAGGTATTATATACGTCAATAGCACAGCAAAAGTTCAACTTAAAAACGTTGGAGATCAATTTAAAATACAGAAGGGTGTAAGACAGGGAGACCCGAGTCACCAAAAATATTTAATGCAGTTTTAGAAAATATATTTAGGCAACTCAATTGGGAAACTTTCGGTATTCAAATAAACGGGGATAAACTACACCACCTGAGATTCGCAGATGGCCTCATTTTGTTTGCAGAAGATCCTATCAAACTACGAACAATGTTACAACAATTAACAACTGAAAGCAAAAAGGCAGGTTTAACGATGAATATCAGTAAAACAAAATTTATGACAAACAGGACAGAAGTCAAAATTGAGGTGAACGAAGAAAAGATCGAATACGTAAAAGAGTATATTTACCTAGGTCAAGTCATATCTGTGGAAAACCTATCAATTAAGGAAATAGACAGACGAGTAAATAATACCTGGCAATGATACTGGTCCCTCAGAGAAATTATGAAAAATAAATCTGTACCCATCTCAGAAAAGAAAACCGTCGACAACACTTGTATACTTCCATGTCTCACCTACGGCTGCCAGACCTGTCCACTAACACAGACAATTGAGCACAAACTGGGTGTATGCCAAAGAGGAATGGAAAGAAGTATGTTGGGACTAAGGTTGAAAGATAAATGGAGAGCTACAAAAATTAGAAACATCACCAAAGTAGCAGATGTTAAAGTAAAAACACGAACTCTGAAATGGAAATGGGCTGGCCACGTGATGAGATCAACAACAGGGAAGTGGACCAAAAAAGTAACAGAATGGTACCCGCGGGACGGAAAAAGACGTGTAGGAAGGCAGAAAAAAAGATGGGAAGACGATCTGCCCAAAGGTTGGAGAAGGACAGCACTGGACAGGCAAAAGTGGAGGGAACTTGAGGAGGCCTATGTCGCAAGACAGCCTGACCCGGTAACTGATTTTAAATGTTGAGTTATACACATAATATAGAGTAATAGAAATAAGTATAGAAAATATTGTTAGTATAGTTTTATGTTTTAATATTATAATATTACAAATTGTGAAAAAGGTCAGAGTAAATAAAGGCTATTTTTATTTATTTATATATTTTATAGGGTGTAAACGAAGCCGTCAACCAAGCATTATGTACATCAAACTAAGTATGCCAAATTATTGCTGGGAAACGACTTTATTTTGGGGTGAAAAATCACATTTTACGATAAAACTCAATGTAGCACGCTTAAAATATTGTGCTAGTGGTGGTGCTTTGAATAGTATACGGGTCATGGAGGTAATCTGAAAAACTTATAGTAAGTACATATTTACAAAAAACAGCTGTGAAACATTTGGAACTTTAACCCTCAATATCTTCGAAACTATGGGGTTCCCAGGTATGGTCTAGAACAAAAAAGTGATCACAGTGACGGGGAGAACAAATGCTCTTCGGATTTCGATTCTTTTAATTACAGTTAGTTGTCATAGCTTCCTTTTTTTTTGGGCAGAGCGGAAGGGAGTGTCAGACTTCTACTGACTAAAAACCAACCCATGTTCCTTCTTCGCCCTTGTGCCGAGGCCACGTCATCTCTTTCGATAATCCGCAGCCCCGACGGGATCCGCAGCCCCGACGGGTGTCATAGCTGCCCCCGTTGACAACGGAAACGGTTTACTATAAAAATGTGTACCAACCCAAAATAAGTATGTCAATAAACAAAGAACGACCAAAAACATTGCGACCACTTTGTTTCCGGACTTGGTTCAATTTCCAGGTCGGGATCAATGTCGCAGTAACTGTTGCTGGAATTGTGTCCGGCTGATAGTTCGCCGACGAACCACAGACAACGACATAGCTCTCAGAATGTGCAAGTTGAAGTGCCAATGGGGAGGTCAACCGATCGTCGTGACGTCATCGTGAGAGTCACGGGCAACCGGTGCATGCAAAAGGCAGGTTGCCGTTCGTTATGGCGTTCTATGGGGGAGGCCTTTCTCCAGCAGTGGACGTCTTATGGATATGGTGATGATGGCAACATGCGGATGTATTTAAGTATGTATACGTCTGTCTTATCCTCTTGTGATTCCGGTCGAGATATTATAATAGACCCTTTTTTATTTTTTTTTCTCCTCCCGCCCTGGGCAGATCGGTAAGGAGTGTCAGACTTCTCATCATCATCATCATCATTTCAGCCAAAAGACGTCCACTGCTGAACATAGGCCTCCCCCAGGCGTCGCCACATTGACCGGTCCCGTGCGTCTCTCATCCAGCGGTTTCCTGCAACCTTGACCAGGTCATCGGTCCACCTAGTGGGAGGCCTTCCAGCGCAACGTCTTCCGGTTCGCGGTCGCCATTCCAGAACTTTTCGGCCCCATCGGCCATCCGTTCTGCGAGCAATGTGCCCTGCCCATTGCCACTTAAGTCTGGCGATTCTTCGGGCTACGTCGGTAACCTTGGTTCTCAAGCGGATGTCCTCATTTCTGATTCGATCACGCAAGGAAACTCCGAGCATAGCCCTCTCCATTGCCCTTTGGGTGACTTTGAGCTTTCTGATAAGGGCCATTGTGAGCGACCACGTTTCGGTCCCGTATGTAATCACTGGCAACACACATTGGTCATAGACTTTCGTCTTGAGACACTGGGGTAAGTTGGACGAGAAGATACCGCGCAACTTCCCGAACGCTGCCCAGCCGAGTCGGATTCGACGATTGACCTCTTTCTCGAAGTTAGATCTACCCAACTGGACCGTTTGTCCCAGGTAGACATAATCGTCCACAACTTCGAGCGTAGAGTCTCCGATCTTGATAGGTGTGGGTGTTACATGAACATTCAACATAACCTTGGTTTTGTCCATGTTCATTTTAAGACCCACTCTTTCGGAAGCTCTACTGAGGTCATCGAGCATTGCACTGAGGTCTTCCATGGTCTCAGCCATGACCACTATATCGTCGGCAAACCAAAGGTGAGTGATGTACTCGCCGTTGACGTTGATGCCAAGTCCTCTCCAATCCAGAACCCTGAAGATATCCTCCAATGCAGCGGTGAACAGTTTCGGAGATATGACGTCTCCCTGTCTCACACCGCGCTGCAGAAGGATAGGTTCCGAGGTCTTGTCCTGAAGTCGGACTGACATGGTGGCGTTTTTGTACAAACACTTCAACACCTCGATGTACCGGTAGTCGATTTGGCACCGTTGGAGAGACTGCAGCACAGCCCAAGTCTCGATCGAATCGAAGGCTTTCTCGTAGTCCACAAACGCTAAACAGAGAGGCAGGTTATACTCTTCGGTCTTCTGTATAACCTGCCGCAGCGTATGTATGTGGTCTACGGTACTGAAGCCTTTTCGGAATCCGGCTTGTTCGGGAGGTTGGAAATCGTCAAACCTGCGTGCGAGACGATTCGTGATGACTCTTGAAAACAACTTGTAGACATGGCTTAGAAGTGAGATGGGCCTATAGTTCTTCAACCGGGCATTGTCACCCTTTTTGAAGAAGAGCACCACCACACCCCTGCACCAAGCCTGTGGCGTTTTCCCCTCGAGTATGACGGAATCAAACAGCTTCTGTAGGGCCATAAGGACCGGTTTTCCACCCGCCTTCAGAAGTTCGGCCGTAATTCCGTCATCACCCGGCGCCTTGTTGTTTTTAAGCTGTTTCAGAGCCATCCTAATCTCGTACAGGCTGACATCCGGGATGTCTTCGGTATAGTGTCGGGTCAATCTAGCTCTGGGGTCTTTCGCTAGATTTTCGACGGGTTGATTAGTTGACGTGTACAGCTGCCCATAAAAACTCTCGATCTCCCTCAGAATTTCCAGTTTGGCGGAGACGATCCTGCCATCGTCGGTCTTCAGTTTCGTGAGCTGGCTTTGCCCAATAGCCAGATCTCTTGCAAATACCTTGGAGCCTTTGTTCCTTTCAATTGCGTCTTTAATACGCTCGGTATTAAAGCGGCGGAGGTCGCTCTTCAAGGATTTGGAGATCTGTCTATTGAGCTGCCGGTATTGCCGAGCTTCGTCTGAAGACTGCAGGATCATCTCACGCCGCTCCTTCATGAGCCTGAGAGTGTGATCTGAGAGTTTCTTGATCTTGTTTGTACGACGTATCTTAAAATATTTAGACCCAGTCGTATGGACAGTTTCCACGAACCCGTCGTTGTAATCGTCCACTGAGCTTCCTAGACATTCGAAGCGATTCTGAAGTTCAAGTTGAAAGCTCTCGGGGTTTTGGATTTGGATCTGTGCTGGACGGAGCGTAGACTTCATCAGTCGCGACCTTTCTAGCTTTATATTGATGTTCAATGTGCCTCTTACCATGCAGTGATCGCTTCCGGTTTTCACCGAATTGATCACAGAGACATCATTGAACATTTGCTTGTTGGTAGACATGATGAAGTCAATCTCATTTTTAGTCGCACCATCGGGGCACTGCCAGGTCCACTTCCTGTGCTCACGTTTTTTGAAGAAGGAGTTCATCATAAAGAGGCCCTCCTTCTCCATAAAACTGGCTTGGCATTAAAGACTTCTACTGACTAAAAACCACCCATATTCCTACTTAGCCCTTGTGTCCGAGGCCGCGGTATCTCCTTCGAACAACCCGCAGCCCCAACGGTGAGCTTGCCCATAACTCACCGACCATAGGCCCGTGCCTACGGTGACCGGAAGCCATCACGTGGCCCACCAACTGTGCCTGGAATTATGTCCGGTTGATGGCAGCATGCGGGTGTCTATTATGTAAGTATGTGTACCATCTGTTTCTTCCTCTTGTGATTATGGTCGTGATGGTATGTTAGACCATCATGTTAATTTAACACATCATCATCCACAGCCTGAACTCACCCACTGCTGGGTATAGGCCTCCCGTTTCTTGTGCCAGTCTCCACGGTCCTGTGCCAGCCTCATCCAGGTTTTTCCCCCGTTTTTAGGGTTCCGTAGTCAACTAGGCACCCTTATAGTTTCGCCATGTCTGTCTGTCCGTCCGTCCGTCCGTTCTCGCTTAATCTCTGTGACCGTTAGCACTAGAAAGCTGAAATTTGGTACCAATATGTGTATCAATTACGCCAACAAAGTAGTAAAATAAAAATTGGAAAAAAATGTTTTATTAGGGTAGCCCCCCTGTATGTAAAGTGGGAAGTGATTTTTTTTTTAATTTCAACCCCAGCGTGTGATATATTGTTGGAAAGGTATTTAAAAATGAATAGGGGTTTACTAAAATCATTTTTTGATAATGTCAATAGTTTCGGAAATAATCGATCCAAAAGTACCTAAAAAACAATGTGTCCCCCCCCCTCTAACTTTTGAACCATAAGTTTAGAAAATATGAAAAAAATCTGAAAAGTAGAACTTTATAAGGACTTTCTAGGAAAATCATTTTGAACTTGAATGGAAACAACAGATGGAAACAGCAGTTATCCAATATAATTTGGTCCATGAATCGTATGAGCGCCTATACAATCCAGAGGTCAAGTTTCATTGGCCCGTAGAAGAAATTGTATATATTATAGCATACCGTTTTGGTACGGAACCCTTCATGTGCGAGTCCGACTCGCACTTGGCCAGTTTTTTTATTTTTTATTTAACACAATAAACAATTAATCATTTACCTACAGGCGTTCCCAGGGTGTTATTAACGTGACTGGAGTACGAATGACGACACGCGTGTTATTGGACACAATACAATGGGGTGTGTGACGAGTTGACCCCGGCTGTGTCAGTAACGGGATTCAATGTCATATCAACCCCACGTCGTGGCTGCGGGTTGTTGTAAAGAGATACCACGGTTTCGGCACAAGGGTTAAGAAGGAACATGGGTGGTTTTTAGTCAGTAGAAGTCTGACACTCACTGCCGCTCTGCCTAGAGCGGGAGGAGTCATTTGATGATTTCCCAACTCCCTAAAAAAAAGGTCATATTAACTACCCCTTTGTGATAAACATATCTCTAACGTAACTTCGTTATCTAAAATTGAAGTTACTCAATAAATAAAAGGTGGATTTATTTCTGTGTTAGCGTGTGCAGGAAGTTTAAAGAAGTATTTTTCTTTCTACTGAAATAATCTTAGAGGTTATTGTAGCGAAACAGAACTGTTGACTTTCGCCACTGTGTGTTCACTTAGAAATAAAATAAAATACCTAGCGATAATAATAAAAACTATAAAACAAGTATTTGCTGAAAAACTGTACAATACATGCCTTTAAAACTTAGTTTGGACTTGTTGGCAAGTTTCTCCTTCGTTATATTTGGTCTGAGAGATCTTCAGACAAAATAAAGATACCCAACAGCAGCACCAAAAAAAAAAGAAGTTCTGAAATGTATCATCACTACAATTTGATATTTCATACATTGATGGACGGTTTCGTTTATAACAATCCACGAGGAACGCTTTTGACTGAGAGAGAGTCATTTATTTCTTCACATATTTCAACGTCCAGTTTGATACTTTCCTCGTGAAAAAGAATTTTTAGGGTTTCGGAGCCCGTTGAAATTACGGATTGAATCGTTCACTAACCACACAAACTGTATGTGCTATCTTCTATCTGTCTTATGAATAGGGAATAATAGTTTGTTATGAAACTTTTTATTCCCAGTTAACATTTGCATGCGTATGAATTAAGTACGGCAAAAATAATGAGTTACGTATTTCAGCGATTCCTAAACTCAATCTCTAAGAGGGTAAATAGGGGATGGAAGTTTTAAATAAACGTAAAGGCCAACCCCTTGTTGTTGCTAGAAAATAAAACACACGTTTTGCACACTTAATGTTACGACGCGACGTAGTCAATTAGGCATCCACTTATGAAGGATTTTTCAAAATTCAGGGGGGTGAAAAGTTTTTTATACAATACTAGCGGGCCACCCAACTGTGTATAGATTTTAAAATAAAGTAAAAATAAAGGAAGGTTAAGGAAGTTTTTAAGCAAACGAAGCTAACTATAAAGCTAGCTATTATATATATTAACTAGCTGACCCGCGCAACTTCGTCTGCGTCACATAAATATAGCTATAAGTAACCTTTCTCGATACATCGACTATCCGACATTAATTAAGCTAAATCGTAACAAACAAAAAATCTTTCTTTCCTCTTTATTACAATATAGTTTAGATGGTTTAGATTAGCTTAGATTATTACTTCATACATGATATTCTCGTAACTTAAACCGTTTTCGCAGCGCACGCAACGGAAGCTCTCAGAAAGGAATTGTCTTTTCCCGTTTTTGCAACATTTCTCATTTATGCTCCGCTCCTATTGGTAGTAGCGTGATGTTATATAGCCTATAACCTTCCTCGATAAATGAACTATCCAACACAAAAAGAATTTTTCTAATCCAACCAGTAGTTCCAGAGTTTATCGCGTTCAAACAAACAAACAAACAAACAAACTCTTCAGCTTTATAATATTAGTATAGATAGGAAAGTCCTGACTCATCAACGCCTATCCCAAACCGTTGGACCTAGCTGAAATGCATATGGAAGTATTATTTGAAATTCAACCACTATGGGAGTTAATTTGGGGGATGACAGTTTGTTGGGATGTTTTCCATCATCAACACGGGCAAAGCCGCGAGGTAAAGCTAGTCGTATAATACAAATGACTAGAGAGATAAATTGATCATCATCATTTCAGCCTGGAACCACCCACAGTTGGGTTAGGCAGAGGGGAGGCTTACGCCTCCCCTCTGCCACTCTTCTCTGTTCTCTGCGTCTCTCATCCATCCGTTTCTCGCCGCTCCTGACGATATCATCCACCCAACGCGATTTAGGACGGTGGGCGCCAGTGTTGACGTTTTCAATAAAATCATACCAAAAAGTCGCAGTAAGTATAATAATAGCCCGCGTCACAAATATATACATAGATCGCAAAAATATAGAGAAAATCTTATATTTTCTCATTTCCTTTTACGGATCATGCACACGTAGAATCCCATAAAAATAAATGTATCTAATCCGTAAATATTGTCGATGTCAAAAATCGAGCTTTCTTGCTTATTCCACACTTTTCGCAATATTCGTAGGCCAGGTACGATTTTTTTCGCATGAATAAATTAATCTGAAGATATCCAAATTGACACGATCTTACAAATAGATATTGCTAGTAGCGGAGTGTGAGTTTTTTCCTTGAGAGGTAGGTATTTTTCCGAAGTGATTATTTGCGTTATATTAATAATCATCATTACTGAGTCCCACCGAGTTACACACGTAAGAATCCATTATTGAGTCTCAAATTAAATATTTTATCACTAGGTAACTTTTTCAGAATTACGAACCTCATATTTGAAATGACAGAACATAGAATCACTGTTACTTGTAAAAGACATAATTGTTGATTCTCGGGTCGGACTAAGTGATATTGGGAATTTCTCAGTAGTAGCCACGGAGCTTGGATTTGTGCCCGTTTGATGGCAATAGGCTCACTCTATTACATGGGACTTAGACATAACCTGCAAAATACATTGTATCCGTATAGTTCTACTGTTCAGTTCAACTAGTAGGACTAAACGGAGAAAAAAATCCATTTAGTTCTACTATCTGCTGTATGAATTTTAATTGAACTAAACGGACAAAAAAGTTCTTTTAGTACTACTAATTTCCGGAATTATGTCCAACTGGTTGGACCACGGGGATAGGATGATCGTGTAAAACAAACATACATGCAACGCATGTTGTACTCAATGACGCGCGCTCGCTTCGCTCGCATATTACATAACACTATTGTCTTCTGTCCCCGAAGTGCCGGGCCTCCGCCGGCCTCCTTCGTCGGCCTACGGCCCGGTGCCCATGCCGCCCATAAAGGATACTGTCGCGAGACGGTCGTATTATAATTTTGGTTAAAAGAGGAGGTAGTAATTGCATTGCACTTCAGCATTAATAGATAACCTTTTCCTGTTTATTACCAGTAGTTGTTCCATAGATCATACATTCAATTCCCAGAAGTACAACTAGTTGGACCAAGGAAAGAACAACTCACTGTAATTGAACCATTGGTAAAGATATTTCCCCATAGAACAACCAGTTGAACCCAGTTGAACCATGGGTAAATTTACTTCTCCGTAGTACAACCCATTGTATCCGTATAGTTCTAATACAATGGAAATTAGTAGTACTAAAAGAACTTTTTTGTCCGTTTAGTTCAATTAAAATTCATACAGCAGATAGTAGAACTAAATGGGTTTTTTTCTCCGTTTAGTCCTACTAGTTGAACTGAACAGTAGAACTATACGGATACAAGTGCAAAATAAGGGTGTTCTATTAGATACACCTCTTCCTTACTTGTGTCGCCTAACTTCAAACTCGGATAAATCCAATCTACCTTGATATGAGATATTTGACAAAAAGTGATTACAGTCGGAATTTCATGAAGGCAGTATTTGTTTTACTATGGCAACAGTATTGAATGAAATGATTCTGTTTAGTAAATTCAGTATTTAAACCATCCCCAAACTGTCTCACGAATCTATCTGACTTAGATAAAATATTATAACTTTGACGGTTTATTTCTCAAGAACGATGTGGATTTATAGGTACACAACTGATGAAATGGTTTAAAAGCATTTTTTTTACTTTTTTTTGACACCAATATCTTAAAACTTCTTCAAATTGGATTTATCCGATCCCGATCCTACCTACGACCCTAGCCTAGTCTGGTTAGGTACTTCCGCTATTACATTTATAGCAAAATATAAGGCATCCTCGTGCAAACACATAATCGGATTACTTAGGTACTCCTGTGCCATTAAAATATTATGAATTCAACGTTTTCTCACTCAATGCGCCAGAGAGCCACGTGCATTCATTTCAAATATACGAATGCCCTTTAATGAGAAGATGATATAAAAATCAGAGCCCAGAAATGTGTAGAACATTTACTAAGGAAAGTGTGGTCATAATGGGTGGTAAGACCCTAAACGAACCCGAAACGCACATGTTCTCCTCGTCTTAGCGACAAGAATCGGTTTCGGTCTATGGGAACCTTTTAGTTCCCCAAGTTCTTATCAAATTCATTTTTAAGTGCTATAACTTTACTTTAAACCTCTACCTGTGCCTCTACCCCCGGTGCTGCCGACAATACGACAATAAATGAAACCACTGGTAGTTCTAGTTCATAGGAACATTTTTAAACTAATATCAAAATAATAATCCTAACACCAAAATATGATTTTTTAAATCAAAAAATCTAAGTTGCATAAAACTGTAAACGAAATACAATAAAATTTACAAACAAATATTGGTTTACTAACTATATTTTTTTTTTTTTGGTTGGTGGAAAATCATCGAATGGGGCCGCTCTTGGGCAGAGCGAAGGGGAGTGTCAGACTTCTACTGACTAAAAACCGAACCCATGTTCCTTCTTTGCCCTTGCGCCGAGGCCACGTCATCTAGTACAACAATCCGCGGCCCCGACGTAGGCACCGATGCACCGATGCATCCGATTAACGAGAATCCGCAACCGTTCTCCTACGACCGATTCGCCAATGGACTGTTCGTCGACAGGACGATTCATTTATTCCCGTTTCGCCAGCAGAATCTTTCATCTATGGACATTTCATCCTAAGACCGATTCGCCACTGGACTGTTCGTCGACAGGACGATTTCCGTTTCGCCAGCAGAATCTTTCATCTATGGACATTTCATCCTAAGACCGATTCGCCACTGGACTGTTCGTCGACAGGACGATTCATTTATTTCCGTTTCGCCAGCAGAATCTTTCATCTATGGACATTTCATCCTAAGAGCGATTCGCCACTGGACTGTTCGTCAACAGGACGATTCGTTTATTTCCGTTTCGCCAGCAGAATCTTTCATCTATGGACATTTCATCCTAAGACCGATTCGCCACTGGACTGTTCGTCGACAGGACGATTCATTTATTTTCGTTTCGCCAGCAGAATCTTTCATCTATGGACATTTCATCCTAAGACCGATTCGCCACTGGACTGTTCGTCAACAGGACGATTCATTTATTTCCGTTTCACCAGCAGAATCTTTCATCTATGGACATTTCATACTAAGACCGATTCGCCACTGGACTGTTCGTCGACAGGACGATTCATTTATTTCCGTTTCGCCAGCAGAATCTTTCATCTATGGACATTTCACCAACAAGACGAATTTGGCAAAGCCATTTAGGTAGGTTATTGTCGCATCGTTGGCACCACTCTGTAAACACTGCATTCATCTCGGCACCCTTGCTATAGCTGACCCAAACACAGATGGGAACATCTGTGTTTGGGTCGGCTTCCAGTCTAACCGGAGCAGCAATTCCAGTATTTTTTATAAAGCGACTTATAAAATATAATAAATATATATAATTAGGTATATATTTATTATAATTTATATATATATATATAAGATATGTTATTGAGGATTTAAATATAAACCACAAATTGTTTCTCTGAAATACAAAGATTCGTTTTATTTTACACATCATAAACATTAGGTACAGTATTATTTGTGATCTTAATTTACTAGGTACACTTTTATCTCACCTGAAATACAAAGAAACGACATTTAAGGTCCACTAATATCGCCTCCTCAACAATATCCTTTCTTTTATCTATCTCACAAGTTTATAATAGTAAAAGTACAAATATTTCTACGCGTCATCCGCCATTGAATCATCCTTCAATTCGATACACATTTTAGAGATGTCCACAGACAACTTAACACGCGCGAAGCGCGGCAAATTCAAATTAATGAAATTACATTTTCATTACATCTCCCCCCCCTAAGAGGGAAAATCCTAAATAATATATCTATCTATAAACTATCTTCATTTTCGTTTTCTTCTACTTCATCTTCTTCAGTTTCTATTGTGACAGGTTGTAGTTTTGTTATGTGGAATAAAGTTGACTCTGTTTTTCTGTTGCCGGTGTCAATCCTATAGATGGAGTTTGATATTTTCTCTACTATTCTGTAGGGGCCTATTCTTAATTCGTCTAATTTCTTTCTATTTAGCCTATTTCCATTTTCTACATAAACACTGTCTCCTATGTTGAACTCTTGCATTTTTCTATTTCTATCAAATATTTTCTTGTTGTATTCGTGGGATTTTATTGTATTCTCTAACGCTAATCTTCTATCAGCAATCCACTTGTCTTCCCTTTCTATTGTTTTTAATTCATTTGGTAGAATACTGACATTTGTACCATCCAGTAGATATTTTGGTGCAAAACCTGTAACGGAGTGATCGGTTTCATTATATTTTTGTATACAATCTCTTGCCACAGTTGTCCATGTTCTCTTATTGTTTTGCTCATTTATTTTACATCTTATTTTATTTACTATTGTTTGATTTGCTCGTTCATTTAAGCCGTTTGAGAATGGTGTATTCACAGCTGTAAAAATTAGTTTAATATTATTCTCCTGCAAATATTGCTTAAATTCCCTTGAGTTGATGCCTGGATATTGATCTGTCAGAATTATTCCAATTTCATCTGTCTCCTGTACATTCTTTGTTAGTTTTATAAAGTCACTTGCATTCTGTGTTTTCGACGTTGCAATAAACGCATATCTTGTGTAGTGATCTATTAAAAGGTGTAGGTATTTTTTTGTTGATCTAGATCCTCCAAAGCCACCGATAGTATCTATTGACATTATCTCAAATGGTTTTGTTGCTGGTCCCAGTTGTGACATTAATCCAAATTTTCCTTGACATCTTGATTTATTTTTTATGCATACTTCACATGTTTTACAAACATTAATTATATTTTTAGTTAAATTTTTAGCTGTATATATTGGACATATTTTTTTCTGCAATTGTCTGATCCCAATATGGCATAAATCATCATGCACTTTTTTTATAAGTTTCTTACTAAATTGTTCGGAGAGGATAATTTTTTCATTTTTCTTTACCTTTTTATAATAGATTCTATTCTTGTGTATCAAATGATGTTTCTTTTCTTTTATTGTGTCGTTTTTATCTTGGTCTTCAACTATGTCTTCTATTTGTATTAAGTTAACTATTTTCAACAGTTCTTCTTTGTTTTCTTCTGATCCTAGTACAGGGTTTCGGCTCAAACAGTCTGCTTCTACATTTTCTTTACCAGGTATATATTTTACTTTAAAGTCATATTGAGACAGGTAATATGTTAGCTCTCCCAATTCTTCATCTGTCCTGCATCTAATGTTCATGTTCTCTAGAGGTTTGTGGTCTGAATCTAAATAGTAAACTGTTTTCCAATGAGCCAGTGTTGCCAGTATTTAACTGCTTCTTTCATAGCAAAACATTCCAGGTAGATAGCTTTTTTTCGTTTTTGAGCTTCATTCAGTTTCTTCGAAAAATATGCCACCGGTTTGTCTTTCCCGTCAAGTTGTGTCTGCTTTAATATTGCCCCGACACCCTCTAAGGAAGCATCTGTAAAGATTTTTATTGGTAAGTCTTTGTCATATATTTCCAACACTGGTTGAGAACATAAGTATCTCTTTATTTGATTAAATGATTCTTCACACTTCTCTGACCACACAAACTTTTCGTTTTTTCTTAATAAATTATGTAATGGATCTAAGATAATTGAGCTTCTTGGTATGTATTCATGGTAGAAGTTGATTTTACCCAAAAATTGTCTGATATTCTTTTGCGTCTTAGGCGTTGGGAAATCTCTTATTGAAATCAAATTGTCTTTTAGTGGTCTTACTGAGTTGTTTTGGATTACATGGCCAAGATACCTTACAGAGTCAGAGGCAAAGGTGCATTTCTTTAACTTCAATCTAAAGCCTTCTTTTATTATCGCTTCCAACACGTTTCTTATGTGTCTTATATGTTCTTCAAAGGTGGGTGAGTAAATCAAAATATCATCTATATAGTTTACAGAGTATCCTGTGAGATTGTGCTTTCTTAGTATATTACTTAGGATTCTCTGGAATATAGCAGGTGATGTTTTTAAGCCAAATGGAAGACAAGTCCACTGGAAGTGGCCGTCTTGTGTGACAAATCCTGTTTTATTTCTATCTTCCACCCGTAGTGGTATTGCCCAAAATGCAGAGTTAATATCCAGTGTTGTAAAATATTTACAATTTCTAGTTCTAATAATCAAATCGTCTATTAATGGGAAAGGTTGGGCTTGTGGTACAACAATTTTGTTCAGTTCTCTGAAATCTACACATAAGCGAGATTTTCTATTTTCACCTTTTTTAAATGCCAATGTCACTGGCGCTGCAAAAGGACTATAGGATTCTCAGTGATGGATTAACCCTTAATCAAATTAAGCAATTGCCTAGGGCATCACGTCTGGGGGGGCACCAGAAGAAGCACGAAACAAATTCGTCCTTAGGGCATCACGTCTCACTCTCACGTCACCAAAAACTACACCAAAAAAAAGTTTCTAAGACTAATTTGAAAATTCGCGCGTTAGTTGACACAAGAGTCCGGACCTAGAGTCATAATAACCCCGCTCCCGCTTGCCCACTCGCTGCCCGCTAGTGCATTCGGCAATTCGAATTAGTATGACTGGTTGTCAGACTTTCGGGCTCTGGCTGTTTCCGAGGCAATGAAAAAACTGAGTACCTACATACTAACATACACACATCAACACGGTCTAGGGATATTTCATACTCAATTAAATAACTCGAAAAGTACTAGCCGCATTGGAATCTTTAATACACCGATTTGTTTGTAATTTATCTCAGACTAATTCCAAATTCAAATTTTTGAAAATTCTTTTGTTTCGGTGGCGTAAAAATGTCTTGATGTATAGGAGAGGGAATTTTCATTTGTGCGAAATTTAAAAAACAATACGAATTACGTTTAGTTACAGTTTTTTTTCATTTTTAAACGTAAGATAAAGTTAAAATTGAGGTATTGTAGCCATGCAACGCCGACATTTGACGAGGGCGGAGATGTTACGAGCTGTGGGAATGCTGGAAGCTGGATCTGTTCAGCGTAATGTTGCTGAGGCCATAGGGACCCATCAAAATGTAATTTCAAGATTGTGGACACGCTATCGTGCCACAGGTGAAGTAGCGGAGAGGCACCGGGGGCCAAGTCGCATCACTACCCCCAGACAAGACCGATTTTTGCAAATTTCTGCGCGAGCTCAACCAAATGCAACGGCGACTCAATTGGTCCAAAGGCTGCGAGTGGAACACCAAGTGCTTGTGAGTGACCAAACTGTAAGAAGGCGACTGCATGAAAGCAATCTACGCTCTCGTAGACCACTCCGGGTCCCACCTTTACGGAGAGGCAATCGTGGACGACGATTAGAATGGGTTCGGAACCACGTGGACTAGGGCCGTGAGCAATGGTCCAATGTGCTGTTCACGGATGAATCCAGGTTCGGCTTCCATCCAGATTCACGAAGGACGCGTGTTTGGCGAGTTACTGGACGACGGAGCCGTCTCCAGAACCCTCAGGAAGTTCACCCATACCAAGGAGGAACAATTATGGTTTGGGCAGGAATTCGTCTTGGAGGACGGACGGATCACGTTTGGGTGCGGGGCCATATGACGGAAGAACGATACGTCCAACAGGTGCTGGGGCCCGTAATCTTGCCTCACAGAACACAAATGGGGCAAGATTTCCTGCTCATGCACGACAATGCCCGGGCACACACGGCGAGAACGGTAGCAGCTTGGTTGCGTGATACTTCCTGGCCGCGCCACAGTCGAATTTTTAAATTAGAGTTAATGCGTATGAATGTTCGAAAAGTGTTCATTATTGTTCATTATAATTAAAAAAAAGTACTATAAAGGTTTGCGAGATATTTAACAAAATTGGTGGCGCGGCCAGGAAGCATACTTCCTAGCCGCGCCACCGCGTACACTGCAATAAATATGATATTTATGTAGAAACTCAATGGTAAATAATTGTACGTCTGTTGTTTATTCTTTTGATGATGAGAAATACTGGAAAAAGTCATTATTTATTGATAAATATGGAAACTTCAAAATCGGTTATACAAACACTAAAAATAGTTACCCGTTACCCGACTTACGAACAGTTGGTCGTGGGTTCGAACCCAGGCAGGCGCATTACTTTGTGTAATTAATTTCATCACCACTGCTCTCAAAACGGTGAAGGAAAACATCGTGAGGAAACCGGCATGTCTTAGAACCAAAAATTCGAAGATATGCGACATCTACCAATCCGCACTGGGCCCGCGTGGTAGATTATAGCCCATCCCTCTCCTAGAGAGGAGGCCTGAGTCCCTGCAGTGGGAACAATTATAGGCTGATGATGAAAAATAGTATTTATTTGTATAAAAAGAAAGTACAAGGTTTCTGTAGTTACTTTTATATCAATATTCAGTGATTTTTGCAACTACAAACCTGCATAACATTTAAGTATTTTTTTTCTTGATGTGAGCAGCGGTGACCCAGTGGTGGTGGCACCGACTTACGAACAGTAGGTCGTGGGTTCAAACCCAGGCAGGCACATTACTTTGTGAAATTTATTTCATCACCGCTGCTATCAAAACGGTGAAGAAAAACATCGTGAGGAAACCGGCGGCATGTCTTAGAACCAGAAAATTCGAAGACATGTGACATCTACCAATCCGCACTGGGCCCGCGTGGTAGATTATAGCCCATTATCTCTCAAAGAGAGGCCTGTGTCCCAGCAGTGGGAACATTAATAGGATGTTGATGATTTTTTTTCCACGAAGCTGCATTGGTTCAGTGCGAATGTGAGTTGGGTTTAAAGATTCTTTATTTATTCTAAAAGAACATACATTGTTCACTTAACGAATAAATACATAAATAAGGTAACATTCAGTCCAGTAGCTAACAGTTCAGAGATAATAGTACATTTCGCTTCAAACAACACTGCTTAATCACTACAAATAAATATTACTTAAGATGTGTGTATATATTGAAAAATATTTTGCACATAATATTTTCTCTGCCATCGGTCATGTAAAATCAGTGGCTACATAACCCCATACTGGAGTCCCACAGGTTCCTGCTGGAGGAACACTTCAGACTACTCCAAAGTTACGGTTGGAGCAACGCCCACAACTCACTGCGCGCCTACACATCAGGGCCCGTATTGGCTCTGTCGTGCGCGCCATAAGTTCGGCACGGACTTCCCACACTCGCCGTGATCTCTCCGGGTCGACGCGACCACCTGTCGGCCTACACCCCTGGCATCCAGCGTGGCACCTCGCTGCGGTCATCGCCACGCCAGCTATCAGGGCAGTAAAGCTCGCCCCACAAGTGGAATTCATTAAGTTCGCCATAAACCTACCCACACCCATAGTTGGTGACTTTATTAATTATATTTTTATGTTGACAATTTGCGTGGTTTTATTTTATATAACCTGTGCCACGTAACCCATTATCTGTCACATTGGCAACTTGAAAAGTGAGTGCTTGCTATTGGGTCGCTCGCTACTCATTAGAAAACTGGATTGAGTCAACATTATTAACGAATATATACATAATCAGTGAGTTATCAGTTTTAAGTACAGTGTGTTAGTTGCAATTAATCTTCTCATCATTTCTTCAGAATGAAGCGTGGAAAACGGCTATCTGTGAGTCTAGAATCTAAAAGAACAGAAATCTGTCTTTCTAGAGTATAAGGAACAATTCAGCAGCGACACATTACCAACTAGCGAAAGTAATGTATACAAAGACGTGAGCAGAAAGCTTTCTTCGCGTATGTCGGCAAAGGCATTATATCTGTCGGCAAAACGATTTTTTTTAAATTCTTTGTTGAAAATTCCCCGGCGTGTAATAAAAATGTGTGGGGTTTATCAGAAATGGCAAGCTGCAGTACTGATGATAGCTTAATTAACAGCTTTAGTGTCCAGGATTATATTATTTTCATGCGGGAATCAAACCCGCGACTCACAGCGCAGCAGTCAATCGCTCAGGCACTGCGCCAACCTACAAATTCATGGCACAAATTTCCAACAGATTAACAAAAAAAAAATGCTTTTCGTGCTATTGTCAGACCTACTGAATACACACACTAAATTTAATAAAAATCGGTCAAGCCGTTTTCGAGAACTAACACTGTTACATGAGAATTTTATTTTTATAAGATTTATCATGTAGGTAATGACTTTTACTCTATTTCTCATTACCAATAGAACAAACAATGGTCGTACAATTGTTTATAATGGAATCTGTACATAAATATCATATTATCGCAGTGTACGCGGTGGCGCGGCTAGGAAGTATGCTTCCTGGCCGCGCCACCAATTTTGTTAAATATCTCGCAAACCTTTATAGTACTTTTTTTTTATTATAATGAACAAAAATGAACACTTTTCGAACATTCATACGAATTAACTCTAATTTAAAAATTCGACTGTGGCGCGGCCAGGAAGCATCACGCGCTTGGTTACATACACATAATGTTAGGGCCTTAGACTGGCCTGCTCAATCGCCAGATCTAAATCCCATTGAGCATGCGTGGGATATGCTGCAAAGAAGAGCTCTGAAGGAAGTTCCCGAAAATTTGGCTACAGAAGATCAACTTTTTGCGCACCTCAGAAGGACATGGGACAATATTCCGCAGCAAGACATTGACAACCTTGTTCTGAGCATGCCGAATCGTTGCCAATGTGTTATGAACATCATGGGCGCTTTCTCAGACTACTAACTTCAAGTTTATAAACACAAATTAAATGATTTTTCTATTTTTTTCAGTTTTTACTCACAAATTAAAAGTTAATTCATATACGGTTTCCGTCTATGCTTCATTTTTTTTCCATAAAATCCTGAAATTTTAATCAGTACCTTAACCATTATTAAGAAATGGTAGAATATTAAATAACGTATATTTTAAATATATACATGTCATATAAATAATTAACACATTGATAGTAATTCGCTTTTTTAAAAATATCCCTAGACCGTGTTGATGTGTGTATTTTACGTTTTACAGTTAAGTAAATCTTTACGTATCGTAGTGTTAATCGAGTCGAGTCAGTCACATCTTCCGAACCTCTGTGTTAGGCGCTTGGTTCAGGAAGTGGAGGATTGATGTCTACCAAGAACGAAGTATTATTTTATAATATCTGTGACCAAGATAAGAGTAAGCGGATCTCTTCTCGAATCAAGTAAAACAGTATTTTATACTCTTTCCTCCCAATGACAATATCTTTGCCACCCCCCAAAATCTTTAAAAAAATTCGCGCTCGCTTCGCTCGCGCCTCCATCCTGCTCTTCCGCCATTCTGTCTCGCTTGAGACGCTCATCTACTTCAATTCTCATTTCTGATTCTAAGTGGTCCATCAACCGAAAATTGTTCAACGCTTTATCCCCCTGGATAAGGGTTGTGGTTGTGGAGAACGTCTATATTATAACTTCTTTTGACTTGACCACAACTCTTTGTGACCCCCCCCCCCCCCCTCTGACACCAAAGCTGGATCCGCCCTTGCGCAAGGCGCATTTCAATAAATAAATCAATTATGCTTTGCGCCTACTCCACTTCTAAGGTACGTTATATTTCAACATCTAAAAATCAAAAACTAATGTTTTTAGGCGGTAAAGGTAATACCAATTCTAATTGACATACGGATAGGGGGGCCCACAGGCGTGGATTGCTTAGGGCATCAAGTAGTCTTAATCCGTCACTGAGGATTCTTCTATTTAATTATTCTTTAGTAACATGGATATTTGCTCTTCAATTTCTAATTTATCTTCTATTGTACATCTGTATGGTCTTTTACTGCAGTATCTATTTACTAATAGATCTATGTGAGCTTCATACTCTCTTACTGATCCTATATCATACTTGTCCTTCGCAAAAATTGTCTTATATTCCTCTATAATTGTCTCTATCTGACTTTTCTTTTCGTTATCTAAATGATCTATCATACTTACAAATTCCTCTGTTTCTATGTGTTCATTGAAATTTATTGCATATGTTTTTATATCCTTATCTTCATTTCTGTTATCTTTCGGCATCCTGCTTATTTCATTTGTTATTTTCTTTTGTTCTATCTGCAAATTCTCATTTTGGGTTAATTTGAATTGCTTTATCATATCCAATCCGATAATAAAATCATCAAAATCTTCATTTTCTACTACAAATACATCCACATCTTCTTCTAAATCAAAGATTTTTATTTTTATTGTTATTAAACCATCTGTCTTTTTCACACCATTAACTGTTTTCATAAATGCTATATTCACATTGTCTTTTCTTTCTTTTACTTTTATCAGTCTTGAATTTATTAAAGAAATCTGTGAGCCTGAATCATAAATGCCGCTCACTTCTAATTTATTTTCCAATAAAAGCTTGATTTTGATTAATGGTGTACTTACTCGTTTTTTGGATCAGTATTCGTATCGACTTCAATAATGGAGTTATTACTAACATTTTTGGTTTTAATAAATTTTTCAGGTTCATTTTTATTTTTCTTGAACCAACATGACTCTTCCGGATGATATCTTATTCCTTTGTCCAAAGACTCACAAGTTTTACATGGCTTCTTCTCATTAGTTTTATTTTTATTATGAAATGTACTGTTCTTTATTGTATTTGAGTTTTTCTTGTACATCATACATTCATATTTCCTTATGTCGTTGAACAAATCAGTGGTGCTGATGATTTCGTCTCTGTTTAACTTGTTTAAGACAAACCCAGGTAAACCTGTAGCAATGAGATCTATCATTGTTTTGGTGTCTATCATTTTGTTTATGTCTAGTAGAAGACGTTCTTTTTTTATAGCATAGTCGATTAACAGTCCTTCTTTATATCTGAAAGCAAATGCATATGTGACTACGTCCCATCCTCGGTTTTTAAAGGTTTCCAAAAATTGGTTTTTCCATTCATTCCATTCAGAATTTACAGTTAGTTTTATGACCATTGAGTTATACCAATCCAAGCAAGATTTTTCTAAAAATCTCAATACATCTATTTTTGTTTCATCTTTTGTTATGTTAAAGCGCTCACACTCTTTTTCAAAGTTCTCTATCCATTGTGTTGCATTAGGATTTTTGGTCGTGAATTTTTCAATAATAAATTTCTCTGAGATATGTTTTAGGTTATGCTGATTATCTTTTTTTGTTGTAGTTTCTATTAATTTTTGCAAGATTTTTTGCAAACTGTCCTCTTTATCTATTGGTTTTTCAATGCTCATTTCTTCTAGGTATTGCTCCATAAATTGCATGTTACCTTCCTCATCTGTGTATGTTTTCTTTAGATCTGCGTCCAATTTTATCCATATTTTTCTGCTTTGGTGCCTTTTCTTTATGCTATTTTTGATTTTTGAGAAAGTGTTCATTTTAACAATATATGTATGATGAATCACCGGCTTCTGCTCATCAGGTAAAACATAACATTTTCCTTCTTCTGTAGATATTGAGGTTATGGCTAACACATTCGATTTGCCATCACTTGATGATATCATTGTAAATTCGAATTGGAGCCGGTCCATCTTCTTTTAGTCCAAAATGTCGTTTTATAAGATATGTTATTGAGGATTTAAATATAAACCACAAATTGTTTCTCTGAAATACAAAGATTCGTTTTATTTTACACATCATAAACATTAGGTACAGTATTATTTGTGATCTTAATTTACTAGGTACACTTTTATCTCACCTGAAATACAAAGAAACGACATTTAAGGTCCACTAATATCGCCTCCTCAACAATATCCTTTCTTTTATCTATCTCACAAGTTTATAATAGTAAAAGTACAAATATTTCTACGCGTCATCCGCCATTGAATCATCCTTCAATTCGATACACATTTTAGAGATGTCACTTAACACGCGCGAAGCGCGGCAAATTCAAATTAATGAAATTACATTTTCATTACATATATTATATTTTTTTTATATATATTTATTTATTTATATCTGACCTCCACTACCCAGTTAATACTGGGTAATAATAATCCTTGTTAAAACTGTTGCTGTTATTATCCAGCCACGAGCTCTGCCTACATTAACACTGAAATATCGTTTATTATTCCAAATCAAAACAAGTTAAATAAATAAACTCGTACAACTTTCTCGCCACTGAATAAAATATATCTAATTCATATTAATTCTGTTCTTTGACTTGGCGGGAAACTAAGAATAAAATTAAGAGGCTTATGTTGTTTAATTACCTACTTATCTCCCACGATTCAAACAGATCATTTTCTCAGTCAAAGACATCCCACGCAAGTCTTTGCCCGTTGACTTACCTTTAACATTTATTCAGAATCAAATAGAACCCTCATACCTTACAAAAAAGGTTATATTCTGCAAGTTATCTTCATTCATAGTCACGAAAATTCAAATTGGTAAGGTACTCGAAACATCTGCCTACTCCTCAAAGAAAACGTTGTTTTTGCGTGGGTGTCCGTTCAAGTTATACCTGGTGACTAAATTCTGTCAGTAAATAAGCAACCGAAATAAACTGGACAGTATGATTAGATTCCCTCCTACGATAATAATATGAAAAAGGTCGAACCGATCATAATTATAAATTCTTTTTCTGAACCAAAACTTTGCCACTTACATGTTGTCACCAGTAGCATCACAAAGGTCACGTTCACTGCATTTTTTAAGGGTTTTATATAAACCCCACATCAACTAAAGTACCCGAATCTGTCAAATTTCCCCAATCAACCTTGAACCTAATGCTTTAGCGATAAGGTGGTACCTATATTATGCAGGCAGTGGCCTAACATGCACTTTTCCGTATTTGTGTATGGGCTGCCTCACCCACTCATTTAGGCCTGGATTCCAGAAAAGCGGAGACGAGCGGAGCGGAGACGAGATATGCGGAAATCAACCAATCACATTAGTCAAAATTTACATCTGGTTTTTCGCCCTTCCTGTGATTGGCACATCTACTCTCCGCTTTGCTCGTCTCCGCTTTGGTGGAGTCCCGGCCTTAAGCTACAAATTCTGAACAAGCGCACAAATGAGACCTTCACCACAGTATAACTTCACTGACCAACAAATAAATTCAGTAGTTAATTTCGAAATGTAACTATTGTTCTCGTTCGATAGGAAATGAACAGTAGTATCACCAGTCACTAGCTTTCAACCGATGACCGCAAAATTGAGTTTGTGAACTCTCTGCATCCGACACGACACACAAGCATGTTTCGCGAGTGAAAATACAGGTTGATTTAATTACATGCTCCCGATATTTTCAGCTGATAGCCAATATTATTTTGAATACATAAATATCGTTTTATTAAATTGTTTTCGTTCGTATTTGACGTGCTGGTTAGCCGTCATATTAAACAGATGTTTCACATACGCTGTTTTTGTTGACGTATTTTCCAATTTTCCGAACACACGATTCGTAGTAAGTACTTAGTATTATTTATATCATCACTAGCTGTCGAAAAATGACACTCACATTTCTACAAGACTAAGATACAAATCTTCCATTTTACGGGCTGGTGAACATTTTAATAATAACAACTTCTTGTAGACGAATAAATTGGAAATACGATAATGATATTTTTCAGAAAAAAAGCCACTTATACAAGTAATACTCTTGACGGCCGCCTTGTACGAACAGCCACCATATCCACCTCCACCAGGGACCAGCTCAAGTGGCCTTTATATCTAAGAAAGAAAGAAAACATATTTAGGTATTTTCTCCAGTTGCCATTATTTTACAGATTAAATGCACGGTGTTGCGTTTGATTCTGAGACAATATTACCTACATGCTTTTCACGTAGGAAGTATTGTAGTGAACCGTCGTCACAGCGTAATCCTGGTAAAAGCACATAAGCCTCCCTTTGACATGAGAACACAAGTTGGAACCATGAAGACCTTCAATAGATGTCTTTGTATGAAGTTACCTACATCATTCTAAGAGAATAAGGAAATATGGTCGGAGTAACTTTGAAACTTAGGTGTTTGAAGAAACTGTCGCTGTCGTGTCGCTCTGCGAGCGCGTACCTGGGAACCATTGTAGTGTCGGATATAAGTATTGGGGGTCTCATTTCTTTTTAATACAAATTTTCAAGATTATAACTGTACCTGAAACACCGCCATGACACATTTACTATTCAAAGTATCCATCAACACAATGCCTTGAGTGTGCTTCGTTGAGTTTTTGCATAAAACGTGAATTTTCTGCCAAAAAAAAGTCGTTTCCCAGCAATATTTTTGGCGTGGGGTCTCTTATAGTGGGAGAGCCGGCTGCAAAAATACCTACCTCATCAGGTACCCCAATAGGCTATCTTGAGATCGTTAACCGACACTTAAACACGTAAAAAAAATCAGGTCTGCCAGTGCCGATCCTGCCGGGTCATGGAAAAAAATCATATTTTTTGTCGTATTTTTTTGGTGAAAATTACGTCACAAGGTACCCGAATTAAAGTGCTGGCAACAGTTAACCATTGATTAATTACGTAAAAAAAAGTAGGTCTGCCATTGCGCACTCTGCCGGAAGTACTTGGCAGACCTCTAAAATATGGCCCCTCCAGCACCATGAACCTACCTCATCGAGTACCCTGATGGAACCTACGCCAAATAATAGCCAAGATGCCCTCGATAGAGGATCAAAAGGTCTGCCAGGTCTAATCTTGCCGGAACTTAGTGTTCAAAGCATTTGAAGTTGGTACGGTAGGTAGGCAGCATTATTTCATACAAAGAAGAAGGGGCGAAATGTCCCTTGTAACACTTTCTCCTATATATCAAATGAGAGAGCGTAAAAAATAGATCATTTTATTCTAAAACAGTAAATGTGTGAATAATAGGGGAAAAAAGTTATTCACCGATAAAGAGAGAAAATATTTTTTTTATTTTTTTTTCATCGGACCTACTTGAGTGGGGTGTCTATTGATAGGTCTTTTAAAATGACACTGATGTTTCTAAGATCATTTTTCTCAAAGTCAATCGTTTGAAAGATAGACAGTTTCAAAGTGCTAAAATGTGTCCCCACCTCCTATAACTTTTAAACTAAGAGAGTGAAAACTCTAAAAATAATATATGCTTTAGATCGCAATGAAAACTTATAACCAAGATTAGTTTGAACGAGATATACTAAGCCGTTTTTGAGATATAGCACATTTAAAAAACCGCAAATATAACTTTGTCATTCATACAATTACTATGAAAAACAAACTTATCACAAAATGTGTATTTCTGTTGCCGCTTTAACAAAAAATAATACAAATTAAAGGTGGCTCCTACGGTAGTACGGAACCCTTCATGTGCGAGTCCGACTCATACTTGGCCAGTTTTTTTTTCCAATTTTTTTTTTCCATTTATTCACACGTTTACTGTGTGAGTGAATAATTGATTTATTTTTGCCCAATTTTTCACACGTTTACTGTGTGAATAATTGGAGAAAAGTTATTCACCTATACAGAAATGATTTTTTAATTTTTTAGACTCAAATAGTATTCGCACTTTTTACGATGACATCGTCCGAATTTCTCATCATAATTATTTCAGCTGAAAGACGACGACCCGCCCCGCCCTTTGCACGGGTGCAATGTGCTGAATATAAACCTTCCTCTTGAATTACTAAGTCTATTTCTAAAAACTTCATTGAAATCTATTGGGTAGTTTACAAGATCTAAACGTAGAAACGCGTTCCATATGGTGTCGGACGTAAAGAATAGCACCATCCCATATCTACCCGTGAGTGTCGCAAGAGGCGACTAAGGGACGTACCAGAGAATGGGCAGCAGCATTCTACTTAACTGTGCTTTGTTATAACCTTACTACGCTTGCCAACCCGTCTGCCAAGCGTGGCGATTAAGGCAAACCTCCCAAAATGAAAATGAGCGCACAAAAATGGCCCCTAGTACCCGGCAGCCCGTCTACCCTCGACTACGGTAGCGGTCGAGGCAGCGGCGTGGCAAGGGAAAAGGTCCAGCTACCCCAAAACATACCGACGACTTGACCTGGCAACATACAATACGCGTTCACTCCGGACTTACGAGATGATAACGGAACTCGAAGGGGAATTGAGCAGGTTGCGATGGAGTATTGTGGAATTATTTGAGGTCCGAAGAGAGGGGGAGGACACGATAATCCTGAAATCCGCCTCTACTTCCGAGAGGGTTACCGGCAGTCCCAGGATGGTGTTGGGATTATCGTCCACAAGTCCCTCATGAATAACGTGGTGAAGATCGAGAGTGTGTCGACCAGGGTGGTGTACCTTATACTCAGAATATCCTCAAGATTTGTGTTGAAGGTCATTCAGGTCTACGCGCCGACCTCGGGACACCACGCCGACGATGAAGGGGAGACCATGCATGAGGATATTTATAAAACCACACACTGCTCGCAGAATGAATGACGGATGGGGCCGAAAGTTCTGGAGTGGCGACCGCGAACTGGAAGACGTTGCGTTGGAAGGCCTCCCACTAGATGGACCGATGACCTGGTTAAGGTTACGGGGATCCGTTGGATGCGAGATGCACGGGCCCGGTCAATGTGGCGACACTTGGGGGAGACCTATGTCCAGCAGTGGACGTCTTTCGGCTAAAATAATCATCATCATCAGCCTATTATGTTCCCACTGCAGGGGCTCAGGCCTCCTCTCTGGGAGAGGGATGGGCTATAATCCACCACGCGTGCCCAGTGCGGGATGGTAGATGTCACAGGTCTTCGAATTTTTTGGTTCTAAGATATGCCGGTTTCCTCGCGATATTTTCCTTCACCGTTTTGAGAGCAGTGGTGTTGAAATAAATTACACAAAGTAATGTGCCTGCCTGGGTTCGAGCCCCACGACTTACTGTTCGTAAGTCGGGGCAGCCACTGGGCCACCACAGCTCTGATGAAATAATGATGATTAGAAATCACACAGAAACACATCGCCGCCATTTTCATAACTTCGTTGGCCCTGCTCGTGCTTGGGACGATGTCATCGTTTCTACGATATACGAGTACGAATACTTTTTGAGTGTATTGCTCATAAACACACAATGCTTCGCAATGACAGAGTGGATTAAGAGTCATTTTCTATTTCTTTTAAATGTCCTACGCTTAGATCTTTAAGACATGGTAACGGATTTTAATGCAGTTTTCAGCAATAGACAAAAGTGATTCAAGGGGAAGTTTGCACCTTGCACATTGCACCTTTGCAAAGCCGGGGCGGGTCACTACTAAAAAATACAATAAAAAAATCATTTCTTTATAGGTGAATAATCTTTATCTCCAATTATTCACACAGTAAACGTGAATAATTGGAGATAAAAACAAATTGGATTTAAAAAAAAAACTGGCCAAGTGTGAGTCGGAATCGCACATGAAGGGTTCCGTACCATCGTAGGAGCCACCTTTAATTTGTATTATTTTTTGTTAAAGCGGCAACAGAAATACACATTTTGTGATAAGTTTGTTTTTCATAGTAATTGTATGAATGACAAAGTTATATTTGCGGTTTTTTAAATGTGCTATATCTCAAAAACGGCTAATTTTATCTCGTTCAAACTAATCTTGGTTGTCATTTTTCATTGCGATCTACTGCATATATTTTTTTTAGAGTTTTCACTCTCTTAGTTTAAAAGTCAGAGGGGGTGGGGACACATTTTAGCACTTTCAAACTGTCTATCTTTCAAACGATTGACTTTGAGAAAAAATGATCTTAGAAACATCACAGTCATTTTAAAAGACCTATCAATAGACACCTCACTCAAGTATGTCCGATGAAAAAAAAATAAAAAAAATATTTTCTCTCTTTATCGGTGAATAACTTTTTTCCCCTATTATTCACACATTTACTGTTTTGGAATAAAATGATCTATTTTTTACGCTCTTTCATTTGATATATAGGAGAAAGTGTTACAAGGGACATTTCGCCCCTTCTTCTTTGTATGAAATAATGCTGCCTACTTACCATACCAACTTCAAATGCTTTGAACACTAAGTTCCGGCAAGATTAGACCTGGCAGACCTTTTGATCCTCTATCGAGGGCATCTTGGCTATTATTTGGCGTAGGTTCCATCAGGGTACTCGATGAGGTAGGTTCATGGTGCTGGAGGGGCCATATTTTAGAGGTCTGCCAAGTACTTCCGGCAGAGTGCGCAATGGCAGACCTACTTTTTTTTACGTAATTAATCAATGGTTAACTGTTGCCAGCACTTTAATTCGGGTACCTTGTGACGTAATTTTCACCAAAAAAATACGACAAAAAATATGATTTTTTTCCATGACCCGGCAGGATCGGCACTGGCAGACCTGATTTTTTTTACGTGTTTAAGTGTCGGTTAACGATCTCAAGATAGCCTATTGGGGTACCTGATGAGGTAGGTATTTTTGCAGCCGGCTCTCCCACTATTAGTTTGATGTACATACCTACTGAATGCTTGGTTGACGGCTTCGTGAAGAGTTTTTAACTCCTGTTTACTGTGTTCCTGTCTTTTTCCCTTTTCTTAAATAGTTTTCATATTTGTACACTAGGCTCTGTTAAAAGGGTCTAAATAGGCAATTTTGAGCATCTTGTAAGGGTAGACGTGTTTATAAAGATAGTGTATCATCAAAAAGGAAAACATAGGGACATAGAATCGGTTGATATCTACTTTACTTTTAAGTCATAAACCATAAAGAAAACAGGCAAGTGCGTTTGTATGTAGGTAAAGAAAAGACCAGCCGCATTTCCTTTTACAACACGTTTAACTGTACAAACATTTTTTACCAAAATGCCCGCCTAAATACCTGCTAAAATAGAAAATTATGCCTTCTTGTTTTTTTTTCAATAGGTATATATACTTTTCATAACATAATTTCCATTTTTTCAATAAAATCGCCCCTTGTTTACGGCATTTGAGCGCAAAAAGCGTTATCGTAAAATAACATCGTTTTTTAATTTATTTTTTTCCTGTCGGTCAGATATTGAGTGAAAAGATGCTAAAAATGCCGTTCACAATGTAGCGAAACCAATATATATTAGTATTGGTAGCATTTTTCCTTTGTAACCCAACCAGGGTGTGGGTGTAGACACTGATATCATCAATGTTTTGTAGTAAGTAGGTATTTAATATGTATTACCTCCGTGGTCAAGGTTTAGGCGTTTGCCTTGTGACCGGTCGTGGGTTCGATTTCCACGGGAAGCGTAGTTTGTAAAGTTGTTTCCAGTTTGAAATTTGAATAGGACATTGCAGGCTTGAATCACCTGATTGTCTGATAAAAAAAAGTAGTTAAAAACTAAAAAACCCGACTGAATAAAGTGAAAAGCAAAAAACAAGCACATTTTAAATCAAACAAAACTTGGAAGCAGGCGGGGTCCATTCTATTTTCATTTCATAATTTAATATTCAAATGAACCCCGCCTGCTTCCAAGTTTTGTTTGCTTTTCACTTTATTCAGTCGGGTTTTTTTAGTTTTTTAACTACTTTTTTTTATTTTCCACTTTTTAGTTCTTTTGTTCTTTCGTTGGTCGCATAAAATTCTTCGCAGATGATTTAACTTTTGTGCTTGTATAAAGGATTTGTCACTTTGAATTTCTTTTAAACATATTAGTAGTTTATGCGACTGTGCATAATGAAGGGCATTACAACACAAGTGTGGGTTTAAGAAACGAGCCGAAGGCGAGTTTCTTAATAGCATCACACGAGTGTTGTAATGCCTAATTATGTATAGTTGCATACACTAATTTATCTACCCGAATATCATAAGGGCTCTATGATGGGCTCAGGAACCATAGGGAAATGACCAGCATTATTACCAGTGTAATGCAATAAAAAATAAACAGGTTATTAGTTGCATTCGTCGCTGCATTTACGATATCTGGCGGAGTGTTCATGTTAATTTCTGAGTCACTATCACTCATTTTCAACAGAAATAAAGAACTTATCAGAAAGTTTGTCTACTCAATGAAAGGGAATAAAAAGCTAACGAACAAATGACAGCTCGAAATGGCGGCGTTTCAGATATCTGTCAATTTTTTAAATCATAGGCAAACGAACAAAGTCACTATTCTTGTGACACTCGAGATCAAAATGTCGTGCGATTTATAATTAAAATCATACTGAATTGGGGTTTCGTATCGATAGGTATCTGTTTTAATGTAGATACTAGAATAGCACACTCACTTGAATTTGACACCTGTTCCAAATTTAAACTCATAACCTACTGTTTTCAGTAGGTTATGAGCTCATTACAGTTCTGTTAATTTCTGCTGGTTGGTAATGCTGGTCATTGCCTATGGTTTTTGAACGCATTAGAGAGGGTTTATGATATTTGGGTAGATAAAAGTGTTTTATATTTTTGTAATCTCCTTTTAAAAACCTAAGGAAAAAGTATTTTTTTTGAACTCCGCGATTTTGCCCCCAAAATCCGCAATATTTCTTAGTTTTTTAATTTTAATGTAGCCTATAGCTAGCTAGCTATAGCCTAGAACTTTTGTTGTTTAAAGCGGCAATTTCTTTAATTAAATGATTAAATTGTTGATCCGTTTTTGTTTCGCCCAAAACAACTGCGATAACACCGGTTGCAACCAAATCGACCTCACTTTACAAAACTGAGCCATCTGTCACTACAAGATCGGGTCGCGTCGTGAAAAAGACCGTGAGATTTGCCATCTAAAACATTTTTTGTCGCCAGTCCCAAAGTCATAAAAATATCAAGTGAAATTTGAAGTGCGGTGAAGTGTTCTGTGTTTTAAAATAGACCAACAAAATTGTTTGTTTTCACACTAATTATGTCAACTTGTAACGTATGTATTTATTTTTATGTTATCGTTACCACTTAGTTAACTCTTAAGTTTAAAACCTTTTTGTATAAAACCTTTTTGTGTCAAGTTGTTACCAAATTTATGACCAATGTATTTTAATATTTTTTACAAAATGTCTTCAGTTTAGGTGTATCCATTTGTGTAGTGTTGTTTTTATATTATAAAAATACCTCATGTTACCGTAGTCTTGTTGTTTATTAATTTAGGAGTTATGTATAGTTATACACTTTTACACCAAACCATTTTATTTGGTATTTGAAAGAAAGAAAGAAAGAAAAAATATTTATTCGTCGCAGCTTAACAAGAACATACAAGGAGAAACAAATAGAAAATAAAACAATATAACGCATAATAAACAGTAAAAAAAAATAGAAAAAGGATGAATATAAAATAAATGGTTAGCATCTTGTACACACGGCTACACATCAAGCTATACAAAACCAGTATAATCTGATCGTTCATTGTGCGAAAAGATCTAGTAAAGTGAGGCCAAGATTAACTGGTTTTGTATAGCTTGATGTGTAGCCGTGTGTACGTACGTCGTGACTGCAACAAAGAGGTAACCACTCAGCATGGTGCTGTGCTATGGGGACCCATTAGCACAGCGCTGGTTTTCAGTGGTCACCCGTGGATAAAAAAACGTGCGAAAGCCAAAACAGCTTTAGTACTGGGTACTTACTTGTTTAAAATTATAAAATAAAATAAGCAGCGAATTAAAAGTAAGACAACAATTATTACAAAAAATAAACAAAAAAATTAAAATTAAAACTAAAATTAAAACTAACAGACATTTAAATACAAAATATATTTGCAATGTTTTTACACTTTGGTCATTGCTTTTGATGATATTTTTTTTCACCCTTTTATTAAATTGTCTTCATCTAAGGGGGGAGGACATGTAGCGGTATGTATAACCACACATGCACACCACTTGCGAGCTTATAAGTACCTATGACGTTCTGGCTGGAGGCCTTAGACTCAAGGCATCCACAGGGAATTGACCGGTTAAGCAGAAGCCAGTCTCCTAGACTGAACTGCGAGATGCCATATCGAAAAAAAAAAAAAAAAAAAAAAGCACCGTCAAGTTAAGTTCGAAGTCACGTGTCCCCGTGACAACACATATAGTCAGTTACTACCGTCACACTACGTTACTCGCGTCAATCATTTATTGTAGTATTGTACCGTGTTTAGTTATAGCAAATACTTTATTAAATTCATAGTGCAACATAGAATTGGACATTTCATTTCATCTAACTATAGAACCTATATCACGTCCCAACAAAAGTTCTATACCTATAACAATAACACTCGCGCCATCAAGACAAATCAAACGACGTATGTTTCATTCTAATCCCTTCGTCCGTTTAGGAGTTATGAGGGAACAAAGAAACAGACATACATACATACATAATATACATACATACACGTCACACACATAACCTTCCTTTTGGGCTTCGCCGCATTTGGGTAAAAAGATTATTCCGTTCTTCGTAAGGCACATAAAAGCCGATGGTCCCTGCCGCCAAAAAGCGGTCGTCATTCCATGTCAGAGGCCCTTTTTTTTTTTTTTTTTTTTTTTTTTTTTTTTTTTTTTTTTTTTTTTTTTTTTTTTTTTTTTTGGTGGGTGGAATATCATCGAATAACCCCCCCCGCTCTTGGGCAGAGCGAAGGGGAGTGTCAGACTTCTACTGACTAAAAACCAAACCCATGTTCCTTCTTCTTCGCCCTTGTGTTGGAGCCGCGGTAACTTTTCGATATCCACAGCCATGTCAGAGGCCCTTGAGGCGGTTTAGAAACTCTGACACTAGGGTGTGTCAGACTGTTACTCCCACATGATAAGAAAGGAGAATATGTATTGTCTTCAATTGGATGGACTGTGTAAAGGATGATAATATGGCAAGAAAGGAAGTGTCTGATGAGATGAGGAGTAGTAGAGAAGTATGGAAGAAGAAGACATGCTGCGGCCATCCCAATTGAGTTAGGATGAGATGCAAGAGATGATGATGATGTATTGTCTCATAATGAAACTGAAATTATGTTTTTGTTTTTTTTTTAGTTTGTCTCATCTTTTATAAAATATTGTTTATTTATCTCTATTTTTCTTTAAATTTATTTTTCTTTGATTTAGCCCTGCTACAGCTAACGTTTGTTTACAGTTTGTTTTTATTATATAACATAGTAATCTGTGGAAAATGTTGTGGGTAGTATATTTACCCGACTGCGGCGAAGCCCAAAAGGAGGGTTATGTGTTTGACGTGTATGTATGTATGTATGTCCGGTTCTTTGTTCCGTCATAACTCATAAACGGATGAACCGATTTGATGCGGATTTTGGGGGCAAAAACGCGGAGTTCAAAAAAAAAATGTTTTCCAGTACCATCGAGTAGGGTATCAAAATAAAGGGTTTTAAAAGGAGATTACAAAAATAATAACATTTATATGTTTAAAAAAAAATTCAAAGTGACAAATCCTATAAACAAGCACAAAAGTTAAAATCATCTGCGAAGAATTTTACGCGACCAACGAAAGAACAAACAAAAGAACTAAAAAGTTGGAAATAAAAAAAAGTTGTTAAAAAACTAAAAAACCCGACCGAAAAAACTGAAAAGCAAAAAACAAGCACATTTTAAATTAAACAAAACTTGGAAGCAGGCGGGGTTCATTTGAATATTAAATTATGAAAAGAAAAAATGAAAATAGAATGAACCCCGCCTGCTTCCAAGTTTTGTTTAATTTAAAATGTGCTTGTTTTTTGCTTTTCAGTTTTTTCAGTCGGGTTTTTTTTTTGTTAATTTTAATTTTAAGAAGTTTTTAAGGTTGTGTATACTTAATATACCACTGTTTGTTTTCCCAAATGAAACAAATAAATAAATATGTCGGAGATTGCAGTCTCTGAACGTGGATAAAATCAGAACTACTGGAATGTCGTGCAACTATTGTCGTGTAGTTCAACCTCTTTAGTAGTTGCTTGGGTGTGTTTAGTTCTGGCACGATTTATAACGACAACTGTCAGATGAATGATGACAGATGCGCTCGTCAATTTAGAGGAGCCCGAGCCAGCGGGGGCTTCCGGGGCGGACGGCGCTGCAGTTGGTCGTGGTCGTGTTTCCTACTAACCTCACTGCATTCCATGTGGTTGACTTCATCGTTTATCATGAACCACTGACTGTTATTTTGAGATATCCATCCTGTCGTATCATCGTCATCATGGAGAATACCTTTTTCTCCGACATCAGAAGTGGGATAGAACCTTATCCACGTGCTTGGTGCTCAACTGTCGACATTTGTTTGACCGAGCAGCCATATGAAGGCGGAGTCCTAATCATTGCCCTAAGCAAGGCGCTGAAAGGTACCACGTCGACCTGGTGGTCGCATGTATCGCATGCGGCGGAACAAATAACGGTATCGGTACACAATCAAATCCATTATTGGGTAAGTATTGCAACAAGCCCGACGGCGACGTGTGGACGAAGTTCGCAGCGTCCCTGGACAGCTACAGCAATCCGGTGAGTCCTACTCATGTTGTTTGATTCTGGCGCAGAGTGTTCTCTTGTTGATCATTGTAGCTTATTCTAAATTCTCGGGTAAACGTGCACTTTCAACCGTGCAAGTAATTGGTATTGATTATAACACCGAACAAATTCTTAGCGTTGTTGTGATTGATAATAAATAACGATTTGACGATTTTATCTTGCGTTCTACCTGACGACTGTATGAAATACGACGTTATTTGGCCACTTGGCTATTCATCATTCATTCATCATTTCACTGAATCAACCCTACCTATTTCGTGAAATGAAAATGTAAATTGTTGCGATTTACTTCCTTTATTTGATTTTTACAATGTTACAAACGAAAACAAACACCGGTTGACGTCCCTTCTAAACGCGTTTTCGAATACTTTTATCGTTAGTTTACCGTTAGCTTGAATGACTACTGGTTAATTTAACATTCGATTAGTGAATCCAGCTCGTATGGTGAGGTGAACAGCAAGTGTAAGCGAAAAAGTCAGTGAGATATTGAGAGCTAACTTCATTCATTTTATTGGGCGATAAGTAGCACGAAAACAAGTGTATGTGTGAAGACTACCGTGAACTAAATCTTAACATAGTGTCTGATCTATTCCCTCTGCCGTTGATGGGCGATCAGATTATCAGGCGTTTACTATTACACCTGTCTTGAGTGGCTTTCATCAGAGTCCCGTCAGTGAAGATAGTATTATTGCTGCATTCGTCACCCCTCACGGGCAGTGAGAGTACCTAGCGATGCCGTCTGGTCTTCGTAACGCTCCGAGCGTATTTCAGCGTGCGTGTCTAAAGCACTTGGTGAACTTTCTCATCGTATGCTGCACTTTTCATGAACGACAGTTTATTTCTGTCACTTGATAAAGAGGAAAGTCTGACCCGGTTGCAGGAAGTTCTTGCGGCGTTCACAAAAGCAGGCTTTTCTTTGAAATCTTCAAAATACTCTCTGGAGAGGAACAGTGTGTGTGGAATTTGATTACGGTGTCTCAAGTGGTGCCCCATAGGGGATGAGTCTATTTTAGCGAGTCTAAGTTCAGATCTTTACAGATTTCTCAAGAATAAGACGTGTTCCATTGTTCATTCTCATCAACAGTAAAAAGTTTGAATGGAAAGCTGAGCACGAAGTTGTCAGACAACGTGATTTCGATTATAACGAGTAAACCCGTCCTCATGATATACAACGCAGAGCTTCCAATCGAACTTCATACTGACGCGAGCGCTGAGGGTTGTGGTGATCCTTTCCAAAAGCTCTCTCGATGGTAAATGGTGATTGCATGTTGTCGAGTATTTCAGCAGGTGAACCGCGGGCGGAGTCAAAGTACCATTCTTACGAATTAGTAACTCTAGCGGTCGTGAACGTTGTGAATCACTTTCGACATTATTCTACAAGGTTATTGTTTTACTATTGTCACACTAGTGGGCTTTCCTTCAGACTTTCTATTTCGACATTGAGTATTGGCAGGGTAGGCACATTAGTCATGTTGACTTATTGTCTCGAAACCATTTTGCTGAGCTTAACAAGACTCGTATTCTTAAAGTTTCCATCCAAAGATAGAGGAAAGGCGTTTAGAGTTTGCGATTGTATCTGAAAATTGGCATTTCGCTGAACAGTTCCAAGACTCAGAAATTCAGGACATCGTCTCTAAGTTCAAAAACGGTTAGCTTTTAGCGGAAGTAGTGAAAACTTATGTGTTACGTAAAGGTGTGTTACTTCGTAAAGTTCTGTTCTTTTATCATACCTTGAGCTAGTCGTTGGTCCTTGGTGAATCTTGTTCATGAAGCCCTCATGCATCTTAGTTGGGAAAAGAGTTAGGAGAAGCTCTATGAAAGTTATTGGTTCGAGCACATGACCAAATATTGTCAGTTCATGGAAAATTGTATTAGACGTAGAGTCTTAAAGTCTTCTTCCGGTCTGGTGCAAGGTGAGTTGCATCCAATCCCAAAAGCGAATGTTCTATGGCACACGGTGCATGTTACCTGAGAATAATTACGTGAAAGAGAATGTAATAGTTTTCATAGACACGTTTACGAAGTTTGTGTTATTGTACCATTGCCTACGTCTCTATCCAGCCTGCACTATTAAAGCTTTGAGTTCCAGTGTTGCTCTATTTGGTTTGCACTATTATCACTGACCAGGGTCGTTGCTTTGTCAGTAGAGAGTTGACCTCGTGCAAAAATAAAACCAAAGTGGTTGATTTCAGTGTTGGTGATTTGGTCAAAATTAAGAGAGAAACCAAACCAAATTAGAACCCAAATTTAAAGGTCCTTTCAAAGTTGTAGAGTCACTTGAAAATGATCGCTTTGTTTTAAAATCACTGACAGGAAATAGAACGTACAAGTACGCTCATGACTGCATTCGAAAACTGCCGCAAAGTGGAGTTTCCTCTGAGCTTAATCCTATTAGTGAGAGCGATGAAGACTAAAGAAATCTCTTTTATTTGATTGTATGCACACTTGTAACTATTTGGCCGCACTTAATTTAATTTAATTTAATTTATTTATTTATTTCAGACCATAGATCCATAAAGTGTTAGTAAAAACTTAACCTATTGTTAGTAAATAATAAATTACAAAATTACAAATTATTTTAATTGGCGACATGCACGTCCGCGCGTACATGCCTACCCGCCCAATGCCTAATAAATGGCCCATCAATTTTGTCCGCCAGTGTAGCTAGAATATTGTTAGGGCTGCCCCTGAATCGCCGTAGCATTGATGCACATCGCTTGCGCATGACGGCATAAAAGTCATCAAGCCTCGCTTCAGCAAACATGCCTGATGCGCTGCAAAAACGAGGCAGCCCCAACAGCATCCTCAGTGCATTATTATATTGCACGCGCAGAGCATTGTAAGCCTTCTGCGTATACCTCACCCACAGGCTGCACGAGTAAAAAGACTGGCAATAAGCCTTGAACAGAGTCATTTTCACCTCCTTAGTACACCGTGCAAACCTACGAGCAAGCATATTGCATCGGGCTGCCAATGCCCTGCGCTCCCTATCAATATCTTGATCATCTGTGAGATCATCCGTTACCACATGGCCGAGGTATTTAAATTGAGTAACAACCTCCAACGGAGTTCCTCGTAACCTTACAGGTGGAATATTTACAGGTGTATTATTGCGCACCTTAAAAACAACAACTTTACTCTTATCAGCATTATACCTCAAGCCATGAGCCTCCGCATAACTCTCACACATGGCCAACAATTTTCTCAGACCGCAGATTGATGGGCTGAGTAGCACCATATCATCAGCGTAACTTATGTTGTTAATCATCCTTCCATCTATCGAGCAGCCAACCATGGTGCCACTCAGCTCACCAACCAGCTTATCTATATACAGGTTAAAAAGACTGGGTGAGGTCAACCCCCCCTGCCTCACTCCACATTCTAGTCCATATGACATCGATTGAGCATCAGCCCACCTTACACAATTCTTCTGGTTTTTATACCAATGTTTAAATAAATTTATGAGCTCAGTTGGTAGTTCCGTTTCATCCGACAATTTTTGCCACAGAATCTCATAATTAACTAGGTCAAAGGCTTTTGACAGATCCAGAAAACAACCATACACTGGTGTCTTCCTATCTGTGTAGTACTGGACAGTTTGCTTCAAACACAGGATTGCACTTTCGGTTGACAAACCAGTTCTAAAACCAAATTGCGCATCGTGTAGTTTAACGTGCCTTTTCAATTGCCTTTCAAGCAAGCTGTCCAGCACCTTGCCAATAACTGTCGCTAGTGAAATAGGCCTATAATTATTTTTGTCTGATGTGTCACCAGTCTTATTTTTCGTTATGGGAACTACGACAGTTTTTACAAGTTCCACAGGCAGGTAAGCATGACCCACACAAAGATTAAACAACATAGTCAGTAACCTAGGCAAATGCACACCAGCGGACCTTAAATGCTCAACACTCAGACCATCATGCCCTGGTGACTTACCCCGTCTCATATTCTTTAACGCAACTTTAATTTCTTTAGTTGAGAATCTTACGTGCAAATCACCCTCACACTGGGTCCGAGTGTTTCGCACAGATGTATCTGTAATAAGTGGAGTGCCCTTAAAGTCACTGCACGTCTTGTCGTGATATCTGTAACTGCAGTTCGAAGCTGGACAGCGGCGGTGAGCGGCGGTAGACGTTGTGGCGGGGGCCAGGGTCTCGTAGAGACTAGATAAGTTTGGCCGACTTGGACGGACCAGGAAGTCATGAGGACTTTAGGGCTTGGTGGCCCAGGGTGACATATGCCACTAGATAGACTGTGAGTTTTGGGCCTGGTCAGCCCTGGGTGACATATGCCACTGACTGTAAGTGTTTGGGCCTGGTTTGCCCTAGGTGACATGAGTCACTAGACTGTAAGTGTTTGGGCCTGGTTTGCCCCGGGTGGCATGTGTCACTAGACTTTGTGTGTGTGAAGGGCTTGGTCACCCCTGGGTGGCATGTGTCACTAGACCGTGAATTAAGGGTTTGGTCAGCCCAGGGTGGCATGTGCCACTAGACTGTATGTGTGACTTTTTGCTAAGGGCTTGGTCAGCCCTGGGTGGCACGTGTCACTAGACTGTGAATGTGGGCTTGGTCAACCCCGGGTGACAGTTTGTCACTCTAGTACTATGAATGTGGGCTCGCAGTCAACCCCGGGTGACGGGCTGTCACTAGGACTGTGAATTAGGGCTTGGTCAACCCAGGGTGACAGGTTGTCACTAGGAATGTGAATTTGGGCTTGGTTAAGCCAGGGTGACAGTGTCACTAGAATAAGCTGCCTGGGGCAGCAGGGTTACAAGAGTGTGTGCAATTAGTGAAGTATTGCTTTGATTGATTAAGCACAGTACGACGCGAGTTTTTGATTGTTTTGAATTAATGCGATTGGACCTTTGAATCAGATTTGCTTTCATGATTTTACGACTCTATTGACAGAGGCATTTATCTTGGTCAGGTAGGCCGAGTCGATAGTCTAGTTTAAGTTTGTGTTCTCGTCGGTATAGATACCATATCACCACCACACGAGGACGTGTGATAGTCAGTTCTGGCCGTGTCGGAGATTGCAGTCTCTGAACGTGGATAAAATCAGAACTACTGGAATGTCGTGCAACTATTGTCGTGTAGTTCAACCTCTTTAGTAGTTGCTTGGGTGTGTTTAGTTCTGGCACGATTTATAACGACAACTGTCAGATGAATGATGACAGATGCGCTCGTCAATTTAGAGGAGCCCGAGCCAGCGGGGGCTTCCGGGGCGGACGGCGCTGCAGTTGGTCGTGGTCGTGTTTCCTACTAACCTCACTGCATTCCATGTGGTTGACTTCATCGTTTATCATGAACCACTGACTGTTATTTTGAGATATCCATCCTGTCGTATCATCGTCATCATGGAGAATACCTTTTTCTCCGACAAATATTATTCAAGATTTACGAGAATCGTTTAGTGACAAAGTTATTTCTAATTATTTTGTGAGTTGTCATTTCTAAATATTTAATTAAAACTTTCCAGAAATACCCTCTCATTTGAGAATATCACACACGATATGAACCTTTGTATACACGGAGCATGAACTGCAGCATTTTCATATTTGTTACCTAATTAACAAATACAAAACCTCCAAAGAGCCGAGACAAATTTTATGGGGGTCGCTTCCAAGTATTATCGTAATTTCCAGAGCGACGTTCAACGGGATGGACATAACTGACTGATATACAGGGTGTAAAATGAACCCTTCAAACAGACGTCAACCATGCATTCTGTACCTCAAACTAAGTACTCCTACGCAAAAAATTTTGGTGGGAAACGATTTTTTTTGGGGTAAAATAGAATAGAATATGTATTTATTCGTTAATGGACAGCAGCAACACAAAAGAGCAGCACATACATAAACAAATCACAACAGACAGCTTAACAATTAATTAAACAGCTCAACTGCGCTGAGCATGCCCATAACGAAAGGGTAACCAACTCAGCATATGCTGGGTGTAAACACTCAGCGCTGAAAAATCACATTTTACGGCAAAATATTGCGCTAGTGGATGCTTTAAGTAGTAAACGGGTCATGGAGGTAATTTATGTAAAGTTATAGCCTGAAAAACTATTATTTACGAACACAGCTGTGAAAAATTTGGAACTTTGACCCCCAACTAGGGGGTTCCCAGGTATGGTATAGAACAAAAAAAAAATATCGCAGTGGTGGGGAGAACAAGTGCCCTTCGTTTACATTATGGGTACTTTTACACTCTTTATATACCTAGATAACGCAAGAGGACCTACTTCGCGTGACCAGATTTAATATATTATCGAGTTTATACTTAACGAGATTCCCGCCGCAGAAACAACAACATTACGCCGTTAAAATTCAAAAACCTCATCCCACATCATTCATCATTCATCTTCATTTGCACGACTGATGAGTCGAATATAGTGAGACTAAAATTATTTTACCACCTTATTTTGTATGTACCTATATTCTGGCAAATAAATTAATTTCATTTCATTTCATTTCATTTCATTTCCCGTTGACAGCGATCTGGACGATTTTTTGAGACCCTGTAATTCTTCCCTTTTTGATTCTTGTATATACATATTTTATTATAATTTTAATTCTGTAAATATTGCAAATAAAAAAATAAACTTCATTCTAGTCATTTTAAGAACAAAAACGTAGTCAATTTTGTAAGTAATTTGCTCGTATAGTCGCTAAATAGTGCTTATGTCGTCATAGTAGGTAGTCAGAAATGGCACGCTAGGTTTTTATACGGATCGTGATAAGTACCTTCTTTGTATATCTATATCTGTGGACATAAACTTTTCATTAGAATTCAATTCAATATACTTCGGCCAACTTATATGTGCAGATGGGAAAAACGGAACCAAAATAAATATACTTACCAAGTTTGTTAGAGGCATGTATTTTTTCTTGACAACCAGCGCTACCTTTTACAGCAAACTTAAAGTGGTGATACTTTAACTTTGGACTGTCATAGTCCAATGAAGCTGTTTAACAAGACAACACTGGTTTGAATATATATCAAACCTTATGATTATTAAGCGTGAGATCCATTCCCTTTGGCTGACCTTCCAATGGAGCGAAAAGCTTCGCACGACGACCAAACAAATTATACATAACCAGTTTATGCGGATCTCTCATTGTTAGGGAAATCTTTACAAAGCGAGGCAGCGTTATACTGGAATAGTATACCTTCATGTGTCGCCAAGTGTGCATAGACAGGAATAAATTACGAATGGAATTTCAATAAGTAGACACCTCCGCTCCGGTTCGCTTTTGTGGATTTGCCTATAGTGAGGCTCGACCTCAAGTTCATTGGTTGTTTCGAACACAGAATGTATGCAAAGCAGTGACCACTCATTTTCACCTTGTCACTCTTGCACGCTTTACCGTTTGCGGTGCGTTTATGGCTTCATGAAGGCTCTGTATAACTTACACCTTCTATAACTTCAAAAAAACATAAGTTTAAACCACTAACTTCACGAATTTCCCTGTTATTTTCCTTAAGTTATCGTGTGTAGGTGCTTTGAGATATTAAGGACGCGTCGAGAGCCTTTGTCGATTTATTGGATACAATTTATTATAAAGAAAGCATTATAGCTGTTTTACGCCTTAAATATGCCAAAAGGGCTTCTTCTTAGTACGCCAAGTATTTATATTACGGTCTTTTTATTTGTTTTGCGTCTAGACAGAATGTTTTTCGAAGACAAGGAGATCTATAAGACTTAAGGCGAGGGTACCTAGATAAACGTCGTCAACAATAGCGTTTTACTCGTACATGGAACGGATTTAAATTTTGAAAAAAAAATATTACATAGTTGACTCTTCGTTCATGATTTATGTCGGGCATGCGATACACGATTACTTACACTTCACTGCATCCAATTAAATTTCAAAAACATGTCCAAATGATGGCTAAATAATCGTTTTACTTGAGTTATATTAAACGTTGGCTTTGAAAAATAAAACTTATATCATAATAAAGGTCGTAAAAAATGTGTATTATCTCGGGTCACATAATGTATAATTTCTTTATCATTTTTCTCCAAGAGAGAAAAAACACTCAAAATTTAGGCATTATATATATCGCTCGCGCGGCAGGGCGGGGGGTGAGGTCGTGCGTACATAAAAACAAAGTAGTGCAACCTCGCCTTAACGTCTTTTTATTAAAATTCCAGTGACTTACAGAAATTCCAGGAAGTTAACTTGATTACTTTGCTAATTGACTACTCAGTCGTTTGGTTTTTTTTTTGAAAGCCGTCTTGCTAAGGATATATTATTATAATACTTCTAACAAGACGGATTTTCCTAATGAACACTTTATTTTTGAAACAAACTTAGCGACGTTTAGAAGCAATTTACGCTTACTAAATTGATTTCATTTCTATGTTACGTCGAGAACTGCTTCGCATGACGTTCGCGGCTCATCAAGCGCAGCCTGCCTCCAGGCTTCAAACTTCTTTGTCGATCCCACCTGACACAACATACCATGTCCAATATTATCTATCCATTATCCATAACTTTCCCTATATTACCTCTTTCTAGCAATTGTTAACAGCTGAAAGACTGGTCAGTTTTTCGTCTTCGTCTCTTCTTATCATACCTACTTATCGATAGCAAAACATGGTTGCTGTCATATCCAGTCGGGGCTGCGGGTCCCGTCGGGGCTGCGGATTGTTCACAAGAGAAACCGCGGCCTCGACATAAAGGGCTAAAAAGGAACATGGGTGTTTTTAGTCAGTAGAAGTCTGACACTCCCTACCGCTCTGCCCAGAGCGGGAGGAGTCATTTGATGAATTCCCACCCCAAAAAAAAATAAAAGGTTGCTGTCATTATATCCCTGAACTATCCAAGAACCAGTAACAGGACAACCAATATTATGAATCTGTGATATTACCCCAAACTTCGTGATATAACTTCGTGATTTCGTTAGTCTACAGAGTTACAAAGTCTATAGACTTGGGAAAGTAGATAATAGCTGCCTAATTGTCTTCACCCACTCGACTTCGCTCTTGGCTTTTGACATCACTAAGGTACTTTTATTGGAATTATGTAGAGAAATATAGGGTTGGTCACAGATTGAGAAGGATGAAGCTATATAGGCAACGTGCATAGCTTCATCCCTTTCCCCCCTTTATCCCTTAAAAAAGATAAGATTAAAATAAGACTGCATTGAAAGGTGGTGTTTTGATTCGGACTTCCAATCAGCCAACTGATTTATTATTTTGTATCTTTTTGAAGAGATTCCTAGAACACCAATAATGATCTGGGTGAATTCTAAGGTATACCAGACCAGGAGAAAAAAAACATTAAGTAATTGAATCCACTACGAGCACAATAAAAACTCAAGACATCTGAACATTGGATTCATGTAACAATAATAACGAAAACTTACAAATGCGCAATACAAAAATATAATTTCCTAAAAGGCACCTATTTATTTATGTTTATGAAAGCCCTGTCTGAATGGTATATATTTTTTTGTGACGGTAATATATTTTTTTACACTATATTTGATACAAGCTTTTGCCCACGCCGTCGCCCGCGTGTTTGTTGGGAATTTCCTTAAAAACTTTCATCCACTATAGGACTATAAGAAACCACCCCTTCAGTCAGAAAAAGTCTGACAGACCCCTCCGCTAGCCCCAAGGTGGAGGACATCTTTGAGCATTTAACACCCCGGACAAAAACAAATATTATGTCCTATGTCCTACGAATAGATTACCTTGATAGAGGCATATAAGGGTGACATGAAACGTGCCTCAATCAAGTCATCTTCAAGTACTGGTACTTCATCAAGTCGTCTATTTGAAGTTGGTAAAACTATGTATTTCCAGTCTTCAAAATGTCGTCAAAGATGACGACATTTTTTTTTTTTTTTCTTTTTCATTTCTTGAAATGTGCATCTTCAATTTCTGAGACTCAAAGTTATCAGAGCTTTAAATCAACGCCAGAAGGAAATAAAGTTTCTTGGCATAACACTCGAACTTATTTTACCGTTTTTTTTTAGTGATTGCTGTCTTAAGGACGCATTCCCGATTGATAAGTCAAATCATTACTTTTTTAAACAAAAGTATGTTTATTAAATACAATGCTTTGTATTTTTAAAATGTTTTTGCTGCTTATTGTAGATAGATGTGCAAGGTACAATTCTTAACTATAAATATAATTTTAGATATGTCCAGTTTCTCAATAAATGTACCGAAGTGTTTTAATTTACTTCGGTACATTTATTGAGAAACTGGACATATCTAAAATTATATTTATAGTTAAGAATTGTACCTTGCACATCTATCTACAATAAGCAGCAAAAACATTTTAAAAATACAAAGCATTGTATTTAATAAACATACTTTTGTTTAAAAAAGTAATGATTTGACTTATCAATCGGGAATGCGTCCTTAAGCAAGTAACTTAATATCGAGCAAATAATTATTTATTTTCTATTATTTTACTTAATGATATCGTCACGAACTCACGACGAGACTAGACAGTTTGTTATTTCTATAACCTCTAAAACCCGCGCCGCCACGCCGCCCGGTGAAAAACACGTGCCTTTGTATCAATTTTTTACGCAAGGTTTACAATTCGATTATCGCCTTCACAATTTTATTATTAATACACGTGTCGTTTCTGCGGGTTTCAGTGAGCTTCAATTTAATTCTGAACGTCGAAACTGACTAGAACCCGAACCTCAGTCAACTAAAATGTCAGAAAGTTTTATTGAAAACTCCACGCATCCGACCTTCGCGAACTATGAACTAGTATCACAATGTAATTTAACAACGTTATGTAGATCAGGGATATTGAGATTTGGTACACATTTCAAGCTTCAAGCTTAACATAATTATCAGTTTGTAATCATTATCGAGTTTCCTCCGTGCTTCGGATAGCACGTTAAGCTGTTGGTCCCGGCGGTTGGCAGTCGTTACAGGTAGTCAGTGACCTGAAATTCTGACATCCAGTCTTACCAAAGGGTATTGTATTACCTAGTATTAACTGGGTTGTGGAGGTCAGATAGGCAGTCGCTCTGTGTAAAATACTGGTACTCAGCTGCATCCGGTTAGACTGGAAGCCGACCCCAATATAGTTGGGAAAAGGCTAGGCAGATGATGATGAATCATTATCAGGCAGGCAGATGATAATATCTTATGATATAACATCCAGATTTTGCAAATAGTAGTCTGTTATAAATCTGAAAGTTTGTGAGGATGGACGAATAGATGGATGGATAACTTCCTTGGGACAATTACCGAACTACACGATGGTGAAGCCTCTGGTATAGGCTGCTATATGATGTGATATCTGGTATAGGTATAACTTGTATCAAATAGAACTCCGAGATTTAATGACTCAACTCATTTGTGTCTGAAACTGGATACATGGCGTAGCCGTTCGGCAAAAAAAGTGGAGCGCCTGGAGTTTTGACCTACAAATACTAATATACATATATAGCCGAGGTGGGCGTTTGTTTTCATACTATAAACTGCAAAGTTTCCAACAATTTTACGAATGAAATTAAATTAATCTAATATTCTTTTCAGGGTTTCCTTACGTACCTATTGTGCCTTATATTGCAGGACGGAATCGTATTTTACCATGCTCTATCCTTTCCTGTCGTTCAGAACCGTCTCCCTTGAACAAAATAAATAAGCTTTTCATTAAGTATACAGTGTTTTATTAAGTAAATAATATGCCCTTAAAGTATCGGTGACCAACGTTGAAGTGCTACGTCCGTACTGGGAGGACACGCCAGCTAATGCAGAACAAAAAAAAGGTAAGTTTCCTATCTGGTCTCGAACATACGAACTCTTGCAACTGTTATTACTGAGCAAAGTTGCTGACAAACGAACAGTGGGACGCAGGAAGAAATCGTGACAAAATTGTTTTTTTTTAAGCTGGCAAATGACCGAATCAGATATGCAGAGCTGACTTCACTAGTTGGAGAGGCACTTGAAGAAAGAAAGTATCGGTAACCTTTACCAAACACACTGTATATTCATTTAATTGCTCTAACGAGAAACAGTGAGCGTGCTGCCTAGCGCATCGTCGTTGCTGCCGCCTGAGATAGCATTCCCGCTCTATTGCGTTGATTGTTGTTGGTACGTTAACTTAATATTGATGCACCAAAAATTCTACAGCCTAATGTGTATTATTGCGTGATGGTTGACAGAGGAGAATGGAAAGAAAAGTGTGTTGCGCCGACCCCAAGTAACATGGAAGGGCAGGAAGACGATGATGAATGTGCATTATTGCCAGGTAGGTATAGGTAAACTTAAAATTCATTTAACACTTGTAATAACACATGTAAATTACATTTCATCATCATCATCAACAGCCTATTAATGTTCCCACTGCTGGGACACAGACCTCCACTCTTTGAGAGGGAATTTAATTTACATTTTACTGTAACTGTAATCCCAGGTTTTTACAATTTTAACGCTCCACCATATGCCAAATGATGCTGACCCCAACAATCCCCAACATCTGTATTAAAAATCTACACGGATGCGGTCAAGGCAAGCTGTGGCATATCCCCCCTCCCTCCATCTAATATATTACAGTATACGATCAAATTATCTTGGCAGGTCTGAACATAGGCTCTGTGTAATTTTACGCATGTAAACTTGTGAATAAAACTGTTATTGCCAGTTAAACCGATACCTATACGATCAGAAAATATCTAATACATACAGTGAGAAATACAAATAAAATAAATATCAAAACACTTTTAGACATTAGTTGTAACAAAATAACCTGCACGAAGTTCGGACCTGCCAAGATAATTTGATTGCACTGTAAGCGGCGACCAGTATCTAAACGTAGCTGTTGAAGTTTTCACTCAGGCCGCGTTCATATCAAGCTCTCCAGTCGTGTCGAATTGCCATCCCATCAGACTATCATCATCATCATTTTAGCCGAAAGACATCCACTACTGGACTTAGACCTCCCCTTAAGTGTCGCTAGATCGACCGGTCCTGTGCGTCTCGCATCCAGCGGACTTCAGACTATGAAAGTACCTAGAGGAAAAGTACCAGTGCACCTGCAGTGCCTGCGCACATACTTGTGCACTATAATATCTCCCGCACCTATGGCTAGTCTACGTAAAGATTGGCCGCCGTGACTAAAAACGGTCAGGAGGACTATGATGTGACCACATTATCTAAATCGGCTTTTACAGCTTATTTTTAGAAAGAAGTAAAAAAAAAAGCGGACTGAAATAAATCGTCATATAGGTCTCCTCTTTCTTCTGCCACACTTCCTGGATCTGTGCATCTCATTATCTAATGATGATGATGTATGTATATTATTACATGTACTTAAAAGCCTTTTTGTCCAGCTAAAACCAATTCCGCGTCGATAGGTAATTAGTGTAGTCACATCTTTATTAGCTTTTCCACTTTCTTTGTGCCGTCACCACGCCTTCACTTCAGCTGTAAGTAGTTTGCAGAAATAAGCAATAAGGCGAGCAACATTCAGGTTTTTTTATTGCGTATTACTACGGTTTCCAAGTATTTCCTAGGAATTTCACTTTGATTAGCAGTTGAGTCGTTACTTGAACAGAAAATGAAAAAAGCCAAAGGCGCAGAATAATCGACAAAGGATAAAAAAGGAACGATTCGATTTGTCAAAATTAATTTATTTTATATGATTCGAAGTTCAGACTATTCCACTTGATAAGTTACGCTTAAGTTAGGTTTAAGTTAGGCCTAAGTAATCTCTATTAATAACATTATTTTAAGGTAACACTGAAGACAGCCAAGGCAGTTCACCGGTGTTCTTAAAGTTCTGCCAATCGTAAACAAATCTTCCTACCACTATTAATATTAACGATAGTAGAACTAAATTGACTATATTGATAGGACTGATTGGTAGTACGTCGTCGTCCCCGCAGATGTTGCCGAGTACCACTGTGCTGATCTGAAACAATAAACACATCAAAAATTAATTCATAGGCCTACTTATCCTCTTATCTGTCAAGCTATTATTTCGCAATATGGTCGCGTCTGTCATGGCCATCCGGGTTGACGTCACGTGACAGGCGCTGTCAGTCACGTGACATCACGCGGCGCGTGATTAAAACGCCGATAACTCTTGTTTTGTAAGAGAACTCTGTTAAAACTTATGTTTATTTACAAATCAATTAAAATAACAATACAAATCAATTAAAATAACACAGCTCTCCATTCATATTTGACATACTGCAAGCTAAACAAAAAGGTCGGCTCAGGTAGTCGAAAAAAAAAGGGTATGTTTACGAATTAATTCTGAGAACTCCTTATCATAAGTGGCTGTTGAAAGTATCGTATTGCATAGTTCGGTACACAATCTTATCGCATAAAAAGTTTTAGCTGTGTGAACGTTTTGTTTATGAAACATGAGTCATAATGTAAGCACATAAAAAACGTCGACTAAAAAGTGCACCGTTCGGGTTAGTCTTTTCTTATGGAGAATAACCGGCAAGAAAGTCCATGTTTACTCTTTTAAAATGGTTTGATATTACAATATTTTCATGTTACCGCATCATTCAAATAACATCCATCATCCTTCCAACGTCAGTGTTCCCAAGTTCATATTTTATGATCTATTTAAGTCACAAGTTAAAAGGCTTCTCTTGGGTGAGCTCGTTCCATTGTTGACCTCATCTCTGTGACAAGATTGAGGTCAAGAGGTAGTACACTCACATTTCGCCAGTTATGATTTGTAGGTCTCATGTAATACCGGGCGAGCCTATTGCCATTAATAGAGCACAAACCCAGACTCAACGGCTGTTACTGACTACAGGAATATGATGGTAAAACCTAATAACACTTTGCCCGACAGTCGTTACAGGTAGTCAGTGGCACGATAATCTGACAATCAGTCTCTCCCCGGGGTATCGTATTGTCTAGTACTGACTGGGTTGTGGAGACCAGGCAGGCAGTCGGTCCAATACTGGTATTCTACAGCATCCGGTTAGACACGAAGCCAAACTCAACAGAGTTGGGAAAGGGCTGGAGATGAAGGTACGACCTGTAGCAAAACCTTGATTCGATCGATTATTGGTTTTAATTACTTTTGATGCCCTTGAAGTATGTAATACTTTACCCAGTTCTGCAAAACTTCTTTACTAAAATATTTTGCCCTACATGCGTACGTACATTGTTTGCGCATAAATCTATCTATATAAATAAAAAGAGAAGTCCTGAGTTCCTGACTGACTGATTGACTGACTCATCAACGCCCAGCCCAAACCCTTGGACCTAGAAAGCTGAAATTTTGCACAGAGGTTCCCTTTCTATTGTAGACAAGGAATAAGGAAGGATTTTTTGAAATTCAACCCCTAAAGGAGTTACATAGGGGATGAAAGTTTGTATGGAAAATCGTCATTTTCACGCGGGCGAAGCCGCTGGCAAAAGCTAGTATCGAATAAAAAGAAACCTTATACAGCAAAATATCGGTGTAAACAACTTCAGCCCTTTATTAATGAAATATGTTTTGGTCAAACATCAAAGCTGTAACTGACAAAGAACCCAAGGGACTTTCTATAGACTTTCATTAAAATTAATTCGATGTTAGCAATTTTATGTACTCAATTTGCGGCAAAAGAGATGGCAGAACAAACTGGACAGGCTCCGGAAATAACAGGAAGGAGTGATGTAAAGGAGAAATTTTAATGTAAAGAGCAGAGGAAAACCTTTACACAGTAGCGGGACTGAGTAGACAAAGCAAAAAAAATGTCCTAACTAAAACGGCCTTGACCAGTGGTTGTACGGTCAGCATCAGAAGTAGCTGAACATTTCAGGATTTTAATTCTTTTACGTACATGACTATAGCTATTATTTTTAATGTTTTAGAAGATTATTCGTTAAAATAGTCTTTTTTTTTGGTTGGTGGAAAATCATTAAATGACCCCCCCTCCCCCCCGCTCTTGGGCAGAGCGAAGGGGAGTGTTAGACTTCTACTGACTAAACGCCGAACCCATGTTCCTTCTTTGCCCTTGTGCCGCGGTCACGTCATCTCGTACTAAAATCCGCGGCACTCCAATAACATGTAGTAACGAGTACCTAATATCTAACAACATTTTTTATAAAAAAAAAACAGCTTTGAAACTTTGAGTAGTGTGTGTCTTTGTGTAGTAGTCGGGTAAAAACCAAAGAGTTTCTTTGTTTGAACTACAGTCGACTTCAAAAACTTTCGTTGGAGTCAAGCAAAAAGAAAAACAGCGAGGAAAACCACGGGCACAGCTAGTAACTTATATATACCTACTCGTAGCAATTAGTGAATCAAATGTCAAGGCCATAATATCTGCTATTATATATTTTCATTTTCATTGTTCCTTTGTAATACCATTCCATTTGTTTTCGGAGCACGCCCTCTTTAATTTTGAAACTGATCTCCTCGCCCTAATAGCAATTAGGGAGCTGTTATAAATAGTCCTCGTGTACTAAAATGTGAAATAATTATAAACATAACTTGAAATCCTATTTTGAAATACGATCTATTAGACACTTTACGGAGGTAGAGACACCAGCAAAGCAAGTTACTACAATCTGTCAGATTTCTATAATAGATTTTCAACTCTAACGCTAAATCTTTATGTTCAATGTTGATTGGGAAAATTTGTTAGTTTTGGGTAGCTTTATGTGCTGGTATCTTGTCAAATAAAGGCATGAGTTATATAATGTAAGTATATGCAATCAGAATGACACTATATCATATTCTATTCCAACGATGCTTCGAAATAATTTTATTTTCCATTTTATCCAACACATACAAAGTCATAGTCATAAAGAGTAACCATAGTATGATATTGAACAAAATAAACGAATTGAAAACCTTCATGCAGTTCCCTTTCAACTAAAGGTTTCACACTAATTGCCACCTTGTTTGTCGCATCGGGAAACATAAACAAACAACCCATTTAAGGAGAAATGTATAGAAAACTAGTGAATAAACATCTCTAAGGAAAACACTTCAAACGATAAGTTCGCGAATACAGGAAATATCTATTTCAATGGAATTATGAATATGTTCTGGTACATAATTGATGATTAAACGAACTTACTTAGTACGTGAAGTTCGATCATAATTATACGAAGTGCTTCGTTCGAAGAGATTAGTAACCTGAAATAATAAACCTATTACTTATTTACACATTTAGTATCACCAGGATTCACCACATAGCACTGTATTTTGAGAGATAAGCATTTTTTTTTTCGCAAGATAGCTGGCTATGTGGTGAATCCTGGGTGATACTACATGTGTTTGAGAGATAAGCATTTTTTTTTCGCAAGATAGTTGGCTATGTGGTGAATCCTGGGTGATACTACATGTGTTTGAGAGATAAGCATTTTTTTTTTCGCAAGATAGCTGGCTATGTGGTGGATCCTGGGTGATACTACATGTGTTTGAGAGATAAGCATTTTTTTTTTCGCAAGATAGCTGGCTATGTGGTGAATCCTGGGTGATACTACATGTGTAAATAAGTAATAGGTTTATTATTTCAGGTTACTAATCTCGAGAACGAAGCACGAGTATAACATAACATCATGCCTGTATTCTCCGAAGGATAAGGCAAAGATGTACCCATTAGTACATACATATTACGATAGTTTTATTTTAGTCCCATGCAACAGACCTATTGCCATATTATTTTATACCATAACATATCATTATCACCAGGCACAAATCCAGACTCCGTGGTTGGTGGTTGCTACTGAGAAATCCCTGGTAGAAAAACCCAATAACACATTGCCCGACCTGGAAATCGAACTCTGGACCTCATGCACAGCAGTTGGGCTTGCGATTACTAGACCAACAAGGCACTGTTCTGGTACATAGAACTAAATAAATTTGCACTACCGAACGTTTCAGCACGGCGGCGGCGGCGGCGCATGGACCTTTATAGCACAGAACATAAAATGGCAGTGACTGACGCCAGTATTAATAATATCCTTGCCTGAGCAATTAACGCTGAGAGCAAATTTAACTGCAACAGACATTCATACCCAAATATAGTTAATCAAATAAGCAATCATAGCCTATATTATAGTGGTGTGACAGACCGCCAAGTCATATAGGTTTAAACATTTTTTCGAACACGAATTCTGTTTATAGGTACACAGACAGACTTAAAGTCACAAACCGAAGACCTCTGATTATTCGAATTCATGTGCGTATTGTATAGTTATCAATTGCTTCGGTGAAGTGAAGTAAAGACATCGTGAGGAAACTACCATGCCTGAGCCTGAGAGATATTTCCCGGTGGCATTTAAAACCGTGTCAGAGGCGCATTGGCATTAGCTACCGGCCGTCGTAGGCGCGGCCTATGGACGGTGAGTAATGGGCTAGCTCGCCGTTCGTCCGTCTTATGACGAGGACAGGCCGTGTCGACGGCACGTTCGTGTTCCACGCGCGCCTCACAGAGATATCAGCTACGTAAGGGAATTTTAGCAGCCACTAATAAAAAAACACAAGGACTATTCATGGATTAGTAGCAAACATGACTTTTTTCTTTAAAAATGGAAAATGGATTACTTTAATTTTTAACAGAAATGCTAACAGTACTATTATTTTAAATATACCAAAGACTCAAAAACAGCGTTATTTCAAAAACGCATTTCATAATGCAGAGATAAACAGAAAGTTTTAGTTACCACGTGTGCTACTTTATTAACCTACCTAGAGCTTGAGCGAGCTTACACTAAAACCTACATCATATTATGAGCCAGTGGTTAAACATGACCTCATTATGGACCAACTACTACAATGAGCATTCTCTAAGGAATATTGCTATTCTTGTTCCCTTTTTCTTGAACCGAGCTATTATGAAATTATGTGGAGCAAAGATTAACTAGTCAGCATGTTGGAAACTCGCAACTGGGAGGCTTGTTTTTACACGACTGCCCCAAAAAAAAGAGTGTTATGTTTTTTTACCGTAATATTAGGTCTTTACCTATGAAATTGCCGTTTTGTTTGAAAATATTTAAACGATTTTTTTTCATGTATTTTTTATTTGTATTAATCGAAGTAATCACCCATGCAATCAATGCATCTTTGCCAACGCAGTGGCAGTTTATTGATGCCCTTCTTAAAGAAATCAGCTGGTCGGGAGGCAACAAATTCTTCAAAGGCATTTTGTACTGCCTCTCGGGTATTGAATTTTTTTCCCGTCAAGAAGTTATCCAATTTCTGGAAAAAGTAGTAGTCTGTAGGCGCAAGGTCTGGTGAGTAGGGCGGATGACGGAGAGCTTCCAACCCCAGTTCTTGCAACTTGGAGACCGTCTGCTGTGCAGTATGAGGCCGCGCGTTGTCGTGCAGGAGCAGCGGAGACGAGCGATTGACCAATGCTGGTTGGAGATGTGCCAGCTTCTCCATCATTGTGTTCAGTTCTTCACAGTACACATCTGCAGTAATGCTCACCCCGTTTGGTAAGAAGCTGTGATGAATCACACCGGCGCTAGACCACCAAACAGTGACCATCACTTTTCTAGGGGTAAGTTTTCGTTTAGGGCATTGTTTAGGTGCTGAACCAGGATCCAACCAACTTGCTGAGCGCTTACGGTTATCGTACAGGATCCATTTTTCATCGCAGGTAACAATGCGGTTCAAAATTTCTTCATTTGTGTGTCTGTTGAGCAGTGCAAGGCACGTCTCGACGCGTACTTCGCGCTGGCGATCATTGAGTTTGTGGGGCACCCATTTGTCAAGCTTTTTTACCTTGCCAATTTGACGCAAATGGACCAATATTGTTTTGACGCTAACGTCGAAAGCTGCGGCTAATTCAGCCGTAGATTGTGTATCATCAGCTTCTTTAACAAAAATTATTTTGATTTGAAATGGCCAGTACTGCAGAACGGCAATTTCATAGGTAAAGACCTAATAGTAAATAAAATCTCATCATCATCTGCCTAGCCTTTTTCCAAGTATGTTGGGGTCGGTTTCCAGTCTAACCGGATGCAGCTGAATACCAATATTTTATATAATTATGGAGTGACTGCCTATCTGACCAACACAACCCAGTTCGTACTCGGTAATACGCTATCCCTTGGTAAGACTCGTGCACTGACTACCTGTAACGACTGTCAAAGATTTCAGAGGCCCGCAGGAAACTTGGTATGTAAAGGGTGGTGGCCCATTCACGGGCATACCTAGCCAAGCACGGCTTAACCTAAAGATCGACCCGACGAGCTCCTCATCTTATTCTGTTAATATCCAAATGATTCTTTGGTTTTGTTTCGTATCCAACCAAGCACATAGTGGATGTGACCTAGCAAATTCAAAGTCTAAGGAAAAAAAATATAAGAAAAGGTATTTATTTATTCTAGTATTATGTCTAGTCTCATTATGAATTATTGAGGCATTTTACGAATTAGGTTACCTGTAATAGCGTATCTAACGAACCATTTTCTAATTTAGCTAAAAGACAGCGAGGGAATTAGGATTTGATATTTATTCATTAGTGTTTTAATTTTTTTTTTTGATTTATGGTAAGTTGATAATTTATTCGAAAAGTTGGACTTTAATTTTATATTCTCTGTTTCATTAAAATACTTTTAATGTTGTTAACATAAGTAATTGAATCATGGTGTCAAGACTGTGTAGCCTACAACTTAAAAGGATAAAATATCTTTCATCTAAAAAGAACCGACTGAAAGGTTTTTAAATGAATTATAAGTCCAAACAGCCACATTTATTCAACAAGAGCACTGGAGATGAAACAATTCATGATGGAGACTTTAACAAATAAATAAGAACACTAAGTCAAAACATTTTTTTACATAAACAAAAACATAATTCCTTAGAATCGACCACACGAATCGTTAACTAAAAAAATAAATTTTGTAACCACCTCGTGTGGAAGATTCTGAGGTATTTACTGTTTGTTTAAGTTCCTACACGAGTTACTTGGAAAAATAAATGGATTGAGTTGTTATTGCGTCCCCACATTATTTCTGAGAACTGAGACGCGCACCCATCCCAATTGTGGTTGTCGCAAGAGCTTAGGTAATAATCCCGTCAGGACTGCGGGTTGTTCGATAGAGGTACCCGGCCTCGACACAAAGGGCTAAGAAGGTACATGGGTGGTTTTTAGTCAGTAGAAGTCTGACACTCCCTATCACTCTGCCCAGAGCGGGAGGAGTCATTTGATTATTTCCCATCCTCCAAAAAAAAAACCTTGAGTAATAATCATTTGACGTTTAAACCAACGAGAGCGTATCCATTTTAGGATATTCTTAGTGTTCGAAATACTTATTCGAATATTATATCCAAAATGTAATGATCGTAGCAGGTGGCCTTCTGTGGTTTTTGCCTACCCTATGCATGTCTCTCCAAAATATCCCCTCGGTTCTATCTTCTAGGTTAAGCAAAGCTTGCTGAAGTCGGTACGTGGATGGGTGACCGTTTATTACCTACTATTCTGCTTTTCCAATAACAAATGAAGCACTTGCAAAACGTAGGTTTCGAGGAAAAAAAGCGATAAAGTGTCAAATAATTTAGATTACTTACATAAATGCATGGCTTGACAATATCTATACATATAATAAAATGGTAAGAAAGTGTAAAGTGTAAAACTGTACATTGAATATTTTTTTAAAAGAATACTTGGGGTGTGATCTACAATCGATACCGAAGCCAAAAATATAGTTTTTAGAATTTCTGTCTGTTTGTCTGTTTGTCTGTATGTATGTCCAGGATAAACTCAAAAAGTACTGCATGGATTTACTTAAAATTTGGCACGAATATTACTAAGAAGTCGGGTCAACCTATAGGCTACATATTATCACGCTATCACCTACGGGGAACGAGCAGTGAACCTTTATTTCTTCAACGCATGGATGCTCCTGGTGGAACAGGAAAAACATTTGTTACCACTGACATACTTGCAGAGGTCAGGAGGCAAGTCAAAATTACCATTGCTGTAGCGTCTACGGGAATCGCTGCCACACTGCTTCCGCGTGGCAAGACAGCACATGCCATGTTTAAAATTCCCATCGATTTAGAAAGCGCCGAAATGCCTGTTTGTGGTGTGTCACGTAACAGTGATAAGGGACACGTACTCAAGGATTGCTCTCTGATCGTATGGGATGAGTGTACGATGGCCAACAGGAAGGCAGTTGAGGCCGAGGACAGAACTTTGCAGGACATCCACAAGAACGAACATTTGATGGGTGGTGTCACAGTTCTGTTCAGTGGCGATTTCCGACACACGCTGCCCGTGGTGACGCGGGGATCGAAGACTGACGAAGTGAATGCTTCGTTGAAATGGTCTTCGTTGTGGTCACGAGTTCGTACACTGCGCTTGACCATTAATATGAGAGCTCAGCACGGCGGCAATGTACGTGCTCAAGAATTCTCCGATGTCCTTCTAAGGCTTGGCGACGGCGAGGAGAGAGGTTTCCAGAGTATCTCGGTACTTCGGTAGAGTTGTTGTATCCAGCTTAGAAGAACTCATTCGCTGTGTGTACGGGGACATTAGTCGTATACCGCACCAGCAGAATTCTTGGGTGTGCGAGCGGACCATTTTAACGCCCAAAATGATCAGACTGCGGCAATTAACGAATGCATTATCTCGGAAATTGAGGGGAATGAAGTGGTCTACACCTCTATAAGCACTGTCGCCGAGCAAGATGACGCCACACATTATCCCGTGGAATTTCTGAGCTCCCTGTCAGTAAGTAGACTTTCCAGCGCTTACCATCAAGCTGAAGGTCGGTGTCCCGATCATGCTTCTTCGGAACCTATCTCCTTCGAAGTTGTGTAACGGGACCCGCCTTAAAGTCATCTCGCTCCACAGACACACCATTGAGGCGAAAATTCTCACGGGTTGGAGTCGGCGAGGCAGTATTTATACCACGTATTCCACTCATACCTCATAACTTCCCGATCCAGTTCAAGCGCGTACAATTCCCCTTGAGTGTTTGCTTCGCGAAGACCATCAATAAGTCGCAGGGGCAAACACTGAGGGCAGCTGCGGGTGTCGACCTCAGGACGAGCTGCTTCTCACACGGGCAGCTGTATGTCGCTTGCTCCCGCGTCACCAGTCCTGACTCTCTTTACATTTTGGCTGCGGATAGCCAACCCACTATTGTTGTTTATGGAAAATTCCTGTATATTATTTTTACCCTATTTTGTATTCCTTATTCATTGTTTTCTCCATCTGCTTCAGTCACAACATAAGACTTTATTCAGGAGAATCACCATAAAGTCATTTATTCAAAGCAGGCTAAAAAATCAGCACTTTTTCAAGGTCAATTTTACAAAAGACCTTCTCACTCTGTTACTGCACTTTCTGTAGATATGAAATGTTAAGAAGAAACGGGTAAATGAGTGAACGGGTATTTTTTTTAAAAGTGTAATCGTAGGTATTTTTGGTGCTGTATAGCGTTCACGCAGACGACGTCGCGGGCAGCAGCTAGTACTTACTATTTGTAATTAACATACAGTATTACAGGCCGGATTGGCCCAAAATTTCTCAGAACAGAGAGAATTAAGAAAGTGAAAGAGCAGGGTATTCGAAACGGGTCTACCTTTTTTAGCAGATTTTTTTATACCCGAATTTTGTTTTGCATAACAGTGGATGGCAGAAACTTAATTTCGCAGAAAACCATTTGGCATACACTCATTTACCATAAATTCAAAACGCATAATTTTGTAAGTCAGAATCATCTTTGAGCATAAACTTCATTTCCAGAACCATCATTTCGCCGAAAATTCATAATCAGAATCGTCTTTTGGCACGCATTTCGTTTCATACATACGTGTAACATGCAATAATAATAATAATTATTATTATTAATTATTATTATCAGCTCACCCCGGCTAAAATTTCTAGCTGAGCACATTAAATGTATGTCAAAAATAATAATTATTATTATTATTAATAATGACGTCACTCATACATGCAACGCATGTACTCCATGACGCGCGCTCGCTTCGCTCGCATATTAAATAACACTAATATCTTCTGTCCCCGAAGTGCCGGGCCTCCGCCGGCCTCCTTCGTCGGCCTACGGCCCGGTGCCCATGCCGCCCATAAAGGATACTTTCGCGAGACGGTCGTTATACCTTATAAAAATCTACCAAATAAAATTCTGCCATCTTAAAAGTACCTATGCCATTGAAAATTCGGCTATTTAAACATTCTGCGAAATGAGTATTCTATTAAATAATTGTTCTGCCATAAATACATTCGTACAAAGAAGAATATGCCAAGTGTGTTATGCCAAATAAATTTCGGAGCATCAAGTTTCTGCCAGATAGATGGTACCCATTCGAAACAGGCTGAAATAAAACAAACAAAATGCACTAAGCAAAAACATTTACCCAACTAATTCGGCCAAAGTCAGCTTGTCAGTTCATAAATAATATACCTACATGAAACCACGACTCATTTCCTGGCTATTCTCAACTTTAATGCCAGCTAATATTGTCAGAGGCTCGCACGTAATACAAATTGCACTAGGAACGTGCACTACCGTTAGCTGACGGGATACATACAACGTTTTATTAAGATGAAATGCCTGCTGTGCGAGAATGTGTTCAGTGCCGCTATATTGCATTATGTGTGTATATGTACCTACTATGTGCGTACTGCACATACATAGTGCAACTCATTGAATTGTTTGCAGGAAATGCTTTTCGTATACATTATTCAATTAAACTCACGAAGGGTGGGCGTTCCTTTTGATATTTTAGGCCCAGTAGTTTTGGAGGTAAGGGGGGGAATGGTCGGACAGACAGACAGACACACGAATGAGTCCTATTATAGGGGTTCCGTTTTTTCCTTTTGAGGTACGGAACCCTAAAAACGTGACTGTTCTTAGATTAATTCGAATAAACGTGTTGTGATGTTGTTAATTCGTAGTGGTATTCGTTATAAGTGTATGAGGAACTCGTGGCTACCGCTCGAACCAATCTTAAGGTGAAGCCTCGCTTACCAAGGTTTGACCATGGATAAGTAACCTCCTACATAGGTAGGTACCTAGTTTCCTCCATGTATCCGAAAGCACGTTAAGCCATTGGTCCCACCGGTGATCTTTGACAGTCAAATGTAGTCAGTAACCCGAAAGTTTGACCACCAGTCCTGCCTAAGACAAACTGGGTTGTGGAAATCAAATATGTCGCTCCATGGAAAACACTGGTATTCAGCTGAATCTGGTTTGACTTCAGTAAAAGCCGACCCTAACATACATAGTTGGGAAAAGGCTAGACAGATGATTCGTTATTAGTGTCTCGGTTCAGATTTAGGAACGATCTTTGTTTGTATCAGCCTGAAAAAAGAAACCAATAAGCTATCTAAGAGCACAAAAACTTACCTGTGTAAGCGAAGTCTTCTTATCACTGGATTTAGAGCACCTGATGTCAGGTTGATCCTTTATTACTCTCTTGTACTTCAGCAGCAAGCTTTGGAAGCGCGGTATGAAGTGGCAATCACACCGCCAAGGGTTGTCACCGAGAAACACGTGCATTATATTGTTATTAAATTGAAATGCTTTGTCAAACGCGTACACTGGGATCTGAGGAAGGAAAACGTAAGATTAGAACGCGTTTTCATGGAATATTACGTTTCAATTTAAAACTTATAGGACTTCATTAACTTGTGCGTGGGTATGTAAGCTTAGATCTTAAGGAAAAATTGAGAAGGCTCCAGAAAATTTGCAGTGGGAACAAAATATCATGTGATTGTTTTTCCGAATTACTACCTTGACTCTTGACTAGCGTTGAAAATTTCGAAAGTTTCAATTTGTTTTTTACCCGGTAAAATACAAATGCTCGTTTTTTTCCGTATTTTACGAAAGTTGCAGTGAAAAATTCACAGTACGAATCTTACGGAAAAATACGGGAATCTTTCGAATGTTGCATTGAAATTTTCACTTTTTTCGTATTTTACGAAAGTTGCAGTGAAAAATTCACAGTACGTACGAATTATTGTAGTACTAACATTTTTTAATATGTATTTTTAACACTACTAACATAGTTTAAGTTCTTTGTTACTACTACCGGGTGGGTACCCATAACCACCCACCTACCTACCACCCACCCACCCACCTACCTACCACCCACCCACCTACCTACCACCCACCTTCCTACCACCCACCTTCCTACCACCCACCTACCTACCACCCACCTAACTACCACCCACCTACCTACCTAGCACCCACCTACCTACCTACCACCCACCTACCTACCACCCACCTACCTACCACCCACCTACCTACCACCCACCTACCTACCACCCACCTACCTACCACCCACCTACCTACCACCCACCTACCTACCACCCACCTACCTACCACCCACCTACCTACCACCCACCTACCTACCACCCACCTACCTACCACCCACCTACCTACCACCCACCTACCTACCACCCACCTACCTACCCCACCTACCTACAGTCCACCTACTTTCTCACCGTTCAAATCTTCCCTGGACTGCCACTTATATTTTAAAACAAACATTACCCAAATCGGTCCAGCCGTTCTCGTATTAAAGCGTGATTTATTTAAAACATGAAAGATTCCTGTTTTTTTCGAATCTTTCCGTAATTTTCCGTTTTTTACCGTATTATTCGAAAAAAACGTGAAATTTACACTGCCCAATGTTCTTGAAACTTACGAAACTTACATTGAAAAATACAACGGCAATTGCAAGAAACGGGAATCTTTCATTGCAATTTTCAACGCTACTCTTGACCTATTTTAGGTAGGTAGTATGTACACCTACATTTCACCAGTAATGTTTAAGTGCCATGTAATAGGGGGTGAGCCCATTAACCGGGCACAAATCTAGATTCCGTATGGCTGGTACTGAGAAATTCCTGATGCGAAAATCCCAATAACACTTTGCTCAACCCGGGAATCGAACTCAAGACCTCATGGTCAACAGTCGCGATTGCGACCACTAGACCGACGAGGCAGTTTAAAATATTCCTTTAGACATTTTCGGAAATAGGTACTCCTACCGTCACAGTTATAAGTTGAAAAAATAGGTATAAGTGAAAAAAAATGTTTATTTAGCTAAAAGGTTTTTACTAACTCTTTTAGATTTTTTTTAAAATTAGATAGGGCCTTTGTTTCGTACCTGACTACTGAGAAGAAAGATTTAAAAGGCCACCGTGGAAAAGGTAATCGTGATAGAAAATATTGCTCCGAATAAGATATTTTCTGCTCAATTTATTCAGGAAGGAAACGTCAAAGACGCCGTTCGTTTATTATTTGCACTTCCATACAATTCGATACTGTCTTCTACATACAAGTTCCTCGAATCCAACATGTTTATTTACACAATGTCATATTGTAACCTGACTACGAATATCATATTGTATCTAGTCGGTGATATTGGAGATTTAAATATACATACATCAGATTCTGCGATTCCTCTATGCAAATACCTCATTGTGCTCAAGTTGTGCTCATAATTTCATTACCTACCTATTTCTAACTATAATGTAAATGGCAGACAGGCAATTTATAGAACTGGTGTATTTTTAGAGACTTATAATCAAATCGTGTCTTCATTCATCATCATCATCAACAGCCTATTAATGTTCCCACTGCTGGGACACAGGCCTCCTCTCTTTGAAAGAGAGTCTTCATTATCTTAGTTGTTCAATATTTACGTTTTTTTTCTGTGTTTCAGATTGGAGGATACTTTTGCAAATGGACTTACAATACCTTACGAAAGTTTTTTAACCAACATTTTGTATAAATATTCTCTCATCTGTTTCCAACACGTACCTGTTTCAGCAAGTTTCCACGAAGACTCAGCACGCGGAAAGTAGAGAACCACTCCGTTCCTTCCAACTCCTTGACCGCTGATATGCTGTTGTTGTCCAGGTACAAGTCAGCTAGTCTCTTGTACTGAGGGTTGTGTACGATGGCCCGAATTGTGTTCAACTGCAATAAAAGATAAATGTTACAAGTTGTCCAGAAAATCCATGGTGCTTCCATGGACTTTGGTTTGATATCCATATTGTAGAAGATAGGATGACATGAGGAGGGGGAAGCCTATATAAGGCGGTGCTCAGCTAGCACCGGCCTTTTTTTACTTCGAGTCGTCGTGGTATCAACATCTCTTAATCGTCACTCTGTCGGTATATTTTTCTATTTCTGTGTAATTTCTGTGTAATTGCTTACTTTGCTTACTTACTTTTGTTTTTTTCTAATTTGTTAATAATTCTGTTAGGATTTCTATTTTTGGTTGGTTAAATTGTTATTTGGTTTTAATATTAAATTGTTGTCAGTTTGTTCTTTCTATTTTGAATTATTTCCTGTAGGTAATTTCATATTTGTTTTTAAAAAAAGTCACTTCTGGTCTAATTTCCAAGATCAGAAGTGGGATTCTTCCCATTTCTACCGCCCACTATTCCACAAATTCCCTCATTTTTTATTTTCTGTCTCGATTCATTTTTTTTTCTGGTTTGGTAATAGTTGCAATTTTTTATTTTTGTGTGGGTACTTGTGTTGAATGGTACCGATACACGTCTAATCGTTCGTTAGTCTGTTAGTTTGTTGTGTTTCTTTCAGTTGTTTTGGGATAAGGAGTTAGGTTAGGATGGCAGACCGCCAACGCGATAATAGCCATAGTCGCAGTCGCCGCGGCAGCCGCGATAATAGCTCGCGTCGTGACTATAGTACTCGTCGTGATCGTCGCGATTCTCGTCGCAATAGTCAAGAGCGGCAAGATAGTAGGCACCGCGAGCCGTCCCCTATTGAAAACAACACGTTAAGGCTCGAGATACAAACGATGATGTCTCGTCTTAAAGCGCTTGAAGACAAAAAGAGCCGTTCACCATTGCCAGTGCGTTCATGTGATCGTGATAAAACATTAGTGTCTGATAGTGTACGTGATCGACGGGCATTGCGGCGCCAGCGAACACCGTCGCCGGAACGTAATATTATGTTACGATCGCCGGGCCGAATAGAATCTCGTAGTGTGCGTCATTCGTCATCACCGAAGCGCCGCCGCCGCCGTTTAGTTTCACCTTTGCCTAGAGAGACTGTGTCTCAACATATCTCACCAACTCGCGAATATAGCTATCGTCGTTATTCGCGTTCTCGCTCTAAAACTCCATCGTTGCGAGTGTCGGGACGTGTATCTAAGCAGAAGTCTGTGCATGTGTCTGACCGTTTAGTTAGGAACGAGAATGAAAATTCGAATTCGGCTACGGTAACCGACCGTATCGTGGATGCTATTCGATCAATTAATAATGCGGGTAGATCTCAGCACTTTTATATTTCAAACTTTGATCCTACCTTACACAATATTGATGATTGGTGTGCGGAGGTCGATCGCGCTAAAGTTTTAAACAATTGGAACGATTTCGAATGCTTGTCGCGTATTGGTAACTGCCTAAAAGGTGACGCTCGATCGTGGCTTAACGAATGGGTAACTAATGACCGTTCGTGGAGCAACTTTAAAAAAGAATTTAAGCCATTGTGCCCTAGAGTACCGGACGTCGCGAATATTTTATATGACGTTATGACTAAGAATTCCGATAGCTATTCCACGTATGCGGATTATGTACGACGGTCGTTACTTCGTTTACGAATAGTGCGTGGACTCAGTGATGAGCTAATTTCGGCAATAATAATTCGCGGTATCACTGATCCCAACATTAGAGCGTCGGCAACTAACGCCAAACTGTTGCCCAATGACTTAGTGGAATATTTTTCGATCTACGTTAAGCCAAGTAATACTAGTACGTCAAAAGGTGCCGCTTTCCGTTCGGCAAGGGATAAACAAACTGCAGATCTCTCTCGTAAGCGTAATATAAATGACATTAAATGTTTTTCTTGCGGTGAATTAGGACACAGACAGGCTACGTGCACTAAAAAACCGAGAACTGACCAACAGCCAAGCGGGTCGTCAAATAATTCCTCGACTAAATCTGATTTTGTACCGACTAGATCCGAGACTTGTAGTTTTTGTAGAAAACCGGGTCATAAAGTTGAAAACTGTTTCGCGAAGCAGAGATCGGAAGCTGCAAACAAAAGCAGTGTTAATTTCTGCAATGAATTTGTAAACACCAACAATAGTGATGTGGTAGTAGCAATTATACAGGACGTAGCGGTTGATATTTTGATTGATAGTGGGTCCACTATATCCTTAATTTCGTCTTCGTTGCTTAGGCATTTTAAGTGTTCACGTAAGCCAGCGTTTCGTACTTTAAAGGGGTTAGGTACTCAAGAGGTTGAGAGTACGAGTTATGTGACGCTACCTATTGAATTTGACGGCTTAACCCTCGAAGTAGATTTGTTTGTAGTGTCTGCCGAATACATGAACACGCCGATTATTGTAGGAACCGATGTTCTTAATAGAGACGGTGTTAGGTACGTTCGAACTAGAGACAGTCAGTCACTTACAAGGAGCGGTAATAACTTTCATAGGATAATGAATGTACAGTCTGAGGCTTCAATTCCCATTAACACACCCCTAGTTGATGGTCACTTATGTAAGTTGTTGGATATAATTAACAATTTCTCTCAGTATTTTATTTCTGGTACGGCAACATCAACAGTAAATACAGGGTGTATGTCCATTAAACTCAATTCTAACATTCCTGTTTACTATCGGCCGTACCAACTTTCTCACGTTGAGACTCTTCGTGTCCGTGACATAATTAAAGATTTAATGGACAAGGGAATTATAGAAGAATCGGAGTCTGATTACGCGAGCCCGATTCTTTTAGTTAAAAAGAAGGATGGCACAGATAGAATGTGCGTGGACTTTCGCAAATTAAACGAGATTACAATTAAAGATCGTTTTCCGTTGCCACGTATAGATGACTACATAGATCGTTTAGGGCATAACAAATATTTCAGTTCCCTTGACATGGCAACCGGATTTCATCAGATTCCATTAGACCAGGACTCAATTCCGCTTACGGGTTTCGTCACGCCGGAAGGGCATTATCAATATTTGAAGATGCCTTACGGTTTGGCGAATGCTCCTGTTGTTTATCAACGTATAATCACGAAAACACTTCGCGAACTGATCGAATCCGGTGATATCCTTGTCTACATAGATGACATTTTAATAATGAGCCAAAGCATTGAACAGGGTTTAGTTTTGCTTCAAAGGGTTCTCGAAAAATTGACTAAAGCTGGGTTTTCTATCAATTTAAAAAAGTGTTCGTTCTTGGCTACAGAGATCGAATATTTGGGTAGGTCAATTTGTGAAGGTCAGGTTAGGCCGAGTCATGAAAAAGTAAGGGCTTTAATTGACTCAACTGAACCACAAAATGTTAAGCAGGTCCGCCAGTTCATGGGCCTAGCTAGCTATTTTAGGCGGTATATAGCTGGATTTGCCCAGAAAACTGCATGTATTGCAGCCCTCACTAGAAAGGGAATACGATTTAATTGGGGAGTCGAACAACAGGCTGCTCGTAAGTACATTGTGGAATGTCTAACGAGTGAGCCAGTGCTCGCAATTTATGACCCCTCACTACACTACCCATAGAAGTCCACACAGACGCGAGTTCTATTGGGTACGGAGCGGTCTTGATGCAAGTGCATGAAGGAAATCGTAAACGAGTGGTGTCCTACTTTAGTAGGCTGACTCAGGGAGCTGAGAGTAGATATCAATCGTATGAGCTTGAGACCCTTGCAGTGGTAAAGGCTCTTCAACATTTCAGGCATTATCTTGTAGGTATACGATTCACTGTGGTCACCGACTGTAACGCATTGAAGCTTACACAGCGTAAAAAAGATTTGTTGCCTAGGGTGGCTCGGTGGTGGGTATACCTCCAAGATTTCGACTTTAGCCTGGACTATAGGAAAGGTAGCCTTTTGTCCCATGCCGATTACCTTAGTCGGAATCCGGTCAATGTGTGCACGGTTCAGAAACCTCTGAATTGGGCTCGGATTGCTCAGGCTTCCGACGAGGAGACCCGGTCTCTCATTCAAAAATTGGCAGATGGCCAATTAGACTCCAGTCGCTATGTTTTTAAGAACGACATTCTTTATGTAAAATTTGCACCTACTGGTGAAGACCCCAAGTTCCTTTGCTATATCCCGAAAGGACATAGACTTAGCCTTTTACGAATTTTCCATGACGAACATGATCATCCCGGTATCGATAAGACTGTTGATCTTGTCACAAAACACTTCTGGTTCCCAGGGTTGAGGGCATTTGTCCAGAAGTATGTAACACACTGTTTAGTGTGCCTCTCCCATAAGAAAGTCCCTCGAGCCCCTTTACAGCCCATTCACTCTTGGGAAAACTCAAAACTCAAACTCAAACTCAAATTCTTTATTTCAATTAAGCCATTACAGGCACTTTTGAATGTCAGAAGAACATTTCACAAAAAAAAAAACGAAACTACGAGTGCAATACGTCATTCCGAAAGCCACCACGCCGAACCACACGCCACCGAATGCCCGCAACAGCGAACACTGCGAGCACGAAAGCACGCAGCGACGCAAACCGCAACAACGAATGCTCGAGACCCCGAATCACGGAACAACGAATGCACGCCGCAACGTGCAACCGCCGCCCCGCGACCCGGAGCCCCGCACACCCGCCGCCACGGCCCACGCCACCGCGCGCCCCCGCTCCCACACCACTCGCCGCCGGTAATATCCGGCGCCGCGCAGCCCGACGCAGCAACTCCCGAAACGACGCATTGCACTCCTACGCTACAGTCACAATCACAAGGCATAATAACTTGTGAAAGTACTGCAGTTGCCAGTTCCCTAACGTAGATCTCATGAAGAAGAACGGGCAAGAAACTCCATGGACACTCTTTTAAATTAGAATTTGTTACAAAATCTTGGTACATTTTATCATTCATGTTGAGATGGTATATTATGTGAGAACTATGTAGCAAGACGTGCAAGTTAAGAGCGTCCAGAGTAAAAAGATATAATAAACAAATCAAAAAGAAAAATATATTTACACCATGGCAACTAAGGAATGACCAGTCTCCACTGACAGCGCCCGTTCACGAACATGACGCATGGATCAGCACCATCTAACTCAACCATTTTGAAGGGAACTAAATGATCCGACACACCCGCCACCATCAGCGAGACATTTGAGTGAGCATGACATTCTCTCAGCCACCAGGGCAACGTCACTAAAATATAACTAAATGTAAAATGTAAAAAGGGGCTTTATAGTACATAGTACTCACACATGTGCCATGCAATTATACAATATTAAGACATTGAATCTATACAATGCAAAGATATTTTTACAATCTTCTGCAGCCTCTACAATAACTTATTCACATGATAATCGATTTAATTGCCCCTATGGTTGTGGAGCAGGACCAGCATGGAGCCAAGCATTTTTATCATCAATGTAATCCCCCAACTTATAGTAAGCTTGCCTACATAGTGTGCGTTTAATACAAGATTTAAATTTTGTCTCATTTAGTTGAAGAATGTGAGGGGGTATTTTATTGTAACATTTTAAACAGTACCCCATGAAAGATGAGTCTACTTTAGCTAGCCTGAAACCTGGCTGAACTAGTTGGTCCCTATTTCTCGTATTATAGTGGTGTCTATCACCTCTTTTGCTAAATAAATGCAGATTTTTCCTGACGTACATGATGTTTTCATAGATGTATTGACAAGGTACTGTCATGATGTTAATTTCCTTAAACAGCTCTCTCAGAGAATCGCGCCTTCGTAGACCATATATGGCTCTAATGGCTCTTTTCTGCAGAATAAATATAGACTCGATGTCTGCAGCCCGTCCCCATAGTAAAATACCGTATGACATAACACTATGAAAATAGCTAAAATAGACTAGTCTCGCGGTATCTACGTCAGTAAATTGACGGATTTTCCTAGCAGCATATGCTGCTGAACTCAGCCGTCCTGCAAGAGATGTTAAATGCGGACCCCACTGCAGCCTTGAGTCAATCGTTATCCCCAAGAAAACAGTTTCATTGACAAATTCTAGTTTCTCTTGATTCAATACTATGTCACAATCAGTACTTTTGACATTTGGTAGAGCAAACCTTATGCACTTCGTTTTTTTCCCATTTAATACTAAATTATTAACGGTGAACCAATTATGAACCTGCAGTAAGGCGTTATTTACGTCATCAAGATTCGTGGCACGTCTGTTTACCTTAAATATTAAAGAAGTATCGTCGGCAAACAATACCATTTCAGGTTGGTTTTCAAATAAATGGGGTAGATCATTAATATAGACTAAAAAGAGAAAGGGACCTAATATCGAACCTTGTGGCACACCCATGCTTACTTTTAAGCCCATTGAATTGACACCATTTATTTGTACTTGCTGATGTCTATCGCTTAAATACGATTTCATTAAACTGAGCGCAAGATTCCCTAAACCGTAATGTTTGAGCTTTATGAGAAGGGTTTCGTGGTTGACGCAATCAAATGCTTTAGAGAGGTCACAGAAGATCCCTATGGCATCTTGTGACTCTTCCCACGCAGTAAATATATGTTTTAATAAGGTGACACCGGCGTCAGTCGTACAACGTCCTTTGGTGAAACCATACTGTTTCTCATGTAAGATTTTGTTGGTGTTAAAGTGGATGAGCATTTGATTAAGCATTACCTTTTCAAACACCTTGCTGAAAACTGGCAAAACGGATAAAAACCAGATACACCTTTTGAAACTATCCATTTAGATACCTTAGATCCTCTTCCCGATGCCGACGGTTATCGTCATGTGCTTATATCGACGCGTTTTCTAAATTTTGTTTGTTATACCCAATGTACCGACAAGACGCTGACGAACTGAAACAACATTTCACCAACATGGTCTCCCTCTTTGGGACCCCCAAGCTAATAGTAGCTGATAGAGGTCGCATGTTTCAAAGCACCGAATTTATGAATTGGGTCAAAGACATGGGTTGCGACACTCACCTTATAACCCCTGAAATGCACCAAGCCAACGGGCAGGTGGAAAGATATTGCCGCACAGTGCTTAACATGGTGCGTATTGAGTGCAATCACAGACAGCAAAAGTGGCCGACTGTTATGTGGAAACTGCAGTTGATTCTTAATATCACAAAACAAAGAACAACTCAGTATTCAGCTTTGAACCTATTGATAGGTATTGATGCTGCGACGCCACTCATTCGTAGCTTGGTTCGCGATGTGGCCTTTGAAGGTTCCAGCCCTAATCGGGAAGCTCTTCGCGAAATGAGTCGTCAAAGAGCATCTGAACGTCTCCGTGCAAATTAAGTACGTCAGGATGACTACGTTAATCAAGGGCGAAAGCCACCCCGTGCTTTTAATTTGAATTCCTTAGTTTTTGTGAGAAAACAGGCACAAGCTACTGGGAAGTTGGACTCATGCATGCGAGGACCGTATCGTGTGGCGAAGGTACTCCCACACGGCCGCTATGAGTTGCATCTTGTGGCTGGCTCGTATGGCAAGACGACACAAGCAGCCGCTGAGTACATGATCCCGTGGCATGGGGAATGGACTCCCGATGTGTGCTCTGCTTTCTTTAATGGTGAGTTATGTGTTTTTATAAGCTTTGCTTATTTTTATGTGAGTGATACAGTTCACTGAATCTGACTTATTTGATATCATTGTTTGTTGGATTGTTTCTATTAAGTGTGCTTAATAGTGCTTATTTATGAGTGCTTTCTTGTTGGGACTGATAATGATAGACGATGTTGAAAGGGAAGTCGAGTCTTGCAATTTGAAATAGGCCTCTGTCTTGGAGTGCATCGGACATGCTATCTCAAGTTGACGGATATACTTCAAGTGAGAGGTAGGGTTTCATGTTATTGGATGGGCCTCTGTCTTGGAGTGCATCGGACATGCTATCCTAGTATATGGAACATACCTTGGGAACTGCTCTTGAAGGGAAGCTGTCATGGAGTAGCCTGGTCCAGCCTACGGTCTTGGAGGAGATGAATCGGACCTGTATGGTCTTGGAGGAACTGATTCGGACCTATGGTTTGGGCGGGCGTTCTCGGGCATGTTATCCTGGAGCTGTGGTACATGTAGTCAGGCCGGGTTGGTCCCTGATTATCTTGTTTTGTGTGTTAATGTGCTTTGTGATAAGCATATTGATGATGTATATGGGATTGGTTTGAAACATGCTTGTATGTGAACCGATTCACACACGCAAAGTTATGCCTCACGTAGGTCTCTAACGAGTCGTGAAGTGGCGATCTTCCGACAAGTCCCGCCCCGGGTGGTTGGTTCGGATATTTGTATGTTTCACGCCTATTGTGCTTAGGCTATGCAAGGCTAGTCCAAGGTTATTTGCTTTTGAAATGAGTGTTGTTGAAAACAGCTATTTCATCAATAGATCAATAGCTATTTCACTAACACTAGCTGCATTGTTATTTTACAAAATTGATATTGTGCTGGATGTTTGTTTCTATTGCAGAATCAGACGACGATAACGAGGAGTCTGAACAGGTTATCAACGGGGAACCAGTACCTTGCACCTCTGGCACGCAGCAGATGGCTATCAGCACTTCACCTGCAAACAGTGAAGACTCAGCCGGACCTTCCATGCCAACATTGGACACAGATCTTCAAAGCTAGAAGACGAAGGAGTCCGAGGACGGTCTCCTGTCAGGAAAGGCCGTGTAGAAGATAGGATGACATGAGGAGGGGGAAGCCTATATAAAGCGGTGCTCAGCTAGCACCGGCCTTTTTTTACTTCGAGTCGTCGTGGTATCAACATCTCTTAATCGTCACTCTGTCGGTATATTTTTCTATTTCTGTGTAATTTCTGTGTAATTGCTTACTTTGTGTTTTTTTCTAATTTGTTAATAATTCTGTTAGGATTTCTATGTTTGGTTGGTTAAATTGTTATTTGGTTTTAATATTAAATTGTTGTCAGTTTGTTCTTTCTATTTTGAATTATTTCCTGTAGGTAATTTCATATTTGTTTTTAAAAAAAGTCATTTCTGGTCTAATTTCCAAGAATATATATAAAAATGTTATGTTGGTTTGTGTACGAAAAATATCTTAACTGTTTACTACGATTGAAAATGTACAAGTTCTGCTAGCTAACGAGACCCATGCTGGCACTGTTCATAATCTCTCCTCCAAATATTAATCCTTGATATTAAATTTGCTTTATGTTGGGCCAAGAAACTGGTGAAATAAATGTATTTTCAAAACCTAACAACTGCGAAAAAATCTTTCGAATTTATTCGTTTCTACTTTGAGATAAGATATATTACGTAAAACTGTGCCTTCCAAAATACCTACTATGTTCGTCAAAACATAAAAAGTTAACCAATACAGTTAGGTATAGCAGAAATCCACTTTTAAAAGTTGCTTCGTGTATTAATTTGTGAATTGATGAGACAATGAGAATTCAAACTAAATTAGGTTTGGGTTTGTAAAACAATGTCGCAAAAGTAGACAATTCAATATTTTTTTTTATCACAGCGTGCATAAAAACTAATTCGTTGGGTAGCAACAAAACAAAATATTGCAATAGATATTGTGTGCTGTTGCATCAGACTGTTTTCTTCGTAAATGTCAAATAGTAATTACATTTAGAGATTACACATTTACATTTTTCTCTAGTTGTCACGTGTACTTTTATCAATAAAATTGTTTTTGAAAATAAGTTATTTTTTAATCTCAGTAATTAAAGGTAAGCGCATCACGCGGCTAGGTCACAGATCAATCTAGAAATCAGGCCTATCGAATGCAAATACACATAATATAAATATTATCTAAGTATGTATATTGTAAATTACATTTTTTTTTAAACATAATATAAAGTTTAAAAGTAAATCTTTATAGTTAACACAAACAATAAGTTGGCACAGTCCGCAGTTGCATAATCCATATTTTTAAGTAACCTCACAGCTGAACACTGTCTCTTAAGATGTATCCTAAGAGACAGTTGAGGTTATATTGTGACAACACACAATATCTGTATACATACAGACTGCTAGCGTAGCGTAGTAAGCGTATTGTTAATCAGTATAAACTAATGTACTTACTTATGTTTCTTTGTGTCGATAAACTATTTTATTATTATTATTTATTTTATATTCACTAGATGGAAAATAAAATTCAAATAATATAACTAATTTACCGAAATCAAAAATTATCTCTAGAGCTTTTTCAAAATGTTAAAGAACTGGAGCAAGGAAAAACACTTTTGTCGAACAGTGACAAGGAAAAATTAAAAAATAAACAAGTTTCACCCGTGACCTTATCAGAAGCTACTTACGACCGAAAGATGAATGAAAAACTACGTCAACGAAGCGGAAAATAAGAATTTTCTTAGGTATCGTACACATGTCTTAGAATTTTCTTTAAAGAATTTTATAGTTAAGCATCTGATATGTCAAGAAAGGAGGTGTCTCATGAGATGACGAGAAACGGATATGTATAGGAGAAGAAGACATGTCGACGTTAATGAATCGGGATAAGGGCAAGAGAAAGATAAGTCTATCATATTAAGTACTATCTAACTCCCTTAGGGGTTGAATTTCGAAAAATCCTCCCTTATTCCTTGTCTACATTATAAAGGGAACCTCTGTGCAAAATTTCAGCTTTCTAGGTCCAAGGGTTTGGGCTGGGCGTTGATGAGTCAGTCAGTCAGTCAGTCAGGACTTCTCTTTTTATTTATATAGATAGATAGATAATTAATTCTAAAAGGATATGCAAGGTGCTTGAGAGCTCCCGTCGGGGCTGTGGATTATCGAAAGGTTAACGCGGCTCCGACACAAGGGCGAAGAAGGAACATGGGTTTGGTTTTTAGTCAGTAGAAGTCTGACACTCCCCTTCGCTCTGCCCAAGAGCGGGGGGGGGCGTTATTCGATGATTTTCCAACAAGCGAAAAAAAAAAAAAAAAAGGTGCTTGAGAGCTTTCACTTTCTCCATTTTTTGCCAGTCACGATCATTTAATTGGCTGTGTACCAACCCCGCAACCACGACATAACATCACGCCTGTACAGTAATCCCCGAAGGTTTATGCAGAGTTTACTCAGGACAACCACGTTTCGCAAGTTATGTTTCATTCAGTCCTATATAATAGGGAGCGAGCCTATTGCCAGCAGCAGGGCATACATTCAGACTCTCTGGTTGCTACTGAGAAATTCCTGATGGAAAAACCCAATAACACTTTACCCGACCTGCAGGGCTATTGTCTATCTTTTCAAAAGTCAGTGGATAACAAGCACCAGTTGTCCACAGAACTTTGGTGTTAACTGCTAATGTCATAAAATTGGTATTGCGTATCTCATTGTGTGGGTATCACGTGACAGTGATTATAGGGTGACTAACATCCCAGCAATTGACACCTCTATTTTTTATCGACTATTAAACGGCCAAGTTAAGCAGGTACTGCTTGAACGTTACAATACTTGATTGAGGATATATTTTAGATTTAGCCGCTTTATGGCACCTGACATGTCAAATGGTTATTGTCAAAGAGATTTATAAGTAATAATTGAATGTCATTTTTGTTGTCAGCCAGTAAGAAATTGCTGTTGTACGTAGTACTAATTACTTTCATGTTTTGCATGGAAGAAGTAAAGACAAAAGGAAAATAAAATAAAATATTTTGCTCGAGATTACTAATTAAGTTTTAAAAATAATGTCTATTGCTTATGTAAGACGATTTTGATGAAATAAACCCTAATTATTACTCAGAACATTGCAGGGCACGACACAAAAGGCCACAATGTTCACATATTCACAAAACAATACGTGAAATGAATCTATACAAAGGTAGGAAAATATTATATTCCCCGAAGGGTTAGACAGAGGTGTACCCATTATTACAATTTACACTTCACCAACTACCTAAAGAATATTACAGATTGTCTCAAAAAACCATCATTGTAAAAACAAAATCCAAATTCAAGAAAAGACAGGTTTCTATATTGTACATAGTATTCACACAATATGAGCTATGCAATTATATCAAGGAATATATAATAATAAGGAGATTGAGTTTAGATAATGCAAATATAGTTATAAAATCTTTAGTAGCTCCAACAATACGGGACTTATAGAAACTAGTACCAGTATCAACCGTCATAAATCATCATAAAACACTACCCTTGAGAAGCGTCTTTCACGAAAGTCACTTTAAACTCTGTGTATAAACAATGTAATGTCAAATAAGCTTAGACAATCGCAATTTTAAAAATATCGATACAGAAACTTCTGTCAAAATGAGTTAAAGTGACCATCAACGACAATGGTCTCCGATGACGTCATACGCGTTGTACTACTGGTCATAGCCGATACCAAATTAACCTTTTGACAGATAATGAAAGCACACAGAGCGAAAGTGATAATCAAAACAACTGTCAACAGAGATAGCCAATAGCCCTGCTGGGAATAGAACCCAGAACCTCATGTACAGCAGTCGCGTTTGCGGCCATTAGACCAACGAAGAAGTATGATCTGACGTGCGTCTGCATTGATGGTAGCGATATATGCGCTCTATGTTTTGCCATTTGGCGTACACGTTATGTAACGATATTGTCGTACAGTGGGTCTTCAAAGACAATAAAATCTCAGAGGACCACTAGTAGGTCTTGGGACACATCAGTATTCGGAGACCCACCAGTGGGTCTGCTTGGTGGGTCCTTGACGACGAAGCGATACTGACGTGCATCGCAACTGCGTCAAAGTCGCGAAACCACCGATGCAGAATGTTTGAAAGTTTTGTTACAAAAAGGTCGCAAAATATAATCAGCCCCCTTGGAAAACAAGAATATTATCAAGCAGATAATCTAAATAAAATGACCCACTTGTTTTGTCAGTGATGTATGGATGAGCGATCATTCTATATTCAACTCGGCATCGTAATCCATTCAACATGGATGACGTCACGAATCGCGATGTTCACGTCAACACTCGTCAACAGAGCTGGTTGTACTCGTACGTACCTAATTATGGATGGATGGATGGATGTTCGTTACTCTTTCACGCAAAAACTATTGAACGGATTTGGATAAAATTTAGTACACAGATAGTTTATAACCTGGATTAACACATAGGATAGTTTTTATCCCGATTTTATCTTTCTGTGGGATCATTTTCGAGTTGTAGCGGGCGAAGCCGCTGGCAACAGCTAGTGTAAAATAATAGGCATTTTAAAGTACTGCGTTTTCAATCCAGTTACATTGTCGTACTATAAGGATCAGAATACTGGGCTGCGGAAAAAAATTATGCTATAAGATGACATGTAGCGGAGATAAGGAATAAGTGGTGGATGAGGGGAGTTACAAAAATGATGAATGGCGCCTGTTACACAAAAACACGTATCCTTACTGGAGAAAATACTCTCAACATCATCTTTATTATTATTTGCTATTTTTAACCATCTACTTGTAGTTCTAATGTTAGCCACTATGGAAGAGCGGAATCTTCTAATAGGCAAATTAAACTTAAAAGGAGGCTATAAACACATTAATAAACTTTATTATTTTAGTAATTAAAGACTTTCCTAACAATGGGCTCCAGCAAACGAATATGAGATGCTCAAATAATTATACGTGTATAAAAATGATTCTTGGAAAAGCCTCGGTAAATGATGAATCTACGGCAGATACCGTGGAAATTCACGGTAACACAAAAACGTTACCAGCAGGGCTAACATGCGCAAGTCGACATATCTCTTAATCGAGATGACAAATTTTGTCGTTCTCGATTCGTTTGTCACTTTTCCTAACATGCGCACCACGCTCGAGAAGATATCTCTTCGTGACTTCTCCTTCTCGACGCGAGATAACTGATGTTGCCATTTCATGAAAACATACCATAGTCTAGTTTAGTAACGCCGGTTTCATTCGGTCAATATTGGTGGGAATTGCGTGAACGCTGCCATATTTGTGAACGCGACCTTAAATTGTCTCTGACATTTTGTCAATTCAAAAATTTTGAATATCAAGAGGTATTTGGCGGGAAATTGTCGAAAGAAGTTCAGTGGTTGTTTTAATTATTCGTAAATTGATTCCTAGTGGATTTTGTGATGTAAAATTGGTGTAGTTTTGTATTTCAAGTGTCCACGCACCTGGAAAATATGTGGAATTTGAAACAAACGTGATCTCGGTTAAGTGGAGTTGAGAATTTTATTGTAGTTTTGACTACCTCATAGACACATAACGAGAAGGCCGAATCGATTTATTTGCTGCCAGATACTCCGATAACCATTAGAATGTGTTACATCCGCATTCATAAGTAAAACAATGAAAAAAAAAACCACTGAAGACTAGGCTGTATGGGCTAGATCCTAGATCCCTTTGCCTGTTCCGTAAGGAACGAACAAAAAAACAAAAAAAAAGAGATTGTAAGTATTAGATCAAAATCCCGTCACAGATGGCGGAGATGCATATTAGTTTATTAGCAACTCTTTAATCAATGTTCTTATAGTGACTTCCAAAATAAACCGTGTGAAGAATGCATTTTTCTACGAGATAGAAGATAAGTAATCATAATAATAAGTTACATTATTTATACCGATGAATTAATGTACCTACTAACTGTAATGTACAAAATACAACAGACTATGCCATACGTAAATCTTAGTGAATGTTCACTATTCAGCAAGTATAACCCGGTTCATTAAAGAAAGGAATCTAAAATGGCGGTTTTTATCATGTCCTCACGCTCGCACACTATAGTGAGCGAGCGAGAGGACATGCCATGTGTTGCCATTTTAGATTCCTTTCTTTAATGAACCGGGTTATACCTACCAATTGGTTCTGCCATTGCTGTGAAACATTATTCGTTTCGTAATACGAAGTTACGAACGAAAGTTTATTTGTCATGTGTGTACTGTACAATAATAGTGCCCTTAATAATTTGAAAGATTTTGGTTAAAACATTAAGAATTTAAACAAATATTTTGGGAATTTCACATAGTAACAGAAGTCTATGTGGTAAATAGGTAGGTAGTTATTTACTTATAAGAAGGCAGGTAAACCACAGCCGTTTCGAGGCTCAAAATCTTCTTGGAGCTTATCTATAATATAAATAGCCATAGGCTTTGTAATTCGCCAGAGATACTGGAACTCGTTATCCCTAAGTCGAATGGGTTGCAGACGTCGCGAATCACCTTCCTCTGTATTTTTCTTGCTTCCCTTTCCTCATACACAGATAGTAGATAATTATAGTACGGCACCGCCATTATACATACATAAATTGTTTAATTTCACAGAACACTGTTACCCCCCTTTTTCAGTTTTTTTTTCTGTTTGTCGCGGCTTCTCGTCTACGAAAACCATCAACGACAAACTCGTCATAGGAAAATGTCAAAATTCGACTAAATAAAGCGCGCATGTTAGAGCCTGACGACAAAAACAGGTTTGACAGTACGACATGAGTTCTTTAACAGAACGACACGAGATAAAAGTGTCGCCATGTTAACTCCCATCGACAAACAGACATAAGTCGTCTCAGCACGAGATAATGCGTCGACAAAATTTTGTCGACTTGCGCATGTTAGCCCTGCAGGAAATAATACATAATTTACGTTAGAAAATACTGACAATTAAGATGGAATTTAAATTTTCAACATTATTAAAGAAATACTGTTGGTTTGGTACGTAAATCTCACGATGATAATATCTTCACGATGTCCGATAAGCTACAACTTTCCTAATAAATTCGAATTAGAACAGAATTTGTATAAAATTAGGTTAACTGGACTGTACTCTAATAACCTCGGTTCCACAATAGAATCATCACCAATGCAAACTGTTGCTACAAAAAATGCATTTAGTAAACTTTTAATTTCTAAAACATTTAACGCCTATTGCTCAACCGAACGCAACGGTTTACCACATTCGGTACCATTCGGTACATACATATTCGGGTCAAAGAAGCCAAAATTAAGTTAGGTCGGGATGATAACTTTAACCTAACCCGTCTTATATCGATATCTAACATAACACGAATTCGGAACAGGCTAGGCTGATGACGAGGACTTACTCGTACATCAAATTCTGTTCGAGTTCATCCATATTTAATTACAATAGAAAAAAAAAACTGTAGTTAAACTACTCAGGTCACAATAAAAAAAAACAAAATAAATAATATTCTCGGCACATGCTTAGAAGTAGGTTCTTACGTTGACATAACACAAATAAAATTGTTCTTTAAGTACGGAGGCACATTTGATTTCCAAACATTTTTAAAATCATTTGTACAAACAAGTACAATTAAATGTCGCAACTTTATGTCACCAATTCGCAATTGTTTCAGTCGCCAATTCGCCGCGTGACCAACTCACAAAAAGGGCTGAGAACAATAAAAGCGACCCTGAAACACACGTGAGGAAAACCATAAAGAACAATGAGTTTTACAAAAACAAAGGGTTGAACTTTCATCGAAATTTTCCCCTGTTTTTGTGTTTGTTTACTCACAAAATCTGGCACACACAAACACTTAAGTATAGAACAATTTGTTACGTGTCGATCATTCAAATATTTACTCTGAGGTATCAGGTGAACTAGGCACCGGTATTGGGAACCACCAATATAATACGAGTCAAAACAAAATGCCCTGACAGTGTTTTCAATTATCACACCTGGGTCTTTGAACTTTCAAATGATAGGACCTTATGGTAACATCACGCCTGTAACCCCCTAAGAGTCAGGTACAGGTACAGGTGCCCCTAATAGTGCACCCACATGTCGTCAGTTATGTTTAAATCCCATTTGTTAAGCAATGACCCGATTGCCATCAACCGGTTTTCATCCGGAATTTTAAAAACCCCAATAACACTTTACCCGACCCGGGATACGAACCCAGGTCTTCATAGTCAGCTGTCGCGACTTGCGACCACTCCAACAATGAGGCAGTTAGGGCCCTGAGAACAAATCCAGAAAATAAATAAAACCCTGAAACAGTGATTCGCACACAAAACTGTTTTGCCTAGCAACCTAGTATAAAATAGTGTTTAATTTGTTGAGAATTTGAAACATAACCAAACAAAATTGAAACCAACTCAATCAGAACTAGTATTTAGTTAACACTTCACTTTAAATTTCAATTAACAATGCTAACAGTTGTTTTAATTTTGAGCAGAATTTCTTTCACAACTTAAATTCCTTATCGCCAAACTCTCGAAGTTGATGAAAAAGCCGACGTCATGTTTATAAAGTTTCATATAGCAAATTAATTACGAAACCCGAAACTGGCCAATTAAGGCAGGAATACTAAGCTTATATAAACATGCCACGCCTGAACGATAGTGTTCATGAAGAAAACAATACACTATTAACGATATTAATGATGGTGTAAACGGCAAAGGAATCTATAAATTATATAATTTAACTGTAATTTATAGGCCTAAATAATCTGTGAGCACATCATGTAAACGTGTAGAAGCAATTTTCGCCCAGTCTATCGATTTCATTTTCATATTACGTAAGGAAACTAATATTCTCGAATCCATCCTACTAATATTATTACAAACGTTAAAGTTTGTAAGTATGGATGGATGGATGTTTGTTTGTTACTCTTTCACTGAAAAAAAACTACTTAACGGATTTGGATAAAATCCGTTTAGTAGTTTTTGCAGTACACAGATAGTTTATAACCTGGATTAACACCGAGGATAGTTTTTATCCCGATTTTATCTTCCCGTGGGATAATTTTCGAGTTGTAGCGGGCAAAGCCGTTGGCAACAGTTAATAGTTTGTTAAAGTAGGTCATATCTAAAACTTGCAATTGTTCAAACACGAAATTTCTCGTGAAAGACGAGAAATTTCGTGTTTGAACTTTGCCAAGTGTACACGTTTATTGCTCACTAGCTGATGCCCGCGGCTTTGCCTGCGCCAAATTAAACGAGTATACTAAAACCTTCCTCCAGAACCACTCTACCTATTAGTGAAAACTGCATGATAATCGGTGCAACAGTTTTTGAGTTTATCGCGAACAGTTTTTACAATAGCGTGTGTTTTTCTAGATTAATCACTATAGTGATGAATCTAGAAAAACACACATAATGGTATCATTGGATAATAATTTTTACTCGGGGTTGCAGTACTTTTTAAGATTTTTGAGCCTTTGAAAATCGAACTAAATATGAGTTTTTTAATAAATAAAAAATATTACATATAAATTGAACATACATAAATCGTAAAGATAGAAACGGGATTTAGAATGATCGGCTCGATCATTTTTAGGGTTCCGTAGTCAACTAGGAACCCTTATAGTTTCGCCATGTCTGTCTGTCCGTCTTCGCTTAATCTCTGTGACGCCGACAAAGTGGTACAATAAAAATTGGAAAAAAATTAAATATTAGGGTAGCCCCCCCTCTACATGAAGTGGGAAGAGATTTTTTTTTTAATTTTAACGATAACGTGTGATATATTGTTGGAAAGGTATTTAAAAATGAATAGGGGTTTACTACGATCATTTTTTGATAATATCAATAATTTCGGAAATAATCGCTCCAAAAGTAAAAAACTATGTGTGTGTCCCCCCCCCCCTCTAACTTTTGAACCATAAGTTTAGAAAATATGGAAAAAATCTGAAAGTAGAACTTTACAAAGACTTTCTAGGAAAATCATTTTGAACTTGGATGGAAACAGTTTTTGTACAACAAAAATTATTTCTGGACTAAGTGTGGTGTAGTATAATCGTAATATTTTATTATCCTGAACGTATCATTTTTCAAACAAAAAAAGAATTATCACTACGGAACCCTACACTGAGCGTGGTCCGACACACTCTTGGCCGGTTTTTTTATCAAACATGACTTTAAATCACAATTTCAAACGTGTACTGCTAAGACATTTCATCATGAATTTATATGAAAGTTATATCAGTAGATAGAACTTTTTATTCTAAAGTAAATGTTGAATACATATTGTATAATTTCTTTATAATTTTTCTCCAAGAAGAAAAAACAGTCAAAATTTAGGCATTATATCGCTCGCCGGGCAGTGCGGGGGGGTGAGGTCGTGCGTTCATAAAAACAAAGTATTGCAACCATGTGCAACCACAGTTACGGTTTGGGCAACTACTGATTTATTAACTCAATGCCTTCTCCTTACCACCTCGTTGGTCGTGTCGTGTGGTCGCAATCGCGACTGTTGAGCACAAGGTCCTTGGGTTTGATCCCCAGGTCGGGCTAATTGTTATTGAGTTTTATTCATCAGAAATGTCTTAGTAGCAGCAACGAGTTTTGTGCTCGGTTAATGGCAATAGGCTCGCCTCCCATTACATGATAATTAAACACAATAGGCGAAACTTGGGTATACTATTAGGTAGGTACACCTCTGCCTTACCCTTCGCGGATTACAGGCTCGATGTTAACTAACTAATCTAATACTGTTTACACTTTAAACGGAAAATCCTAACTACATATTATTCCAGAAAATCTAATGGCGACACAGTCACCTTCGCATTGCTAAGTTAGTATTATTAATCATAGTGATAAATCCTCTTGTTTTAAATTGTTTGTACATTCACCTCCACAGCTGTGCAGTTGCGAGATTAATGGACGGTTCATACCACCTGTAGCAGCTGGGGACATTATACATTGACTTAGATTCAAAATTGTTACCAAAAATCTTTAGTAAACTTTTTACTATCTATTAGTAAAAAGAATCTTTTTTTTCCCATTTTACTCGAAATGGATCCTAAGGCCACCATGGGAAAAAGGGCGTGAGTTTATGCATGTATTTCATCATCTACCTAGCCTTATCCAAATTATGATAGGTTCGGTTTTCAGTCTTGAGCGATTTGGTGTCTGACCTCCACAACCTACTTAGTATGTATGTATCTTATATTGACTAATTAAGTTTAGATGAAAACAAATATCTGAATGGCAAGATTTTCAAATCAATTCATAGGTTCATTCTGAAAGCGACCGCAGTCGCTAACCGCAACCGACACTTGTTTGCGTTGCGATAGACGCCGCTGTTTGTCACCTTCAGAACAGTAAGTATCCTAATTTTCGTTTTAGTCAATAATCACCCAGTAATTTTCATCATCATCATTCTCTTGCCCTTATCCCAATTTATTTGGGGTCGGCGATGTCTTTCTCTTCCATACCTCTCTGTTTTTCGTCCCAGTAATTTTCATATCACGATTAAAAAAAATTAATTAAATTAATTAATTTAATTTTGAGAGCAGCGGTGGCCCAGTGGTGGCGGCCCCGACTTACGAACAGTAGGTCGTGGGTTCGAACCTCGGCAGGCGCATTACTTTGTGTAATTTATTTCATCACCATTGCTCTCAAAACGGTGAAGGAAAACATCGTGAGGAAACCGGCATGTCTTAGAACCAAAAAATTCGAAGACATGTGACATCTACCAATCCGCACTGGGCCCGCGTGGTAGATTATAGCTCATCCCCTCAAAGAGAGGAGGCCTGTGTCCCTGCAGTGGGAACATTAATAGGCTGATGATGATGATGAATTAATATATTTTTTTTTTTTTTTTTATTTGAGGAAATAATTAATTTTTTGAAAGTTATAGGTAGTGTGTTAGATGTGTATTGACCCGCCAAATGTCTTCATTTTTATATATCACCTTTTCCTGCGGCTTCGCTTGCGTTGATCGGATGATCCCTAGCTAACACTCGGATCAATAATTCCGGAATCCGAACAAATACCTCTTTATAACATTAGTATAGACGCGCGGTGTTGCAAATTTCCAGCTCGTTCTTGCAAAAATGTGCTCAACATTTTATGCAGTGCTAAGCCATCAAGCAACATAATTGTATGATCGACTCGAGCGCTTACATTTTTGATTTCGGTTTTGCACACTGCATTCCTTAATTTAATTTGACGAAGAACATATCAGTCTTTTTAGGCAGTATCCGTCTGACATGGAAGAATGGAAAAAGACAACATATTGCGCCGACCCCAAATGGAATGGGACAAGAACCAGAAATATTCGAAAACCTAACATTTACGGTATGTTGCACACATTGTTTTTTTGTGTAGAGCTAAGATAGACTTCACTCATGTGACATGTCTATCTAGCGGCTTGTGTTTCGTGGGAACAAAACTAAAATCAAAATGGACCGTGGTTAAAAAAGGTTTGGAAACTGGTATTGGTGAATTAAGAATGATCGACATGAAAAGCCTGCTACACACGTTACGATAAATCGTTACGATTGGACGGTACAGTTCAAACTGCAACGATAAATCTACAAGTGTGTATGAGAAAAACTGTACAGTTTTGTCCAACTTTAGCACTACGAAAACTGTGTTTAAACTGTACCGTCCGATCGTTATGATTTATCGTAAAGTGTGTAGCAGGCAATATGAATTATAATAAAAATGTCACTGTCCTACTTAAAACGTAATGACTGAATATGCTGATTCCGGACTGAAATAATGATTAATCATTGAATGTTACTTTGCTTTATCGGCAACAAAATAAAGGTCACATATTAATGTGATTAGTGCTAAAATATATTATGAGTAGGAAATATCATCAATATTCAATACGATTCAGTGAATATATTATTTGAAGTGAATAATGGCATTTCAATTATGTTTCTGTCGGGTTGATTACATTGAGATAATTATAGCGCTTAGCATCATGATTTAGCCGCACGATTGAGCTAAAAAAGTTTTTTTTAAATTACAGTTTTGAATAAAGGTCGCTAAATAAATATCTGGTTTCTACCTCTACCACCAAACTGAGATAAGTTCTTATAGTCCTTGTATAGTACAAACAATAAAGCCCACGCCAACCGCACCTGACGCACCGCGTGCCGGTGGTTGCCGGTGTTTGCCGTAGTAAAGTAAATTTTGACCTTCGAAAAGTGCTGATTATCAGCCTAGTTTGAATAAATGAATTTCGACTTTTGACTTTACAATCAACCTTTCTACTGCTGGGGCACAGACTTTTTCCGTGAGAGATATGTAGTGAGCCATAATTTACCAAGCAGGTTCAATGCGGTTTAGTAGGATCAGATGTCTCCAAATTTTTGGTTTACTTTCTTTTCTGTATTTGCTTAATCGCTCTTTATAGTTACTCAAACACCTAGGGATATATAAGTGATTAATGAAAAAGCATTATAATGTGTTAGAGCAGGGATGGCCCAGTGGTGGCCGCCCGCCTTACGATCAGTAAGTCGTGGGTTTGAAACCCAGGCATTACCTTGGGTAATTTATTTCATCACCACTGCTCTCAAAACGGTGAAGGAATACATCGTGAGAAAACCGGCATGTCTTTAATCCACAAATCCGAAGACATGTGACATCTAACAAGCAGCACTGGGCTCGCGTGGTGGATTCTAAGCCTCTCCTAGAGAGGAAGCCTGAGTCCCTGCAGTGGGAACATTATAGGATGATGATGATGATAATCGTTTAGCTCATATGGCTAAATTGCCAAATTATTGGCAAAGGCTCTTTCATAACAGTTGCAGCTGTTGCAGCAAAAACTTGGTAGACAATTTTGTCAGGTAGGAAATGATCTTTTTCAAAGAACCTCAATAAAATCGGTCCATTCGTTTGGAAGCTACGATACTACAGACAAACACACATATACAAACGTTAAACTTATAACACCCCATTTGCGTCGGGTGTTAAAAACATGAAACATCAAAAAAACTTCGTACCGTTTTACCTTGTTGCCCTCAAGCCGGAGTGTAGTGGTGCCCGGCGGTAGTGCTGGTGGTGGGTTCTCCAGCTGCCTGTTGGAGCAGTCCACGGTGATGAGGGGGATTACGGCACCGGCTGCGTCAGAGACCACGTGCGTCATCGTACAGGCGCAGGGCTCTGGGCAGGTTTGACGCATCGTCTGAGAATGAAGATGGTTATGAGATTTTTGATTTTGTACTTTCGTTGACGGGCAAAAGAGTTGATTCTAACTAATTTACCTAATATACAAACATTAAACCAGTCAGCAAGACGGTTATAGTGCTGACTCCTAGTGACATACTTTCAGACTATTAGTGAAACGTGAGACTTAAGTAACTAGGCGTTTGTAAACGTGATAGAACATCGAAGAAAGGAAAACGCCTGTTGATTCTACTTATGTAGGTATTAAAAAAAACTCTAGACAGCCTCGTTGGACTAGTGGTCGCAAGCGGAATCGAACTGCTAAGTATAAAGTCGTGGGTTCGATTCCCAGGTCCGGTAAAGTGTTATTGGGTGTTTCCATCTGCGATCCCATCTGGGAATTCTTAGTAGAAGCAACGGAGTCTTGATCTGTGCCTATTGAATGGCAATAAGCTCCCCCTCTTTTACATGGGCATTATTAAATTGTGTAAAAAGAACTCTAGAATCGAGCAAGAAAAATACACTACTGTTTAACAGGCTTTATTTATTTTATTATTATTATTAAGCCTTTATTTGCCTTAACAATTAATTAACTTTCTTACAATACATGCATTCATTCATATAATATTACTTATAGTATTATATTTTCATTCAGTATTTCATTAAACCTTACATTTAACAAGACCTTAGTATTTAATTAAACATTACTTTTATATATTATTTGATCATATTAATTTGTAACATATTAATAATAATTACATATTATCTCTTTTATCTCTTTCTACTGATACATTTATGATTCATTATTACATTTCTTTAATTTTTTTGTTTGTTACATTTCGTAAAACATAAATTACCTAACGATAAATCACCTTCCGGTCAAACGAAAATGCTTACGTCACATCGCCTACAAATCAACGTAAACATTTACCAAGGATTAATTAGTTCACGTTGAACTTGCTGAAAAAAGTTTTACGTAAAAACAATAGGAATTTTGAAGTAAGTAAACATAAAAGTTTTTTTTGTTTTAGCAAAGTTACCTAACTGTTCACGTAACATTCATTAAATGTAGGAAGTTTTCTTTCAAATGGTTTCTTGTTTTTTGGAATGAATAAAATGTCGCTGTTATGATGGCTTACATTTTTATTCGATGTTGAATTGTGTTTTTTTTATTAGAAAAACGTTGCCCCACACTAGGAATTTCTCCTGTATCGTGGTGCGTTCACAAACATTTAAGCTCACATACACAAATACCCAAACCCGGAACAACTATCTGTAGGTCTTACAAATATTTGTTCCGTGCGGGGATCGAACCCGCGACACGCAGCACAGCAGTCCATTGCTTGAGTCACTGCGCCAAACGTGCCGTCAAAGTTTGTGTGTTTGAAAGTTCTATCGGCTTTTTTCATCAAGAATTTCTCAGTAACACCCACTGAGTCTAAATTTGTGTCCAGTTGATATAGGCAATAGGCTCGCCCCCTACTATATAGGTCTTAAGCATAATAAGCATACCTGGCGAAATATTGGTGTACTAATGGGTACACCTCTGCATAACCCTTCGGACATTACAAGTGTGATGTTAACTGATGTCGTTTTATGACTGGCCTGTTGGTCTAGTGGTTAGTGACCCTAACTGCTATGCCGGAGGTCGTGGGTTCGATTCCCACCCAGGACAAATGTTTGTGTGATGAGCACGATCATTTGTTCTGTGTCTGGGTGTAATTTATCTATAATATGTATGTATTTAGAAATATATAAGTATGTTTATCAGTTGTCTAGTACCCATAACACAAGCTCTGCTTAGCTTGGGACTAGATGGCGTTGTGTGATAGTTGTGGAATATTATTATATTATATTATTATATTATGTCATGTTATATTCGTTTTCAAAGTGGAAGAATAATGCAGCAAAATTACAACGTTTAAAGCCAAAAACGTCAAAATTATGGATCGTTAATAATAATAATAATAAATAAATAAATCATTTTATTTCGGACAACTAAGAGATCCATAACTTGTTAGTAACAGTTTTGCACTTAAAAACTATTGTTAGTAACTTAACTAAAGACGAGTTAATGAGAAGACCACCCACAGCTACACACACACATAACAACTAAAACAATGAATACTAAGGTATTAGTCTTCTCACTAATTGCCTAATTATGGTGGAGGAAGAATCAGACGCTATCGCTTTCAGGATACTATTGCGACTGCCCCTTATTCTGCTCAGGAGTGAGGCCGTTTTCTTGCGGATGATGGCATGAAACCCATCGGTATGGTTTACCGCGAACATTCCAGAGGCACTGCAAAAACGAGGCAATCGCAACAGCATCCTAAAAACATTATTGTATTGGACGCGCAGGACATCCAGCGATCTTTTCGAATAGCTGACCCAAAGATTACCGGTGTAAAAGCTCTGACAATACGCTTTGAAAAGCGTTACCTTTACTTGGTCAGTAGGAGCAAATCTTCGTGCCAACATTATTACCCCTGACCGCCAGAGCCCTACGCTCCCGTTCAATGTCAACATGGTCACTGAGGTCGTCGGTAAGAAAATGCCCAAGATACTTAAACATTTTCACTCTACGAATTGATGTACCATTTATAATTTTTGTTAATGCCCGTTTACGAGACGCTATATAGGCTTAGCGCAATGTTGAATTTCAGTTTGAGTATTGCTTTAAACTATTGATTTGAGCAATCTACTTCAAGGATCTCTTACCTAGCTAAAAAATTAAACGATGCAAGAAGATCTCTGATAATGACAAATAATACGCACAGTCTTGGTACCGAATACCCACAGCAAATACCAAACCTATGGTATGTTTTGTAACTGGCTGATAAGAATATTATCATAACGTTTGCACTTTTAACGACACCTTACAGTCCGTTCGAGATTACTAGATAATTATAATCTGTCCTAAAACAACGAGATAATCTACTAAAACGTAACGTTAGCTCAGTTATTTATAACCGTACGGTCAGCAAAAGGGGCTTTGTACGTGGATCTCCATTATCTTTATCATTGCAGCCGAAAGACGTCCACTGCTGGACATAGGCCTCCCTCAAGTGTCACCACATCGACCAGTCCCGTGCGTCTCGAATCCAGAGAATCCTCGCAACCTTCACCAGGTCATCGGTCCAACTAGTGGGGGCTTTCCAGCGCAACGTCTTCCACTCCAGAACTTTTTGTCCCCGTCGGTCATTTGTTCAGCGAGCAACATGTGCTTTTGGACATGGATACCTCTCTACTATAACATACTGAAGTATCTTTTTACACTATATTTCTATCGGCGATAATGCTGCATTTTCATGGACAAGCTAGTCTGAAATAGAGAGTGGAATTCATCGACGCGAATAATATTGAAAGGCAACCTGTTTTAAATCAAAATCAAAGCATTTATTTCAAGTAGGCCAGTTTCAGAGACTTTGGAATTGTCGAAACAAATACGACAATAGGGTAACTACCCTACCAATAAACGTCAAACGCCCCCACTCATGATCATTAACGCGTTTTATCTTCGTCAATTTTTATTAATTTGATAAAACAAAAAACAGGTACTTATCCAATATTTTTCGATAATCTAACGTCAGACTAAACGGAATCATTTTTATTACCCAGGACACATCCCTATTATATATGTAGCTATAGTACCTATAGTCACATAGCCCATTCCAAAGCGTAGATCTATGTATATGGAGAAGAACGGGCAAGAAACTCCATGGACACAAACAACTCCATAAACAACAGTAGATTTTTTTTAAATGATTTGCAATGATGTACGGAATACGTTGTTTTTGTTTGTGGGTGGATGTCCTTTCCACCCGGTATATTGAATTGACGTATACGTTGTAGTAGTACAAAACGTTTTGAGCAATGGTCACTTATCTAGGCAGTCTGAAAATATGAAATCAACGTATTTCCAAGATACGAGACAAGAATAAAACAATCTCAGGCCCCTGACAAAGGTAACGTTAAAACTAGACTCGGAAAAGACGTTGAGATTTTTCCAGGAATCACTTTTTACTGCCAAAGTACACTTAAAAGTAAACCGAGAAATTATTCGAGACAAGAAAAAACTATTTTAATTAACCCTCTGTATTTAACTCTTAATTGCCCCCGAGTTTCAATTAAATAGCGTTTTAAAAATCTGCTCCAGTTCAAGTATTTTTATAAGGTAACTTTGCGAAGAATACCCGTACCATTTTCCTTCATTTTCTTATGCATTTACTACTGAACAAGGACTCGGAAACTTCACTTTGAAATGTTTGCATTTTCCAAGAAACTGGAATATTTCCCTTCAAATATAAATAAATGTTTTATGTTGTAGTTTCTGATGCGGTAATACCGCACTATTACTTGCCTATATTGCAGTACTACACTGGGAGCACATAAACGCGTATAGAAGTTATCTAGAAATTGTATGTTCAATTAATATCCGGAGTGAAGCGAATTGCTAGTCGGTAATATATCGGTAATGTAATATTATTCAGAACTAAATGTTGCTATAACTTTCGGTTTGATATTCCAAGTATACAGTCTATAGTTTTGTATCGTCGTCAAACTCAAGAAGGTTAATAGTATACTAATGATTATCGATACGAATCCTACTAATATTTGTAAGAATGTATGAAGGATGTTTGTTACTCTTTCACGCAAAAACTACTGAACGGATTTGGATAAAATTTGGCACACAGATAGTTTGTAACCAGGATTAATGCATAGGATAGTTTTATCCCGATTTTATCTTCCCGTGGGATAATTTTCGAGTTTTAGCGGGCGAAGCCGCTGGTAACACCTAATCAATAATACAATGGGTAGGTAATTCTGGTAGACAGTTTTAACCACCCGTGTTAAAAGGTGGCCCGTCTGATTCTCGCCGTATAACCTTTCATACATCATCACCTAGCCTTTTCCCAAGTATGTCGGGGTCAGCTTCCAGTCTAACTAGATGCAGCTGAATATAATAGGATAATTTCTATGTCCAGCTGTGCACGTCTTTCGGCTGAAATGATGATGATGATGACAATCTCCTGAATTTTGACGAGGATATAAAACTGCACCTTGTATAGATATCTGATTCTTCATCACTTCATCAGACATGACTCCTGTTAAGTCCTGTTACACGTCGAAAGTATAGAAAAAACTATAAAATAAAACCCACTAGCTGTTGCCAGCGACTTCGCCTGCTACAACTCGAAATTTATCCCATGGGAAGATAAAATCAGGATAAAAACTATCCTATGTGTCAATTCAAATTTTATCCAAATCCGTTCAGTAGTTTTTGCGTGGAAGAGTAACAAAATTTCATCCATACATACAAATCCTACTTTCGCGTTTATAATATTCCTAGTGTAGGGCAATGTTTAAAAAAAAAAAAAAAAAAAAATTGTAGGATAATCTGTCTTCTTGAGCAATGATGATATTCTGGCTAACCTTGACCGGTTGTTGTTGTGATTTTATTTAGGTCGGGTCTCAGTCTGACTAAATGCAGTTGAATGCCAGTCGGAGTGACTGCACGAGTATGACCTCGTCTTATCTGTTACTGTGTAATATACCACGATATTTCATCATCAGACCATTGACTACAGATATTACAGCCCAAGTGACCATTCCTCAACTATCTTCACTACATACTTTTGAAAGTAGTCTTGTACATGTATTTAGAGCATGTGTACTTGATAATAATTATGTAAGCTCTATCTGCCTGTAATAGGGTAGTTGACAAAAAAAAACTAATTAATCCGTCAGATAGAAATCCAAAAAATATTGGACCCATATTTTTTCTTTATACATAAACAAAAAATGAAGATGATACAGTGCTTCGAAAAGTCGTGTGACGACAGAGTTTGGTACATTTTTTACCAGAAAGTAACGTCACACACCCACTTATGGTCTTTGACACGTTCTATTTTTCCGTATTTTTTTGTTAATTTGATAAAACAAAAAAACGTGTGGCACTCGGAGACTGCCGCGGTAAATCTATTGCATAGCATTTTTTATCAACTTATGCAATAATAGATATAAATAATTAGGTATTAATAGTGTAATTACACACCAAAATAATTATTCATTCAAAAAATTTGAACAAGCATAAGCCATTACGAAAAGGAAAAAATTGGATAGTACCAATTTAATTTATTTTCTGTCTTCTTCATCACATTCATAGCAATATCTTTGTAACGATAAGGACTAGACGTAAGTTTTATACAAATTTGCAAACCTTATTAAATGTACAAGTTTTTAAAATAATGGTCGCCTTCGGTGTCATACATTTTTTTTACAGGAGAAATTTTTCAATTTTGGTCCTAACATCGTAAAGAAAAAACTTTTCAACTCAAGATTTTTTTTCTAAGGCAAATAAAACGGTATTCAAAAAAATGGTATCTTATAACATTAGTAAGCTATTCAGAAATGTTAGATAAAAATCATACGTAAAAATGTCATCATTTGCAGCAACAGCATTAAAAAAACTTAATTCTGGAAGACAAAATGGTAAAATTCGAAAAAAAAATAATATCTTGGTTACTGTAACGGTTTTTTTTTAAATATTCAAATTAGTTATTGGAAATTAGGTAAGCTACCTGCCCGTTTCCGTTTGATCCATTATTTACGGGACACCCTGTATAATTCAAAACTAACCTTCATAGACTAAGTAAGCTAGTAAGAAACTCTATGACAGAAAATTTAAAAGAAAAAGTATTGACAGCCTGACGTAAGTGTCATAACATTGAAAAATATGAAAATTATTTATTTTATTTTAGATATTTTATAAGAAAACGAATCGTTTTAGACCGATTCGCAGAATAGTAATGCAAAAACCAATAAAACTTATGATAGATGCGTACTAATAATAAAATGAATGTTTATAGAGTACTCACTCCTCACTAATTTTCTTTCACTATTTTTTCGTGACTTTCTTCATTAATAAATGCACTTTGTTTATTCATATTTAAAACACTTTGTACACAAATTATACGAGTAAGAATATTTTAGAAGGAGAAAGCAGAGAGACAAACAATTATTTAATTTGACAACCTCAGTTGACAACCTTGTTATTTTGCGTAACCATAGCAACCTGGTTGAATCTTGAACTGAATATTTTTGTTAGGAAATCTCTGGATTCGCTCTCCACGCTCAACTCAACTCACGGCCCGCGATAGAATCTATGCAATAGATTAAAAACACGTACCTATCCTCCAATATTTTTCGATAATCCAACAGACGAACTGAACAGAATCATATTTTTTTTAGTCAGGAAACATCTTTATTGAGTGTGCGTTACAGGACCATGTAGGTATTTTGAAGTATGTAGTTAGAATTTTTTATATTAAAAATTGTAATGTAACTCTTTGGTAATCCAAAATAAATATATCAAAACCAGATTATTGCAATCTTCGAGATCAGCCGAGATTATCTTTCTTTCTCAGACGAAAACAAGATAAATCGGGTTTATCGGTTATAGAAATACTGAGATATTCGCATATTTTCAAATTCTAGATAAATCTCACGAATCTGTTAATCTAGTAACGTATGAAAACATTTTGATAACGAAGCAGAGCATTTTCCATTTCAGTTCAAGTACCTAATCTATAATCTGAATAAATTATGTATCTTGTAAATAATATGTCTTATCTAATTTTGAATAGTAACGTGTTTCATTATTATCTCACGTCCTCGTTTTGAATACTTCTGGCATACTGATATTATTTGATTGATTTATTTTAAAAGAGATGTTTTAAACACGTGCGTATAAATAGAATAATTTGTGTATGAACCGTCGACTAAAGATGTATCCTGCTGATTTTTAAACAAAACCCTGTGCATACGATGACCACATCTGTTTACCGTCTTTGTAATACTTACGTAAAGCAAAAAAATAACCAAAAAATATTCAAGCTTTCTATTCTTCAAAAAATCTCAGCCTCTGTCAATGATCGATCACAGATGTTTGACCACTAGCAAAAAAAAAGGAAGGGAAAAGTTTTAAGTGTTTAATGTGGCCTAGCGCTGCAAGCAGAAATAGTCCTTACGGTGGTCAGGCACAGGTTTGATAATAGGTAGACACTAAACATACTAACATAAAACATAGGATGACATTGGGCAGTCTTACTGCGGAGACTAAATAAATAAAAGAAACATACTGACCAATCGAATTGAGAACCTCCTCCTTTTTGGGAAGTCGGATAAAAAGGATCTTTTCAAAACAACCTTTATACTTTTTAGATAGGTTTCAGGATCGTAGCAAGTGGCGTTCTGTGGTTTCTGCCGACCCCCATGGGAAAAGGGAGTGAGTTTATCTACATAGGTTTCAAGGAGGGAAGACAATGTTATGTAGGCAAGCATATTATAACTTGGAGGATTACATTTATCCAGAAATGTTTGACTCAATGCTAGTTCTGCTAACTAATTGATCACCATTATGAAGTTATTATGGAAGTTGCAGAAGATTTTCAGTACTGGTCATCTCTTAGTTACCATGTCGTTAAGACGTATTTGTTTTCTTCTCTGACGATTTTTCACGATTCTTTCTATGAATAAATACTCAATTTTGGTTCTTGGAAAGTATTATTCACGGATATTTTGACCATGAAAAACAATTACAGACAGATTGATGTGTTTTTCATTAAAACCCTGTTTCGAAGGACTTAAACGAATTTCATATTGAACAGCCTTGAAAAAGAGACGTAGCTTTGAAATACTTCCAAACTTTATTTTATATTTGAATTGTTGATTATTTCCTTAGCCTCTGGACGCTCTTGACGCTAGTCTTTCAACATCAGTTTCACTTCACAAATACCATGTAAGTAGGTATGGATAATGTCAACAAAATAAAATTTTGTTTACAATACCTACTACTTCCGTGTAGGCAGTAATTATTTTTAGAAAATCTAACAGTAGGTACGATCATTTGAAACAGCCAATAATATTCTTCATACTTCATGTGTATACATGTTTATACGTCTATTAAAATACTCTGCAGAAATAGTTTGAAAAAAAAACGGAAAGAAACGTAATATGAATTCTTTGTGTGAAACTGCTTAAAGATTACTAAACTTTATTGGCAGATTAAAGAGATAAGACCAACACAGTTGGAAGAACAAAGCGAGCGACTTATTGTACTAATTAGGTAATTAAGAGGAAATGCGAGTGCTGTCTCTTTCTACTATCGCTGTTTCTCTCCGTCCTCCTGCCCTCAAATTCGTGCGATAAGGACAACAGTAGAAAAAAGTTAGAATTCGTGGTTTGGCTCTCGCCTATTTCCTCCTCCAATATTGAACCAATTTAAAAGATATTTTAGACAATGAATAAGGAGGTTATATACTACGCCGCTATGTTTTTCTTTTTTCGTTAATAGTTGTCAAATTTGTACACTAGGACTCTGTTAACAGCGATCTAAACAAGCAATTTTGAGCATTTTTTGAGGGTTCTAGTGTTTATAAAAATAATTTATCACCAAAAAGGAAAACATAGGGGCATAGAAATAGTTAATATTTATTATTCTGTAAAAAACCATTGCTCTAGGGTCATTAACCAAAAAGAAAACAGGCGAGAGCGTTTGTATGGAGAAAAGACCACTCGCGTTTCCTCTTAACGAAACTGCTATGTTTTACTTTGGACTAATTTGGATTATCGAAGACGCGGTATTAAAGTCACAAGGGCATTGCACTATGAGGTCATATAGGCTTTAGTCAGCGATGATGAACGGCAACGTGACTCGCTCGTATTATACCGTGGTATATATATTTTTTTTTTTAATGAAGGATGAGTAATCATCAAATGACTAAAAAAATAATAATAATAAAATTTATTGACTACACCTCCTTGGGCGCAGCAGAAGGGAGTGTCAACTTCTTATTGACTAAAACTAATCCGTGTCCTTTCGAATGCTCTTTGTGTTCCGGAGCCACGATGACACTTTCGATCAACCCTCAGCCCCGAAAGGCCTCGGCCCAATGAATTTTGCTGACACCTCTTTGAGGCGCGCCGGCGCGCGTGTAACACGAACACGCCGTTACTATTAGGTACACCTCTGCCTAAGGCCACCTCTGTCTCTTCAGGGATTACAGGCGTGATATTCAACTACCTGGCCTTTTTCCAACTATGTTGGGGTCGGCTTCCAGTCTAACCGGATGCAGCTGAATTCCAGTACTTTACATGGAGCGACTGCCTATCTGACCTCCACTTCTTCTTCTTCAGTCGGTCCCTCATTACTGAGGATCGTGGTCACTGGACCCCTTCAAGCGGGCAATCTGCCTCCATCTACTCCGGTCTGAAGTTGCCCTCACCACCCGCTGAAATTTGCTTGAGGAAATAGCCTCTTTTACTTGGTCGGACCATCGTGTTGGCGACCGGCCTCGCACTCTCATGCCTTCGGTATTACCAACAATGACCAGTTTTTCAAGGCTGCTATCTCCTCTTCGCATTATGTGGCCGAAATAGGACAAAATACGCTGTAGGCAAACTGTAGACAATCGAGTCTGGATATCGAGTTGGGAAAGGACAGACACATTTGTGCGTTTGGCTGTCCATGGACCTCCTCAACCCAGTTAATACTAGGTAATACCCTTTGGTAAGACTGCTTGACAGAGTTTCGGGTCACTGACTACCTGTAACGACTGCCAAAGATCTACATTTGGCAGCCAGGACCAACAGCTTAATGTAATTTCCGAGGCACGGAGGAAACCCTATTTAATTTACAACTCAGTGAACAGAATAATACTTTTAAGCAATATTGACGGGCCAATGGCTCATTTCTATTTGTCGAACCTTTTTCTAACATTTGATGTTTCCAGATCCTCGCATTATGTCTCAAGGTTAGCCTAGATTTTTTTCGAGCATAAACTCTCTATGTTACGTTTGTATTCTCTGTAGCGTATTTAGAGCAAATTTTTTAGTGGTAATGTTTTTCGGGTATTTACGACGCCATCATATATTAAATCATTTGTTTGGAGCTAGGCTCAGAGTTTGGTCTCCTGTATCGTGGGTGCGTCTATAAACATTTAAACTCACATACACAAACCAAACACCCAGACCCGGAACAACTATCTGTAGCTATAATGATACGCACAATGGACGGGTAAGAACTGTCACTTTATTTAAAAAGTTTTTACATAGAGCAGAGCATAGATGTTGCCACATATCATATTTTGTTACACATATTTTCAACATCCCCACTTAACAAAATAAAAGATGCATACATTTAACAATATATCCTTTACATCTTATTTTTATCAAATAAACCAAACATTCCTAAAAAATTATAATGTTTCATTTTACATAAACCCTTAGTAAGCAGATCCGCGGGCATCTCTGAAGTAGACAAGTATTTAATTTTTACAATTTCATTAGCGACTTTCTCTCTACAAAAATGGTACCGCACATCTATATGCTTGGACCTTTTATGGTGAACAGGATTGGCTGACAGCTTATGGGCTGACTGATTATCATTAAATATTGGTATAGTATAAGTTACATCAGTTAATTCGAATACTAAATTTCGCAAATACACAGCCTCTTTACAACATTCTGAAATGCCCATATATTCAGCCTCTGTGCTGGACAGTGCTACAGTAACTTGTTTCTTAGTTTCCCAAGAGATTGCACAATTTGACAGCCTGAAGAAATATCCTGTATAAGATCTCCTATCAATTACATTACTGGCCCAATCTGCATCCACAAAAGCTTCTAACTGACTATTACCACTAGCTGAAAACTTTAAACACATAGATTTAGTTTTCTTTAAGTATTTTAGAACCCTCTTTGCATAGGCCCAATGTTCTTTAGTATAACAATTGTTGAATTGGCTTAGAAAATTTACCGAAAATACAATATCAGGACGTGTGAGAACAGCTATATACATAAGCGAACCAATCAGTTTCTGATAAGGCAAATTTTTGTCACAACTTTCACTTTTAGTTAAATTCAGTTTAGGTTCAATTGGTGTATCTGCAAACTTACAATCAGAAATATTAAACTTTAACAATAATTCATCAATATATTTTTCTTGATCTAAAGTTATAGTTCTATTCTCTTTATCCATTGCTACATTCATACCTAAACAATTTTTAATACATCCCAAATCTTTAATTTTAAATTTGGAAGACAAACTTTCTTTTAACAAATCTGTTTCTTTTTGATTATTTGAAAATACAAAGAAATCATCAACATATAATGCAATAATGATCTTTACATTTTTATCCATTTTTGTGAACAAACATGGTTCCAGTTTACATTTTTTATAACCTAAGGATTGCAACAAATCATCAACTCTCTTATACCATGCCCTTGATGATTGTTTCAAGCCATAAATAGCACGTTTTAAAGGCAAAACCTTGTTCACATTCTCATCACTAACCTGAAAACCTGGTGGCTTCATCATAAACACATTTTCATTTAAGAAACCATTTAAAAATGCAGTATCTACATCCAAGTGACAAATATCCAAATGAAGCTGAACTGCTAAAGCGAATAACAATCTCAAACTAGAATGCCTAACTACAGGTGAAAAACATTCATCAAAATCAATGCCTGGCTTTTGGGTGAAGCCCTTAGCAACTAGCCTGGCTCTATACCTGACATTATTATCACTATCAATTTTTCGCTTAAAGACCCATCTACATGGTACAACAGTGCCACTGTGAGGAACGTCCACTAACTCCCAAGCATCATTGTCCTCAAATGATTTAAATTCACTTTGTATAGCTAATTTCCACTGTTCACTTTCAGGTCCATTCAACGCTTCATCTAGAGATATTTCACTTGCACTTGTTTCACTACTTTGACCTTCACACACAACACCAAAACCGAAACGATCAGTCTGCTTGCGCAGACGCTTAGCAGACTTGTCCACTGGTAACACTGGAGAGAGGCCTGTGGCCTGTGGCCTGGCTGGCACAGGCTCCGCAGGTTCAGCCGCTAGCATGTCTTCGGAGTCCTCATAGCCCTCTTCATCATTGCTGTAACTTTCTCTTTTGGGGCTCAGTACCTCTTCCTGCTCCTGATCTTTCTCTGTTTTTGTGTGCTTCATGTTCCCCACTTCTTGGGAACATTCTTCTTTTTTTTCTTTCATAGGAAAGATTTCATTAGTGCCCTCACTAATATCAATGTGTATCACTTCTTGCTTCTGGTCAATCCCCTCCTCAATCACAATAATATCCCTTGCTATTGTTACTTTGTTATTTTTGGGATTGTAAACTCTGTAACCTTTTACATTGTTTGAGTAACCAACAAGAATACACTCAGTTGCTTTTCTGTCCAATTTTAATCGTTTTTCTTTTGGTATGTGTACCATAGCCTTACTTCCGAAGATACGTAGGTTACTGACATCTGGCTTAGCCCCGGTCCAGATCTCTATAGGCGTCTTGTTGTCCAATCCTGATGCGATTGACCTGTTACGCAGATAAACTGCAGTGTTCACTGCTTCTGCCCAAAAAGGTTTTGCTAATCCTGCATCGAATAACAAACATCTCGCTTTTTCAACGACTGTACGGTTGTACCTTTCGCAGAGACCATTCTGTTCCGGTGTGTATGGGCAAGTTTTTTGATGTACAATTCCGGCCAATTGCAAGAAATTTTCAAATTCCTTACTGCAGAATTCTGTACCGTTATCTGTCCTCAATACTTTCAGCTTTCTGCCTGTCTGATTTTCTACTAACATCTTGAATGCTTTGAATATTGAAAATACTTCATCTTTGGTCTTCAAGAAATATATAAATGCCATCCGACTATAGTCATCGACAAACAATAAAAAATATTTCATTCCTCCAATAGACCTGGCTTCCATAGGTCCACAGACGTCTGCGTGCACCACCTCGAGAAGTTCCTCGCCTCTGTTGCCAACATGACTGAAAGGCAGCCTGGATTGCTTTCCCTCACAGCACACAATGCAGCTAGTCTTACTGACCTGAGCCTTGTCCGAATATGACATACCTTTTACAGCACCATCCCTCATCACATTAAGGTCTTTGCTGTTTAGATGGCCAAATCTTCTATGCCATACACTTCCGGACACTGTAGTCAACAAACAATCTATTTGCTTGATTCTCAATTTGTATACACCTCCAACCACATCTGCGATTGCTACAAGTTCTTTGTTTTGGTTGTAAATATAACAGTGCTTCTCATCAAATGTCACATTGTTTCCTTTGCTCACTAACTGGCTGACTGATAATAAATTCGTAGCCAAGTTTGGCACATATAACACTCCCATAACTGTATTCTCGTGCTCGGTATCTCCAACGAGAGTAGTTATTTGGACATTTCCACAGCCTCCAACAGGAATTTTCGTCTTATCAGCGATAATAATGTCTCGCACTTGGTGTTGATTTGTTGCATTCAACAACCAATCCTTGTTTGACGTTAAATGACAGCTGGCACCACTGTCGATGTACCAATCCGTTTGATTAAAATTACCGCTGAGAAAGATTGCACTAAATGCATTAGATTCCTTGGTATTAGTGTTTAATTTGCATTTATTCATGAAATGTCCAATCTGTTTACATTTGAAACATCTGACCTTGTCATTTGACTTGTCGTTGACATTACGCGATGTCGATTGTCTATGCGTTTGTTTTTTATCTTTGTGTTGCCAACTTTTCGACGCAAACGCTTTCTGTGTAGAACTCGTACCAACTTCACTCCAGTAATTTCGACTTTATGGCGTCGGCCGTTAACTCAATACCTGAATGCTCCACCGCCATTATCATCGGCTCAAATTTTTCTGGCAATCCTGCTAACAACAAGGACCCGACCCACTCGTCACTTATTTTGAATCCTGTATTGTTCAATCGCTGGCTTGTTTCTAACAATGAAGTCACATATTGAGACATTGAATCACAATTTTCACGACGAATTGAAATGAGGTTTCGAAGTAATCCGATGCGTCGCGTGTAGCCATTATCGTCAAATAGTTTCTTCAGCTTCTGCCATAGCCCCATTGCAGTTGATTCACTTTTTATATGCACGAATAAACTGGGATCTATAGTCAAAACTATTTTTGCTTTCGCTTTCGCGTCGTTCGGATCACCGCCGGTCGTGATGCATTGTTGCATGCCTTCCAGTACGAGATAGTTCTCCACTGCAAACGCCCAATCCTCGTAATTTTCTCTACCCTTTAGCTTTGCAATACTAGCAATAAGGTTTGACGACATTTTAGCACTATATTTCAACTTATTAACTTTTAACTCGCGTGATTAGCCCATAACCTATAATGATACGCACAATGGACGGGTAAGAACTGTCACTTTATTTAAAAAGTTTTTACATAGAGCAGAGCATAGATGTTGCCACATATCATATTTTGTTACACATATTTTCAACAGTAGCCCATACAAATATTTGTTCCGGACGGGGATAGAACCCGCTACATGCAGCGCAGCAGTGAATCGCGCAGCCACTGCGCCAACCGGGCCGTCAAATCTAGTCTAGTCAAGCCTATTTGCGTCTCTTTCTCACACCGAAGTATAAGCCAAACCGCTTTATGCGGTGGAGGTACGTCCTCAGGCCGCTCCTTTCAGTTCAAGAGGCACTCGAGTTGTGTCCAAAATAGCCAAGTTATTATTATTTTAGTTTGACCTATTAAACACAACAACAAGCTTTTAGTGGAACATAAATTGGCTTCCAAAACAATTGGAATTTTCCAATTACCGGCAAATGTTTCTTTTGCTGTACTTTTCGCCGTAGTCCGCGTGCAAAACGGCGTTTGATACACTTGGGCATTAATTTGTTATTGAAACTCTCGGTTCCGTAACAATGAAACAAATAAAATAAAATTTCATACGGAGGAAACGAAACAATACCTAATACCTATACGGCGAGATAAATACCGCTGTAATCACTATCTGTTAGCTAATTGTGATAATCACATGGTTAATTTATGATCCTTGATTAGAAGATTCTGTATGCCGCAATAGCGGTTATATCTACGCTAATTCAATTATACTGCATTCCAAGGGTATAGGTACCACATACATAGTAGATCCTTCTACTCGTGGCTTAATAATAACAGCCGCTCAGGTCAATCTTTAGGCTGGATGGGTGACCATCCATTACATACTGAGTTTCCTCCGTGCCTCGCATCTTTGGCAGTCGTTACAGGTAACATAATTAGGAAAAGGCTAGGCAGATGATGACGATAGATAGTAGATCCCTCATCATAATAATTACTTATATGCTTATCTTAGAGCAGCGGTGGCTTCGTTTTAACGTCCCCGAGATACGAATTGAAGGTCGTGGCCTTAGTACGGTCAGCATCAGAAGTAGCTGAACATTTCGGAATTTTCATTATTTTATGTACAGGACTCTAGCTTTTATTTTTAATGTTTCAGAAGATTATTCGTTAAAATAGTTCTTACACTAACATGTAGTAACGGGTCATATCTAACAAGTTTTTATTAAAAAAAACAGCTTTGAAACTTTGAGTAGTGTTAGTATACTTCTGATGCTGACCGTACCCCAGTGGGTACATTACTTTTTTAGGCCGACTTTTAAAAATGGAGGAAGTTCACGTGTTCCACCAAAAACTTTTCTTTTCATTTAGGAAGGTACCTACTTGTGTAGTTTTTGAGTCTTTCCTATATTCTATTACGTATTTATCCTTTTTCGTCAATGTTGAGGATATCATAAAACATTTGCTTAAATGGTAAAATGTATTATATGACAAGAATTCCTGTGGGATATCTCAACTAAAATAATAAAACAGAAAAAATTCAAAAAAAACTATTAAAACATACTTTACTTTCGCCTCTCGGAAAGCTGTAGCAATAAAAAACATTAAAACAAACAAAATGACCAACCGTGGGGACATTAGGCTATGCATATGCCTATTGTATACACATTATATAGGTACAACCGCGTCTGGCTGTTCAACCTGTTTATAAGCACTAACCTCAGAAAGTACTGAACAGTTTCTGCAAACTTTCAGCATTGGACTCTATTTCTCTCGGAGCTGAAGGCTTAATAAATATGTGAAGATATAATTAATGCATAAACGCACTAAGTACTGACTGCTTGTGTTGGCTAAATTTGAAATTCATTAGCATATATTCAAGGAGTGAACGAATGAATGAATGAACATCTCTGTAAATGAAGCTTTTGTTAATTTGCAGAGATGATCTTCATGGTTTCAGTTGTGTAATTGTGTCGAACTGCCACACTCAGACACGTTTAGTGATTACTTAGCCATCACTTAGTGAAGATTTTGACACTTTAGTGAAGGTTGTGTATGTCAAATCCTTACTAAGTGACGGCTTCCAAACGTCACTCAATTATAAGTAACCCTCAAAACTCCTGCTATCTCTGTCACTCTGCGTTAAAGTAACAAAGACAGCACGACATTTAAGTGCAACTTAAAATTGAGTGACGTTTGAGTATTTGGGCGTAAGGGCCTTATCACACTATCACTTGGAAGCGGATGCGGGGCGGAGCGGACGCGCAGCGAATGCGACGCGAACACCCCGCGGCTGCGCAGCGAAGACGTCGCGGAAGCGTGGCGAATTCGTTACGTTTTCGTCGCGTGTGTCGAGCAAATTATCGCCGTACGATACACTGCACACTAACTATACACATACACTGTTCGCGGCGAACCCGTTGCGCGTCCGCAACGAATTCGCTACGCATCCGCCGCCTGTTCGTTGTGTGTCCGTAACAAATTCGTTGCGCTCCCGCTCCGCTTTGAAGACGCTCGCAATCCGCTAGTATGATAAGGCCCTACAAGGCTGTTTATAAGTTGGATCATACAGTCGTGCCCTTTTTTCCCTATGGGATGATGTAACTATAGATCGCCCACTGCTACGATCCTTACATATTCCTATTCTGAAATGGCCGCTTTCTCAGAATTATTCTGATATATGATCATGAATCACGTTACAATTCGTAAAATAATCACAAAATTACCACAGACGCAGTTAATATTATGATTTGTCTCAAAATCTAAAAGTGGTCACAGTACAGTATCAATATAGACATTAAAAAAAAAATCAAGTTAGCACTTCGGTAGCGAATACAACGCATCTGATTTTTCTGAAGAACTTCAGCGATAAAGTTAATCTAGGTATACGAATCAATACAAGAATAATTACAAAGTGGTAAGATTTTCAAGTTTAGATATTGGGGGTACCTTTTTTTTTAATTATAAATGGGCTTGCTCTCTTGACCTCAATTTTGCCCTAGGGCAGAGATGATGTCGACGATGGAACGAGCTTACCCAGAAGAAGCCTGTTTACTCGCGACTTAAATAGATTGGGGTTATATGAACTCGGAAAAACCGACGCAGGCAGGGAATTCCACTCCTTGGCTGTGCGCATAATAAAGGACTTGAACAGCGCTACGTTCGAGTGTGTGGAACGTCGACTAGGTATCGGTGATAACCTGCAGTACGTCTAGTCTCCCGATGGAAGAAGGGAGATGGTGGAATCAGCTCGTGGAGCTTCTGCGCACACTCTCCGAAGTACAGTCTGTTGAAGACCGACAGACATGCGACTTGCGACGGTATCTAAGGTAATTATTGGAACTACTGATCCAAATTCGAAAATGCTATCGCTAATGGAATACTACATAATTTCAAGTATCGTAGGCTATATTTAAACGTTGTTCGAGGAATAATTTCCGCTTTTAACGAAACCGAAAACACGGGCAAAAGCGTTATAACTTTAAAGTCAGCCACAAAATTTTCAACTTACCCGTATGATATCCATAACTTTATTCAAAGGCTTCCCTCTATACAGCTGTTGATGGCACACGAGTTCATCGTAATCTATGATTTTTCTACGGATTGTCCCGTTTTCATTTTCCATGGCCAGCCAGTCAAGACCCCCATCGCTGCAGTCCCAACTGTTGCCTGACAAAAAAACAAAACAATATTTATATTTGAAACGCACATCTACCATAAATATCGGCTACATAACAACATCTACACCTCGGGTGTGCTTTTCGCCTCGATTGCAACAAACCCCACTTATATAAAAATGTCCCATACTTTGGCAGCTTTTTTACTTTGTAAGTTATGACTTTGTTTCAAGTCACGCGTTTTTTTGCCGCCACTTGTTTTTTTTTCTTACATTCTTTAGCTAAGTGGTAAATGAAATACGTAGTAAATCCAAGCCCATAAAACATCACAAAATATGTGACATGTTCCCAGAAATGTGCTATTCTATTCATTGCATAAACACATGTAGCATTCATTGAAATCATTAAAAAAACACACTTGAACTATTTCGACTGACGGTCTTTGTTTTGGGCCGTATTTCTAACAAGTTAGACTCCATTTTTAAAATAGCTTGTTTTGTATTCTCCTATTTCGCCGAATCCACTTGAAATATGACGATAATGACCATGAGTTTTCAAAGTGCAACGTGTCAACTGATATTATTATCAGGCTTTAAACTTATCGAAGTTTAAATTCAAGAGTTGTGTGCTTCAAACACGAACTAAAGTTTATATTAAAAAACTTATTTGCTTATAGTTTAGTAGTATCGTGAAAACTGTCAGCAGTCATATTTTGACGTTAGTATACTCAAAGGAGCGTACATTTTCATTGATAACAAAGAGCCCATAAATTAATATTAAATTAGTTGAACTATGTAATTTCGCTTATACTTACCATGAGGATCACTTCTGAACTACTTGAAAACATTTGGAATTCGTATTATCAGTTGAGTATCAGGTAATAAAATATAAGGTTCGAACTGTACTATTTACGTTATAAACTAATGTTATTCACATTCGTTGCTCTTCTGAAGTGTTGACATTTTGAACCGTTAATTAAACTGTTGATGAAATGCTGTTGATATTTTGATTGTTGATGTTTAGGATCCCACATGATTTATATACAAAATCAATCATGAGTTCTGTTTTTACAAGACTGAAAGACACCTATTGATTTCGGCACATTCTCGTCATCATAATCAGCCTAGCCTTTTCCCAACTATGTTGGGGACGGCTTGTCTTTATCAACTGGGCAAAATCTTTCGGCTGGTCTTTCATAACTTCATCGTAAAATTATGTAAAGTTTATAAACATTTATACGAAATTAATATTGATGAAATTTAAGCCTACTATTTTATCGCAAAAGAGACAAAACAAAGTCCAAAATAATGTAGTTTTGACCCGCCTTTGATTACATGCTTATTCTTCGAAAAAACGGGATGCCCAAGATCTTATAAAATATTGTCCTAATTTATGTGTGTAATGTAATGTATGAATCTATTATATTGTGTGTATTTGAATGTATGTATGTGTGTTGTAAATGTGCCTACTATCACAACTTTTCTAGATCACTGCAACACAGTACTTGTTCTTCGGGTCAATCATCGGAAAATATTCAACCTGTCAGCGTAATTACGACACCGCGCTATGCTATACCTACCTTGAATATTTTATGTATTACTTACCTGATTTCGGATAGTATATTGGGGGCGACTCAATCTCAACTCATTCACCTCATTAGTTCTAATTGTTATCCAATTTGTAGTGCTGAAATATAGCTATCTTTGTAATATTTAATCTGAGTTTATTTTATACTCACTCTTACTTAACTTATGCATTTTAAAAGTACGGTCAACCAAAAAAATTAGAAGTTTTACAAATAACTACTATTTTTATTAGACTAAGTATAAAATATATTTTTTTTTTAATATTATGAAATTGCAATAAACAAAAGTGTAATTGAAAAAAATCTAATTATCCTTTAAATCTGACAATTGAAAAAAAAATCGTGTAAGTAATAAATACATATAATCAACAGTCTCCATGTAGATTATGAGAAACAAGGATAGGCCAGTGACCCTATTCGCAACCACTCGATGGTCCGTCGAGCACATTCGTAATTTATATCATTTTGACGTGGCTTAGTTATAAAACTAGAAGTTTGATCACGTGGCCAATTATAAAAACTGAGGCTCGATTTATTATTTCTCGAAATAAACTAGACATTACCAGTAAACCTTTCATGTCATCCACAGTTCCAACGCAGAGACAAACAAAGAAGTATTTCATGGAATCGATAAACATTATGTTTAACATTACACCTATTTTCCCATGAAACCCTCAAAATTGATCACAAGTAATATACATAGTTACGATGAACATGTATTTTCTCATGCGTGAATATCATAACATGGAATATTTCCATTGGGAACCAGCCGTTAGTAACCTCGGTCAGTGGGTCGTCTTAAGGGCGGATTATGACTGAATAAACTTACGTCGGTACACAAGCCCATCACACTATTCCCAAACCACAGCAACTCTTGAAGCAATTTAAATGTCTTAAACATGGACTCTGCTAGGTTTGCCATTAGCCGAGTACTGACTGAGCGCGCAGCCTCGCGAGGTATGCGCGCGAGGCAATTCATGCCGGACGACGACGGACAGGACGTGCCTAACCCGAGGAAAACAATGCAAAAAATGAAAATGATCATGTCGTGCGGCAAACGCCCGAGGCTGCCTCCCGCGAGGCTGCGCGCTCAGTCAGTACACGGCTATTTAGAAATTTGAAAAATCTTTTTAAAAGCCAAACATTGGAAGACGCCCGGACATTTCCAGTATAGGCCGTTAACTTTTATTATCTTTTCGTAAGTCCAATGCAGGTTAAAAGTGGACAGCTCCGGACGGAAAACTTACTACTCAAGACGTCCAGCCATCTTTTCCATGGTCTGTGACCACGTCTAGCTATCTTAGGGCTCCAGCCTTGCGATATTCGGGCCGACAGCTGTGCCGGTATCCGATATCCGGTAGACATGGCCTGTCCAGTCCCATTTTAGTCGGTTAAAAAAAATAAAAGTTGCAGCGTCTGAACACTATTTAGTCGATGCAAGTCACATCAGTGTTTGAATTGATTTCCACAAGCAGAAAACTTACATCGGGAAAATGAGGCTTAATTGATACACTTTAAAGTACATTGTTAAGAAACTACATTGTCTAAGTACAGACGCCAGCACGTTAACCTACTACGATCTGTCTACTGACCTGATCTGTCTGTCTGTGTGTCTCTAATTCTTTTTCAATCTTATCACTGAAGCTTAAGGTTCAAGGTCGTCTGTATATACTTACTTATAGACTATTTAGTTTAACATTTGAAAAGTAGCAGCAGACAAGGTCAATCGAGCAATAAAATAAGTGATAAAAACGGACATCACGTTTTAGTGTTTGTTTATTTTTAAATAAATACCACGGCGTTTTCGGCCGCATGTGTGCGGTATTATTAATTAAGAATCGTACATACCTACGAGGGCATTGACCGATACCTAAATGTTATCCGAGGTCAAAACTAAAACAGGTTTAGTTTTGTCTTGATCGTTTTGTCGTAGACAGAAGGATATTGTTTTATTTGCATTCTAGAGGAACCTTGATCTTTTATGATTATGTATTATTTATTAGTTTTACTTTATATAATGTTGTTTAAGTTTTATATATTATTTAAGTTTTATACATACTTTTATTGACTGTTTCCTACAGACCCAGCTGCTAAGATTCTATGTCCGCTGTCTATTAGTGAGTCAATTGTTTTGCTACCTACTTTATGTAATGCGCCTGCCTAGGTTCGAACCCACGACTTAATGCACGTAAGTCGGGTCCGCCACCACTGAGCCACCGGTGCTCTTGTATCCCAACATAAACTAAATGGCTCACTTTGGTTTACTGATGAAATACTCCTTACTTTAAATAGGTTAAACCTCACCTGCTAAATAAACGTGTTCTAAACTCTTTGGTCCAGACAACAGAGGCAGCTTGATATGTCTCAGCATGTTCCCTCGAAGATCCATCTCCCGAAGAACTGGCATGTCGACCACGACCTCTGGTAGAAGTTCCCAGAGTGACATTAGTCCGTGGAGTGTTAGTTTCTGTTGGCAATTAGAAAATTCACTTTTTAAACAGTATTATGTTGAGACCTGTGATGTATCAATAATGTGATGTATGTAACAGTATTATGTTGATGGGCAGGCCACATCGCTCGAAGAACCGACAACCGATAGAAGAAAGGTTCTCGAGTGGCGACCACGAACCGGAAGACGCAACGTTGTTGTTAGGCCGCCCACCAGGTGGACCGACGACATCGTGAGAGTCGCGGGCAACCGGTGGATGCAAAAGGCAGGTTGCCGTTCGCTATGGCGTTCTATGGGGGAGGCCTTTGTCCAACAGTGGACGTCTTATGACTGCTGATGATGATGATATTGAGACCTGGACAGATCCGGGACAAATGGAACAATAGAGAGGAGGTCTTCAATCAGCAGTGGGTGAAACAATGCTGCCGATGAGGATGATCATAACAGAAAGAAGCATGCAATGAATAAGGCTATTGCACACAACTGACACAACAGTTGGTGATCCCTGTGACTGACCGACTTCTGGCTCGACTGTCTGTCACTTCCAAGAGAGTCTGATCAGTGATCACTGATGATCACTATTAGTGATCACTAACACTGATTGCCTAGTGTTATAACCCTAATTTCGATGTTGCATCTCGGAAGTAGTCTAGCTAGTGTGGGGGTTTTTGTACTGAATATACAATCTCAATTCTTGAAAAAACGTTTAGTCCTAATAGACAATTATTGGAAGTTTTCAGTGTGGAAGGTTCACGTACAGTTTCAATTTTTCTGGGTGATCCACATTGTGTTACGAAGTCTGAAACTTTCGTTCAGTGCATTCTCTGTTTTTTTTTTGCTTTCACCGATTTGTTGAAAGGGTTTCAAGTGAGGAATTCTTTTGTCTTCAAAACTTCAAGACTCGCTAAGACTCGCTTATTGTGAGACAAAGACGATGTTTTCTAACCAAGCATGAAATAGCTTTCAGTGTTTCTTCGATAGAAGCTATGCAGTTTGTTAAATCATAAGCTTTCAAGCAATCTTACACTTTTATTTGCATTCATAACTTTCTCGCTGGTCTAGTGGTAGTTTGAGTTCGATTCCCAGGTCAAAATAAATAAAAAAAGGGCAAAGTGTTATTGAGTTTTTCTATCAGGAATTTGTCAGTAGCAGCCACGTACACTGGATTTGTGCCCGGTTGGTGGCAATAGGCTCTCCCCCTATTTCATGGGAGTCAAAACATAACTGCCGAAATGTACGTGTACTACCTAGGTACACCTCTGCCAAACCGACTCTTGACTGGCCTGTTGGTCTAGTGGTTAGTGACCCTAACTGCTATGCCGGAGGTCGTGGGTTCGATTCCCACCCAGGACAAATGTTTGTGTGATGAGCACGATCATTTGTTCTGTGTCTGGGTGTAATTTATCTATAATATGTATGTATTTAGAAATATATAAGTATGTTTATCAGTTGTCTAGTACCCATAACACAAGCTCTGCTTAGCTTGGGACTAGATGGCGTTGTGTGATAGTTGTGGAATATTATTATTATTATTTGTTTCTATACTTTTACGTATCTCGGCTTTATTACCGGAATTATAGAATAGTACGGGCCGGAGCCAAGTACTATTCCTGGGGAGTGGTGATGGGATGAGATGATGATATAGTTGGGTTGTGTGATGATGAGTGAGCATTAAACTGTGTCTGTGTGGTGATTGAGGGTTGAGTACGTGAGGTGGAGATTACTGTCTCATTTTCATTATGTAAAAATTTTCTCACAATCCTGCAGGTATTAAGGATTGCGGCCTTCTGAAGGCTTTGATACGTGTATGGTGGTAAATCAAGTGTTTTTAAAGACTGGTGGAGCTGTTTAGGTATAACACCTGTTGTTGATAACACAATAGGGACTATAGCGACATTGTTAAGATGCCACATTCGGGTTATTTCAATTTTAAGGTCGGTATATTTTGCGAGTTTTTCTGCTATTGTGTTTTGAAGGTTGTGCGTATTTGGTACGGCGATGTCTATGATTAACGCGGTTTTATTACATTTGTCTAATAAAGTGATGTCTGGTCTATTGTAGTGTGTTGTTTTGTCGGTGAAGATACCTCTGTCGAAGTATAATTGATATTATTATTATTAAACCCTTCAGGGATTTAAGGCGTGATGTTATACTAACTTGATCAATATGAGGAACTAATACCAAATACAGATGAAGGTAAGATATTATTAAGAGATTTCCTTGTGCTGTCTCTAGGGATACCGGTACGGTCACAAATATGGATACTGAAGAAATTTTCCTATGCTGGAAGCTGAAATAGGTTAATAAACTAATCCAGTAACATATTTATATCTTTTTGTCCCTAGGTAATGTATAGATTCTATTTAACAAAAAAAAAAACTACTGTCCCAAATATGGCATAAGTACCTACTGTTTGAGCCCCTACTGCCTGTGTGAATAAAGATTTATTATTATATATATACATTATTTGTTAATAGGTATCTTATTAGACGCAAAATGTTATTTCTAGGAGGTATTCAAATAACTGCTTCTTGAATGAATATCCTGTTTACAGCTACTATAAATAAAACACACGTTAGAAACAATTCTTATCGTCTGCCCTTTCAAAAGTTGATCCTGCTTATTTTGAGGATGATTATTTTTGTTTTATTAAAAATGAACCATGTAAAATAGGACATACCGTTTAATTTTGAGTAACCATTGAACTTTACCCGAAGTGCGCGCTTCGTTTCGTCGTAGTTAGTTAGGAACTAATGTGACTCACAGTACACCCGTACACCGTGAAAGCAAAACATCGAACCACGAGTTTATTTATGTGGCCCACTTACGTGTTCCTCTGCAGGTGTACCGTATACCTAACCTATTGAATTGATATGTCCTGTACCTATTATGAGTATTAATTAACTGACTTATTAATTTGACTGGCCTGTTGGTCTAGTGGTTAGTGACCCTAACTGCTATGCCGGAGGTCGTGGGTTCGATTCCCACCCAGGACAAATGTTTGTGTGATGAGCACGATTATTTGTTCTGTGTCTGGGTGTAATTTATCTATAATATGTATGTATTTAGAAATATATAAGTATGTTTATCAGTTGTCTAGTACCCATAACACAAGCTCTGCTTAGCTTGGGACTAGATGGCGTTGTGCGATAGTTGTGGAATATTATATTATTATTATTATTATTACAATCTTATAAATTAATGTGATATTGGTTTAATAATACGACAATTAAACCATTTTAAGCTACCAACGTTAATTATGGTATACACTGACAATAGCCATTGAAAACACGAATCGGGGAATCCCAGATTGAAACGGAAAACCGCGTTGTAATAATTGTCTAAGTTATTTTAATAATTTATTTAGGTAACTTAGATAATATTGTGTTTTGTTTTGCCCTTTCAATCATCATAATTATTCTGTTCTGCTATGCCTTATAATCCCAACTTTGTTCGATTTCGGAATCGACTTCTAGTCTAACCGGATGCAGTACAATACATACATAATAATATGCTGTGTGCCTCACGGCTGCGCCAAAAAGGTTCATTTCAGCAATTTTTTTTTTCAGTTTTTTGCATTTTTTAACAATTAAATGCATTTATTAACATTACGATGCTTTCCGATTTTTTTTCTGGTTTTGGGAAATCACCAATTTGATGACTCTTCCCGCTGTGGGCAGAGCGGTAGGAAGCGTTAGACTTCTACTGACTAAGAACCACACAATATACTCCTTCTTAACCCTTTGTGCTGAGGCCGTGGTATCTCTTTCGAACAACCCGCAGCCCCGACGGGAGCCATGACCCCCTCAACATAAGTTTTACATTCTTATCGGTTGATATTAAAATTATAAAAAGTTAAACAAATATTTTGGCCGCTCCTCCTTTGTTATCTTGTATTTTGTATTTTGTAACTGACCCTGAACTTATGCCAGACTGGTGCAGATTCTTTATCGTCTATTGACCTTAGCACGCAAAAATCTTAAAGGTTTCTGCTCACTACACCGTACCATGCCAAGAGTTTGCTATGAACAGAGAAAAAAGATAAAATACTTGGATTGAAAAGTATGAGAGTATGCCTGTAGCGTATCAGCAGTCACAAAAATTATGCTAACAGCTGCTGTTGGCAAAATTCGTCTAGTGGGTACATATAAGTCTCATACTTTTTACGATCTTTACAGAATATAAAACAATGTCACTCTCGCTGTTTGTACGCTTAGATCTTTTAAACTATTCAACGGATTTTAGTGCAATCTTCAGGAATATATAGTAAAATTCAAGAGGAAGCTTGAAATGTAGTACATTGCACCCAAGTGGAGGGTCACTAGCATAGAATATACGGTGGTTAAACTGTATTTTGAGTTGAAGACTGTTCTAAACCCGTTAAAAACGGGTATAAAACAATGTAGTCGGCAGATGATGCATTTATAACAAGTTCGATTATAAAACCGGTGTAAGGAACTCCGCTACCCTACAATGTTCTGCAAATATTTGCAAAATGTTGCACATTCTTCGCTCGCAATGATCTCTCGTTATTTGTACGTTCAAACACCCAATTCTGGTACCTTTTTTACACCAGGGAGCGAATTTAGGGAACTACAGTAATCCTATTAGTAAGTATTTTTAAACGGTTTTATTTCTCTAATGCATTTTGGATATGCAGCCTTAGACTGGATTAGGTACATTAAAATAAATCCATTATAAGTAGGCACATGAAATTGAGTCGTGTGGTTACTATATATTCCTGTAAACTTAACCACACGACGTGTGACTCGGGGGTAACAAATACAGTACCTACATTCTAAAATCCGTGTCATTAGAAAAGTCAAGAATAGACAGGAAAATCAATCCGGGATCAATCTAAAGGTCAAACAATGAAACACTGAACCAATGACATAAAAGTATATACGTCTATGTAAGACATGCGCTTTCGTGATTGGCTGCAAACATAATATTATACTCACCATGTGTCATACATATCGCCATTTCCGCCACTAATAGTTGTGACGCTACTATGTTTTGGAAGTTCGCTCAATTAACACGTATTTAAGTCATAAAAAAATAGATTAATATTTTATTCAGTGCGGTTGCTCTTAATCAAGGCGCGTATGCGCATCGTTTGTGTGAGTGTGTCTGTCAGACAGAATATTTTATTAACCCCGGATAGTGAAACGGCTCGTGATATTTCGGTCAGCGGGGTCGTCTCTGGGTATCGAAAGCTAGACATTTTGCAGGCCTGGTAAATTGGTAATCATCATCAATCAGCCTAAAAACGTCTACAACTGGATATATCACTAGACCTGTGTTACCCTCAAGCAGTGGTCTGCGACTTACACCAGGTCGTCGATCCCCACATCGAGACTTTCCAACGTTGCGCCTTTTACAGCTAGCCAGGTATGTAACTACACGTTTGTTACTTTACAAGCTTTTGTTCGTATGTAAATAAATTGTCCGCTTCAAATTTGGCAAACCAATTTTCGACAATTTGTTTGTCGAATCAACTTGTTGATTGAGCATAATTTTTGCACACATCTTTGGTTCTGGTGACTGTGAAATACGTAGTGTGAGTTTAAAGGTTCCGTGTCGACTAGTCCTCGCTTATCCGTAGTAATTTACCTTTACTTAGGTGAGTTAATATGACTTTATGAGTTAGCTTATATAATACTTTTTTTTTCTGCGTATGTTGATAGTTTCCTAATACTTACAATAAATAAAACACTCTTCTGAAAAAAAAAAAAACCGACTTCCTTAAAAAAAAAATACGAAATAATAGCGTTATATCGTATAAAGTTTTTTTTAAGCTATTGCATAGCTTCTATCGCGGGCCTTAAGCGTGGAGAGCGAATCCAGAAATTCCGTCACGAAAACTTTGAACCAGGTTGCTATGGTTACGGAAAAAACAAGGTTGTCAACTGAGGTTGTCAAATTAAATAATTGATTGCTATGCAATAGCTTTACCGCGGCAGTCTCCGAGTGCCACACTTTTTTTTTTTATTCTAAACCTTTACTAGTATAATTATTATGTAGTGAACACCACATTGGCTACGGGTAAAAGCACAGTAACTGCCGCACTCAGAGATGGTAATGTAAGGCTTAAGTAATCATTAAATATCTCTGAGTACGACAGTTGTGTAATTTTCTTACGAAGATTCAACAACGAAATTATACATCACCATCATCAACAGCCTATATAATGCACTGCAGGGACTCAGTCCTCCTCTCTAGGAGAGGGATAGGCTTTATGTAATCCACCATGCGGGCCAGTGCGGGTTGGTAGATGTCACATGTCTTCGAATTTCTTAGTTCTAAGATATGCCGGTTTCCTCACGATATTTTCCTTCACCGTTTTGAAAGATAAAAATTATCAATCAATTACAAAAAAAAAACTGATAAAAATATTGTGACCCAAGTGAAAATTAGTAACGAACAACATCGTAATATCACAGGCCTATAATCCCGACGGTGATCAAAGTGAAATTGAGTGACAAACATTATAATCGCGCAATCTAACCTAGTTTATTACGCCTAATATCACCGTAGCATTAGACAGAAATTATAGTAGCTACAGCCACAATGCACTTCAATTCAACTTATATTTAAGACCCTAGTAATATTCAACTTAATAATTACCTTGAATACATGAAAGTTTTTTATAATGCTTAATACAATTATGTACAAAACAAAATATGAAACAAATACAGTTTTCCTTAATTGCGTTATATTTCGATTAATCATTGTCATTAGGTATGTTAGTCACATTCATCATTTGGGCGGAAAATGGGTTTAGTGCAATAAAAACACACTAGGTGCAATACACTGTTTTTAATAAACTAATTTGACATTTTATGTCCGTACTGTCGACCGGATTCGACGACGACAGGTATATTGTTACTAACATCCTATGCATGATCTGAATAAGAATAAGCTGAGGAATGTGCACCATGAAAGGATAAACTAAGTAATCACGTCACTAATACCGGTAAACAGAAGTGATTGTCGGAATTAAGTTATCGACATTCGATTTCTTGCCTGTAATTCTGTAGTAAATTAAACCTCTAATAATGTTCTATCATATTCATACATGATTCATCAACATGGAGGAAGTCCAACCCACTTCTCGAATCGCAATCCGACAATTTGTTGAATGAAGATTATCTAAACCGATGACGTGGTCTGCACGAGCCCTTATCTGACGCCGCTAGACGTTCACAACTGGGGTGAGGGGTCATAATAACATCTATCTATACATATAAAATTCTCGTGTCACAGTGTTAGTTGCCATAATCCTCCGAAACGGCTTGCTTGAACGAGTGTGAATATTCAGTAGGTATGAGAATAGGTTCTAAAGTACTTTTTACCCAACCCGGAGGTAGGACAGGTAGAAAAATGTACAATGCAACACATGCAGGGCACAGCTAGTACTAATATTATAAAGCTGTAGAATTTGTTTGTTTAGTCAAACGTGATAATCTCAGAAACTAATAGTTGGAAATGAAAAAATATTTTAATCTTGGATAGTCCATCTATCGAGGTTTACTTTCAAGGCTTTAAGTATATCATCACACGCGCGACCAACAGGAGCAAAGTATAAATTAAAAATGCTTCCCAAAGAAACTTTTCCACGCGGCGGACGATGCGTCGCGGGCTAATCAAAATGGGCTTGTGTACCAGATTAGGGCAACGATCACATCAAGAATCACAAAAACATTAGTATTTTATTTTAAGTTTCATACCTTTTTAGATAACTGTCAAGACAAGGATAATAATAAAATAGTAATTGAGATGTAGTCTTTTTTTTGCACTAGACATTGCATTGCATTTTTTATGAAGTAATGTCAAAAATTACAATAAATTAAATGTTTATGGGTGTGTGTGATCTTTGCTAAAGTTTTAGGCATTTTTGAACTAAAGGTCAGATAGGTAGGTGGTATATAAGTTCATTGTGAACTCATTTTATGCGGACGGTTTTGAGACGCGGAGTGTATAGATGTGGACGGACTGTGTGGAGAATGATATCGCTAGAAAAGAGGTGACTCACCATCAGCTTATAAATGTACCCACTGCTGGGACATAGGCCTCCTCTCTATCAGAAGGAGTGGGCTATAATCAAAGAAATTTAAAACAGTAATAGAGCGGACATTAGGAGAATTGTCATACAATAATTTTCGTCCTAATTTTTTTCGATTTCGCACACAAATTCTACGTGACAATCGGGCGTTAACATTAGAGAGAAAGAATTGGTACTAAATACTCGTAGCATCAGGATTCTGATTTTGTTCGCCTTGTCTTTAGGGTTGCCAACCCTACTATATAATATAGTATCCGACTATTTTAGGGGATCAAATACTATATTTTTCTACAAAATAGATATATGTAGTAAACGAAACTACTATATTTTGCGTAAAGCGGAACGCAGCCTTCAATCAGCGTTCACAGAACGCAAATTTTCTGTTATGAATACGAAATGGAGAGACAAGCGCAACAGGGCCACTTTAAATTTAATGAAATCTGAATTAATGTTTTTAACTTAAGTTTAGATTGCAATCAATCATATAAATACTTTAAAAAAAAAATATTAAGGCTCAGAGTAGCAAAAAATATTCATTTAAAAAATAAAGAATCTACTTATTTTAACCATGTGCTATTTTCTTTTTTTTTAATATTTTTGCCATCTACTATATTTTTTAAGTTAAGTAACTATATCTGATAGAAAAAAAAAAGTTGGTAACCCTACTTGTCTCGTCTATCACTCGTTATATTTGAATGTCTTTGGCTATAATAATATAATCTACCACGCGGGTCAGGTGACGAGTTATAGAGAAGTATTAAGGTGGTACCCTGAGCAAATAACCTTGAGCATTTGCTCCCTCTTTGCCGCACCCCACCTCTACAATACCTCGTAAACTATTACTTGCGCCACCTGGCGAACTTCATACGAATACAAGTAAAATTCACAGATCTAAGAAGTAATAGATATGGCATTCAAAGAAATATTTTTTTATGAAATGTTATTATGAATTCAGTTACTATACTCACGTCGATAAATAGGTAGGTACTTTCAACTTTTACAGTGATACAAATATTACGATTACGAAAAAGAGCTCAAAATTAAAATCCAAGATGGCACCTGTACAGGTCACTATTAGGTTGTTAGGTACGTAGGGAATTTAGTAAAACAACACAGTTGGTTTGAACGCGCACGACTTACTCGCCCGGCCGACGAGTAGAGAGTGTGCGGTCCGTGCCACGACTCCCTCGACCGCACCCCACCACTGCCCGCCCCACCAGTAAGGCGTGTCGGTATTTATTGATACACTACATCTACCTTTTACAAAATTGGAAAAATAGCATTATTTCGTATAAGTACTATCCAATACAAAACAGTTTATAACAGAACAATCATCAAATATTTTTAATAATGATCTGTAAAACAATTAACTTATTAATTTTCGTCACACACTTTGTTATCGAAAGTGAGATTATTTCCTGAAGATTTATCATCCTCATTTGTGCAAACTTTCCACTTTGCTTCAACCCTCTCCAAATGTACTTCTAAATGTTATAAGTAACTGTTGTCCACTATCACCATTTACCATTTCGACATCTCTCTTTTATTTATTAATCACTGTATGTGTCGCATCCTTGAATGAGGTGGACAACTTGTTTTCCTTGTTTATTGTATTTTTAACATATTATACTTTTCCACCAATTTCTCTACTAGATTCCTTTGCTCTTCCAATTTTACTAACTTTGTCTCTAGGTCCATCTGTAAGTACCTAGATGTAAGACTATGTAAGAGTACATGTATATGTATCAATATCCAACAATTAATGAACTTTGAGTGTCAGGATGATTACTGGTTATTACTGTGTTCATGAAGTAAAAGCACAAAAGACAAGACTATTCATTTTATTTCTTTTGGTCTTGTCAACTACATCAAACTCGATTCCATTCGCTAGGTCCCTAGTCTTCGTGGAGAAGAATGGACAAGAAACTCCACGGGAACACATTTTAAAGTATTATGCAAAGACAACCTGACATTAAAATCCAGCTACAATAAAAGCCAGCTTATCTCTAAACTGGAGTCTGGAACCAGAGTGCAACCGTTACACGCTCTTACATAATGTTCAGCATCTCTGTTCATTTTGAGCCACTACACTTTGGAACGTAGTCTCATTTTACTCTTATTTATATATTTAAATTTTATTTTATTTTACCTTTTTCATAATGTTTTATGTGATTTGTAAAATTTTTATTCTAAGTATCTCTAATTGAAAATGTAATTGATTTAATTTATTCGCAATTTACTTTATTTGCAGTTAGACCTTTTGTAATTTGATTTATTTGTAATTTAATTTATATTTAATTTAATTCATTTGTATTTACTTATTTGAATTGTTTATACTCATTTAATTTTGTTCATTTAATTATAATTATTATGTCTTATGAGAAATGTCCGACGGAGGGTTAGCCTGGTGATCTGTAATACAGGTTCTACCTAAAACAGACACCAGTCTCTATGTAGATATTTGACATTGTATGATTATTGTGTATAAATGAGAAAAAATAAATTTATTATTATTATTTCCATGACTACTATGCTCGAGTGACCTTCTGAGCAGCTGCTAAAATATTTGACCTCGCTTTATGATCCTATTTTATTTTCGCGCAACAGTAAATTGTCCTTAAACAAAGATAAGTGATGAACTGATGACCGAGAAACCAATTTGATGAACTCTAATGCACATTTTGCATCATTTAGTAGAACATTGTTATCTTTTCACATTTGCTATTTGTACCTTCATAATGGTAAATCTGCTTTTCAAACAGGTACCAATGGAGGGATCCAGTCAGATGGGCCTATACTGGGCATATATAGTGTCAAACTCAACAAACTCTTGGTCTTTTTATTTTTATTAATTTTATACTCTAACGCTGTCCCGTTAGGCTCTTTGATAAAGCTGAGCAACTGGTTGAATTAATTTATCTATAAGAATATGAATTAGATCATCTTTAATTTTAGGGAACACACCATAGACTGCATTGGCACTTGGCGGTGTCTTTCCCTAGCAAATTTCTAGTCCCATTTTTACAATATAAAATTTGGCTTTGGCTCTACAAAAACTGTTACCAATTGTTTAGAGTCAATAGACCCTAGAACGGTTAAGGTATTAAGACTAACGTAGGCCATAAATCTCCTTTTTTTAGATATTACTTGATTTTCAGCAAGGACACCATTGTCTTTGAGAATGACGTTACATCTCAATTTCAACACAGCGCCTTAGTCTTACACTGTTTTGAAAATATTCAAAAATCCCACACTTGAGACAATTCTTATCTCGGGCTGGACAACTTTAGTATCAGTTGAATGACTGCCACCACAACAGACACATGAATTTACTTTTAAGCTCAGATGTCCAAGTCTGACCAGAAACTTGTAAATTTTCTCACACTTTATTATTTGACGAGCCTCAACAAGTGACGCTTATAAACACGACTTTGTTTAGGGGGCAAATATTCATCGAGCTTGTTGATAGCAACAGTAAATACATAATTGTTACCACTAGTAGTTTCTACCAGTCATCATCTGCCTAGCCTTTTCCCAACTATGTTGGGGTCGGCTTCCAGTCTAACCGGATGGAGCTGAATACCAGTATTTTACATAGACTGCTTATTTGATCTCCACAAGACAGCTAATACTAGGTAATACGGTGCCCTCCGGTAAGACTGGTTGTCAGACTTTCAGGTCACTGACCACCCGTAACGACTGCCACAGATCTAAATGGCAGTCGGAACCAACAGCTTAACGTGCTTTCCGAGGCACGGAGGAAACGATATGTAATGGGCGATCAACCCATTCACAGACCAATCAAGGCAAGCGTGGCTTAACCAAAAGATCGACCAGAGTGGCAGATATTATTAAGCCACAAGGTCCTCTTAGTAGTTTCTACATGTGCATCAGGAATATTTTTTTGAGGTTGTGTACTTATTAGGAGAATCTCTGAAAGATTGTTAATAAGTTTGTTAATTGGACTGATGATAAAAAAGCAAATAATTATAACATACCAAATTATTTGATATTTCTGGAAGGGTTAACCGACCCATGAGTAAGAGTAAAGCTCTATTGCCCTAAGGCCACCTGAGTGTGGTAACTTGGTAGCCGTCAGGTCTGACTCTGGTGCACGTTTTTTCCCAACGTAAACCAACTGAAACTAGGTCACCGACACAGTCCAACGACTGTTGAGGTCGTATGTGCGACATACTTGTGGTCTACCTGGATGGAAGGGGTAATTTCCTTCTTTAGGTACCGTTTCGAGTTAATCGAAATAACTCTTGATCTTAATGTATTTTATCCCAGTATTTATACAAGCTCATTTAGGTACCGTTTGATAACAAACTACCTCTGACGATGTAACTTTCGTCTTTAGGTCTGTACCGTTCCAAATTAATAGAACTAACTCTTTAGGTATCGTTCCAAATTAATAGAACTACTTCTTTAGGTACCGTTCCAAATTAATGGAAGTACCTCTATAAGTAACTTTCCAAATGAATGAAACTACCTTTTAATTTTATTGTATTTCATCCAATCCATTTGGACTGTTATTTATACAAGATCATTTAGGTACCGTTCCAAATTACTGAAACTACCTTTTAATTTTAGGTATTGTATTTCATCCCAATCCATTTGGACTGTTATTTATACAAGACCATGTAGGTACTGTTCCAAATTAATGAAACTACCTTTTAATTTTAGGTAGGTATTGTATTTCATCTCAATCCATTTGGACTGTTATTTATACAAGACCATGTAGGTACTGTTCCAAATTAATGAATCCAGACCATTTAGGTACCGTTCCAAATTAATGAAACTACCTTTCAATTTTATTGTATTTCATCCCAATCCATTTGGACTTTTGGACTGATTTTGGTACTGTTCCAAATTAATGAATCCAGACCATTTAGGTACCGTTCCAAATTATTGAAACTACCTTTAAATTTTATTGTATTTCATCCCAATCCATTTGGACTTTTGGACTGATTTTGGTACTGTTCCAAATTAATGAATCCAGACCATTTAGGTACCGTTCCAAATTATTGAAACTACCTCTTGATCTGATTGTATTTCATCCCAGTCCATTTGGACCGAAATTTATACCTACGAGATCTTTAGGTACCGTCTGCATAAGCAAACTACCTCTAACAACAATGTTAACTTTGATTATTGACAGATTAAAAGTGTTAATTTGGATAAACAGCATGTCTATCACTGGTATCCAAGATTACCTACTCAAGAACGCAAATATAATTGTCAACCATAAAGAGCCTCACCGTATAATAAGAATCATGGTCTAACTTCGTTACAATCATAATTAAATAACAGCCGCCTTCAATTTGAACCCAAAATATCGTTATAATGTGCAAAATGCATAACTTAGTATTACTAACAACCATTGATATAAAAACTAAAGATACGGTCGTCCGAACATTTTGCTCGATGCGATCCCCATACAGAGAAACACTAACGCCATCCTTAAGAACTAATCAGGCTGCTCGTAAACGTAACCTTGTATAAGCGGCGTGGCGTGGTATTATCGAGGTATAAAGAAATTAAATAAAGCTTTCATTAAAATGTTAATAACAAAAATGTTTCATTTTCTTTTAAACTTCGGTTTAGTCAAGACCTATTTGGGACCAAGTTCAAGGCGTAATTTTATCACGCGGTCCGCCCAGTCAATAAATCAATGCTAACAACACTCCAATTTGTTTCTGCCAATAATCAAAGCATTCGTCATTGACGTTTGTTGTAAGTATTAGTACACGAATGTTTAGGTACCAATCAATGTAACTAAATCAGTTCCGTTTTGAAGTAACGACTACGTTCAACATATTAATAGCAGTCTACAATCAATTATAATCTTTGTTTTTCAAGGACTGCCTTAATGCAATTTAAGGTTAAATTTAAAACTAAATAATTATTTATAAAACATGAATATACATTGAAACTGATTTGCTACCGATTTACCTCTTGGTTACTTTATTAACACTCAGTGTTATTTAAATTCGGCACGTACCTTATTTATTTTGTATCCTGGCAAGGTCGCCACTTGTACAGGTCACTATTAGGTTGTTAGGTACGTAGGGAATTTAGTAAAACAACACAGTTGGTTTGAACGCGCACGACTTACTCGCCCGGCCGACGAGTAGAGAGTGTGCGGTCCGTGCCACGACTCCCTCGACCGCACCCCACCACTGCCCGCCCCACCAGTAAGGCGTGTCGGTATTTATTGATACACTACAGCACCGATGAAAATTTTTGGTTTATTCGTCATGGGTGTCGTTTTCATGGTTTTCGGGGTCGCTGATTACGAAAATGAGGTCAAAATGAAAATCCAAGATGGCGCTGACGAAGATCTTTGGTTTTTCCGTCATGGGTGTCGTTTTCATGGTTTTAGGGGTCGCTGATTACGAAAATGAGGTCAAAATGAAAATCCAAGATGGCGGCCATGAAAATTTTTGGTTTTTCCGTCATGGGTGTCGTTTTCATGGTTTTAGGGGTCGCTGAATACGAAAATGAGGTCAAAATGAAAATCCAAGATGGTGGCCAGGAAAATTTTTGGTTTTTCCGTCATGGGTGTCGTTTTCATGGTTTTTGGGGTCGCTGATTACGAAAATGAGATCAAACCAAAAATCTTCGTCGGCGCCATCTTGGATTTTCAGTTTGACCTCATTTTCGTAATCAGCGACCCTAAAAACCATGAAAACGACACCCATGACGGAAAAATCAAAAATCTTCGTCGGCGCCATCTTGGATTTTCATTTTGACCTCATTTTCGTAATCAGCGAGCCTAAAAACCATGAAAACGACACCCATGACGGAAAAACCAAAAATTTTCGTCGGCGCCATCTTGGATTTTCATTTTGACCTCATTTTCGTAATCAGCGACCCCAAAAACCATGAAAACGACACCCATGACGGAAAAACCAAAAATTTTCGTCGGCGCCATCTTGGATTTTCATTTTGACCTCATTTTCGTAATCAGCGACCCCAAAAACCATGAAAACGACACCCATGACGGAAAAATCAAAAATTTTCGTCGGCGCCATCTTGGATTTTCATTTTGACCTCATTTTCGTAATCAGCGACCTCAAAAACCATGAAAACGACACCCATGACGGAAAATCCAAAAATTTTCGTCGGCGCCATCTTGGATTTTCATTTTGACCTCATTTTCGTATTCAGCGACCCCAAAAACCATGAAAACAACACCCATGACGGAAAAACCTAAAATTTTCCTAGCCGCCATCTTGGATTTTAATTTTGAGCTCATTTTCGTAATCGTGCCAATATTATTTTGTATCACAGTAAAAGTTGAAAGTACCTACCTATTTATCGACGTGAGTATAATAACTGAATTCATAATGACCTTTAAAAGTATTTGGACGCACCAATAAATATTTCATAAAAAAATATTTCATTGAATGCCATATCTATTACTTGAAATTACTTCTTAGATCTGTTGATAATGTGACGTAAGCGAGCGAGCGCATGAGCCGACGCGGCGCGGTGACGAGCGACACGGGTTCCCCCTTCGAGGCCTGGCGGCATACTGAATGTCAATAGATACGGTTGCGAATACGCTCAGAATTTTGCATAAAAATCTTTATAAAATCAAATTTTGGGTTTTTGAAAAAAAAAATCGCACCATAATGTTCATTATGAAATTGCTTATCCATTAGTGTAAAAACAAAATAAAAACAATTGTTAGTTTTGGAGAAGTAGCATGTTTTCAATAATTATTTCTCATTTCTGTGGTTTCGTTGTGAGGGGATTAATTAAATATTTTACTTAAAAAAGAAAAAAACAAAACGTACCATTTTGAAGGTAAGAGTATGTAGAAATTTAATGTATTTTTTGTTGGTTGATATATCTTTTTTTTTAAGAGTTATAAGCTCCAGAAAACTGCATAAAAAACGGCTAGAGCTACGTTTTGCTGGGGGACGCGCCTTAAAAGAAAAAGACATGCTGCACCAGATAAGTTGGAGCAAGGGCAGGATGGTGTGCAAGACCAATACCTACTTATACACTAGTACTAATAGTTATCAAACAACCGGAAATTGAGTCATGCTTTAACAAGTTTAAAAATCTAAAACCCGACTACGAATAAAATATTGGTTTTTGCTCTCCAAGACCTTTCATTTGATACCAAACATGTTATGATTATCTCAATTTAATATTTTTGAGGTAAGTTTTTGACATTTAAATTCCGTCATAAAAAGAATTTATAAAATTTATATAGCCTATGTCACCCGGGCTATTCTTACGAATCTATTGACACCTCATTTATTAAAATCCGTTCAGTATTTTAGGCGCTACGGTGGAACATACATACATACATAGGTACATAACATACCTACATACATACATACATAGACTGCCAAAATCATTACCCTTCCTGTTGGTTTCGCCGTAGTCGGGTAACAAGAAGAGATTAACCCATCATCTGCTCTGTCGAACTAAACAGATGTGATACCAGATATCAGACAGGACAGTAGCTGGTGCACGCATTAACAACTTTCAACGATAAACTCTATGATAAGATAAAACCTTTGATGTTAAACTTGTAATAGGCTTGTTGAAATTGTTTACTGTTATCATATTCGCATATCGGCTGGTTATACATATTTATGATCTGATTAACTTCGATAGATATGCACAAGAACTAGGTCACTTCTCTTCCCAACAACAGTTTGCTTAGTTTAACTTTACATAACATCACGCACTCACGCCTGTAATTCCCGAAGGACTAGGCAGAAATATATCTAACTAGCGACCCGCCCCGGCTTCGCACGGGTGCAATGCTGATACTAAATACACTACAGAAAAACTGCAAATCATTAGTACATTATTTTGATGAATCTCGTAGGGTTCAGCCTGCGTTTGCAATGAAAGCGGAAAAAAATTGATAATTAACGACATCACATTAGAAACCTCAAAAATAACAGTATTTCTCCACTATTTAATGGATGTTATTATACATATAAACCTTCCTCTTGAATCACTCTGTCTATTTAAAACGCATCAAAATCCGTTGCGTAGTTATAAAGATTTAAGCATACAAAGGGACATATGGACAGATAAAGCGACTTTGTTTTATACTATGTAGTGATAGTAGGTACACCCATTTTTCACCAGTTATTTTTAAGTCCCATGCAATACGAGCGAGGATATTGCCGGGCACAAATGCAGACACTGGGGCTGCTACTGAGAAATAACTGATGGAAAACCCAATAACACTTTGCCCGACCTGGGAATCGAAACCAGGACCTCATGCTCGGCAGTGGCGCCAACGACTATTAAACCAACAGGCAGTCATGTTGTCCCTTTTAGGCTAACACGTCTAAATAAAAAAAAGAGACAAACCTCAATTTTGCTCACAGTGCTGAAGTGTCCCTTGAAGGTCGTCAGAGTGGTAGAATTGATGAACTCTAAGAAGGCGAGCTCAGGATAGTGGTACTGAAGACGAGCAACGTTGAGGCAATCCCCCGGCCAGTTCTGTATTCGGAGGTGGGTAATATCCCGCCTGGAAAAAAAGAAAAACAACTTTAACAAAAAGAACAGAAAAAATAAAACCTTTTTAGACACGACAATCACAAGGTTATTGTCGTCTATTTAGTAGCTCTTGTAAAATTACACGTGGGAACATAAAAAAGCCTTCAGCATTGACAATTAAATTAGGGGCCCTCACCCTAGACACGAACGTGAGCGGCTGTTACCCCGGCTACTCATCTTGTTATTTTTATGATTTTACATAACAGTTCATAACATAACATGACGCCAACAATCCCCAAGGGTAAAGCAGAGGCACAGAATATCTGTATGATACACCTTTGCTGAGCAGAGGATTATCTAATAGTATGGATACCTAACCTACCTACCCACATCACGCAAGTTCCGTCCAGTTCGGTTCAGTTAAAGCCCGTGTCAAAGGGGGCTAGCCTCCCGTCGCGGCGTCGGGGCTGTGGGTTGTTCGAAAGAGATACCGCGGCCTCAAAATAAAGGGCTAAGAAGGAACATGGGTGGTTTTTAGTCAGTAGAAGTCTGACACTCCCTTCCGCTCTACCCAGGAGGAGGAGTCATTTGATGATTTCCCAACCCCAAAAGAAAAGGGGGGGCCAGTCTTTGACCATATACCGGGAATAATTTTAATCATCTCCTTTGACTCTAGCGGACGTCCCGCGGTTTCACCCGCGTAGATCCCGTTCCAGTGGGAATACAGGGATAAAAAGTAGCCTATGACACTCAGCAATAATGTGGCTTTCTATTGGTGAAATAATTTTTTAAATCGGTTCAGTAGATCCCGAGATTACCCCTTACAATTTAACAATATATACAAACACACAAACTTTACCTCTTTATAATTTTAGTATACAGATATAGTATATATAGTATAGATCTATGAAATCCTTGTTATTTTCTAGTTTACGTTTAGTTTTGCCCCTAACCTTGGGGTGCCAGGTGCAAATGCAAACTATTAAACAAACTTTACAAGATTGATGCTGTCTTTCCATGTATACGTACATCCAATAATTACATGACGCCTCTAACCAACGAAGGGTTAGGCAGAGAGAGGTTTACCTACATGTAACTTTCTATGTATACATACCTTTACGTAATATTTGTTTTGTTTTTGCGATTTGCCGTCTTAATAAAACATAATTAATTAATTATGTCATTTAAGTTCATTGTTTTGCACAAAAACATTGTTTTCCATTATTTACATATTCCATTCACAACTTCTACCAAAACATGGATCACAGAAATAAGATAGTCTAATTTTAGTCCGACCGTACCTCAGGGAGTAATATGTAGTACAGTAGTAGGACACGCGTAATATATATTATTGTGACAGATAACGTTACGTCTCATATTTATTTCTTCTGACCAAATGTACCATTATTATTTTCTGTGACACCGTGTCATATTCTAGACAACCGTGTGATTTGGATAATTCTAGTTGGACAGAAATAAAATGATAAATAAAATAATATAATTGTTTAAATAGACGTGGTTTAGTGTATCGCCATTTTATTTCTATTAGCACTAGCCCCATAATACCCTCAATGGATATGCGGTCCAAGGTTTCGGTCTATATTACCTACAACCGGTTTTTTTCAGGTTTTATTTGCGCTACTATGATACCCATAATTATCATAAAAATGCATAATAAATAACTAGTCCGCCATCTTAGGGAGTCCGCCACATGAGATTTAGAATGAACTTAGCTAGCCATGCATTGTCGTCCAACACCATTTGCAAGAGTTTTTACATAATTCACAACTTCCATAAAAGCAGAAATTACAGGACCGTTATGTACACACACACGACAACCAATCTAGTAATTTTAAACCAATTTATGAGGATCTTAGATGAGACGAGTAACCTACACAAAGTGAAGCCATGTTATATCATCTGCCTAGCCTTTTCCCAAATATTGGGGTCGGCTTCCAGTCTTACCGGATGCAGCTGAATACCAGTACTTTACATGGAGCAACTGCCTATCTGACCTCCACAACCCAGTTAATACTAGGTAATACAATACCCTTTTGGTAAGACTGGAAATATACTGACATTAATTTAAGCTAAGCTACCAGATTTTACAACAAAATTGTGCAAAGTTAAAATGTGAAGACCAACCAAGTACCCTGAACTGTTACTCTGTTATATAACATAACTCGAGAATATTAGTACAATATTAGTTTTCATTTTGAAGAAACAATCTGTCTTGTGCACTACATCGTCAGCTAAAAATAAACAAGCAAACAAACCTGACGCAAAAGACCTTTGAAAATGCAATATTTTTATTAAACTTGAAACTAACTTATGTAAGAATTCCTTTCGTATTCCAAACGTTCACCCAGATAACAATGATTTAGTCTTTGAAAACTGAAAGAAAACTTCCGCACAGATAGTTATTATTTATTTCATGCATTTGTCACTGTATCGGGACTGTAAGCCCCTTTGGCTCAGCTTCCCCTGACCTCATTCTGTTCAGTTTCATATTCAATAGGTAAAACCGGTCAGCCACCAGGTGCGAGCCGTACTCGCAGACAAAGGGTTCCGAAGCGCCAAATAAAATAACAACAATATTTAACATTCAATGAAAAACAAAGTTACCTACTGCTGCAGTTTCGTGAAAAACTACCATATCTCAAAGTAAAATATCAAATCTTATGCAAGCCAATCTATATAAATAAAAAGAGAAGACCTGACTGACTGACTGGCTGTCTGACTGACTGACTGACTCATCAACGGCCAGCCCAAACGCTTTAACCTAGAAAGCTGTTTGCACAAAGGTTCCCTTTATAATGTAGACAAGGAATAAGGAAGGATTTCTTGTAATTCAACCCCTAAGGGAGTTAAATAGGGGATGAGTTTGTATGGAAAATCGACATTTTCACGCGGGCGAAGCCGCTGGCAAAAGCTAGTTTAATATACACTAGATTTTGCCCGTGACTTTGTCCGTGTGGATATATAGCCTAAAACCTTCCTCGATAAATGGACTAACGAACACAACAATATTTTTCCAATTCCAACCAGTAGTTTGGATTAACGCGTTCAATCAAACAAACTCTTCCATAGATTTTTTTCATAATTCTCCTACTCTCACTTTAGGAATTAGAGGGAATTAGAAGCAAATATCTATACCACCCAAAGTGCCGATAGACATACGTAAATGCGCGAATGACAGCCATCTTTTTTTTTATTCGGCTGACCTAGGGCATGTTCAAAGAAATGTTATCTTAATAAGTAGTTTCAATATCTTTGAAACTAAGTTAACTAAAGACTATTAATAAAAAAAACATATTTTTAAAATGTCACTTACGGGATGATATCTTCCGTGATTTTTATTTGTTTTGAGTTCCCGATATTTCGACGCTGTTGCAAACGCCATGATCACGGGTAAACAAATAAAAATCACGGAAGATATCCCATACGTTACAATTTAAATATAGTTATGAACCGTGAAAGCTTAAAAACAGTGTTAAAAAAACATATATCTAAAAGCACATAAAACACGAATTTCACACAACATTGACTACTTATTCTTTTTTATTTATGGTTATTGTGCTCCATGGCAAAAACCCTGGATTAGGCACCCGACTGGGAGTGAGACGGCAGAAAGGTTAGTGAGTGAGTGAAGTAGTAAGAATAACTGTCGCCCAGGTCAATTTTCAAGGTTAATGAAATCTATATATTCCATGATTGCCTAGGTCTCTCCGTGGATGGTTGACCATTTACTTCATACCGAGTTTGTGTTTCCTCCATGCCGTTCACAGGTATCACCCTCAAAACATCAAACGACCTGTTAAACTTTTCCAAAATAACACAAAAGTAAAAAAAACATTACGAATAAACCATTTGCTCTAAGTACGCTTCAGATATTAAAAATCTAGTATAACCTTGAGCCGTCAAGTAAACTTGAATAGATATTGTGAGGATTTGGAAAACATCAAATGCTAGAAAAGGGCACGACATTAATAGAAATGAGGCCGTCAATATTGCTAAAAAGTATCATTCTGTTCACTGAGTTGTAAATTACAAAAACAACATAACATCACGCCTGTAATCCCCGAAGGGTTAGGCATAAGTATACCTAATAGAACACACACGTCTCGCCAGTTATATTTAAGTCCCATGTAATAGGGCACGAGCCTATTACCATAACCGGGCACAAATCCAGGCAACCAATCGTGATATCGTATACAAAACCCGGTTATGTGGATCTCTCATTGTACATGAAATCGATACTAGGCTATGTTTTATTGAAAATGTTTAAAACGATATTAGACCAGGGCCGAAGCCTTCAAAAATTGTAAAAAATGAAAAAAAAATACAGTAGGATGAAACCCATTAGAAAAGGAAGGGAATATGATCAAAATGAAAGGAAAAATAAATTACGGTCGATCCGAGTTCGGGAAGTGGGGGTGGGGGGGCTTTTAAGGGGGGAAAGCGGTTTATCTCGATTTCCGGCAAAACTACAAGTCCTATGGAAAAAAATTGAATGGCAAAGTTGTAGGTAATAAAAAGATCTACAACTTTTGTATTTGCATTTTTTTCACATAACCTCAAAATTTAGGTGAAAAATTCAAAAATTCTAAAAGCAAGTTTTTGGTTTTTAATTTTTATCTTTTACAAAAAACATTTTTTTTTCACGAAATTTAGTGAAAACTTACATTTTTATGCCCTTAATACACTGTAATTTTTTTGATAAAAAGTATTTCTTTTTCACCTTATTATCAAAAAACTTAACTTAACTTAGACTTAATATCGAAAAATCAGCCATATTTTCAATGGAAAATTCTGACGTCAAAATATCTGCTTATTTTAAAAGTCGGTGGGCGTTGTGTTCCTTATAATCTCTACTTTCTGATGATGTATAAAAAATATACATTGCAATAGTAAATTTTCTCAGAAAAAGCAAAATCAGCTGCTACAAAATAACAGGTAGGGCCAAACCCTCCTAGCCCCTTCCCCACTTCTCTGTGAAATACCTTATGATGGGCCAAAATTTTCCGTAGGTCTCCACGATATATAAATTATCTTTTAAAATAACACTAAATAGGCATTAAACAGCAAAAAATACAGTATATAGTGATAGTTGTGGAATATTATTATTATATTATAATTTCTTGTCTAGGCCTTATTATTTGGTAGTGGGTATTTTCGCAGCAGCTGATTTTGCATTTTCTGAAAAATTTACCATTGCAATGTATATTTTTTATACATCATCAGAAAGTAGAGATTATAAGGAACACAACGCCCACCGACTTTTTAAAATAGCAGATATTTTGACGTCAGAATTTTCGATTGAAAATATGGCTGATTTTTCGATATTAAGTCAATAATAAGGTGAAAAATAAATATTTTTTATCAAAAAAATTACCTACAGTGTATTAAGGGCATAAAAATGTAAAAATTTCGTGAAAAAAAAATGTTTTTTGTAAAAGATAAAAATTAAAAACCAAAAACTTGGTTTTTTGAATTTTTCACCTAAATTTTGAGGTTATGTGAAAAAATTGCAAATACAAAAGTTGTAGATCCTTTTATTACCTACAACTTTGCCATTTAACTTTTTTCCATAGGACTTTTAGTTTTGCCGGAAATCGAGATAAACCGCTTTCCCCCCTTAAAACCCCCCCACCCCCACTTCCCGAACTCGGATCAACCGTAATTTATTTTTCCTTTCATTTTGATCATATTCCCCTCCTTTTCTAATGGGTTTCATCCTACTGTAATTTTTTTTGGTTTCAAAAATTATCGACCCTGGTCGATATGTCGCGGCGAGCGAGAGTGTGCAGAAATACATGGTACGGTCAGTAACAGAAGTAGCTGAACGTTTCGGAATTTTCATTATTTGATGTACAGTGTACAGGACACCAGCTATTATTTTTAATGTTTCAGAAGATAATTCTTTAAAATATATACTCTATAGAAACTTATTAGTAATTCAAATTCAAATTCAAATTCAAATCATTTATTGCATGAAATATGGGTACACATATGGATGAAAAAATACAAATAATAGACCTTTAAACCATATCCTACCCTAACAGGTGTGCAAAATTGGATCATACATCAAAATAAAAATCTAAAACAAAACACGAGTAAATGGGATGTCAATAATAATAAACAATTGTCATTTTACACATAGATAACATTATAAATTCATTAATTAATTACATTTATCATTTAAATAATCATGAATTGAATAGTAGGCTTTATTAATCAAATACATTTTTAATTTATGTTTAAATGAAATAAAAGTTTTTGCTTCCTTTACATTTTTGGGCAACTTATTATATATTCTAGGACCCATACAGAATGGGCTCTTGTCAAACATAACAGTTCTATGGCTTATGGCACGAAGTGTACTGGCAAGTCTGGAACTCTTTAATGTCTCATAGTTATTTAAATTCATTCTAATGTCTAGTGCAAGTTCATATACATATAGTGATGGCAATGTCAATATTTTTAAATTTACAAAATATGGTTTACATGTGTCAGTTGGTTTCAAAGAACAGATCGCCCGAACACACTTCTTTTGGGCCCTAAATACACTTTCTCTCTCAGCGGCATTTCCCCAAAACATTATGCCATATCTTAGTACCGAACCAACATAAGCATGGTAAGCAGATAACAGTGCAGTTTGATTAACTACTTTACGAAGCATATATAGTGCATAGGAGTATCGGTTCAACTTTGTACATATTTGTTCAATATGGGTCTTCCATGTCATATTTGAGTCTATGTGTAGTCCTAGAAATTTTGTAGTGTTTAATTGTTCTATGTCAATGTGTTGATAACTTATATTTAAATTACTTAATTTAGAATTCTTATTTTTAAATGTCATTACATATGTCTTCGATAGGTTAATTTTAAGATTGTTCAAGTTAAGCCAGTCAATAATAGATGATAAAGTACTGTTTATTTCATTTTCATATGTCTTAGGGTCATCGGATACAAATATGGCAGTACTGTCGTCTGCATATAAAACCATGGGGCATTTTATGAATTTAGGAAGGTCATTTATATATATAATAAACAGCAGAGGGCCTAAAATACTTCCTTGTGGTACGCCTTTGCAAACTTTAATAGGTTTTGACAGGTACTTCTTTTCAATTTTGGTGGTAGGTGAAATACTAGTTACTTCAGTTTGTTGTTCTCTGTTACATAGATATGACTTTATGAGGTCAAGAGCTGTTCCTCGGACCCCGTACGCTTCCAATTTAGCTAGTAATATTTCATGGTTGACGCAATCAAAAGCCTTCGTCATATCCATATAAAGTGCTGTGACTTCTTTTTTGCTGTCCATACCTTTTAGCACTGTTTTAAGGAAGGTGTATATTGCGCTGTTGATCGATTTGTTTTTTCTAAACCCCATTTGTTCTTCCGTGAGAAAATTATGTTTTTCCATATAGTTGTACAAATTTTTGTAGATTACTTTTTCAAAAACTTTTGACAAAATTGGTATCAGGGAAATTGGTCTGTAACAACTCATATTTTCTTTATCTTGCTTTTTAAATACCGGGATTACAATTGACAATTTTAATGTTGATGGATATATCCCTTCTTCAATACATTTATTAAATAGATGACAAAGAACTGGCGATATTACATCCGCTACGACCTTAAGCACTTTAGTAGCTATTCCGTCATAACCAGTACTATTTGTATTTTTTAACGATTTTATTGTTTGAGCAATGCTCTCTGGAGTACACGGAGCCATAAAGAAAGAATTTGCATTATTATATGGGATTCTATAATGCGGATTATTATTACTAGAGTTGTTATTAGGGACTTGATCTATAAAAAAAGTGTTGAATTCATTGGCTATTGTTATCGGATTCGTAATTAGTGTACCATTTACATTTATTTTGTTAATTCGTTCAGTCAGAATATTTTGTTGATAATTATTTATAACTTTCCATGTAGCTTTGGCTTTATTTTGTGCGGTTTTAATGTAGTAATCATTTTGAGATTTTTGCGTTAATTTAATTATTGATTTTAATCTTCTACTATACAGTTTGTATGAATCCTTTAGTTTTATGTCTGGTGATTTTCTGTATTTCCAGAGTAATTGACGCTTACGCTTGGAGCAAATTAACGAATAATATCTAACAAGTTTTCCTTGAACAACTGGTTTTGATACTTTGAATAGTGTTAATGTACTTCTGTTGTTGACTTTACGACGGCAACGATACTATCGCCATGATTCTCTCGCTCGTAGAGACGGACCTAAGGAGGTTTGGCTGTTCACTCCGGCACTCACCCTGCGTCGGAGTCACCTTTAAAATTAGTGTTAAGTTAAGGTCTCCCACCCCACCAATGTTATGTCCACTGGAGCAGCTTAGAAATCCTGAAATCTATCTAATACCTTTAAATCGATGACCGCGTTACCCGTAACCTTTTCTTCTGAGATTCCGATCCTTGAAGATAACGGGTTGAGCCAATGGAACTAATTTGATAAAGTAGACCCCTCTTCGTTAATTTATCAAAACAACGTTTCCTAATTGATCTCCCTAAATTAATTGACCCTAACTCCATCCGTTTAGTTACTAAAATGTCACAAACCCTTTGTAAAGTTAAGTTAGATATCAAGTTTAAACTGGTCTTTTAACTTTCTTGAGATACTTTCATATCATTTTCTACTGGTTTTAAAATATCTTGGGATATTTTTAAGCTCCCATTAAAAGTTTAAAGTGTAATCGGCGATGTTGACAACGGTATCAAATGCTTTCTTTGATAAAGAAGTTATTTATATCCTTTTTTTGACACAGGTCAGAATTGTTCTAATCTTGGTATAATTTTTTTATGAAGTTCTTAGCGCTAGTATCGCTACTGTTGGAGGTCATGGGTTCGATCCCCAGGTAAAGTAAAGTGTCAAAAGATTTTTCTAATGGACACTTTAGCAGAGCCGTAATGGAATAATAATATTAATTCGTTACATTTCGTAAAAAATATCATTCTAAAATTTCAGCTCGATTGGTGCAGAACTTTTTGAGTTTTTGAAGCGTACACAAACCAACATAACATTTTTATATATATAGATATAAAAATGCTATGTTGGTTGTACATCATCCCACAGCTGGGCAAACGCCTCTTCCTGTGACTTCCAGTTGATTCAAAGCCAATGTGGACCACTGATCGCTAGTCTTGTTCAGATCTTTCCGTCACCTTCTACACCTTCTTCTAGCTGTGTCTGGGCTGGGCTTCAGAAAGTGTCTGTTCTGGCCCACAGCTCATTGGGCATGCGGCAGACGTGCCCAGTCCAGTCCCACTAAAGCTTAGCGGCTTCGTGAGCAACGTCAGTAATTTGTGTTTTGGAGCGCAGTGTTGTGTTGCATACACAGTCGGTTAGTTTGACGCCTAGAATTCTCCGCTCCATTGCACAAAACAGATTAAATAATGATTTCAAGTAATTTGTTAATTTAATCAAAATAGTCCATCGCACCCAGTGTATTGTCACTGAACGAAACCCATATTCCGCCCACGCGATGGACGAGCCTAACGAAATATATCCAGACAATGCCGATATAATTGTATGTTGTACTCGTAATCCTAACTATGTTGTCTGGTAAATGTCAAGTATTACAATATACAAGTTATAACCGCCTTCGGTTTTATTAGCCAACAGGGTACCTAACCCTTCTTTCACCGCAGCTCATTCAAAAGCGATGGTTCCTGGAAGTACTACCTGTAAGGGGTATACAAAGTTTAATGAAATTTATTTGATAGGTCGTGGTTATAAAGGTATTCGCACCAGATTTCAATTAAACGATGCGTGTTATTGGAATTACCATCTTGAATATATCATGTTATATGCTTCAATAATAACATTAGATAATATTCAGTTATGTGTTTCCTTAAATGGAGGAGCCGAGGCCTTTAACCAGTAGGTAGTGAGGCAGCCTACTAGCAATACCAATGTTCTGATACGCAAATTTTAAGGTATAAGTATATTACCTTTAGCAAATATCAGAAATAATCAGAAACTTTACTGGCAGAAAACATGATCCTTCTACCTAAACTGCTGGGACGAAGGGCAAAACGTTACGTAAGATATACTTTTATCCCCTGTCACGATTTTACGGAAGGTTGTCATTACGAGTATAACCTTAAGGAAATCCCATCGGACACACTGCTCGTATACTATAAGATATTATTATAAACCTTTTACAAAATAAACGAGAGTGAAAGGCTTAATGACGTCACTCGAGCGGACAGCCCTGACGTAACGCAGTTGACAGACAGCAGTGACGTCAGCATTAATAAGTCGTAGGGTTAGTGTACGAAGCAGAGTATTGTGCTTGACAAGTTACTGGGAAGTTCGAGTGTATATGACTTGCCTGTGACGTGTTTATCGTACAAAGAAGTCAACGCTCCGTTCTGAAACTCAAATTGCCCGGCTGCCAATCTCAAATGGAACTGGCAGGCCACATCTGTCGCATGCCCGAGGGCTAAAGTAACAATATGAAGGGTCCCAAATAGCAGCAAATGGCAATGCAACAGCTTGTAAAGACTATTCCAGGTTGAGGGCCAGACCGCTACAAACACTTAAAAACTCTCTCTTCCTTTGTCCTTTTTTGTTTCATTCCTACTAGTTGGAAAAGTGCGCCACCTTTCATTAACAGAACCTGAGTTCTTTTCAAACAAAATATGGCTTTCACTTTACCATAATCTTTTTGATGTTTTCAAACTCTCTTAACTAAAGTTTATTATAAATAAACCTAAATATTATAGTAACAGTTTCTTTCAGGTACACGAAGATGAAAGATCAGACAGAGCATTAAATTAGTATAAATAACTAAAGAAAACCGCTTCAAAGAACCACAATAGCCACTCTCCGTAATGAACGTTGACTGTTTTACAATTTGCGTAGACAGTAACAAAAACATACACAAACAATTGCAAATGAATGTAAATTATGCTCAAAATGTCTAATTTATGAACAGCTGTATATTAGATATTCAGTTATGTAACATATTCTGGAAAATCTTCTGAATATTATGTTGTCTTAATATCGCTAGCCAATTAAAGAATATTGGCTGTAATATGTACTAATATATACTTTAATATTAGTTTTTCACGTACTTAATATTGAACGTTAAAGGGTTGAAAGATTGGCCACATTAGGAAATAATATGTTATGGTTGGTGTTTGTATCGCTTAGCTTTATTTACGCTTATTACACGTTTTCGATAAGAAAATCTCATTTACTCCACAAAAACTTATAAGCCAGGTAAATTAAATACCTACTTACTTATTATTTATTGCACACTAAGCCCGGGGTTCTCAGATCGATTCCTATTCCTATAATTTACCTGGAGAAAATGTTGGGACTTTCAAAGAAAAATTAGGAAATTTACGGAAAAATTAGGATATTTACGGAAAACACTCCAGACATTTGAATAAAATTTCGGGCACTTACAGAAAAAATATGGAACAAAATTTCGGACATTTACAGATTTCGGACATATTCTAAATATTTACAGAAAATTCTGGACTTCTTTTAAACTGAGTTGTAATAACAACATTCTAACCGAATATTCATTTCGTTTAAAAAAAAAGAAAATTTATTTTACAGTTGTTGTTTAAGTATTATTTTGTTTGTTATTTTTTCATTATAGCAGGAATTCAAATGTGTAAGAATTTCCTCCATATTTCGCACACAGCGCTAAACTTCTGAATATAGGTAGGTAACCCTATACTAGGCCTTCGTGGTGGATTATGAGCACAGACAGTTCCATTCCTCAGAGAGAAGGCCTGTGGCCCAACAGTGGAAACTTTATAGGCTGACGGTGCTTCTATACAAAGTTATTAGATTAACATGAAGCAAGCCATTAATCACTGTAATCTCCAGGACCGACCCAACCGTGTAAAACCACTTAAAATTGAACAGTACTGTTATCGGTTGCCCCTTTTTTATCCAAACCATGAGTGTTCTAAAAATAAACGTAGCCTAAACACACAGTAACCCAATTTTAATGTTATTTTCAACAAAACTTGAAGCAAATATTAATATCGATAAAAAACGACGGAAGAATTTTCGAATATCGCTTTTAAATTCCATATCGCTTCCGACATTAAAATAGCCACTGGCGACTGTCATCATTTGCCCAGCCTTTTCCCAACTAACTTGAGAATTTACATGGAGCAATTGTCTATCTGACGTCCAGACCCTATTACTGAGTAACGCGATACCCCTTAGCTGGCTAAACTAGTGGTGACTTCCACGAAACGAAAGTCAAAGATCTACTAGGTTGCCCATTAGGCCGCAAATTCGGAGACTCGTTTTTTAGAGCGTGCAGCTGGGAGTTGAATGAAATTCCATTCAACTCCCCGCTACACGCTCCGCCTCTCCGAATTTGTGGCCTTAGGAATTTCTCAGTAACAGCCACGGAGTCTGGATTTGTGCCCAGTTGAACGGGGAACAACAGCTTAGCGTGTGCTTTCCGAGCCACGTATGGGCTTCGTCGTGTCAGTCATAATATATTTGCCCAAAGTGCTGAATGGAAAGTGCTATTGGGATTTTCCATTAGAAAATTCTCAGTAGAGTATCCCGGAATTTGGAAGTTGGCCATCCCGAGACCGAATAGGGTAGTTGACAAAAAAAAATCTAATTAGTCCGTCAGATAGATTTCCAGAAAAAATATTGGACACAATCATATTTTTTTTCTTTTTTTTACGTAAACAAAAAATGAAGACAGCAGTATTTCGAAAAGTCGTGTGACGTCACAGTTTAGTACATTCTCTACCAGAGGCAGAGAGTGACGTCAAAAGTAATTTTTTATTAATTTGATAAAACAACAAACACGTATCCAATATTTTTTGATAATCTAACTGACGGACTAAACAAAATCATTTTTTTCTAATCAGTCAACTACTCTATTCAGTAAGCGTCGCTCAACCCGTGCGTGAGGCTCTTATTATTTACTCACGAGCCCTTCAACCTTCGCTATGATTTCTAATATAAAACTTTATGAAGAGGGAAGTTAAGAGATTGTTACTTAAATGTCAATATTATTATCCAATATAAACTTCCGCTTCCTATAAAATGCGAAATAAAAATTAATTATGAGTGGGTAGCAGTCTGAACAATATTACTTTTAATGTTTAAGCATAAACTTTATTAAATAGACGATTACAATAATAAAACGAGTATTATCTAAGCAACTAGGTAGAAAAGGCATATTTCGCGTTTATTCGGTAATATTATTTGAACCACGGCACGGAGGATTATTCAGATCTTAGATTCATACAATATATACATATATAAAACAGCGTAAATTAATTATTGACTAGGTACCGTAATTTTAATTGATTATAATTTTGATGAGGATGCGAAACTGTACCTAGTAGAATACATTTTATCGTGGTTGTATGTTGCTGTAGAAAAACTTCAAGCGAAAATACAAGGGAAAACTTAATTTAAAAAAACACAACTCACTTTATTCCTCGTATCCAGTAGCTAGCGAGGCCATCTCTACATACAAGATGGTACTGTGACTGTACGCACTGTGCCTTCGTCGTGAACTCGCCAAGAGAACATGTCTTACTCAGTAAAGCGTCTGAGGCATTTCTACTGCGGAACTGAAACCCTGGTGTAACTACCGTCACCACGCTGAATAGGACCAAAGCCTCTGGGAACCCTGGGAACAAAGAAAAGAGAGTTCTTGTAGTTGCCTCGCTAAACTGAAACACATACATAGGTATATATAGATTATATATTACTAGCTTATGCCTGCGACTTCACCCGCGTGGAGTTCGATAATATGGATAATATTATGAGATCATACTACCGAAATAAAAAGTATCGTAAATATATTAAGTGTGATAGTTTAGGCTTATTCAACAAATCCCCCTGAAAATCCGATAACTTGGACCGTCGGGGCTGCGGATTATCGAAAGAGATAACGCGGCCTCGGCGCAAGGGCGAGGAAGAAACATGGGTGGTTTTTAGTCAGTAGAAGTCTGACACTCCCTTTCGCTCTGCCCAAGAGCATTTATATTATTAGATAGGATTTAGAAATGTTACGGTTCACAAACTCGCGAGATAAATTATAATCTAACGGTATTTATACTTTTACGGCGACATATAACAGGAAATCTGTTTTCCCGAAGGGTTATAGAGAAATTATAGTACAGCACACATTTTGCCAGTTAATAAAGGAAGCGTCAGGATATTTAAGGTCCCATTAAAATAGGTGGAAAAATTTCAGAAATCATTCAGACCATCAAAATAAGGACGATGATAAAAATAATAATAAGAAAAACGCATTTAAGTACCTAATCATAAAGGATGAGTTTGTTCTAGAGTGCCGGCAATGTATTATAATATAAAGTAAAAAAAAAAAAGTTTATTGTTTTTTTTTTTTGTTTAGATATGTTTGGTTAGATCTACTGAACACTGTGTTAAAATTTGTCCACCTATTTTAATGGGACCTTATATAACCGGCGAAATACAAATTTGCATTTTTTTTTAAATTGCGCTAATTGCATTTCGAGGAATAAAGCCTCTAATCATTTATTAGGGTTCCGTACCTCAAAAGGAAAAAACGGAACCCTTATAGGATCACTTTGTTGTCCGTCTGTCTGTCTGTCTGTCAAGACCTTTTTTCTCAGGAACGCGTGGAGGTATCAAGCTGAAATTCATATCAAATACTCAAGTCTATGGTCTCTTGGAGCTGTGAAAAAATCAAACTTCTAAGTCAACGCGATCAAAAGATACTCCCGTTTATGCCGCAAATTTTCGACACTCGCAAGGGAATCAAAACCTACAGGGTACTTCCCGTGAACTCAGAATCTTGAAATTTGGTACGAAGCAACGTCTTATAGCATAGATAAAGAAATAATTACGAAAACCATAAATTTTTAGTTACATCAAGATACTCCCGTTTATGCCGCAAATTTTCGACACTCGCAAGGGAATCAAAACCTACAGGGTACTTCCCGTGAACTCAGAATCTTGAAATTTGGTACGAAGCAACGTCTTATAGCATAGATAAAGGAATAATTACGAAAACCATAAATTTTTAGTTACATCACATAATATATTTTTTTTACGGAACCCTCGGTGCGCGAGTCCGACTCGCACTTGGCCGGTTTTTTTTTACTTAAAGGGGTTTGGCTAACTTTGTATGGACTAGTGGCGTCATTTTTTTTTCAGCGGCCACTTTTAATTTTCATGTTATTTTGTTGTGCTGTGTTAAATACACATACATGTTAAATTATTTTTGTCCTAAGTCATTTCTAAGCTGAGATATTTGCGTTTGAAGATTATAAAAATGTCTTCTTCAATTACTGTTCTGCGTAAAGAAATCTTAGTTATGTGTTTAGAAGGTTGATATTAGAGCTGGCTTAATAATAACTGCTACTCGGGTCGATCTTTAGGTTAAGCCACGCTTGTCTAGGTTGGTCTGTGGATGGGTGGGTGTGGATTATATACCGAGTTTCCTCCGTGCCTTGGAAAGCACGTTAAGCTGTTGGTCCCGGCTGCCATATATAGATCTTTTGCAGTCGTTACTGGTAGTCAGTGACCTGAAAATCTGACAACCAGTCTGATAGGCAGTCGCTCCATGTAAAATGCTGGTAATCAACTGCATCCGGTTAGACTGGAAGCCGACCCCAACATAGTTGGGAAAAGGAATAAATAATACAAGAGCAATATTGCATCCAGCCCTTGTGTAGCAGTTTCTACGAGAATGTACACGTAAATGTCCGTACAACCGACTAGATGAATGTGTAATACGAGTCCCGCCAACACGATTCAGACTTCGCTGGCTACAAATGCAAAATGCACTGTTAATTACATCCATGGTGTTATACATCCAAATCTTAAGCATAGAGTCTAAAGAGGTATGCTGGGTCTGTCACAATACATAAACAATCACAAGACAAGTCTTTATAATGCATCAGCCCATAGATAACACATCGAGCCATGCAATCTACGTACGTATTTAATTTATTTTGTTTATTTTTTCATCGTTGGACAGCACTAGGAACTTCTGCTGTATCGTGGGTGCATTCACAAACATTTAAACTCAAACACACAAATACCCAGACCCGAAACAACTATCTGTAGGTCATACAAATATTTGCCCCGTGTGGGAATCGAACCCGCGACACGTAGCGCAGCAGTCAACTGCTTGAGCCACTGTGCCTACCGTGCCGTCTGAATTCTGAAAAAAATACGACTGGAACCTTAAACAGTGCAATAGACTGTAATAACTAATAACTTCTTCGATTTTAATAAGCAATTCAAAACCAAATATCTCCGTTCCGATTAGATTTAGAGAAATGCACCCATAATATTTTTTGATCGCTTTATTCTGTTCTTTCAAAATATGCAAGTTTCATTACTGGCCGCGCAACTTCAAAACGACGCCAACTTTAGCCAAACCCCTTACCCTACAGTACTCTTAGGACAGACCGGCTCAGAGAGGAGAGCAGATTTATTACCACATTAAAACCCGAGTTTTGAACCATTGTAATTAGATTTATTTTTCGTCACTTCTTTTGTTATTGATAATTCTTGAGAGCAAACCTAACATGTAAAATTAAATCTTATTACAAAGATTCAAAACTCGGTTTTAAACGTGACGTCTGCTTACTTTCTTTTACAACTGCTGAATACTGTTTAAGCAACCGACGCATTTACCGGTCATATTTACACAACTGCCCAAAAAAAAAGAGTGTTATGTTTTTAGGGTTCATGTTAATCTCTGCTGGTTTTAAACCACCTAAAGGGATCACCCACCAATAGGGTTGAATAGATCAGCTGATAGACGCTCGTGGGAATTAAACTTGGATCATGGGCCATATAACCATATTGGTGGTCAGACCAGGCTCGATAAAAAATATGTTCACATTTTAATTAACATTATTATCTGCGTAACCTTTTTCCCAACCAACATGACTGTTGAGGTCGACTTCCAGTCCAATCAAATGTAGATGAATACCAGTATTTATATGGAGCGACAGCCTGTCTGAGCTCCACAAGTCAGTTGTCCCTTTGGTATGATTGGTTGTCAGACCTTGGGGCTACTGTCTGCCCGTAAAACTGCATAGCCGGGGTCAACTGCTTAACGTGCTTTGTTGAGACACGAAGGTGTCTCGGTGTATAATGATCCGTCCCCCATCCAAGGATCGACCTACATATGAGGGGAATCTATTTACCCGGGAACAATGTATGGCCACTTAATACTAGGTCCGCATAAGTAGTTGGTACATCATTTCGCTCCCGATACGCCGCGCCGATACAATTAGCGTTAATGTCATCACATCAGACTGCAAGTGGTGATGTGTGGTGTGCTGTAGTGAATTTGTGTAAACAAAGGGACTCTTGAATAATACCTATGACAACACGCCTGGAATCTCTCTCTGGATCTCGATTTCCGGGTTATGTACACCAACATTTCGCAACTTTTTTTTTAAACCGTTTTAATCATGTCTATGTCCCATACCTAATTATAATAGGGGGCGAGAACGATTTCCAAAAAAAAAAAGTAACAAACTAAAACCCGACTACGACAAAAAAAACGATGCTGAAAAAGAAAAGCCGTAGTCACACGATATTAAAGTGTTTAGGTTGGTACCTTATACCTACCTATAACGTGTGACTACGGCTTTGCTTTTTGTTCTATCCTGAAAATCTTGTATCATAAATCATACTTTTTCAGCGTCGTTTTTTTTGTCGTTGTTGGGTTTTAGTTTTTTACTTTTTTTATTTAAGTAAACAATTTTGGTGTTAAATATTTTTTTTTTCTTGACTTTTTGTCCGCTAGAGGGCGTGATTTTAAATTTGAGCAATATTTTGGAAATGTACAAGGGAGGCCCTTTCGTATTTATCTCCATTTTTATTTTTTAAGCCTAACTTTTTGTCCGCTAGAGGGCGCCAAATCGCTTTTTGTTAGACGTCACGTAGCCTATGTTCAGCGGAAAATTAAGACGGTTCTAACGATACCTCATATGTCGAGTTCCGATAAGTAGATTAGAAGCTATCAAAATCATAACCCTCCTTTGGCTTTGCCGTAGTCGGGTAATATTATTTGTAAGCATTTTAGTGTGCTACCTGACTATCAGGTTTATTCCTAGTTCAGATATAATACAGGATATAATCCTAATATTAAATACGTAGAGTTTTTAATGTCCTAATTTTGAATATTTTTTTGTGAATATTTTTTTTAATTTACAGTCACAATTTCAACTCTTTGATCACATTTTCAAGGCATAATTCACCCCAGCTCGTTCAAAGCATCATTGGCAGTCGGCGAGAAATTCTCGTTCAAAGCATATACTTCGTTATTTTTGTTGCCGGATATTGGCATTGGGAGATCTGTAATTATGAAACTCGCATCCTTGCATTGGAGGAAATAGAAGGATCAAATAGAAAGTTCCCACCATCTATTTGATCTTTTAAACTCACAAATGTTCAAAACGGAAAATATGCAAAGTTAATTCTACTTTTTAACTGTTGTTAAGAGAACTAGACAAGGGTAGAATATGGATCGGAGGTTGTAAAAAATATACTTTAACTAGCGGACCTGGCAGACGTCGTCCTGCCCGGACAGCAGCGCAACCATTGAAATATCCCTATAAAGTTTCATCCAAATCGGTCTAGCCGTTTAGGAGGAGTTCAGTGATATAAAGAAGATAAACGATCATTGGACTGTGGCCCATGTTCACCAACAGATGTTTAAATTTTTAACCGATGTTTAAACCTTAAACGCCTGTTTAACAAAATTTTGCTGTTCACCAAGCACTAACCATAGATTACGACTGTTAAACACCCGTTTTACTTAAACGAGGTAGCGGACATAGTTTAACCATTGGTTACTGGCTTCCCAACGTTATTCATTCGTTTTGAAGAAATAAAAATATACATTCAAGACACTTTGGACTACATTTTTTAAGAAAATAATGTGTTAGATGATTTTGAAGCTATCGAGAGATTTTTACGCGCACCCCGTTTAGCTCAAATACGGCGCAATTATTTCGAGGAATATGACGAGAAAGCTTTCGGGTCAAGTTTTCGTTTATACAAACATAGTGTAAGTTCCATTAAAACTGACTTCTCATCTTGGGTGAAATTTGTTGTTTCAATCACATCTGTTCATCACGGACCCATCTGTTCAAAAACGTTTGTTTAGTAAACCGTTGGTTACAAATGGATGGTGAACATTAAAAAAACGCGGATTGTTTAAACAACTGTTAAATATTAACGGGGCGGTTATGTAATCAATGGTTATGATGTAGTTGGTGAACTCGGGCCTTTCTTCTTCTCGAATCGATGGCTCACATTTAGTCCGACCAGTACGTTTGCTTCATTAAAATATAAGATTGTGAACTGACTGCACATTTTTAACTACTCCTGTGTTTTGAACACCACTTATTAACGGTACCTATAAAAAAAAACAAAAAGTTGTACAAAATAATTTCTGGACTAAGTTAAATCGAGTTAAGTATAATCGTATATGCAAGCTTTTTTTTTACTTCGTTTACATATTTTATTATCCTGAACGTATCTTTTTTCAAACAAAAAAATAATTATTACTACGGAACCCTACACTGAGCGTGGCCCGACACGCTCTTGGCCGGTTTTTTCTCCTCGAAACCACAGCCGAAATTAATGAAATACTCTTTCATAAAATGTTGATGTAAAAAATAATTGAATAATTAATCTTTTAATTACTTTCATGACAAAAACATTTCGAATTGGTCTGGTAGGAGGCCTCTAATCAAAGCCTTAAAACGGGGCATTTTTTGTCAATTTTATGGAGGGTCCCTCATATTTTCTTTACTTATTAGTTTCTGAAAAAAAGCAAATGACAGGAACGTGTCTGCAGTAAATAATGATTTTATGAAAATGATTGCTTGAGAGGCATTATTAGAAGAAAAAGAGGAATACAAAACGTCGAATTTACATGGAAAATCGCAGGCCATGTTTCCTTTAAACCACCTTCCGCCTAGCTTTCCTTAGCTATAGGTACTTTCACACATTCTATTTAAAAACGTCGCTGATGACGTTCTAGACTACTTAACAAATTGAAACACTATCTTCCATCGATATTGCCTTTCAGGTGAGATTGATTAGCAACCCTGTAAACTCATTTAATTAGTGTAGTGCCAGCATTCATGAAAATACAACCCATAGAGCAAATTGAATGACCACCGCTCCTCGATTTGACGAAGGTAGCAAAATCCTATGAATTTTCGGTATTGTCACGAAAGATGATTCCTTTTAGCTTCCAGTCACTGTTAATATTGTATTGACATTAATATAGATTTTAGGACACACATTTACTGACCCATTTTCACATACAGTGCAATCAAATTATCTTGGCAGGTCCGAACTTCGTGCAGGTTATTTTGTTACAACAAATGTTTAAAAGTGTTTTGATATTTATTTTATTTGTATTTCTCACTGTTTAAATTAGATATATTTTCTGATCGTATAGGTATTGGTTTATCTGGCAATAACAGTTTTCTTCACAAGTTTACATGCGTAAAAGTTCGCAGAGCCTATGTTCAGACCTGCCAAGATAATTTGATCGTACTGTAGATAGACTTTCTGTTCTTTTTTTATTTCAAAATAGGCCTGCTCTTGCCCTCGATCACGAATGATGGAAAGCGATAAATGAGGTTTAAAGTGAAACTTTTTTACATAAAAAAACAATATGACGCCTCAGTATTCCCTGAAGGGTTAGGCAAAGGTGAACCTATTAGTACACCCACATTTCGCCAGTTATGTTTTAAGTCCCATGTAATAGGGAGCGAGCCCATTGCCACTAATCGGGCACAAATCCAGACACCAGACCCCGCGGTGGCTACTCAGGGATTCCGGATAGAATCGAGCCGAGGAATTCTCGTTCACTCGCACGTTTATAATGGTGGAATTTATATAATGGAATGAAAGAATGAGTTTGGGACACTGTTGTTGACTTCCTTTAGCTTTAACAGCGTTGTAAGTTAGAGGTAAAGAAAGCTCTTCAGATAAAATTTGCAAACTCAGTCAAGAACAAACTTACTATTGTTTGTCTTCTACGCCAACATGTTACAATCCTTTGTTGCACATAAACTCTCGACATCCTCCTTTAGCTGTCTATTAATGGTATTTATTAACACATACGAGAGATGTCAATGTTTTGTCCAAACATTTATTTCGTGACAGACCAATTCACATGGAATTATACCGACCGACCTTCAAACAATCTGATTTATACTTAGATTTGGTTAGCACTGTACTGAAAATAGCTCAATACATAATAGGTTTAGTTTACATAAGAAAATAATATTATATAGGATCTTATATTCCATCGATAATTTTAGATTTTTAATAACATATCAAGCTTAATATATAGCGCGCGCCTTCGCACGCGTGGCGTTCGGTAATATCCTGGGTAATTAATTAATCCCACGGCTTCGTACTCCCGAGATAAAAAGTATATCTTGTCCAGGTTATTTTACGCTAAATTTCGTCTAAATCCAATCAGTAGTTTTTGCGTATAACAGTAACAAACATCCATCCATCCATCTTGACAAACTTTCACATTGATTTATATTATAGTAGAAAGTCGGATGTAGGTATTTTCGTTTTTGAGTTCAAAGTGTTACGACTGCAAGAGATAAAACAGTCAACTCCTGCAAGCTGCCATCTTGAATATACAGTCAAGCACACATTTAGTTCTCGAATTTGACATAAACAGTACCTTTATTTCGTACTAGTAAAAGCGGCTTTCATATTTTCAGTGTTATGACTGGCGTGCAGTTGACCGTACTGATAACCACATGATGCAAGTTGTATTTAAATTTTCAGCCAATCACATAGTGTGCCAAAAGGAATAAGATCATGTTAGAACGAGATAGAACATACCAACTACCTGTGCCAACTACTAACTAATAATTCAGGAAATTTGTTCTGTAAAGTGATCCTAGTAGGAAAGTTTTGGGGTAGTTCTGATTTTTTCATTCCATGTGTGTTTTGGGGTGCTAAATCTGAATCTGAGGTTTGCGGACAAAATTTCGTGACGCAACATTAAAAAAACCAGAAGAAACCGGTTTTTTTTTTGCTTTTTTCCGGTTCTTTGCTTAAAACTCGAAAACTGTTAACTTTTAGTAAATGGTCTGTTTACAGAAATTAAAGTACTTAAAGTTCTCTACAAATATCACTATTTTGGTTATTGTACAGACGAAACGTTCAGTCTCAAGTGCAAGTTGAAAATTGGCAATTTGTACCGGTGTGACTGCAAAACCCACTTTTTAGATTTGTATTGAAAGGTTTTTAAGTTAATTAAAATAAAGACCGAGTCACACGGATAATTCACGTTTTGACTCAAATATTATAGCTAGATTGCAAAAAAGCAAAATAACTTAGTTAAAAAGCAGTTAAAGCCGCTTTACATTCCAATCGGAAACAATGTGCTAAACTGTTGTAGACGTTGTAGTATACGTGTGTACGTGTAGCGCACACTAGCGCACTATAAACTGGATGGCAATCGGCATTCGGCACCGAATAATATTAATAATAATAATAATATATAATAATAATAATACCTACTGAATTTGCATATTTTTTGCCTTTTTTCTTTTTAATTACTTGTGTGGAAAACCAGGTGACATTTATCAAATGACAGCATCCATAAAAATTTAATATTGAAATGTAAAAAGTGGGTTTTGCATAAACTGCTAAAAATTTACAATTTTCAACTCGCACTAGAAACCGAACGATTCGTCTGAAAAAAAAAAAACTAAATACTGGTATTTGTAGAGAATTTCAAGTACTTTAATTTCTGTAAACAGACCATTTACCAAAAGTTAATAGTTTTCGAGTTTTAAGCAAAAAAGCAAAAATAAAACTGTCTTTTCTGTTTTTTTTTAATGTTGCGTCACGAAATTTTGTCCGCAAACCTCAGATTCAGATTTAGCACCCCAAAACACATATGGAATGAAAAAATCAGAACTACCCCAAAACTTTCCTAGCAATAATACAATTTAACTGAACTATAATTAGCTCGTTTCTCGGTAATCTACCGTAATTATGATGTGGTACCGTAGAAATGGCGCTTTATTTATTTTTGCTGCTTCTGTCAAAGGCTTGAGACGGTTCCATGAGCGCATTAATTTTTAGCATGTCTGCTTAGCACGGCCACCGACTTAATTATGGTCGCTTTGGCTCGGGGGCTATCTGATTCGCTTGTGCACTACGTTACCACAGCCTTGCTTTTTATGCTAAGCAAAACTGAGGTTGCATGAATGCTGAATTTCGGTTTTTTTGCCTGCGCAGTAATGTTAAATTTGCATCGTAGGAACATTTTTTATAGTATGTGTCTTCTTACACATAGTTATACAGACTTAAGAGGGTATGCTACCTCAGATTAGCAACCCTATTTGTGGTGGTTCAAACTTCGCTTGTAATACTGGCAGACGTCGTCCTGCCCGGACAGCAGCGCAACCATTGAAATATCCCTATAAAGTTTCATCCAAATCGGTCTAGCCGTTTAGGAGGAGTTCAGTGATATAAAGAAGATAAACGATCATTGGACTGTGGCCCATGTTCACCAACAGATGTTTAAATTTTTAACCGATGTTTAAACCTTAAACGCCTGTTTAACAAAATTTTGCTGTTCACCAAGCACTAACCATAGATTACGACTGTTAAACACCCGTTTTACTTAAACGAGGTAGCGGACATAGTTTAACCATTGGTTACTGGCTTCCCAACGTTATTCATTCGTTTTGAAGAAATAAAAATATACATTCAAGACACTTTGGACTACATTTTTTAAGAAAATAATGTGTTAGATGATTTTGAAGCTATCGAGAGATTTTTACGCGCACCCCGTTTAGCTCAAATACGGCGCAATTATTTCGAGGAATATGACGAGAAAGCTTTCGGGTCAAGTTTTCGTTTATACAAACATAGTGTAAGAGCCAAGTTCACCAACAGATGTTTAAATTTTTAACCGATGTTTAACCCTTAAACGCCTGTTTAACAAAATTTTGCTGTTCACCAAGCACTAACCATAGATTACGACTGTTAAACACCCGTTTTACTTAAACGAGGTAGCGGACATCGTTTAACCATTGGTTACTGGCTTCCCAACGTTATTCATTAGTTTTGAAGAAATAAAAATAAACATTCAAGACACTTTGAACTACATTTTTTAAGAAAATAATGTGTTAGATGATTTTGAAGCTAGTGAGCGAATTTTACGCGCATCCCGTTGTAACTCAAATACGGCGCAATTATTTCGAGGAATATGACGAGAAAGCTTTCGGTACAAGATTTCGTTTATACAAACATAGGTAGTGTAAGTTCCATTAAAACTGACTTCTCATCTTGGGTGAAATTTGTTGTTACGCTTACATATTAATAGCTTCCTTCACTAATAATTTAATTCTGGACCGAAAATAACTTGAATCACTTCGACGACAATAAAATAATAACACGACATGTCATTGACATAACAGACGTGACGAGAAGAAAGAGGGTGCTAAATAATAAAGACATTCACGATAACGGACATTGCTGTGACATAGTAAGCATTTCATTTCGTAGAATAATAATGTTACGCTGCCATTTTTGGATGTCAGTCGCCTAAAGGCAAACTTATGCAGGTACCTGACCATCTTTACAAAACAATGTTATACCATTCAATCATTTAGGACCCATCTGTTCAAAAACGTTTGTTTAGTAAACCGTTGGTTACAAATGGATGGTGAACATTAAAAAAACGCGGATTGTTTAAACAACTGTTAAATATTAACGGGGCGGTTATGTAATCAATGGTTATGATGTAGTTGGTGAACTCGGGCCTAAGTTCCATTAAAACTGACTTCTCATCTTGGGTGAAATTTGTTGTTTCAATCACATCTGTTCATCACGGACCCATCTGTTCAAAAACGTTTGTTTAGTAAACCGTTGGTTACAAATGGATGGTGAACATTAAAAAAACGCGGATTGTTTAAACAACTGTTAAATATTAACGGGGCGGTTATGTAATCAATGGTTATGATGTAGTTGGTGAACTCGGGCCTTTCTTCTTCTCGAATCGATGGCTCACATTTAGTCCGACCAGTACGTTTGCTTCATTAAAATATAAGATTGTGAACTGACTGCACATTTTTAACTACTCCTGTGTTTTGAACACCACTTATTAACGGTACCTATAAAAAAAAACAAAAAGTTGTACAAAATAATTTCTGGACTAAGTTAAATCGAGTTAAGTATAATCGTATATGCAAGCTTTTTTTTTACTTCGTTTACATATTTTATTATCCTGAACGTATCTTTTTTCAAACAAAAAAATAATTATTACTACGGAACCCTACACTGAGCGTGGCCCGACACGCTCTTGGCCGGTTTTTTCTCCTCGAAACCACAGCCGAAATTAATGAAATACTCTTTCATAAAATGTTGATGTAAAAAATAATTGAATAATTAATCTTTTAATTACTTTCATGACAAAAACATTTCGAATTGGTCTGGTAGGAGGCCTCTAATCAAAGCCTTAAAACGGGGCATTTTTTGTCAATTTTATGGAGGGTCCCTCATATTTTCTTTACTTATTAGTTTCTGAAAAAAAGCAAATGACAGGAACGTGTCTGCAGTAAATAATGATTTTATGAAAATGATTGCTTGAGAGGCATTATTAGAAGAAAAAGAGGAATACAAAACGTCGAATTTACATGGAAAATCGCAGGCCATGTTTCCTTTAAACCACCTTCCGCCTAGCTTTCCTTAGCTATAGGTACTTTCACACATTCTATTTAAAAACGTCGCTGATGACGTTCTAGACTACTTAACAAATTGAAACACTATCTTCCATCGATATTGCCTTTCAGGTGAGATTGATTAGCAACCCTGTAAACTCATTTAATTAGTGTAGTGCCAGCATTCATGAAAATACAACCCATAGAGCAAATTGAATGACCACCGCTCCTCGATTTGACGAAGGTAGCAAAATCCTATGAATTTTCGGTATTGTCACGAAAGATGATTCCTTTTAGCTTCCAGTCACTGTTAATATTGTATTGACATTAATATAGATTTTAGGACACACATTTACTGACCCATTTTCACATACAGTGCAATCAAATTATCTTGGCAGGTCCGAACTTCGTGCAGGTTATTTTGTTACAACAAATGTTTAAAAGTGTTTTGATATTTATTTTATTTGTATTTCTCACTGTTTAAATTAGATATATTTTCTGATCGTATAGGTATTGGTTTATCTGGCAATAACAGTTTTCTTCACAAGTTTACATGCGTAAAAGTTCGCAGAGCCTATGTTCAGACCTGCCAAGATAATTTGATCGTACTGTAGATAGACTTTCTGTTCTTTTTTTATTTCAAAATAGGCCTGCTCTTGCCCTCGATCACGAATGATGGAAAGCGATAAATGAGGTTTAAAGTGAAACTTTTTTACATAAAAAAACAATATGACGCCTCAGTATTCCCTGAAGGGTTAGGCAAAGGTGAACCTATTAGTACACCCACATTTCGCCAGTTATGTTTTAAGTCCCATGTAATAGGGAGCGAGCCCATTGCCACTAATCGGGCACAAATCCAGACACCAGACCCCGCGGTGGCTACTCAGGGATTCCGGATAGAATCGAGCCGAGGAATTCTCGTTCACTCGCACGTTTATAATGGTGGAATTTATATAATGGAATGAAAGAATGAGTTTGGGACACTGTTGTTGACTTCCTTTAGCTTTAACAGCGTTGTAAGTTAGAGGTAAAGAAAGCTCTTCAGATAAAATTTGCAAACTCAGTCAAGAACAAACTTACTATTGTTTGTCTTCTACGCCAACATGTTACAATCCTTTGTTGCACATAAACTCTCGACATCCTCCTTTAGCTGTCTATTAATGGTATTTATTAACACATACGAGAGATGTCAATGTTTTGTCCAAACATTTATTTCGTGACAGACCAATTCACATGGAATTATACCGACCGACCTTCAAACAATCTGATTTATACTTAGATTTGGTTAGCACTGTACTGAAAATAGCTCAATACATAATAGGTTTAGTTTACATAAGAAAATAATATTATATAGGATCTTATATTCCATCGATAATTTTAGATTTTTAATAACATATCAAGCTTAATATATAGCGCGCGCCTTCGCACGCGTGGCGTTCGGTAATATCCTGGGTAATTAATTAATCCCACGGCTTCGTACTCCCGAGATAAAAAGTATATCTTGTCCAGGTTATTTTACGCTAAATTTCGTCTAAATCCAATCAGTAGTTTTTGCGTATAACAGTAACAAACATCCATCCATCCATCTTGACAAACTTTCACATTGATTTATATTATAGTAGAAAGTCGGATGTAGGTATTTTCGTTTTTGAGTTCAAAGTGTTACGACTGCAAGAGATAAAACAGTCAACTCCTGCAAGCTGCCATCTTGAATATACAGTCAAGCACACATTTAGTTCTCGAATTTGACATAAACAGTACCTTTATTTCGTACTAGTAAAAGCGGCTTTCATATTTTCAGTGTTATGACTGGCGTGCAGTTGACCGTACTGATAACCACATGATGCAAGTTGTATTTAAATTTTCAGCCAATCACATAGTGTGCCAAAAGGAATAAGATCATGTTAGAACGAGATAGAACATACCAACTACCTGTGCCAACTACTAACTAATAATTCAGGAAATTTGTTCTGTAAAGTGATCCTAGTAGGAAAGTTTTGGGGTAGTTCTGATTTTTTCATTCCATGTGTGTTTTGGGGTGCTAAATCTGAATCTGAGGTTTGCGGACAAAATTTCGTGACGCAACATTAAAAAAACCAGAAGAAACCGGTTTTTTTTTTGCTTTTTTCCGGTTCTTTGCTTAAAACTCGAAAACTGTTAACTTTTAGTAAATGGTCTGTTTACAGAAATTAAAGTACTTAAAGTTCTCTACAAATATCACTATTTTGGTTATTGTACAGACGAAACGTTCAGTCTCAAGTGCAAGTTGAAAATTGGCAATTTGTACCGGTGTGACTGCAAAACCCACTTTTTAGATTTGTATTGAAAGGTTTTTAAGTTAATTAAAATAAAGACCGAGTCACACGGATAATTCACGTTTTGACTCAAATATTATAGCTAGATTGCAAAAAAGCAAAATAACTTAGTTAAAAAGCAGTTAAAGCCGCTTTACATTCCAATCGGAAACAATGTGCTAAACTGTTGTAGACGTTGTAGTATACGTGTGTACGTGTAGCGCACACTAGCGCACTATAAACTGGATGGCAATCGGCATTCGGCACCGAATAATATTAATAATAATAATAATATATAATAATAATAATACCTACTGAATTTGCATATTTTTTGCCTTTTTTCTTTTTAATTACTTGTGTGGAAAACCAGGTGACATTTATCAAATGACAGCATCCATAAAAATTTAATATTGAAATGTAAAAAGTGGGTTTTGCATAAACTGCTAAAAATTTACAATTTTCAACTCGCACTAGAAACCGAACGATTCGTCTGAAAAAAAAAAAACTAAATACTGGTATTTGTAGAGAATTTCAAGTACTTTAATTTCTGTAAACAGACCATTTACCAAAAGTTAATAGTTTTCGAGTTTTAAGCAAAAAAGCAAAAATAAAACTGTCTTTTCTGTTTTTTTTTAATGTTGCGTCACGAAATTTTGTCCGCAAACCTCAGATTCAGATTTAGCACCCCAAAACACATATGGAATGAAAAAATCAGAACTACCCCAAAACTTTCCTAGCAATAATACAATTTAACTGAACTATAATTAGCTCGTTTCTCGGTAATCTACCGTAATTATGATGTGGTACCGTAGAAATGGCGCTTTATTTATTTTTGCTGCTTCTGTCAAAGGCTTGAGACGGTTCCATGAGCGCATTAATTTTTAGCATGTCTGCTTAGCACGGCCACCGACTTAATTATGGTCGCTTTGGCTCGGGGGCTATCTGATTCGCTTGTGCACTACGTTACCACAGCCTTGCTTTTTATGCTAAGCAAAACTGAGGTTGCATGAATGCTGAATTTCGGTTTTTTTGCCTGCGCAGTAATGTTAAATTTGCATCGTAGGAACATTTTTTATAGTATGTGTCTTCTTACACATAGTTATACAGACTTAAGAGGGTATGCTACCTCAGATTAGCAACCCTATTTGTGGTGGTTCAAACTTCGCTTGTAATACTGTTAGAATAAAGTTCTATTCAGCTTGCACTACAAAGTGGTTGTTACGTCTTTCGCTGCGGCCGAATAGTGCGAAATTAGTGGTATTTTGCGATTTACAAAAAAACTATTGATTGGACTAAAAAAGTAAAACACTATGACTTTAGTTTGTTGCTTGTAGAATTATTTGGCAAAAAAATCAGAACGATGACATGTATTTTAGTATGGTTTTTACTCGTTAAAAGAAATTTTTAGAGGTATCTTCGCGATTTTTTTCTATCGAGCAAAGTTAGTTGTATTATGTTTTCACAACACTATGGCACTAGCATATGTCCTGAAGAATATCATATATTTTTCTGATGTTGATTACTGCAGTGAATCATATACTTTTACGCATTATAAAACTCGCGTTTGAGGTACCATACGCTCTTAAGGTACAATTCAATAGAATATTCCAGCGCACGTATTCATATCTAAATATCTCTTCTTTATGTACCACATTGAGTGTAATGCTCGTTTTCAAAGCCTCTCACGTCTGAAGAATGCATCATTAGGCGGAGAATTCTACTTGAGAACCTAACTACACCACTCTTGGCCCAATCGATTGTATAGATACAATAGGCGCCAATGTATTAACCTTCCTACAATAGGTGCCAACGTCAACACCAACGTGAAATTTTACTGAAAAGTACCAATTTATTTGTTTTTACATCATTTTAAGAATCTAAAGGTGCAGGCAACCGATTTCTTTTACTTTTACGTAGTAAAAAATGTTCTTGTTCCTATTTTAATTGTATAAAAATTTATATTATTTTGTATTCGATTAAAATAAGAACAAGAACATTTCATATTGGGGGCCTGTTACACCTAAGGCGTATTTAGGTATAGGCACAATTGTACAATAACACTGACCACAAAAATAAAGGGCCACATACATGGGTTATCATTAAATTCAGTCTCTTGAGTTGGAGCTTCGCTCTCATTGTAAATATCCAGCGGTAGGGGAACTACAGCGAGCTCGGAACCGCAATAGGGTTTCACGGAAGAAAATCGGTTGCATCAGACCTGAAACTGTTAGATTTCTATTTAGGTTCCTTTTTAACGTGTATAACTGATCTAAATTTAAATTTAATTTTAGTAGAGTTATACAACAGACCTCTGTAAAATTCCTCAGCGCGTAAATAAATGTCTTTATTACGAAAGAGGCAATTACTGAGTCCCAAGTGAGTTTTCCAATTGAAATACGAATCGTTTTACTATATGAAATTTTAGGGCCTCAATTAATCGGATCTGTTATTCGGTCCGAACCATTCCTTTAATTAGAACCGTTCCTATTAGTTGCATAACTTCAATAACCGTTATATACATGGTGGGATTTTCTTTGCTCCAAAGTAGACCAAGAGCCACATAGTGAGACATAGTGTGAGAAAATATAAAAGGCTTCATTTTCATTTTTTTAAACAAGGTGCACATTTTTGTTGTAGACACATGTTTTCGTGATATTGAAAACATTTTCGCAGTTTCTAACATGATCCTTTTCTTTGGGGTGTGGGAAATCATCAAATGACTCCTCCCGCTCTAGCTCTAGGGCAGAGCGGTAGGAACTAGTAGGAAGTGTCAGACTTCTACCCACTAAAAACTACCCATGTTCCTTCTTAGCCCTTTGTGTCTAGGCGCGGTATCTCTTTCGAACAAATCGCAGCCCCGACGGGCTACCAGCATAATCCTCAATTTATTTTTTGAGACTTAAGAGCGGTAGCGACATTACACATTAGATATTGATTTATTTACAAGCTACAGCCATTTGTAATCTTTCGTAGGAAACAAGATAAATTGTGTAGGTACCTAAAATAAAATTGTTACTTATCATATAATGAGTCAACATCCTCAACAATCTCATCCAAAGCAAATGTAGTTATTGATAAATGTAATGATTTGTGATTGTTAAACAAATATACCGAAAAGATAAATTCGTTCTTTGAATCAAGATCTAGTAACTAATGTATTTGAGGTTCCCACATTATCGATTAGTAATCTTATTAGTGTGCAAATAACATTTTGATTGCAGACAAATAAAATTAAAACATGAAGCAAGAGGGACACAACAAATTTCTGCCATGAATTGATATTTTATTAAATGTATTTGAAGTTGTGATTTTGTCAAGCCCGCGAAGTTATTCTTATTGAAGATCTTGCGTAATAATATTAATTAGTGAGGCACATTTGGACATCGTGGACACTTGGTAATAAGAAAGTCTCAACATTGAAAACATTCCAAAATAATAGGGGTGACAGTAGCAAAAAAACATAAACAATAACTTATTTATTTCAGCCTGAAAAAAAGCCTGAAATAAATTACGAGTATAATATCTATAAGTACCTTATAAACTAAGATAATATATAAAGCACAAAAAATTTAATTAATAAATATAAGATTTAAGACAATGTTAGTGGCACTTCATTAGTGCTGGCTGTCCAGTGGAATTTGTCCGCAGAAACGACGGAATATCACGTCCTGCGGTCAAAAGTCCTCCATCGGCGGCATTATTATTATTCAGTGGCTTTTCAGTCACAAGGGCTTGCAGGGAGCGCAGTCGGACGAATTCTGCACACTCAGCAATCGACGTATGCACCGGCGCGGCGTTGAAACTACTAAACTAATGCGGAATTCGATGATGAAATATCGTGGTCAGCTCTGCGACACATGCCTACGCTTGGCGCATTAACTGCTGACTAGATACAGCCACACTGTTGCGCAATTCACAAACTTCTTTGTGAAAATCGGTGACGATTTTCTAGAATGCATTTTGTTTTGCTAGCACATTGCGAGATTTGTTTTCAAGAAGACAATATCCTTTAGTAGGCTCGGTACATCGACATGACAAAAGTCACGGGAGGAAGCTTGTTTTGTAACAGCTTGTTAATATCCTGCAGGCTTCTCTTAATAAAAGTTTAAATAAATATATAAGAAAAAAATAACGCAACTTTAGGAACGATTTACTTTTGTACTACTGAAGAGGCTGCATTATCTTAAAAATCTTAAAATCATACAATAGGGTAGTCGACTGACAAAAAAAAATGATTCAGTTTAGTCCGTCTTTTAGATTATCGAAAAATACGTGTTTTTTAATTTATCAAATTTAATAAAATTGACGAAAATAAAACGTGTCAAAGATCGTGAGTGCTAAAAAATGTACAAACTATGACGTCACGCGCCTTTTCGAAGCACTGTATCGTCTTCATTTATTGTTTACGTGAAAAAAGAAAAAACACGTGTCCAATATTTTTTGGAAATCTATCTGACGGACTAATTAGATTTTTTTAGTCAACTACCCTATTGTTTTAAAAATTTGCAACAATGTATTTCATATAAAAAACAAAGCACTTCTTGGAAGTTCATTCTTCGTCGCCTTTCCGATAAAAAGTTTTAAGACTTTCATTTTAAAAATAACTCTATTTTTTTTAAATAGAATTGAGGAGGCCTTTGCTCAAAAGGCTCTTGCTGCTTGGGGAAAGATTAGGCTAACTAAAAAAAAAAAAGAATTGAGGTAGGAGAGTTGTTTACAAAACTGAGTCATTACAAACACACATACACAATGTTTCTGTCATCTACTGAAAATAGACTTCATGCACACCTTCTAATTATTTCAGCAAATTCTGCGATAGATAACTCATTCGTGTCAAAGTCTGCGATAGATAACTCATTCGTGATACATTTATTACTATAGTCAAGAAGAAAGAAGAAGAATTTATTACTATATCATTGTGAACATAAAATACTCTTTGATCGGTCAGAATTCATTCGGAACAAGATCCAGCTCACTCACCTCTCATTGTCATTCCAGTATGTTTCCTCTTGATGTACGTTTTCTTCTATCAACGGAGACGGTATTTACTTTTAGTGTACTATTTTCTTTCTTTACCTATATTTGAGTTTTTCCGTAAACATTAAAATTTACTTTGATGTTTTCCGCTTTCACTTTCTTTCTATTTTATTTACTTAGGTAGTTGTCTATTACACGGTATAACAATATAAACAACTATTTGTTTATAGGTACATACACGTTTTTCATTGATTGGTTTACCTAATAAAAACTCAAATTACAGGAATGCTACTATCAATATCTTGACAACAGATTTTTTAATGAGTCTGAATTTCAAATCAATTTACTGAAAATGTACCAACTAGCTTTACAATCAACAACGATGTTTTGTACCGAAATCTACAAAAATGTAGCAATTATATCATAAGTATGACCACTTTATTTCGACTTGCAAGTCATGGAATAATCTCAAAAAATTGCCTTAATACGTTGCCATTATATCACACTGTTAAAAATTGATGAAAACTGTACCAATGTATCTAACTAACTCCTACAAGCTTGAAATAAAATCACTTCACACAACAAAGTACTACAGATTTTCAGTTCCCAACTTTTCAGTACTACGTAAGTGGGAAATTGGCGCGCTTTTCCTCAAATCCTGAAAACCGTGAGGCGCGCCCGACGTTCGGACCACGACTGAAAGCCTGAAAACGATAAACATCATACCTTTATATCTCGATCTTATTAGCGAGATCATTCTAACAGGTGTTTGTGTACCTAACAGGTATATGTAGATTTCTCGGTTTTAGGGGAAATTGGTTCTTATTAATAGCGTTTGCCTGAGTAATAATATAGAGGCAAGTTAACATTACAACCTTTTCATTTATTAGGGGATTGCATTGTAAGTTATTATAGATATATATTAGCTATGGTTATGTAGATTTTCAGCAATATATCTGTCCGTATTATACTGGATTTGAAACAGTTCATGTTACAATCATACATATGTCGCAGGTTTTTCATAAAATTAGGTTTTTCATCAAAAACCGGAAGATGACACATTTTAAACTCAATTTCATCATAAACCTGTAACAATCCAGACTAGTTCAGATTTTTGATCAAAAACCTGTACTAGTTTGGGTTTATGATAAAGTTCTTGTCAAAACATATGTCGCAGGTATTTCATAAAATTAGGTTTTTGATCAAAAACCTAGGTTTTTCATCAAAAACCGGAAGATGACACATTTTATATCCTTTATGGGCGGCACGGGCACCGGGCCGTAGGCCGACGAAGGAGGCCGGCAGAGGCCCGGCACTTTGGGGACAGAAGATATTAGTGTTATATAATACAGGCGCGGTCGCAGCCTGAAATTTTGGAGGGGGTCACTCACTACACTAATAAAAAATAGGTATCCTTATCCTTACATAGTATAAAACAAAGTCGCTTTTTTGTCTGTTTGTTTGTTTGTATGTTTAAATCTTTAAAACTACCTACGCAACGGATTTTGATGCGGTTTTTTTTAATAGATAGAGTGATTCAAGAGGAAGGTTTTAGTATATAATTTGAACGACATCCACGCGGGTGAAGCCGCGGGCATCAGCTAGTCTGGAATAAAATAAACATTATTGCACAAGACACAATTTTATTTTATACATTACATAAAAAACAAATGGAAGTCGTCTTTTTGTATTTGCGAATCGGGTAATATTTGAAAAATCTTGACGTCTTCGGACAAATTAGATTGTTTCCATTCATACAGTATTGAGAATAGAAGGTACTTAACTTGGGCAATTTTAGCAGAAAACATAGAGGATTGTATTCGCGAGCGCAGCGAGCGAAATATTTTTTGGCATTTCGCCTCATATCAATCTAGATCGCTTCGATTTCGGGGAAGGTGAGGAGGTTCCCCGAGATGAATTAGAAATGTCAATGTCAAGATGAAGACAACACAAGAGCGAGTGGAGCAAGCCATCCCTCGAAAGGATTAGGTTCCAAGGCGCCCCTGAATCCGCTCTTCATAATAACAGAATGCAAGAGCGAGAGAAGGGACCTTAAATAAACGTCTACCTACTTATAAAGCAAACCTTAATAAAAATGGCAAAATGGAACAGCGAGCGAAGGGAGTTTACTATATTTGTTTGCTACCTTGGAAAAGTACTAACTATTCCTTCTGTGGTGTAGAAAGTTAATAATTTATCAAATTTCCAAAAAATGCTATTTTCTGAAGATCTGGGGGGTTCATGACCCCTGTGACCGTGAAAGTGTGACGTTACGAGTCTGTTAGGGTTGTGGGCATGCCCACAGTGCCCACAACGGTGGATCCGCGCCTGCTGATGTTAGCTCTCAACCACGTTTTTACATGGCTGTGTAGAAAACATGGTAGAAAAGGATCGCTCTTCTGTCGCACCACTTATGGGAAGAGTTGCCATAATTTTGAGAAATATCTTTATATTTGGGTATAAATCATCATCACAAACTTCGATGGTAGAAAGTTAGAAACTACGCACACTTAGGAAGTTTCGTATCAGCATTTTCTGTGACCTCCCGTTTCCACTTAGTAATCCGCATAGCTGATAGTAGCACTTAGTAACCACTAGATGTCAGCAAACTATACATTTATCACTGTTAAGGATAGCTAGAAATTTTCTTTTATTATTTGGCAAATTTTTGAGATTTTACAATTTGATCTTAGATTTTGGGGGGGGTCATGTCCCCTGTGACCCCCCCCTTAGGACCGCGCCTGATATAATATGCGAGCAAAGCGAGCACGCGTCACGGAGTACTACTGGGATTTGTTCAATTCACTAGATTTGTTTAGGGAAATGATAAAACCGTGTTGTTATTTTATCTTCCTCCGTGGTTTGATCAAATCCCTTAGGGAATTGACCAAATACCTGTTTTTATCATATCCCTGCGACACATACATAAACTCACGCCCTTTTCCAACGGGGGTAGGTAGGAAACACAGACGTCACCTGCTATGATCCTTCCATGCTCCTTTTGGCTCGTCCACATTCATCCTAAACATATAATACACTCCTGTATATTATTATCCTTCCAGTGTTGGGCTGATGTGTCCCTATAGTTATATTCACAGAAGAGATAAAAGAGGTTAGAAAGGAAATAGTTCCTGAATTGTATTAGAACGCGTGTCGCCGCTTGTCTCCCACTCTCTGTAACCACTACATGCAAGACGCTAGTAAGTACGCGAATTATGCACACAAATAAACCGCACTCACTTAGATCGCGAGCTTGCTACTGGTTGTCACACTAGCGCAAACATTGCGTTTGACGTACACTCACACTTGCGTATATTTCTCATACATGTTACGGTGACCAAAAGGTCGATAATGTATATCGATAAAATTACTTGAGTTTTGTTACTTTGAGTTTTGCAGTTTTTGCTTTAATTTCGGGACGGGACAGAAAGAAAGAAAATAAGAAAGCAAAAATATTTATTGGTTTCTCACACAAAAAATTAAAGATAAAAAGTAAACATAAAAGATTTTTTTCAAATATTGAACATTAAGTACTTGAAATTCAATTTCAATTCAGATTTTATTATTGTCTTGAAATAAAACTCATTTATTAAGTAGCAATAGCGTGCGTTTGCTATCTTTCAAATTCGAACCTTTCAGAATAAAATGCAATCTCACACTAATATTTTTCTATAATAGCTTTAGTCAGGTCTGTAACATATCTGGATCTGTTGGAAACCTAAAAATAAAATTTAAAATGTATGTTTCGATTTGTAAATGGCTAACCTCAAAACAAATTTTAGATGAAAAACAATCAATAAACAATAATAAGGTAAGTATTGATAGTATGGGATAAACAAAAGTTATTTTAATCATAACATAATAATCATTTGAATGCATTCACACATACTAAATATCGACATTATTTACAACTTGGTACAACACTATCGAAACGCAAAGAGTAGGCAGAATTTAAGCTTTGGCTCGTCGCACGCGACGTTCGCAGTGAACGAAATGCATTGCGCAATCGCCCACGTAGTACAAGATGGTAGCCACGTATTGCAAGCAATGTACATAATTTCGTTTCTGCTTGCGATTGTATCATTTTTGTCTGCGAACTACATAATACTATTGTAATAATTACAAATATCACTTTTATTTTAAGGTTTTTAGACTTACCGATGAAGAGAAATCCCTTCTCGAGCCACACTGCACACCTGGCTTCTTTTCCGACACGTAATAATCGCGCAACACGGCATAATTCTTTTTTTTTCGCGGAGCTCCGTTCGCTGTCACAATATGAGCGCGATTGTTGGTCAGTAAATCAAATTTTGTCGACATATGATCGTCTAATCATATAGGCGGCGCGCGTGCCCCGCCCACATGGCCTTTCTAACCTCTTTTATCTCTTCTGTGGTTATATTAATTACATTACAGACATATTCCCCTAGTTATGTTCAAGTTCAATTTAATAAAAGGTGTCCCTACTGTCACCAAGCAATCACAACTTCAGACTCCCCGTCCTGACGGGACTGCGGGTTGTTCGAAAGAGATACCGCGGTCTCAACACAAAGGGCTGCCGGTGAGCGGTGGCTCAATTTTGGACTAGCAGGTTTCATGCATTAAACTCCTGCCAAAAACCTCCCGGCACCCTCTTAGTTGTATGTAGTTAGGTTTGAATATTACTTATGGTTCATTCAAAGACCTTAAAGATTTATTAAAAACATGTTTAGAACTAGAAGCAAGCGTTTCTATTTACAAACCACCGCCATGAGGGTGCTTTTCCACCAGAGATGTGCTATGCTACGTTGCTATGGATGCGTTTGATATCCACCAATCATATTCGTTGGTGCACATAGCTGTGGAAACGGACTCAACTAAGCTATGTTTTTTATATGGAAAGATGCGTGCTATGGATGTGTGCTATGGATGCGTGCTATGGAGGCGTGCTATGGCGTGCTTCTCTACTATCGGAACATAGCATAGCTCGAGCTGCACATCTTCCTCGCACAGCTACTTTGCGGCGGCGTATCTTCATAGCACAACTTTTTCGCACAGCTACATAGCTTAGCTTCAGTGGAAACGGTCACACAGTTTCACAGCTTAGCTATTACATCTTCGCAGCATAGCTGCATAGCACATCTCTGGTGGAAAAGCAGCCTAAATTAGGTAAGTAACATTGTATATTTATAGAAACAAAACATACCAATCGAATTGAGAACCCCTCCTTTTTGGGAAGTCGGTTAAAAAGTTGAATAAATTCGCAGATAATCGCTCCTGGACTTTCAAATTATAAAACCACGATAATGCTTAGTGATTCATGGTTATTATACACGTCCGAACGCGGGTTTCTTATCAGAAAGCATACAAACCATAGGAAGTAACTAATGACGTGGCCATTCAAAGGTCACAATTAATTTTAAAGTTATAATAACTCTTTATCAGGGCTAATTTATTTTTAAACCTATTTAAAACAACATATTTCCTCTTTTTATTGGTAGTTACAAATTGCAGAAAGTTTGTACTTAATACTCGTAGCAACAAGGTAGATTTTGCTTCAAAATTCAAATAAAGTCAACTGGAACACAGACACATAAGTACGTACATCCAAGCATTCTCCACACAGGTTTATCCACTTTCTTTTCATAATGGTAACAGTAATTTTACCAAAGTATATATCAATCCTTTCACTGTTTTTGACGGCTTATATTAATTTAGTAGATAAAAAAATGTATGTATTTTCAAATCCTTAAATATTTATAGTTTACCACTGATTTGGTTAGTAAACTTGTGGGCAAACAATCTTCAGAGCTTTATAAACAAGGTGTCTCAAAAGAAAGTTTATATTTACTTAGCTTACTGTGTGAACGCAACGAGTCCAAGGGGCGCGGGGGTTATGTCAATCGGTATCGGTAGCCACTAAGCCCTGGAATCCTGGATCTTGGGAATTCAGTCAGTCGCTATGGAGCGTTTTTCGGGAGCAGACCGTACGTTGTGCGTGCGAGAGTTTTACAAAAACGTTTCTTCTAAATATAAACCTTCTTTTGAGACACCCGATCAAGTAGGAGATCAGAAACAATTATAGCAAAATCTTACAAACTACTAGTTATTCTAGTCAACAAGTGCTTTTTTGATCAACTTTTTTCAGCAGTCTCCGAAAATTATGATTGAGGTGTCATTCGATTCGGAATGGCATCCAGATGATTTTTGAAAAAAAATGAAGTTCCGCTTGCAAAAATTGCGTTGCGTAAAAGTTATTAACAATTAACTAAAAAATTGAAAATGGGTTTAGTGTTTTGCAAATATCTCAAAACCTAATTAAAATATTTCAAATTCGAAAAAAGATTCAAAAAGAAGAGGAAATTTCCTAAAGAATGTTCTAACTTTCGGAATTGTAGGATCAATATTAATAACTTTTCCATCGGGTTGAAAATACGCCCTAAAACTGGTACTCCGTCTTGCGCAAGCTACGCTCCATTCGGACCTTTCATGAATAAATATAATTTAAACTTATTAAATATAAAAATTAAAAATTGAAAAAATTCAGGCGCCTGCAGAATGAATCAATAAACAATAATCCGTGGTTCAAAAGTTTTTATCGCGAATTTCCAATAAGTTATCCATTAGTTAATTAACAGTTTTTTATAGCACGAACATTGACATAGCAAGTACGATAATTATTAAACTATTAATCTGAGATTTTTTTCCTTTCGTGGAGCTATTTCTCAAAGGTCTTAAAATAGGCTCTCGTTGGAAAAATTAAAAAAATTTTAATTTTCGTTTTTTTATTAACAATTTACCGAGATGAAAAATTTCAAAGCTTCATTAGACATTCAAAAATTCTTTTTTTTGTTTATATTATTATTGAACCGTTTTTGTATGATCAGAAGCTACTTAAAAATGATTTTTAATATTTTTTTATCTTTTATTGTTTAAACAATTTTTCTCCTCAAGAATAATATCCATATAACACATCTGCTCATAGTCAGAAGGACTGATTGCAAGATTGAAGCAAAGAAAAAAAAAAAAAAAAAAAAAAAAAAAAAACAATTTTTCTAAACAAATGCGTTGTTTATGAGATAATTTAATTATTTCTTTCATAGCATAATCTTTGATGATAACTATGATTCTTTTTAAAAAAATCATTGCTTAAAAAAATAAATTTATTGCCTAAAAACACATTTGTTTATTAACAATTATTTTCTCCCACTTCTAATTAATATGGGTGCTAATTAAACCGGCTTCTTTTTAATAGCATTATTTGCATCTAAAAATCTAACTTGCCTTCTAAATTACTAAGTCAGCCACAATTAACGGGCATCTAAATAATACTATCTTAGCCACAAGTTATCTTTTTTAAAGCCACTCTAAATACAACTCAGCATCGTGATTATTTTTTAGCATCTAAATTTGTAACATGAATTCAAACAGTAAACTTCTAAAATATTAAAATATGGCATCAAAAAAATATTCAATTAGCTTCTAATTTATTAACTCAGTACGTTTGAATTATAACTCATGCCACATCAACTGAGCATCAAAATTTAATTAAAATTGTCATCAAATATTATATTATAGCCACTAATGGTATGTATAAACTCCTTTCGTGTCATCGAAAGGCTTAAATATAGAAGTTCAGAGTACTTAATGACCTAAATATTGAAGTTCAGAGTATCGAATGTCCTAAAGATCGATTTTATTTACATGTTGTGCTACAAAAATTATCGACAGAATCGCTTCAGAACTTCATTTTTATCGGAAAACTAGACAATAAATTGTGAAAACATTTCTGCAAGCAACTCGGAAGTAGCGCTCGCCGGCCGCTACCGCGGCACCGCTCGCTTCGCTCGCTCGGCTCGCGCGCGTTTGGTCACAGTTTTAACCTAACCTAACCTATTTCCCTCAGTTTACAATAACGAATCATACAGTCTGCCTGTGACTAGTCAATTAGACAATGGTAAAAACATTTCTGTAACTAATAGGTATTTTTAACGTAAATATAATAATCTAAAGTGTATCAAAAGTTGACATTTCATATATAATATACGTTGGCGCTCTCTGATTGGTGCAAATGGCCAGTCGCTGTCGTCTCGCGCGCTTGCGCCAAATCTTTCTGTTACTATTTTCACGATAAAAGAATGTGATGTATTATTTTACATGCGAAGTTATAATAAATGATGTTGACTACGGTCGCTTCATTTATATTTTTTTGAGAGCCTTGTGTTGAAGCTGTAAAATGTATAAAATGGTGGTGAGACATAAATTCCGTGGCTGAGTTAGTAAATTAGGTGCCTATGTATAAATAACAAGGACAAGTTAATATAAATGTTGATCGTCACTTGATGCTTTCTATAGAATATTTAGTGGGCGTTGTAAAGAAGACGAATTAGTATATTAGAGGCTATATAATTTTCCCGTGGCTTAGTTATTAAATTAGAAGTTTTATCCTGTGGCCAATTAAAAAAACTGTGGCTCGATTAATTATTTCTCAATTAATATTAGGGAACCATTTTTTTAAAATCACCTTTATTTGTTTTTTCTTTTCGATACATATATAAAAAAAATGTTTTATTAAATTTTTCATTGTTTAAATAATAAACAATTTGTTAAAAATAAATAAATTTTTACTTTACATTTTTTTTTCTTATTTTACTTATTGTCACAAAAACAGACATGATTCTTTTTTTTCATTATTTTTTTTTTACAACTTTTTTTTTAATTTGAAAAAAATAAAATCATATCTGTTTTTGTGACAATAAGTAAAATATGAAAAAAAATATAAAGTAAAAATTTATTTGTTTTTAACAAATTGTTTATTATATTTTATAAACAATGAAAAACTTAATAAAACATTTTTTTTATACATGTATCGAAAAGAAAAAACAAATAAAGGTGATTTTAAAAAAATGGTTCCCTAATATTAATTAGAAGTGCAACGATTTTTTTAAAAAGAATCATAGTTATCATCAAAGATTATGTTATGAAAGAAATAATTAAATTATCTCATAAACAACGCATTTGTTTATAAAAATTGTTTAAACAATAACAGTTAAAAAATATTAAAAATCATTTTTAAGTAGCTTTTGATCATACAAAAACGGTTCAATAATAATATAAACAAAAAAAAGAATTTTTGAATGTCTAATGAATCTTTGAAATTTTTCATCTCGGTAAATTGTTAATAAAAAAACGAAAATTAACATTTTTTAATTTTTCCAACGAGAGCCTATTTTAAGACCTTTGAGAAATAGCTCCACGAAAGGAAAAAAATCTCAGATTAATAGTTTAATAATTATCGTACTTGCTATGTCAATGTTCGTGCTATAAAAAACTGTTAATTAACTAATGGATAACTTATTGAAAATTCGCGATAAAAACTTTTGAACCACGGATTATTGTTTATTGATTCATTCTGCAGGCGCCTGAATTTTTTCAACTTTTAATTTTCATATTTAATTAGTTTAAATTATATTTATTCATGAAAGGTCCGAATGGAGCGTAGCTTGCGCAAGACGGAGTACCAGTTTTCGGGCGTATTTTCAACCCGATGGAAAATTTATTAATATTAGTCCAACAATTCCGAAAGTTAGAACATTCTTTAAGAAATTTCCTCCTCTTTTTGAATCTTTTTTCGAATTTGAAATATTTTAATTAAGTTTTGAGATATTTGCAAAACACTAAACCCATTTTCAATTTTTTAGTTAATTGTTAATAACTTTTGCAAATTTTTGCAAGCGGAACTTCAATTTTTTCAAAAATCATCTGGATGCCATTCCGAATCGAATGACACCTCAATCATAATTTTCGGAGACTGCTGAAAAAAGTTCATCAAAAAGGTACTTGTTGCCTAGACTATAGAAGGCCAGAAACTCATCTCTTTCTTAGGAATCAAGAAAAGCAAATGTTCATAGATAGATTCGGTTTTAAAAATTATCTGTAAGAGTCAGAATTACAAACACTAAACATCTTTACCCAATAGGGGGCTGGCAGTGCATAGAGCGTATTCTTATTTGATCTTTTACGCAACACGTCGCGCCTTTCATTGAAGTCGGCAGAAGAACTACCGAAAGAGTGAATCTTAAAAGTTCTTGTCAAATGCCATGTTACTCTCACTCTCATGAAGATCAGAAAAGCTACACCCGTACTTTTTGACGACCAAACTGAGACAAAATATAGTTCAACTTAGAAAGTTATTTGCTCGGCTTCGGGGAAGCTACGCTCTATTTAATCGTTTCACATACCACCATACCGGTTCCCAGTGTAGCCACAATGAAGAAGGCTATGCTTGGGGTTTTGCTGCGTGAATGAATTAGCAATCAAGAGACCTGCAGAACGCATGGCCAATGACCCTGAAAGGTTCTACTGTGAACCTTGTACTGTAATGCGGCCACCACACTATGCTCCTTGCGCTGCTCATCGCCATGCTTCTCGCGCTGCCGCTATTTGCCGCGATATTGCTCGCTCTGCCCACACTGCTCTACTCGTGCAATTAATCGCGACGATCCTCATTTGTCATTTGCCTTTGGTGGACGATGAAACTGTGGCAGCGTGCGCGCTATGCATTTTTAGTGTAGCTAATTATATCAATGTCATAAAAAGAAATATACATCGTGGTCGTCGTCCTCGCCAACGGAGATGGCGGATCACAAGTCACAACTACTCATCGCGCGAACATCGCGGAGCGGTGGGCAGGACGAGTAGCATGACGTGCGGCATGACGAGTAAAGTTGCCACACTATGTCTCTGCCTCCTTTCCTCGCTACTTCCCATGCGCCGAGTGTGTGGCGGCCGCATAAGGCGCAGCGTTGTACGAACATCCACAAAGAGGACCGATTAACAATTTAACCGTTTGGGCCGCAAGAATCTACAGGATGCGAAAGTCATAGGACCGATCGATGCGGTGCTTGGAGGGAATGATGATTAAATAAATACTAAGAGTTTAGGTTAAGGCGATTCCATACAGGGATCTTCTATGGACTGTCTGTCCACAGATGAGCTTTCTCTACGTTGTTGTTGAGAATTTACATGGTTGTTTTTGAGGAACTGGGGACCAATGATGGTCATTATAGCCGGGTGCTATAAACTAGGACAGATGGAGCACTACTTAGAACGCTCTCACTCCAGAATGTCGTGGTGTGGTTCCTGAGGTACTTGTATGTGAGGTACTTGTATGTTAATGAAACTACATTTTTTTTTTTTTTTCGATATGGCATCTCGCAGTTTAGTCTAGGAGACTGGCTTCTGCTTAACCAGTCAATTCCCTGTGGATGGAATGATGGAGTTTAAGGCCTCCAGCCAGGGGCAATGAAACTACAGTAATATTATACTCTTTTATGTCATATCCTCTTTAGACAAAGAGGCTTTTTAAAAATTATTGATGATGGTTGTTGGCAGGTTCAAATAATGTAACACAACAATGAATCTGCTCATTTTTAAAACAAAATGACCACATCTCATCTGTTTATCGTGCGAACCAATAGTAGTAAAACAAAAAAATACCCCTTTGTGTTGAAATTATGCAAAGTACAAAAAAAATATCGGGCCCTGTTGTGTTGTTAATGCTTACAGATGTTTGACAACCGTCTATCGAACAACAAGAATTAAAAAAAATAACCATGGAAAAAAAAGTTATTAATAAATGGTTATATCTGGCGTGGCGCTGCAAACAGGAATGCGTAACAACTACGTAGAATGAAAAAAACAACCGTGGAAAAAATGAAAAGAGAAAGTTTTTAAATGTTTATACCTGGCGCAACAAACAGGAATAATCCTTACAGTGCACGGTGGACAGAATCATATTTTGGTATGACTATGTAAAACAAGGGCAACATACGGATGATACTACATCCATACACAGTGTGCAGTGTGTGTGCGCAGGCAGACGCAGTCACAGTCTGTCACAGACTAAGAACAAGACTGCGTTTCAAGCAGTAAGTAAGTAAGCAGCTCCCCCCTCTTCCGATAAACTTTACCATGCTCTCTACCTGAAAATAACCCTCCTTTTGGGCTTCGCCGCAGTGGGGTAATAAAATAAAACAGTTTTAGAACTCAATCTAACTAAACTGCAGAAAAAAAGGAAGAGATGGAAGGGGAAGGTTTTCATAGAAACTCAGCTGTATCAATCCTATTGTTTAAGGGAACAATGGGAATTCTTGGAAAGAAGGATGTTGCGTCCGGAATTTTAAACGAGAGCTTTGATGTGGCCGTTCCCGGAATTCTATTGTTTTTGCGCAAACAATAGAACAGGGAATAGAGGTGTGAAAAAAAGAAAACACATGGTCATCCTGACAATATGAACGCTCAAGGCCGTTTTTTTAAATTCTTTATTGTTTTCTTTTTTGCGGTAGAAAACAGTAAGATGATACTGCGAATTTCTCAGACATATTCAAACTACATTATATTATTATACTTATAATAAATCTGTAGAGAGGTCAATTCTGTACATGATATATATTTTCAAAATAACTATCAGGGGGTAATTAGTGATCGATACTGATGGCAAAAATGCAATCAGTAAAATTTTTGTCTGTCTGTCTGTCTTCCTGTCTGTATGTTCCTTATAGAAACAAAAACTACTCGACGGATTTTAACGAAACTTGGTACAATTGTTCTTCATACTCCTGGGGAGGTTATAGTATACTTTTCATCACGCTATAATCAATAGGAGCAGAGCAGTGAAGGGAAAACGGGAGAAGTTGCTCTATTTTTTAAGCTTCCGTCGCGTGTGCAGCCTTAATGGTTAAAGCTACATAGAAATCATTTATGACGGAAATGTTCTACATAAAATTATCTAAAAAATATCCCACCACTGCATATGTCTATATTTTATGGTTGACTCACAATAACACGTGTAACTCCTCTTCTGATTAACCTACAGGGTGGAATTTTGTAATGCCACCTGGAGGGAAAGTACTCATAATACTGCAGATAGAAAATTTTACTCAAATGAAACATTCCTTTATTTTTGAATAGAAAGCAAACTGCATTCGAAGATTTTCGAAAATTCTCTTCTCCCACACCCGGGAATCGAACCGGCTAAAATCTAAAAAAATTATACCCTGTACTTTTATTGCATCGATCGTTAGGGTCAATTATAAGGATGAAATCTCTCTAACAAACATGATAAGGGTGAATATTTGAAGATAAGCATATTCAGGATTCGTAAATTAAGGTCAAATAATGCTTCCAATTAGAACTTTTATGGATTTAACCTAAAGTTTATAGTGTAGCTTAACCAAATAAATCAAACGCACAGTATTTGAACTGCTCTATAGGTCTGAATTTACAGCTGAAAATTTTCGTCGAACGGTGATGAGATATGAAACGTACGGTAATTAGCATTTAAAAAATGGTAATTATGCTTCGTGATTGGTAATTAGAAATAAAATGAACAATATACTTGAATCACATATTTATTAATGATTTAGGTGACAATAAATGACATCAAACTTAGCTATTTAGCGACGTGATTGAATAAAAAAAAATAACTCAAAAATCAACCGGTTTTCCAAAAAATCAATAACATTATCTGTCTAGTAATTCAAATAAAATCAAACTCAGTGTAAATAGAGCTTAAACCTTATAAGTTCCATCTAAGATATTTCTTCAACTCGATGAGAACTTATATAAAAACTTAAAAAATATTTATAAGTCTCACTTTCATGACCAGAAACTGCTCATGTACATACGCCAGCACATCAAGCTACAGCAATCTGTCAAATTTCTTTAATAGATTTTCAACTTTATCGCTAAAGCATTAGGTTCAAAGTTGATTGCGAAAATTTGACAGTTTCGGGTAGCTCGATGTGCTGGCGTCTGTACTAAATCATAAAATAATTTGGTCTTAAGAAGATCTGCAAAATCATCAATCGGCAAATGATAAACTGTTTTTATATATGTATATTTATACTTAATATATTTTTTTTTTCTTTCTTTTTCTTTTTTTTCTAGGTTTTAAATAATGATTTATTTTGTTACGGAAGTGCCAGTTCACACCGAACGATCAACAATCGATCAGGCGTTGGTAGAAACAATTCGATCTTGGGCTGGCCTAGCGGAGGAAGCAGTTTCAATATAATAACAGGTCCGCTTAAACTGGTACTAATTACCATTTCAAATTGCTCATTACCGTTCGCCAAAATACGAACGGGAAAAATGGTAATTATATAAATGGTAATTAGGTATTTGTACACTTTTTCACATTATACGTTCTTTGTTGAACTTAAAAAATTGGGAACATAATCAAACCAAAGAGTCTCCTATGGCGACTATTACAATACATAAAAATGATAAATAAAAATGTTAGACAAGCCAGGGGAAACTCGAACGGTAAGGAGATTTTTTTTTGCCACACACGATTTCTGGGCGATTAAGGTAGGCTAGAGTTGACGCCAAAACACTTTTTGACGTGTGACCCGCACGAGTCGAGACGCAGAACTGAGCGCGACCGCCGAGTTACTCTTACAGATAGCAATACACTACGCAGAAAAAAATTTCCCTGCGACTGTGTGAACAAATGGTAGTGAGTATAAAGTGTTGGGACAATTTTCAAAGTCGTTACAAATTACCTAAAAGTGTTCTTTAATGTGTATATTTTTGCTAATTAGTAAAGCATGTTGTGTACTATCTAAATTACTGCTTAAAATACGATTTTTAGGGTATTTTTATAACTTTTAGAGCATGAACTGCTAACATTTGGAAATTGGGACACGAATGGTGATGAGATTTAAGAAACGTTTATGAACATAACTTAGTTGTTTAAAACCATAGGAATATATTATGTACATCTGTATATAGTGCTCGAACTATGTTTTACGTGAAATAAAAAAAACATAACTTTATATCTAACTAAGTAGTAATTCGGGGAGGGCCGCGTGATATGCACAATGCACATGTTCAAATAATCACCCATAAATTAAATGAAAGGAAAACCTGCCTGCGAGATCGCCAGATCTCACCCCATTAGATTTTATTTTGTGGGGATATGTAAAAAATCAAATTTACATGAAATCTTATGCGAATGACAACAAGTTGAGAGTTGAAGTTCAGAATACGATTTATAATATTCACCACAACACTTTATTAAAGGTTACTAGAAATGAATTCGTTAAAAGAATAAGAGAATGGAGCCCATTTCGAGCAACTAATTAGGTATTTTACCATTTTTTGTAAATAATTAAATTAATTTTAGATTTCCTGGTTTTCTTTATATTTAATTTATCATGTTTGTTAGAGAGATTTCATCCTTATAATTGACCCTAACGATCGATGCAATAAAAGTACAGGGTATATTTTTTTCATATTTTCTTCTTCTTCTTAGTCGTTATCTTCATTGCTGAAGGTCGTGTCTAGCTTGAATTGTTAGTCACTCGATGCACTATGCCTCTCCACGTCTTCCTGTCCTCGGCAGTCTTTATAGCCTTAGTTATTGATAGGCCAGTGAGCGACTTTACAAGGTCTGACCAGCGGGTAGGTGAGCGACCGCGTGATCTTCTTCCGTCTACCTGGCCAACCACCATCAGCTTCTCTAGGCTGTCAGGGTTCCTGCGAGCGATGTGTCCGAAATACTTGAGTATGTGCTGGTAGCAGATAGTGGACAACCTTCTGGTGATGCCTAGTTCCTCAAGTATAGACACGTTGGTCCGGCGTGCAGTCCATGGAATTCTTAACATCCGCCTCCAACACCACATCTCAAAAGCGTCGATCCTTGCCATTTCACTCTGTCTTATTGTCCAGGATTCAGCGCCATAAAGGAAAATCGAGAAGACCAACGCGCGCACCAGCCTCACTTTGGTTTTGCGGGATATATTGCGGTCTTTCCATATCCTAGTGAGTTTAGTCATCGCTGCTTTGGACATTTGAATTCTTCTGGATATCTCTTTCTCACTGCCACCCACGCTGCTGCGAAGAGAGCCAAGGTATACAAACTGGTCGACAAATTCCAGGTCTCGGAGTTCATTAGAGCGAATTAGTGCGCCAGGTCTGTCTACCACCAATACCTTGGTCTTCGCCTTATTTATCCCCTTATCTTTTTCATATTTTAGCCGGTTCGATTCCCGGGTGTGGGAGAAGAGAATTTTCGAAATTTTTTGAATGCAGTTTGCTTTCTATTCAAAAATAAAGGAATGTTTCCTTTAAGTAAAATTTACGTTCTCAAGACGCTTTTTGTTACGTAAGAAAATATTATGGACGTCCCGACTTATTTACCTATTACTGTAAAACTACTAAGCCCAAGTGGGATGAAATCACTCGGGAGCTTCTTGAGGGTCAAGCACCGCATGACCGCCATGATATTACCGCCACAGTTTTTCATTTAAAATTAAAATCAATGATAGATCTACTTACCAAAGATAACATTTTTAGTATAACGCGGACGAAGTCGCGGGCAAAAGCTAGTAATTAATAAATATATACATATATACCTAAATAAAATATATAAATAATTTGAAAGTGCTTTCAAATTATCAAGGTCCGCCCCCGTACGTATTCACATAATTATGCTTGATTCGACAAGTCGTATATTTATCTTTTTTAGATAGCGATCGAGATAAATACGACATTCCGAATCGAAAACGAAGCTTTTGTGAATACTGCGGAAATTTCTTGAATTTTGGAATCACTCAAAATATATTCATATTTCCTCCCGTAAATGACAGTATAAAGTTTTCCTGTAGGAAGGGGGTATTTAAAATGCCACGCATAGCACAGGCGCGGTGGGGGGATGTAGGATCTCTTCACTCACAAATTGAAAACAAACAGTTTAACACCATGTTTGCAGTGCAGTTGTTGTAAAGTAAGGCGAGGAGATTTCGAAACAAAAAACTTTTTTGCATAAAAAACCGACTTCGAAAACATAAAAAAGTGAAAAATAACGTTCAGAAGAAATATCAGCTTCTGAAGTTGGTGACATTTGCTTGTTTGATTTCGTTTTATTTGCCACCGAGACTTCAGAAGCTTGCAGAAGCAGTGATTTTGTTTTGATATGAAGTCCGTTTTTTTTTTTGCAATAATATCTTATACAAATATTTAGTATGCATTTAACATTCAACAAAGAAACCTAACCCTTAAGATTCTCTTATTATTTCTTTCAACTCTTAGCCGTAACAATTAGGAGCTGATTATGGAAGGTACTACTCCTCAACGGTTGAGGAGTAGAACCTTCCATAATCAGCTCACCAAGATAACCTGAAATAATACAACCATATACACGTCCCCATAATATTTTATTAAAGAATTATCCACCAACTCCTAACCGTTGAGGAGTTATACATGTTGTTATACCTTCCATCACCAGCTCATCAACTTGAAGTAATGGCTAGATGCGAATACTTGAAAAGCTTTAGGAAAAGCACGAAACACGTAATACGTGTCTATTTTTTTTTATTATTTAATATGGGCTTACTCTTGACCTCAATCTTGCCCTAAGGGCAGAGATGAGGTCGACGATGAAACGAGCTTACCCAGAAGAAGCCTATTTACTCGCGACTTAAATAGATTGGGGTTATATGAACTCGGGAAAACCGACGCAGGCAGGGTGTTCCACTCCTTGGCTGTACGATTATATTGGCTATATAATTTGAGGGTTGCCCTGGATTTCTCTGGGACGCCATCATCAGATCTATGTTTTCTTATCATAGTACCACAGCCTTGGGATATCTTGTTTCCAACAAAAAAAGATGTGTCTAATGCGGTTCAGGCGTATTCGAGTAATTTGTGAATATAATATAAAAGAAGATTCCAACGAATTGAGAACCTTCTTTTTTTTAAAGTCGGTGAGTGAGGTTTACCTTTTATCATCAGGTCAACCTATAATAGCCTGAAAGAATACATTAAGTACATACGTATAATTTTGAAGGAATTTTCTTTCAACTCCTAACCATTGAAGAGTTGTACCTTCCATCGTCAGCGTATACACATGAGATTATGATTACCAGATGCTAAAACTTGAACAGCTTCAGAAAATATATTATGGAAAACGTATTAAGTGCCTATATTTGAGGGCTGCCCTCGCTTTCTCAGGGATCCCAACATTAGATCCTGACTAAGTGACAATGCGACTACCTTGGAAGTATAGGTACCGTTACACAAAACAAAATAATTTTGAAAATCGGGATATATGCGCGGACATAGATAAAAAAAAATACATACACACGAATAGAAAACACAATATTTTTTATACATAAGATTTTTCTTCTTGATAATATTTTTTTCAATTGTTATTATAATAAGTATTTAGGGACAGTAATTTTATATTTTTATAACCAATCTGGGGTCCTTGCAAAAGAAGATAACTAACAAAACTAACAACCTACATATAAATACAGGAAACTAACCTACTAACACATTCCAACTAGAAATTAAGTTTAATTACTGTACTGAAGCAAGGAATAAACAGGCTTTTTTATTTTATTTTATTTATAAGTATGTACGCACTGTTGGTGTGACGATCACGAGGCAAGCGCTGTATTAATAAAGACAAATACGAGCCAAATTATTATTTTTAAGTTTCAGTCGTCAAAAAATATTTAAAGCCGTATTTATGAATTACTACGTGAAAACTAAAGAGGGAGGGGTGTGCTGGCATAATTATACTACGTATGTCACACAAGGGGGGCGGGGATAAAAACTGTAAAAAATGGGTCACGTAGTATGAGTAAGTCCCTATAAGGTTCCTCAATCATGGCGCTTGGAACAGCGTCCAAATATTGGAAGATGTCTCGTATTTAACAGTATACGTTTAGTTTTAACATACACACCGTGAAAAATTAAAACAATGTTTATAATTGACTACTTTCCTGACAAAAAAAATATGATTCTGTATAATCCGTCAGTTAGATTATCGAAAAATATTGGATAGGTACGTGTTTTTTGTAAAATAATACGATCTTTCTGATCATAAGTAGGGGCTTGTGACATCACTTTCCCCATACAAAATGTACTGAAATACCTATGACGTGACACGAGTTTTCGAAGCGTCGTCATTATAGTCTCATTTTTTTGTTGATGTGATAAAAGAAAAAGATGTGTCCAATTTTTTTCGGAAATCTATCTGACGGACTAATTAGTTTTTTTTTTGTCAAGTACGCAATTCCAACCAAGATCACCAATGCGCTGGACCGACCAAATCAAAAATGCACTAGATGGTCCGCTCCACGAATGCTCGAGGCAAGCAGCAGTACGAGAGGAAGGGCGTCGAATTGTTAAGCTTGACACCACCCCTGTCATGACGACCACGACCACTCTGCCAAGAGTGTGACGATAGAGAAGAAGAGACCCAATTCCAACAGTTCAAATAATCCCATTACGTACCTAACATGCATTACATGGACTACCAAAAATAATACAACAGAAAAAAAAACTTTGTGGTAATAAAAAGGGCAAAGGTTTGAGGCAATTCTGGTAAATAACGTACTTAGTATGGATTTAGTACTCATCAAGAGACTGCACAAAGAATCTCATTAGTCATTATGTATGTTTCGGAACATACAAAGGACAGTGGGCCTTTATGTAAACGTTTTTTCCTACCGCCAAATTGACTTATTGCTTGTAGATATCAAACAGTATCTAAATATATTTTGAACTCGGCTACATGTATAGATAGATGTAGCCGAGTTCAAAATATATTTTATTATATCATTTTTATATTTTTATATATTTATATATACATATATAGGTATATATTATATAAATATTTAATGTTATGTTGGTTTGTGGCTTTTGGTTTGTGGCTTCAAAAACTCAAAAAAATTTGCACCGATCGAGCTGAAATTTTAGAATAATATATAAGCCGCCTTTTTTTTTTGGTGGGTGGAAAATCATCGAATAACCCCCCCCCCCGCTCTTGGGCAGAGCGAAGGGGAGTGTCAGACTTTTACTGACTAAAAACCAAACCCTTGTGTCGGAGCCGCGTTATCCTTTCGACAAGCCACAGCCCCGACGGGATATATAATTATAATCCGCCTCAAAAACAATCTTACTGTAAAAACAATCTTTGAGGCGGATATATAATCCGCCTCAAAGATTGTTTTTACAGTATCCACGCGGGCGATGCCGCGGGCATCAGCTAGTATTATATAATTATGTACCTATATCTTTCATCTACCTTATTTATAAAAAGTTTCACAAACGTAGAATATAAACGAAAAACGTGTACCTATTTAGACTAGATTATTATTATTATGACCTCTTAGGTATAACCGGAAAAAAAATTGTACCTACCTACTTCAATATTTTACTTATTTATTTATGTAAAATACAATTGTACGAACACTTGTATTTTGCATAAATAAATAAGTACTATAAATGAGCATTAAAATTTGACATTAAAATAATAGGGTAGTTAATAAAAAATAATAAAAATGAAGACGAATGACATGTTGTGACGTCACATTGCAGTCCATTTTTACCGACCAGTGACGTCGAAAGCCTTCACACATGATCTTTGACGCGTTTTTATCTTCGTCAATTTTTATTAATTTGATAAAACAAAAAACACGTATCCAATATTTTTCGATAATCTAACTGACGGAGAAAACAGATTTTTTTGTCAGGAAACATCCCTATTTGACTTGTAAATTGATAAATAATTTGTTAGGTTGAAGTGTTAAGAGGAAATGCGAGTGCTGTCTCTTTCTACTATCGCTGTCTCTCTCCGTCCTCCTGCCCTCAAATTCGTGCGATAAGGACAACTATAGAAAAAAGTTAGAATTCGAGGTTTGGCTCTCGCCTATTTCCTCCTCCAATATTGAACCAATTTAAAAGATATTTTAGACAATGAATAAGGAGGTTATATACTACGCCGCTATGTTTTTCTTTTTTCGATAATAGTTGTCAAATTTGTACACTAGGACTCTGTTAACAGCGATCTAAACAAGCAATTTTGAGCATTTTTTGAGGGTTCTAGTGCTTATAAAAATAATTTATCACCAAAAAGGAAAACATAGGGGCATAGAAATAGTTAATATTTATTATTCTGTAAAAAACCATTGCTCTAGGGTCATTAACCAAAAAGAAAACAGGCGAGAGCGTTTGTATGGAGAAAAGACCACTCGCGTTTCCTCTTAATTAGGTACCTACCCTAATTACACCAACTTCGCTAAATTATGTTTGGTTATCCCACGGGCCACGTCCATATTTATATATGAAAAGATCACAAACAATTGATTACAGTAGTCGTTTCCCAACTTTTGGCCAAGAACATGATTTATTTATTTATTCAGTAACACATATACTTACATTTATTTTAATTGGTAAGAAAAGTAGTTATAAATTGCTAGTAGTCTAGCTAGTCCCAAGTAATGGGTCTGGGTGGAAGCACAATTTACTAATAGTCAACAATATACTAAGTGTAACCCTCTGGAATCCCGCCAAAGAACAAAAAATATGTCAATAATATTATTTCCTTTAAAAACAAATCCCTTTGTTATTATCCTATCCCATTATGACATTACTAATATGAGACATATTTGTTCATTCTCCTTTTCGTATGGGTGATGTGTAATGTATAAAAAGTTCAATAGCATGCGGTAATATTGTACGGCGAGACGCGATGTCATAGTCGGCGTGGCGCAGGCGCCTCTCCTGAACTCCCCCCAACATGCATTTTAATACCTCAAGCCAGTGTTTCAAGTGTTTGTTTGTTAGTCCCAAAAGTCTAAATTCGTTCATTTCCACGCCGCGCTCGTGCGGCGCTGACGTCTCCCGTCAACATCACGTCACGTCGCGTATTAGTAACCAGTGTTGACTTAATTAAGGACGTTAGGGTTAAACGAAATTGTGCTGCGCAAAATATTTGTGCTTTTGCGCTTACAGTGATAGTGACAAAGTGTAAAGTGTATGTGTTTTTGCATTTTCTGGATTGCGCGGTGCGTGTATTTTATGACGGTTGGCGAAATTTTTAAGAGATTTTGCTGCACACTGCTGAATAATAACAGGGTAGGTAGTCCATGTTTCAATTATCCAATACTATAAAATAAGCAATTTATTGAATGGAACTTTTCAACCTCAGTCTAAAATTACTCAAATACTGGAGATAGCAAATAATACTCAAAGGAAACATCTCTTTTTCTAATAACAAAACAAATCTGCATTCATAGATCTTTGATAAATCACTTGCCACACTCTGGAATCGAATCGCAAATTTCGATCAAATTAGGGATACGGGCAGACCACGATCTGGGCTAACACATAGAATACTTTTTTGTTTGACTTTTAACCCGGTAGCATGACCCCATGTAATAATTACCAACGTGTGCGAAGCCGTGGACAAAAAGCATCAATTGCAAATAAATAGGTATGCGGTCACTGTTTTTTTTTTCTCGTAGCTTAATAATAACTGTTACTCGGGTCGATCTTTAAGTTAAGCCGCGCTTGTCTAGGGTGGCCTGTGGATGGGCGACCGCCAACGGTATACCGGGCTTTTATTTATACATAAATAAATACATTTTTAAATATTCATATAAAATAATTTAAGAAAAACATTTGAAACTATATAAAATAATACTTAGCTATTATTTTTTTAATTATTATTAATTGTATAGACCATGTCTGAAATAAATGAATGAATTAATACAAGACAGTCTCCAGATACACTGGTGTATGTCATCCACCAAGCTCGCTGCTTTTAATGTTTTTGTTTAGTTACGGTAGACCGGTAGTATAACCCGGTTCATTAAAGAAAGGAATCTAAAATGGCGGTTTTTATCATGTCCTCACGCTCGCACACTATAGTGAGCGAGCGAGAGGACATGCCATGTGTTGCCATTTTAGATTCCTTTCTTTAATGAACCGGGTTATAACTGCGACGTGACTTGGATGCCGCGTACGAAATTGTTTTGTAGATATTATGTAGAAATATAAAGAGTGTAAAAATTCCGACGCTTTTTGATTTTTAGGGTTCCGTACCATAGGGTAGAACTAAACGGGCACCTATTACTAAGACTTCGCTGTCTGTCCATCCGTCTGTCTGTTAGTGACAGAACCGGCTGTCAAGAACCGCGATAGCTATACTAAATAATAATATATACTAGACAATTGGAATTTTCATTAAATATATGTTTCTGTTGCCGCTATAACAACAAATATTAATAACAAAATAAAACAAATATTTAAGGGGGGCTCCCATACAACAAACGAGTTTTTTTTACCTATAGATAATGGTACGGAACTCTTTGTGCGCGAGTTCGACTCGCACTTGGCAGGTGTTTATAGTAGGTATTGTATGTATTTCGTGCAAAAGAGTGGCGCGTGCCCGCAATGAAATGAGGCCAAAGCACAATTAAACTCCTGCTGATATTAGTAATAAAAAAAAAGTTTAGGTAAGCATTCATTTATTTAGGGTGACCACGGAACATGTTTTTTTCGGTTCGTTCGATTTTATTTAAATTAGTATTTATTTATTTACCTTATAAATTGAATCTTATTAAAAGCTGCTAAAGCCAAGTTACCAAACGACGCCATGCAAAGTTCATAACTTACATTTTCCTTTTTTTTTCTATTAAATAGCAAAGGGTCGAGCATGAAAATATTATAGATGAAAGGAGTTTTTTAATTATTTTATTTATTCTTATTCTTTATTGCACACATAAAATAACAAATATAAACAAAAATTACAAAAGGTGGGTGGAAAATCATCGAATGACCCCCCCCGCTCTTGGGCAGAGCGAAGGGGAGTGTCAGACTTCTACTGACTAAAAACCGAACCCATGTTCCTTCTTTGCCCTTGCGCCGAGGCCACGTAATCTAGTACAAATACCGCGGCCCCGACGGGCACAATTATAAAGCTAAACGTAACGTAACGTAAGCTCGCCTTTGTACATAAACAATTATAAAGCTTATGTACAAAGGCGAGCTTACGTTACGTTTACACCACGTGCCCGTGCTAGGGCTTCTGGTCCTCACTCCTGGTTCATTAGTCTGGACACTTAAAGTCCTTAGCCTGATGGCAGAGTTACCTCTCAGATCCACATGGCGGGCAGCGAAGGGTGCCCTCTCCAGTGATGCCCTAAGTCGAGGTCCGTACCCCAGAGGGGGTACCCTTATTTCGCTGTCACTTAGTCTATAAGTTTTTACGCCCTAGCTAGAGGTCTTATAATCAAGGCATTCACTGGATTGTCTGCCAAAGCTGGCATGGCAGAAGCCAGCCTTATGGGCTGTACTGCGAGAGGTTTCCTTACGTTGTTTTCCTTCACCGAAGCAATTGATAATTTTAAATAGGCTCATTTCAAGGAGTAGTTAATGGGTTCGAAACACAACTGGCGCGTAACTTTGTGTAATTTATTTATTTACCTCTGCTCTCAAGACCTCGTGGCATTATAACAGCCGCCCAGGTCGAACTTCAGGTTAAGCCGCACTGGCCTAGGCTGGTCCGAAAATGGGTGACCACCCATTCCAAACAAAGTTTTCTCTGGACCTTGGAAAACACGTTAAACGCCGTTGGTCCCAGTTGTCTAATGCAGATTAGATTGACAAACTTTTGGGCCACTGACTACCTGACTGTAGTCCTGAGTAGTGACCCGCAAGTCTGTCAATCTGTCTTACCAACAGGGCCCCGAGTCTGCTATTCAATAGTGTCAGAATGGTCGATCATTGATCTCATAATGGTTGATTTACGACAAGCCAAAAAGTACCTTAAGTCGACAGGCATAAGGTACTTTTTGGCTTGTCATCAATCAACCATTATGAGATCAATGATCGACCATTCTGACACTATTGAATAGCAGACTCGGGGCCCTGGTTTGTGGTGGTCAGATAGGCTGTCGCTCTACCTAAAACATTAGTATTCAGATTCATTTGGTTAGACTGGAGGCCAAACCCAATTGGGAAAAGGATAGACAGATTATTACCACCACTACTTTAAAAATGGTAAAGGAAAACATCGAGAGGGAACTGACATTATCCAAGGCAAACCTAGAACCAAAAATCCATGACATGTGCTTCACCAGCCCACCCCAGGCTCGCGTGATGGATAAATGGTAAAGTCCACTCCCTCATAGAGGGGAGCCCTGTACGCGCAGTAGATAGGTACTAAATATGATCCTTTTTTTTGTGGATTTGAAATCATCAAATAACCCCTTCTACTCTGGGTGGATGCGGAAGAAGGTGCCAGATTTGAACTATTAGCACTATTAGTCAGTTAAACCACCCCATGCTCTTTCTTAGCCCTTCATGTTTTTGGGCCGTAGTACCTATCTCTTTCGAACAGTCCTGCAACCCGGTAAGCGTGGCGCGTCGATCCTTGCGGAATCCTTCCATTAAATATCTGATCCTAGAGTTCTTAGTCCGGTCCAATTTTCAGCCGGGTGGGAATTAATGTAACCGTACTATAACCTTACCCTTATTTTTTGGTCTAATTTGACCGGACTATCTGTCAGTGCCAGGTTTGCAAGTGACATCTCAAATTCTCATTGTTGTTTGCCGATTTTTACGCAGACGGAATCACGACGTTCTTTATATAATATAATCAAGTATCTATAACAGACGTGTTTATTTTGGTGCAGCAGGTCGATGACCTATATTCACATTGGACCGGATCATACTCGTGCGGTGCAGCGTTTGTTTCTTTGGATAACCTTGAAATCTATGCATTTATACCTATTGTTTTTTTTATATTTATACCTACCTCAGATACACAAATAAATAGAATTGAAGTGTCTGTTGAACAACGATAACGATACTCATAACACATTTTCATTATATTTTTGTCTTTCTGTCTTGTTCCGGCTAACCTCATAAACGGCTGGATTTTTACTGGACTTACGGATGTTAAAAGTTGTAACTTAGGCTACTTTTACTTTTGCCCTCGATAGCGAATCAAGTGCGGGGCAGCGGCAAAGCGACAGTGTCCTTCCTTACCCTTGTTGCCAACAGGTTATACGGGCATTGCTTGCTGCACTGACTTGCATGCACCCGTACAGGGCGTGGGGCAGGTAAAATTGTAACAATGGGTACATTATACAAAATTATATTATACTAGCTGATGCCCGCGGCTTCGCACGCGTGGATACTGTAAAAACAATCCTTGATGCGGATTATATATCATTCTAAAATTTCAGCTCGATCGGTGCAGAACTTTTTGAGTTCTTGAAGCGTACACAAACCAACATTACATTTTTATAAATATACTAGCTGATGCCCGCGGCTTCGCCCGCGTGGATACTGTAAAAACAATCCTTGATGCGGATTATATATCATTCTAAAATTTCAGCTCGATCGGTGTAGAACTTATTGAGTTTTTGAAGCGTACACAAACCAACATTACATTTTTATAAATATATATATATATAGATACTTACCTATTATTTACATTACCCTGATACTTTTAATTTATATCATTTTAAATTCACTCGAATAACCTTAATTATTATAAAATTTTAACCAAACCTTCCTGGAGAACCACTCTATCCATTGGTGAAAACAGCATGAAAATTGGTGCAGTCGTTTTTGAGTTTATGGCGAACAGACATACAGACAGACGCGTCGGAGGACTTTATCGTACCGTTCATCTGATTGCGATAAAACTTTGTCAAATTATTGCTTGCACTTAACGTACCGAGAAAAAAAAAACACCGCCGTCTATAGTAATTGAAAAAATTGGATTCAAGCTCCTTGCAACCCATGTGTGGGCTTTTCAATTTTTTTTTCTTGAAATAAATAAAAAAAGTTCGACAAAGTAATTTCTTCTACGAATTGACAAAACGAAAATCTAACATATACGAGGTGTAGTGCGAAAAAAAATGTTGTCATGGAACTGAAGATGCACCCCCTGAAAATTATCCTGAATTCCTGACGGCGCCTATGTGTTGAAATTTTATTTTCGCACACGTCAGCCGTCCCTGGGGATCGTGCTCTATTACCTACCTAATATTATTTGTTTCTTTTTCCCTATTCCGTTTTTTAATGGCCCAATACCTCGTCACTACACGAATAATAAATTAATAATACCCACCAAAAATCTTCTACTATATAAAAATAAGTCGGATTTTCCTTCCTGACGATATAACTCCAGAACGCACGAACCGATTTCCATGGTTTTGCATTCGTTGGAAAGGTCTCGGGCTCCGTGAGGTTTAAAGATACTTTTTTTTTTTAATATGTTCAAATATATTAGGTAGGTAGGTAGGGTAGTAGGTAGGGTAGTAGATAGGTAGGTAGGAAAAACGCATTGCAACGCATGCGCGGGTTCAGCTACTTAGTGTTATATAATCTATACTAATATTATAAAGCTGAAGAGTTTGTTTGTTTGTTTGTTTGTTTGTTTGTTTGTTTGAACGCGATAAACTCTGGAACTGCTGGTTGGATTTGAAAAATTCTTTTTGTGTTGGATAGTTCATTTATCGAGGAAGGTTATAGGCTATATAACATCACGCTACTACCAATAGGAGCGGAGCATAAATGAGAAATGTTGCAAAAACGGGAAAAGAACATTCCTTTCTGAGAGCTTCCGTTGCGTGCACTGTGAAAACGGTTTAAGTTACGAGAATATCATGTATGAAGTAATTATTTGTCTTTAAAAGTTCTAAAAAAAAGTCCGCGACAGCATCTGTCTATCTTTTAAGATTGACTCACTGTAACCATTTTTTACTATTAAAATGTTAGGTTAAAAAGAATTATTTTTTGCGAAGCTTATTTAACCCATATGGTATTAATCTATATCTAAATAAATGTGTTCGTTAGAACGGAAATTTAATATAGAATATTTGTGCTCTTTACTCTATACAGTTTAAACAAATATCTTAGAAGATATCGCAATGTAAAAATACCCGCGCGGAAAAATAATTACGCGGGTTGCGTCGCAATGTAGGTACGGGGGATTCTGGCTGGCCTCCGGGAAATTCAAATTCAAACAAAATAATGTTTACAAGTACAGGGTGTTATCGACATCGTATATTTAACAGTAAGAGATATTTATAGTAATTTTCATAAAGCTAATTTTAGTATAATCTTAACTAATATTATAAAGAGGAAAGATAAAAATTTTTGTTTGTTACGATTTAACTTAATAATTTTGGTTGGATAGTTGATTTATCGAGGAAAGTTATAAGTTAAATATAGAGACGCAGACAAAGTTGCGTGGGTCAGCTAGTTTTGAATAAAATAATAACTAAATGTACTCACTCTATCGTTTATTTGCAGGGTATCGAATCGAAGAACCAAGACATTACATACTGCAAAATAAAACAAAATAATCAGCAATCATGGAGAGCGGTAAGTTTGAATTAAAATCATTAAATAATAATTGGATGGCTTTTTCGTTAATTGGTGAGCAAAAACGCAACACCGGAAAAGTCAAAGCAAGTGTTTACTCATATTGATGCTGCTAACTGCAGGTACTCCTTTGCCTAACCCTGGAAGGTAACAGGTGTGATGATAATTATGTAGATAATTATCTTTAAATCGAGTCTTCAACTTCGATGGTAATGAAATTAATCAAACCTGAGACACTAGACCGGATATTTAGTTATTAGCTAAATAGACTGGAATAACGAAATATCCTGTCTATCAAATATCTTTAAACAAATAATAAATAAATCAATTTATTGACACACACAAGACAAGAAAACAATAACTATAGAGCATTGATAAAAACAGTACATCAGTAGAAGTAGAGTAGACGACTGAACAGCGTGACACAATCACACAGCACAGCAAGACATAGGTAACAATTAGATAAAAGAGTTATAGTAATTATAAACCATACAGAAATAAAAAGATAAATAAATTAAGGAATAACCACTAAATTGAATAATACTAACAATCAAAATAAAATCAATTCATATTAATTTCCTGTGATGTCTAGTTGTCTACTGTGTGTACATAAGTGCCATAGTTTTAGAAGTTATTTTCTATCCTGGTGGCTGACCATGACCTAGCAGTATCGTTTTAGTCTGACTTCTAATCTGTATCTTTCAAATGATTCTCAATTATTTTCAATCCTTACGTAAAAGCTTGATTATTGGGGCCATGTCAACAAGTTAATTTGCATTTTATTTTTCTGTTGCAGTTAACGTTCTGACGCAGATGAAGGAGTATAACTTCAATAAACCAATTAACGTAGAAATGATATTTGATGAAAGCGACGACGATGGTGACACATCATTTCAAAATGAAAATGAAAGTGAACATAAAACTATTAACGATAATAACAACAATGAACAGGTTGCTGTCGTGAACAATGATTCGGAAAAAAAATGTACTAATTCAGAAAATCAAATCAACCACGAAAGTTTAAGTACGTCCATGTTAAGTTTAAAACCCATTGAAGAAATAATGGAAGACATCAAAGAAAACGATTTAAACAAAAGCGAAACAATAACAATAAGAGAAAACACAAATGACGTTGGACATTATCATAATCAAACCATACCCGATGGCAATCAACATGCAACAGTTTTAGTCAGTAATGACACAGTTCTTAACGCTGCAAATGTACCTGTTTCACAACAAATCAACGATCACCATGATCCAGTTACCTCCATTGATAAATTATTAAATAAGCTATCTGAACACATTGTTCTTATTATGCAAGCGTTTTATCATTACGGAGTAAAAAAACCAAACGAAGATATACAAAAAAAAGAAACTATATTTAACTTTATTAAATCCCATTTTTTCGAGTTATCGTATACGACAGTCGAGTCAATATTATTGCCACAACAACAAAATAAAATCTTTATTAATCAATTCTTAGATAACACTGTCTCAATCGCCAAAAGCAAATCTTTGAAATGGAGTTGTCAGAGGCGCCACGTGATGCCATTTTATCAGGAATTAATGATATGGACAAAGAAGAAAAGTGAATACATTAAAAATAATAACGGACCGTGTCCTTCTAATGAATATGTTATGTTAAAGAAACAACTGGTCAGACCGCTAGCACCATTGAATCTACCACAGACTGAAATCGTTGCAAAGCATACTAATATTGAACCACCACAAACACAAAATAATCTATGCATATTTTCTTCTGGAACTCCTGGCCACGAAATCAGCATTAATATCGATGCAGATACATTCATACAAATTACCGAAAAACAGAACTGTGGAACAGTGGCACAGAATGTAAGTCTTAATAATAATGTCCCAATGTGTGAACCTACCAGCGAAAAGACAGCAGCTGTAAGACCAAGATGCGGAAATCGCGTCAAGGAGATCCAAAAGACGAGTCCACAATATAAACGACAGCGACGTCCACCACCAGTACAGCTGCACCAAAACTACCAACATATAACTGACAGGCCACAGCAGTACATTCAATCGAATGCCAACAATTATAATCAAATATATTTGAATCAAACATATTATAATAGTATTGGAGTACCTCACCAAAACCATCAACAACCAAATCCAAGCTATCCAGATCAAATCCACTATATTAACACTAATCGACCACCGCCGCCGACTTACAAAGATCATTTCAATAATATGTTCTATGATAATAGCACAAATTACAATATTCCTATGGTAAGAGCTGTACCAACAGATTAAATCTATTATTTTCGAATAGCTTTGATATCTTTACTAATTTATAATAATGATTGCAGCATGGAACGCGGATGGTAAATCAAGTATCTTCTAGTCCAGTGATAACGAGTGTGACTTCCTTGAATCCGAAGACAGTTCGTTGTTGTATGTGCGGCAAGAGTACTGCAAGGCCGTGTGGACCCTACCTTTATTCGATGTATTCCCCCTGTACAGTTACACCCATTTACTGCAGTTATCTTTGCCAGGTAATTATGTTACAATTTATATAACATGTGACGTCCATCTCTGAATCCCCGTGGTTGATTATTACGGCACACATCCTCTTGGAGAGGTAGTTTTGTTTAACCTTTAATAATATTTTCAACAGGTTAAATATTACTATAAAATTAATCAAATACAAGGTGCAGTTTTGCATCTTCGTCAAAATTCAGGAGATTGTCTCTTAGGCTCCTAGCACACCATAATAACATACCGTCGTTTTTGCGTCGGGGGTTAAAATCGCAAAAATCCGCATCTACGGCGCCGTGTGCCTTAAAAGAAAAAAAAAGAAAAGATAAATCAATTTAAATTACTGTACTTTTTCAATACTTATTATACCTACTCTGTCTTTTGATACCTGTTGCCTGTTGTTTGCGCCGTGATTTTTAGTTAGGGACTAGGAAATTATCGAATAAACATTTGTGTGTGTGTGTGTGTGAAAGCGTGGTTATGGGGCGAGAATCAGACAAGCTGCGTTGGTTCTCACTTACCGATTTTCGTTTAAAAGAAAAAAATACCTGCCCATTTTATTATTGATTCGAGTTTAGTAGTTACCTCCTTGAACTTGATGAAGATGCAAAACGACAGCCTGTATCCCTAAAAATAGATTGTTGAAAATACTAAAAACATGAAATAGCTGATCTAATCAATAAACCCTCTGGAAAATTGCCAACGGGTTCAATGTCAAGCGGTAATTGACAAGGAATCCGAAAGTTTCTTCAAATATTTTAAAGTGAAATCGTTTACTCTTGTTGTTTTTACAATTTGATTTCCTGTTGGAAGAATAATTATTATTGTGGTGAAATTAAGCAAAATGTTAGTGGGTGTTACGGTCAAGAATTTCTTACGGTTGATGCGACAAGGTAACCCGCGAAATTCGTATTTTCGTACCCAGAGCATGCGAAATAATAGTGGACGACAAAAGTATCAATTAAGTGTACCTACTCCTTCACTTACACCACAGCTTGCACAAAAAAATCCAAGCTAACTGAGTAAAGAGTACCAATCTATATATATAAAAATGTTATGTTGGTTTGTGTACGCTTCAAAAACTCAAAAAGTTCTGCACCGATCGAGCTGAAATTTTAGAATGATATATAATCCGCATCAAGGATTGTTTTTACAGTATCCACGCGGGCGAAGCCGCGAGCACCAGCTAGTTAAAAATAAAATTAGAAAATGAAGACTAAGTAGGGTCGTTTCGCCGGTTAGCGACCAGTTAGCTGAGTTGCCCACTTATGATAAAGAAAAAAAAATGTTGTCTACACGCAAAATAGTTTATGTTAATGTGAATTTGTCCCAAATATAGTCTAGTTTGGATACAAAAACATAAAATAAAGTACATTCATACAAAAATATTTATAATCTATATATATAAAAATGTTATGTTGGTTTGTGTACGCTTCAAAAACTCAAAAAGTTCTGCACCGATCGAGCTGAAATTTTAGAATGATATATAATCCGCATCAAGGATTGTTTTTACAGTATCCACGCGGGCGAAGCCGCGAGCACCAGCTAGTTAAAAATAAAATTAGAAAATGAAGACTAAGTACCTATAAATTAATATTTATAAAACTTTTTTTATTCCAGGAATTGGACAGCCAGTTTAACAAGCGAGCGTGGCCTAATACGTAGCAACAAAAAGTACAAAATTATATTATTTTATATGAGATATATTTTAAATTATAATTGAATATGAATATAATTAATAAGTACATTCAAAACTTGACTCATGATTGTTTTATTTTGTTTTGATTATTATTTTACATGCACCTGAATGATAACTCATTCAAGTTTCATTCATGCAAGAATATCGCGCATACGACAATGTAAGATCGAAATTGGTGCCAAGCTGCTGCGATATATCGAGCAATAACGACGACCCTTTTTCTCAGGAACGCGTGGAGGTATTACTTGAAGGGTGGCTACCCTTCAAGTACCTAACAACGGGGGTGATGTTATGTTAACTCTGTAAGTCAGAAGACTTCGGTCCGGGCACATACCGCTAAACAAATTTGCTTTTATGATTTTGTTTTTTTGGTAAATCCGATTCACCAAAATGTGCTGAGTGTGACATAGTTGAGGATGTTTACCATGTGTTGGCTGAGTGTGCCCGGAGTGAGGTGGAGAGGGTCAGCTTTAGGCTGGAATATGGTAGGGATCTGCGGGAACTGGGCATGTGTAATTTGATTCTGGCCCGTCCTCTATCAGATGAGGCTAAATGTATTTATAAATTAGTTAAATTATCCATTAAGGGTAGATAAGTAGATATCTTTTTGTGAGGCCTATGAGGGTGGCATGATCATGTCTGATCAAACCCTCCATAAAATGAATAAAGATTTAAAAAAAAAACATGTCGCGCAAGTGTCTTTCGCTTTAAAGGCCCGACTCACTCACGCCACTTCATGGGTTAGCCAGAACCCAGAACGCGATGTGGTCGTGATACATGAGCCGCAATGCGATTCCACTTATTGGTCGTTTTAGTTTGAAAGAACGCAATCTGAGCGATGTTTACTAAACAGCCACGCACGGCATGTAATGAATGTGATGATGCCTAAATAAATGTATCAAAGTGGTCGAATGTAAAAATATACACAGTTTTTTTAGGTTTTCTACTTCATAGAACTCGGAATTCACATCATCTGAACTAGGGATTGCAATTTTTTTTTTTTTTAAATCAGGATTTCTGTATTCTTGTCCGATTAAATTCCGGATTATCCGGCTTTTTCGAATTTTTGAGTGTTTTAAGTTGATTTGTTAAAATTGGAATTAAATAGCATAAATTATTTAAAATCAGTATTTATTCGCTCAAATCACAGCACGACAGAATAAAATCAACTAAAATAATGAACAATTTAAAACTTAGGGTATAAGTACGTCATTTTTCCCGTTATAAATTTACATAAACATAAGTTACATATTAAGTAACATTTAACATAAACTGTTCTTAAACTTTATATTATTAGGGACTTAACATAACGTAAACTTAAGATAATTGAGGTATCCTCCTCCTCCTTTTTTATAAAAATGCAGTCTCACGAAAAAAGTTTAACGTAAGTCAGTTACAAATAAGAAAATAATTACTCAATAAATTAGTCAGTCATGTCATAATAGTAATACGTATTTTAATCAGTCTTCTTTAGAAAACAAGATCTTAAAAACATGTACACACGGCTACACATCAAGCTATACAAAACCAGTATAATCTGATCGTTCGTTGTGGGAAAAGGTCTAGTAAAGTGAGGCCAAGATTAACTGGTTTTGTATAGCTTGATGTGTAGCCGTGTGTACATACGAGTAGTGTCTTTTTTTTAATTAAAATGGGCTTAGATGAAAAAGCTCTAACACTGCAGAACTGCAGAATCTTCTACGCGCTAAAGTCGCGGAATCACGTTTTTGTAAAACTCTCGCACGCACAACGCACGGTCTGCTCCCGAAAAACGCATCATAGCGACTGAAATACAGAATTCCCAAGAGCCAGGCTACCGATACCGATTGACATAACCCCCGCGACACTTGGACTCGTTGCGTTCACGCATTGTATTTTTTTTTTAATTTTAGCGCTACGGTAGCTAAATTTTTAGAATGTAACATGCACAATTGCTGCTAAATGGTGCAAAATTTTCTAAAATATTCATATGTTACTTAACGAGTTCCAGGGTGGCTCCTCAATTCAGACGTTTAGATTGAGGAGCCACTTTTGCATTAAATATAACTAGTGATATTACTACTATATTTTGCTGCTAAATCTAGAATTCGTGCTGCAAAATCAGCTACATTGCTGCTAAATAATAGTGAGATCAGATTTTAAAAATGGGATGTGGCTCATTAATCCTTACGGACATAAAAATTATGGTCACCTCACAATTTTAATGGATGTTTGTATGGGAAAATTTAAATGATCAATATCTTTGAAACTACACTGAGAAAAAAGTATTGTTAAATTAACAATAAAAGTTTGCGAAATAGGAGCCAACAGAGTAAGTTTGTTGCCGCAGCAACTTTTTTATTGCGAAAAACTATTGCGAATGTGACAAAGTGGAAATGTGTACTTTGTGGATTATCACATAGCGAATTTCACAAACGCTCGTTTTCACAAACTTACTCTGTTGGCTCCTATTTCGCAACTTTAAACGTGGAGATATCACAGTGTTAAACTTATATAATCTAGCAACGTACAGTTTGCTATAGTTGCAATCTTACAGTTGCGATTAACGCAATGTAATCTTTCAACATTGTGGTTCCAGCTATGTACACTTTGCTTTGTTAGCAACCTTCAAGTTGTGGTTTCAACAAAGTTGTGATGTAAAAACTGGCCTGCAGTTGTGATTAACGCAATGTTATCTGTCAACCTTGTGGTTCTAGCTACGTACACTTTACTTTATTAGCAACCTTCAAGTTGTGGTTTCAACAAAGTTGTGATGTAAAAACTGGCCTGCAGTTGCGATTAACGCAATGTTATCTGTCAACCTTGTGGTTCTAGCTATGTACACTTTACTTTATTAGCAACCTTCAAGTTGTGGTTTCAACAAAGTTGTGATGTAAAAACTGGCCTGCAGTTGCGATTAACGCAATGTTATCTGTCAACCTTGTGGTTGTAGCTATGTACACTTTACTTTATTAGCAACCTTCAAGTTGTGGTTTCAACAAAGTTGTGATGTAAAAACAGGCCTGCAGTTGCGATTAACGCAATTTTATCTGTCAACCTTGTGGTTCTAGCTATGTACACTATGCTTTATTAGCAACCTTCACGTTGTGGTTCCAACAAAGGCGTGATCTAACATTGTGATGATCGCCATTTTACCATTGCTATTTCCGCAGTACTATATTGCAGGTATAGCAATGTTACCATTGCTGCTCCCGCAGTACAATATTGCTGGAGTAGCAACATTGTACTATGGGAACATAAATGGTAGCATTGCTATTTCTGCAATATGGTACTGCGGAAATAGCAATGGTAAAATGGCGATCATCACAATGTTAGATCACGCCTTTGTTGGAACCACAACGTGAAGGTTGCTAATAAAGCATAGTGTATAGATTAGCAATAGTAGAATTATTTAGCGTTGCACATGCCAGCAATGCACAGAGCTTCTAGAGTGCTAAAATCTGAAGCCCGGTGTATTAATCATGTGCAACGTCTTAGAAACGGGAATGACTATCTACATAATAAAAAGCAGTTATCAAAATGTCACCAATTTTTAATCAAACATTAAGTTATAATTAAACACGTAGGTACAGCTTGTAAACCCCTTTTCGATCAAACTATTAGTAATAGTAAACACAAAAATTAAAGTTTAATTATACGTCGAACAATGGGTCCGCCATGATATTAATATTATGTGTTCCGTTTGACGTCCGAAGTCCATTATGAGAGAGTACTCGCTTCCTTCCATGAACAGCTGCTAGTTGTCGTAACTTCCGCCTCGTAATCGCGCTACTAGCGCCCCCAAACGCCATATCTGTGAACTACTTTCAAAAACCGCATACAAGCCGCCATGATGAAGTCTTATGTCATTGTTGCGTCGTTTTCCGAACTGTGCGCAGCTTTGTTAGATTGTCAGTTATTTCGAATTTTAAACGATAATTTTTATTTTTAGAACTTTCGAGATTAAAGTAGAAAGTTTATTTGAATAACTAAATTAATTTTCCGTCTCGTGAACTGTGGTTATTTTAAAACAAAATGGACGGTGAAACAATCGCGCCAAACGATAATTCGCGAAAAAGAACGCGGAGTTCGAGTTCTTCATCGTCATCGAAGAGAAGTGATACAGTGTCATCGGAGAGTGATGGGGGTGATCCAGTGCCGCGCAAGCGCCTGCGGCGGGTACGTGAGCGCTCTCTCTCGCAAGATTCCGAACTGGATCGCAGGTTTGACCTACTTTCCCAGCGGTTGGTGAGTCATGTCAATAATGTTTTATCAAATTACATGATAGCCAATAGTGCTCCATTAGCACAAAGCCTACCCACCACGCAAAATAATATTGGCACCGCATTACCTTCAACATCGACTGGTCCTACCTTCAATTTTCAAGAAAAAATTTTACGCCCGCCGCAGCTTACCCCATGTTTTGAACAAATTGCAAATCTAGAGGTTTCGGTTAAAGAACCTAGTATACCTAAAGCAAATCCAGAACGTGTAACGAAAATAGCAGAAATGCAGAGGTTTGACTCCCCGGATTGGAATGCTGTACGTTACACAGAAGTACAAAAGAAATATGTAGCTTTTCCTAGTTTTGTCGAATTGAAGGTGAACGAAGAATTGCGACGTTTTGAAGATCCATTTTCACCATTAAGATGGTTTCAAATGGAACGCAGTTTCGCGGCGTTATCTAATGCTTTCCTTACTCAAAACGAGCACGTGAACGCGGCATTACAGAAACTAATTGATTGGTCTGCTAATTCGGATACACAATTATCTTCAAATAACCTCTTTGACAAACTAAAAGAGTTGTTTGGTGCGGAGTCATCTTATAAAACGGCATCGCATGATATTCTCCAAATTATTTGCGGTAAACGAGCAGAAGTCATAGAGACGCGACGCCGCTCATTATTAAAAAACATTAAAAGTAAATACATTCGCGACGATATAGAAAAAATTCCACCCTCAATGGAATATATATTCAATCCACAAAATTTATCGCACTACCTACAAAAAATTGGAGGTATAGAAAAATTAGAGAAACTAAATAATAATAATAGTGCGGGAACTAGTCGTCCGATATCTGTAGAGCCTTCGACCTCTTTCCAAAATAATACTTTTCGTTCGCGACAAAACAAACCGAAGCGAAACGATAAAAGAGACAAACGAAATTTCGATTTCTCTTCAAAAAAGAAAGGAGGGGGGAAAGATAAGAATGGGAGGCGAGCGGGACATAAGCATAAATGACTATTTAATACCGAGTTTTTGGGGCGGCTGTCTTCAGCATTATATAAAAATATGGAATCATTTCGACCCTCCAAAAACCATTTTAAAAATGATATCGGGAGCTCGTATCCCCTTCAATCGGGCTCCGCCCTTAATCCTGCCTACTTTGGACAACCTGTCAAAATTTCAAACACCTGTTTCGAAAAAAATTACACTAGAAATTCGCAAGATGATTCAAGAACAAGTGTTAGAGCCTGCCCCTTCGACTCCATCGTTCATTTGCCCCCTGTTCATGATCACAAAGAGCAATCACAAAACTCGAGTGATATTCAACTTGAAAGCACTAAACATATATATGGAGCCAAAGCATTTTCATCTTTTCCACCATCAACAAATGCCTTCGTTTCTGCAACAAGGCGACTGGATGGTCAAGCTGGACCTCAGCCCAGCCTATTATCATCTCCCAATACGGACAGAACACAGATGCTTCTTACGCATCAGCTACGGTGGTCAACTTCTGCAGATGACATGCCTGCCATTCGGCCTGGCTGCTGCTCCCAGAATGTTTGCTACTATAACAAACTGGACTGCAGAATACCTTCGCACAAAAGGTCTGCGCGTCGTCGTTTATCTAGACGACTACTTAATAGTTCACCAGAACAAGGAAGTACTCAGCACACATCTAAACATAGCTGTACGCTTCTTGTCCAGTCTGGGCTGGTGTGTGAATCACGAGAAATCGATCACCAGGCCAACAAGGTCGATCGAATATCTCGGCATCAATTGGGACACACAAACAAACCGCAAGTCCCTACCACCAGAGAAGGTAAGAAAAAATCGACAGATCCTCATGGCCACACTCGTAGCGGGCAGTTGGACCCTCAAGCAGGCGCAACGCCTCTTAGGGATACTCAACTTTGCGTCCTTCATCACCCACCGGGGAAGGATGCATTGCCGAGCGTTGCAACGTCACATCCAGGTACTGCGACAACATCCTCGCCAAGCGGTACAGCTGACACAAGACGTTCGCCAAGAACTCGAGTGGTGGATGGAGAATGTAGATCAAAAGACAGCAATTCACACAGATGTGCTACCCACAAACTTTGTCATCACGGACGCTTCGGACATTCTGTGGGGTGCTCTGGTCAACAACAACAAGGTACAGGGTGCATGGCAACCCAACCAGAAAAAATGGCATTGCAATCTCAAAGAGATGTATGCTGTGATTGCTGTGTTGACGAAGGAATCCAGAGCCCTCCGGGACTCCAGGATCATTCTACAGACCGACAACAAGACAGTGGTCTCGTACATTCGAAAGGAAGGCGGCTCAAAATCACACCGATTGATGAAATTGACACGAGAATTGTTGACCCTGGTCGACGACCTCAATGTTGTACTGATCCCACACCACCTACCAGGGCTGTACAACACCGAAGCCGACCACTTGTCTCGAAATCGCGCCGGCAGCGAGTGGCACCTGCAGGTGGCAGCAACATCAAAGATTTTCCAGACTTGGGGAAAACCGGACATAGACTTGTTCGCGTCACAAACCGCACACGTTGTGATAAATTACGTTTCCCTAGATTCCTCAGACTCCAACGCCTGTTATCACGACGCATTCAGCAGATACTGGCGATACGACCTCGCATGGGTGTTCCCACCGCCGGCGTTGCTCCCACGAGTTCTGCACCACCTCAACTCAGCATCAGGTCGGTACATAATAGTAGCACCCAAGTGGAAGAAACCCTTTTGGCGACCAGACCTGAAGAATCGATCCTTGTCACGGCCGCTGAAGATCAGAGACCTGAAGAAGACCTTGGTGGACATGGTGACCGGCCTACCACCAGCTCATGTCAACGAACTGCAGTTGGAAGCCTGGCTCATTTCGGCTGGGACACCATGACAAGCGATTGGTCTCCACAGGAGAAAGATCTTCTTTTATCCTGCTGGCGACCGTCAACTCTTAAAACTTACACTCCTATTTGGGGTAAGTGGTCTTTGTGGTGTAGGCAAAATAATGTAGATTTCCGTATACCAAATCCGACAGATGTTGCGAAATATCTAGCATATTTATACATTAATCAAAAGTTAGCTTATAGAACTATTCTTGTGCACAAATCCGTTATCGCATCTATTTGTGAAACTGCCTCAAATATTAGAATTTCTTCTAGCCACATTGTTAAGCACATTTTGAAAGCAATATCAATTGCAAAGCCGTTGCCACCTAAGGTGCCCACATGGGACCCCAGGGAATTAATTACTTGTTTAAAAGAAAATACTCCTGACACCAGTAGTTTGTATGAAGTGTCTAAGCGAACGGCGACTATTTTATTATTATGTTCGGGGCGTCGAGTGCACGACCTTTTTTTTCCTTTTGCATATTGACTCTGATCATTTTGTAGATAATGGGGATTCCATAACTTTACACCCAGTATTCGGGTCAAAGACCGATAGCGCAACTTTCCAGCAATCCAGTTGGGTTTTGTTGGCATCCCAAAATCAAAATACAAATCCATTATATTGGCTCCGCATGTTAAAAAATTTATCAAAGGAAAGGCGGGGTTCATTAACAAACTTGTTCATAACTACTAGAGATCCTGTTAGAGCAGCCACACCAACTATAATTGGTGGTTGGGTAAAACGTGTTTTATCTGATGCTGGAATACAAGCCTCTCCAGGCAGTTTTAGATCGGCCGTCTCATCATTAAATTGGTTAGAAAATTATCCTATAAATGACATATTATCTAAAGCAAACTGGAGGCATGAATCCACTTTCAGAAAATTTTATCGCAAAGAAATTAGATCTAGAAACGAAATGTCTTCGGTACATTCGTTAACAAGTTTATTTCAAGTCCCTAATTGATTCTAAGTTAGCTGATTTTTTCTAATCATATTGATAAAGGTTAAATTTACATAAAGGCACGATTGTTTACTTACGTGGCCTTTTTAAATTATTTTATATAATTATTCTGCCAGTGCTTAAATGGCTAGATTTTTTCTTTATATTTAAAACTTGTGTATATGAAGGTACTTATGTTGTGAAATGGTGATTAAAAATAATATTGGTTTATAATTCACATTGCTGCTTTTCATTCATACAATCCACCAGGAGATAACAAACATATCTCTCATAATGGACTTCGGACGTCAAACGGAACACATAATATAAAAAATTTACCTTCAAATAAAATTTGTATTATGTTTCCTGAGACGTCCGAAGTCCAGGTAAGGTCTTCCTGGTGCATACCTTCCTACCGTTGTATCATTATGAGCCGAACAATGACATAAGACTTCATCATGGCGGCTTGTATGCGGTTTTTGAAAGTAGTTCACAGATATGGCGTTTGGGGGCGCTAGTAGCGCGATTACGAGGCGGAAGTTACGACAACTAGCAGCTGTTCATGGAAGGAAGCGAGTACTCTCTCATAATGGACTTCGGACGTCTCAGGAAACATAATACAAATTTTATTTGAAGGTAAAATTTTTATATTATTAATTTCATAACACTTTTTCACCACACGCACTTTTTTTACAGTTTTACTTTTCACGACGATTATCGACGCACTCGCAGACGCGCCGACGGTCATAAAACCTATTTCTGCACAGACTATGTACGTAGGTATATATGTCTCTGTGTGTCCGTGCGGTGTACTTCCTTCTTCCTTCCTAAATTCCGAAAATCCGAACGGCTAGAAGAACTAGAATTAGATAATTAAAAACAGGTGTACCAAGTGTACCGTACCAACATAACGCACGCGCCGCGGAGATATATTCTAAAGAATAAACGCTATTACGAGTAGTGTTGCCCGCCACTGCCGACCGAAGACTAAACTAGATACCGATCGATTTTAACAACTTTACCAAAATCAAACATTGTCGAGAATGAACTTTGTGATTTTCACTATAGTTGATTTGTATTTTTATCTATGTTAGGATACCCTCGCTAAGTTTGAATTGTGTCTATAGCAATTTGAACATTGTTAGAGAATTATGCACATTGTGAACTCGTGCCCTTAGAATTGTTAACCCCACAGAGTACAAATTTGCAATTTTATAAAAAAAAAAAATTCAATGCCACAACATAAAAAATCAATGTGCTGCTTAGGTATATTGCGAACGACACAAACTTTAACTTTGTGAACGCCTTTTAATAGATATTGCGATTTTATCAAAGGGGATCTTTGGTAAATTTAATTGTTAATGGTGTAATGTGATGATTATATAATATCATTAGCCAAAGCATATAAAACAAGTGCAACTTAAATTGCATACTACACAAACTTCAATTATGTGAACCCCACCCACAGATTACCAACTTATACGATTTTATCAAAGGGCTCGATAATTTTATTGCTAACGCCACAACATGTCAAAGTTAATGTCGAACACCGGAACAATGCACAAACGTATAACCTGTGAACCCTTTCTTCTTATTGTTAGCTTCGCTACCCAAGCAACATGCTCACGTGAATAATGACGTGAATTTTAAGGCATCGAAAGACGTCGCATCACGTCATTATAGACGTAAATTTTGACGTGAGGATGTCACAAATTAGTGCGTCATTAATGACGTGATCAGTTTACGTGATTTCGACGTCAATTATAACGTCTACCATGTCGTCGCATTCGTCGGCTTAATCACGTCATAAATGACTAAATTAGAGTGGTACCGAGGCGGGGCCGACCCCCGACGGGAGTGGAGCGAGCCCCGAACATCCCGTCAGCTTACAAAAATCAGATTAATAATACTGGTCCCTAGAAAGGAGGTGACTGATGAGATGACGAGAAATAGGGAAGTATGGAAGAAGAAGACATGTTGCGCCGACCCCAAATAAATTGGGATAAGGGCAGGAGAATGATCCAGTGAAGGAGCTTTCAGGTATTAAGCTAAAAAGAACAGATTGATCTTAGCCAAAAGGCCGAGAAGCGATAACACATCTAAATAAAGCAGGGGTAGTCATTCGCTCGCGGAGAATCTTAACACCGCGATTCAGAAACGTGACGTCAGCGTACAGCGCCATCTATCGAGCAGTGGCGCTACTAGATATCAAGTGGGTGGGCTCCGAATCACGTTACTTGATGACGTCTTAAAAAGCAAACGACGACATAAAGCTCCGAATCACGTCATCTTATTACGACATATATGACGAAGGACGTCATTGTTTGAAAGATGACGTCAGTTTATCGTCATTTATCACGTGAGCATGTTGCTTGGGTAACGAAACCAGCATGAATGGAATGATAGATTTAGATACATAATAGGATAAAATTACTTTTGACCAGAAATCAGCCATGCCATAAGTGAACCTCTCAGATTACCATATCGTGATTTTATCAAAGGGCCCGAAAATTGCTAACGCCACAGCATATAACATTAATGCACAGCTTATATTGCAAACCACACAAACTTTAACTTGGTAAACCCCACAGATTCCCAACATGTGATTTTAACAACGGGCCTGAAAATTGATAACGCCACAACTTATAACATCAATGTACGGCTTACATTGCGAACTACACAAACTTTAACCATGTGAACCCCGCATATTAACACTTTGCGAATATATCAAAGGCCCCAATAATTGCTAACGCCGCAATATCTAAAGTCAATGCGCAGCTCACATTGCGAACTGCACAAACTCTAACCATGTGAACAACGCATATTAACACTTTGCGAATATATCAAAGGCCCCAATAATTGCTAACGCCGCAATATCTAAAGTCAATGCGCAGCTCACATTGCGAACTGCACAAACTCTAACCATGTAAACCCCGCAAATTACCACTTTGCGAATTTATCAAAGGGCCCAAAAATTGCTAACGCCACAACGTCTAAGTCAATGTGCAGCGCACATTGCGAACTACACAAACTTTAACCATGTGAACCCCGCTAAATACCACTGTGCGATTATATCTAAGGGCCCAAAAATTGATAACGCCACAATATTTTACTGCGGGGTTCACAATATTTGCGTTTCACAAAAAAAAAGTTGCTGTGGCAGCAAAGGTTATTTTGCTGTAATCTCAAAATTATTTTGTCACTTTCGCAAGAATTTGCCCGCAATGTAAAACTGCAGCTTTGTCTCAGGATTTTTTTCTCAGTGTACACAAAGTTTCTCCGTGACAAAAACAGGTTATCCGTCACAACATTTAGAAAACATTTTGAAGGTAGATCAACAGGCAGCGGAGATACACGTGCCCAGTGAGATGGCCGTTCGTCGAACCACTATTCTTTTTTTGCATATAGAAGAGATGAATAACTTACTATTTATAGCCATCCATAAATTTCAACCCTTGTCAAAAAACTGCCTATTGAAATATCCATGGAAAGAAATTATTTAGAAAAAAAAGATAAGCAAACGAACCCCAAACCACTTAGAAAATAAAAATCTATTGAATTTAGTTTAAATAATATTACAAGACGACACTCGAAAAGCAATAAATCGTACGTTGAAGTAACCTTTTTCGGAATATCTGGACATCTGGTATAACCCGGTTCATTAAAGAAAGGAATCTAAAATGGCGGTTTTTATCATGTCCTCACGCTCGCACACTATAGTGAGCGAGCGAGAGGACATGCCATGTGTTGCCATTTTAGATTCCCAGATGTGTAAAATGACGACGCGCATGAGAAAGCGCGTACGCAACAGCATTTGGCGGAAATCGACCCGACGCCATGCTTTTGACCAATGAGCAAGCGTCCTACACAAGACAGCCAATGAAACAGATTACTTGCGTTTGATTGCATTTCTAGAAGGAGCCTATCTGGAGGCTTTTGCGGCGAGGAAGACAACGGGCAGACGAGGTTGACAACGGGCTGAGACGGTTGCGTAGTGATAAATATAGTTAATTTGATTGAATATTGTTTGTATTTTAAATAAAATTAGAAGCAGTGTATTTAAGTCAGGGATGCACAGACCGCGGCCCGTCCTGGTCGGTCATATGTCAGTGGCCCGCCTGCAAAAATATTCCGTCGTGCATTTGAAGGAAAATATAGCTGAGGTTTACAAAAAATATTAGGTAATTTGAATCACGCGCGATACTAAGCGGGCTCGCTTTGCAGGTGCATAATGCGTACTAAGAAATGCTCGTGCAACTCAAAAATCCTGATTGGTTGTGTTATTTGGCGTTTTTAGTAGGCTTTACAGAACAAGTCATGGTTATCAAATCACATAATGACTATTGTAATCGGGACTATGGTTCAAAAATAAGGACAACCAAGCAATGGTGTATTTAAAACAATGAAAATCAAATAATATAAATTACCTTTCCTAGGTGAAGGCCAAAAGTTTTCGAGCTCGCTTCGCTCGCTCTTGCATTTTAGTGCCCTCTCGTCTGAAGCTTAATGCTTATTTCGTAAAAAAAAAACATCTCTATGTCTATGACTTGTTGAAGCGAAGTGTAATTTTTTAACTTTTTGCCAATTTTTATATTTTTAGTTTGTTCTGGTGGCCCGCCATTAGTTCATCATTTGCCCAAGTGGCCCTTGGTCTCTATAAGTCTGTGCATCCCTGATCTAAGTATAGTATTAGTGAAATCGAGAGACAGAGAGAGAGCTGAAATTTGGTAACGTATTCCAAGTTCAAAGTTTGTGTAAAGCAAGATCCCAAGCTAATTTACAATAACTTCAGTCACCCAATCTATTTAACGACCCAAGTAAATATGGAGGCTGCTACGAACTTCGATATCTTATATTCACTAAGACAAAAGACACGAGAGCACCATCTTAGCGAACCTAGGCCTAACTAAACAAACAGTTTCTCTCGTTCATTTTTTGTGTATGTCAGAAGGGTTTTTCGCTTGAGATGTTCCGTTTTCCCTTATCTGGCTAGGTTAGGAATGGGACACTGGACCAAGGTTCATCACCATCTTAGCGAACCTAGGCCTAATTAAACAAACAGTTTCTTTCGTTCATTTTATCGAAAATAAATGAATAATTTAAACAATAACCACCTCTTTCTTTTATATTCCAAGATTAAATGTGTAGAGAATTTGATAATGGAAGATTGATAAAACTAAGATCAAGTCGTAACAAAGGCACTGTTTTAAATCAGTGTAGTAAATCAGTTTGGATCTCCATTATTGAATATAGATTATATCTATATGCATACTGAACCTTGAATAACACGATTTTACGTTATTGGATTTAACCAAATAATATAATAATTTGTACTACTATAGACCATAGGAATCTAGACCTAAGTCAGATACCTTAATTAGGGTTTGAGACTATAAGTTCCTTCTGAACTGAATTAAACCTACTAAGTATACCTACATCAGTAAAACCCAAACTGAGTGAGTAGAGACACTAGTTTAATCATCACTTTGATTCAAGTCATTAGTATCAGCGACTCAACCGCAGAACGAGAAATTAAGCAGTGATAATATATTATGTGGGTTCAAGTCAATAATCACTTAATTATTTTGGAGGAGAAATACTGTTCTTGAGAGAGAGAAACATTTCGGCTGTGTTGTGAACTTGTGATATAATGCACATTAATATTTCCTAACTCCGATAGACTGATGGTTTGACCTGACGGATGGGATAACTTAGCATATCATTACACGACATGTCTTGCAATCTGAACCCCGACCTAGGTTTGGCCAAATCTAAATATAACTCAAATATAAATACATATCAAAACCATGGTTCCGGGGGAATGTCTGCCCTAAATGGGAATCTGGCAATAAAAAACACAAGTACCTACCTGTATGGAATGTGGGAATCACTAACGCTTCGTAGCGACTATATAGGGAGTCGATTGCCCCCCCATATCAATGACTAAAGACCGTATCGCGGTGCAGGGTTTCCCCATGCTAGAACAATATCAGTCAGACGCGGTGGCTAAAACAAGCACAAACACACATGTATCAACTTACACAATAATTCTAACGTGTCAAATTGAGTTTTACTTGTAAAATCCTTTATTAAATTCGAGGAAGACTAAGGAGGACCTAAGTATTACTAAGTAGGACTAGGGAGACCTAAGTATTGTACTAAATAATAATATAGACGCGTTGAGACAAGCTCCGCATTATCGAGTAGAATGATTGATAAGTCTACAATTCTACATTGTTCGCACAGTGGAGAACTCAAGATTGACCATGTCCCTTCTTCCATCGAGAGGCTAGGCGTACTGCAGGTTATCACCCATACCTTGTCGATGTTCCACACATTCGTACGAAGCGTTTTGCTAAGTCTTTCATTATTCGTACAGCCAAGGAGTGGAACACCCTGCCTGCGTCGGTTTTCCCGAGTTCATATAACCCCAATCTATTTAAGTCGCGAGTAAATCGGCTTCTTGTGGGTAAGCTCGTTTCATCGTCGACCTCATCTCTGCCCTTAGGGCAAGATTGAGGTCAAGAGTAAGCCCATATTAAATAAAAAACTAAATGTGGCACTCGGAGACTGCCGCGGTAAAGCTATTGCATAGCATTTTTTATCAACAGCAAATAATTAATTATTTAATTTGACAACCTCAGTTGACAACCTTGTTATTTTCCGTAACCATAGCAACCTGGTCAGAATATTATCGTTACGGAATTTCTGGATTCGCTCTCCACGCTCAAGGCCCGCGATAGAAGCTATGTAATAGCTTAAAAACAAATCAATCTAAATCTACTTGTTGATTGAAAACCCCGAAATGACTCTCATGATACAGTATTGTTTCCTAAACACTGGTATAAGGAAGTTCAACCCTTCCTAGATTAAACACAGTATTGATCACCAAAGGCTAATTAAGAAAGTTTGACTCTTTCTTAATATATTCACTCGCGAAAACGAACAGACTAGACGATCAACGCGAGCCAACACAGAACCTTGGTATGATGACAACACAGGCCGTCATCCTTACCGTTACAGGATTTGGCCTTTGGCGTACCATCACACCAGCCAGCCTGAGTTCAAGCTGGCTGGACACAAGTTTACATCGAAAACTCGCCAACTCTTTCGAACGAAAATTCTCGTCACACCCGCAAATTCGAAATTTTAGATTCCTAGAAGTTCGTTAACTAAACAAAGGGGCTAGGGGGTTACGACCTAGTTATTTAACATTCTGTATAAGTTTTTATTGATTTCTCGTAAACCCTTACATGTGACGCCATAAATCAAACGTTATTACTGTCACACATTGCGTCACCAAGTAGGTACCTATTAATAAAGGAACCCATATTCGAAAACGCTCCCGATATGTGGGATTCGGAAGTGCCAGCCAAAAATTTTCTACGTACCTAAATTCAAGCTGGTTGGACACAGATTTTTGCATTTTTCTGCTAAACCACTGTACGTATCACAGAACTTTTAGCTTGATGCCTGTCACAAAATGTGACACCCGTTGATATGCAAAAAGTCGTCAAAATCACTTCCGTTACCGAGATTGAGAGACCAGCGAAAAGTGGTTTTTCAAGCTGGCTGGACACGTTTTCGATCGATTATCTAAGATTCTGTAGCGTCACCTATTCTGAAATAAGGGTGTTTAGCCGTCACATTAAGTGCCCTATTGACCTAGTTAAATGCGAGCTGTTTTGAAGATGTGTCCAGCCAACCTGAGTGACATGTAACAAACTCAAGAGTCATTAATGCAAATCGATAATTTTGTGGCGACTCTCGCGCATCCCTGTCAGTTGAATCCTTTATAATAAGTCAATGCCTTTACAGTACTTTGTACGCCACAGACGACGGGATGAGAGTTGAGACGTCGACGTCGCGCTATGACGTCATCGCATGGTGTAGTGCATTTTAATATTACAATAATTATTAAGATACGGTAATGTTAACTCTTATTTGAACGCAGCTTTCGTTATGTCAAATGGGGCCGTCAGTGTGTGTCACTGTCATATTTATTGTCAGTCAGTCACAAATTCACAATATTTCGAGAGTTGAGAGTTTCCAATGAATTTAGTAGCAATGTAAACGCAACACTCCTAAATCAAACAAAATTGTTTATAACAATTAAGACAAAACACATTATTTCAATCAAGGGTTAAAGTACTTTTTATTTACAATGTCTCCGGAGAAAGTGTTCGATTCATCACTACATTGTTACGCCTGAAAATGTTATTATTTTTCCATTTATTTCCGCATTTCTGTAATCGGTTTCGTAAGTTGAGTGTTAATTACGAGTATAAGATGTGGTATGCTGCTTTAGTGCGTTTCATACGAAGAAGATTAGTGTTGGGTATAATATTTGCATCTTCGTTAACTTATTGCATTGTCAGTTTTATAAGAGAGGTTAGTATTAAAAGTATTTATTTAAAACCTCAGTTTAAAACTTTGTAGTCGAGCAGAGCTAGACTTAAGATGATCCTCTGACCGGGTCCCAAGCCAGACAAAATAAATATCCGGGGATACATTTGACATACTGGTGGAGTAAACAAACTAAAGGTTATATAGCTGCAGCTTTAGATAACAAACGTAAGACAATTCAACATTGCCTGTTGTCTATAATACTACACTCAAAAGCAATGCATTGAGTTGTTGTTTCAAAACAAAGCTATTTAAATCTCAGATAGTTGGACTCCAACCAGGATTTTGGTTGTGAGTTCTACAAGGCTATTCCATATTTTATCAAATAAAAGTGTTATCAGATCAACACCTTTGATACACATCTTGTTAATCTTTTGGTTGATGATACAATGATAGTACATACATACATAGTCATCAAAATATTGAAACTAAATTTAATAAATTCATACTTTATAGATACAAGTGTTGTGTCTCTAATTCGTACAGTGTCTTCTATTGGGTCCAAAACTATGTTATCTTTGAAGCTGAAACCAACTAATTTAGACTAGGCGTACTGCAGGTTATCACCCATATCTTGTCGATGTTCCACACATTCGTACGAAGCGCTTTGCTAAGTCTTTCATTATTCGTACAGCCAAGGAGTGGAACGCCCTGCCTGCGTCGGTTTTCCCGAGTTCATATAACCCCAATCTATTTAAGTCGCGAGTAAATAGGCTTCTTCTGGGTAAGCTCGTTCCATCGTCGACCTCATCTCTGCCCTTAGGGCAAGATTGAGGTCAAGAGTAAGCCCATATTAAATAAAAAAAAAAAAAAAAAAATTCATTGAAATTGGTTAATGGTTTCGGAGATTACTAAAGGAAATCTCGGGGAGACGAGCTGATCTTGTTAACAGGCGAAGCATGGCTAGGTATTGATACAGTGGTTTGGAAGGTGAAAGGGGAGGCCTTTGCTCAGCAATGAGACATGAGAGACCAAAAAAACTATACTGAATGGATTTTTGTGTAATTCATCAATTAGGTAGTGTGTTGAGAATTCAAAAGGCTACTTTCATACCCAGTCTGTTTTAATAAAATACATGCTGACATGGCAAGCAGTAGCTAATATTAATATAAAAAAACCATTTATTTTCCAGGGTAGCAGCCGAGGCATGATCTATCAAGATGTTGCATTTGAAAGGAAGCCATTTGTTTGGAGAACACTTCAGGAACACAATGATACTATTGATCACATGATATGCAGGAACTCGGTGCAGGGGAAACAATTACTTGTTGATGATAGAGGTAATATTTACACCCTAATGGGGTTAGCCAAGGTTTTTGATGCACCCATAATACTGTCTCCATTAGCTAAGGCACCGTAACTCAAGTAAACAGCGCTTTGAGGGAGTAGGAAAGGGGCTATCCTTTAATCATAATTATGAGATGATGACATGGTCTGACAATTCAATATTGGTATAAAATGTTTAATACATTCTGCAAATGATAAGCAGTAAGTTCCTAATTTTCGTTACGCAAAAAATATGTGGCCACCACATATTTTTTGCGTAACGAAAATTGTGATAAATCGCAATTTTTTCTGACTCCTTTTCCCACTGTTTGAACCTTTTTTTTTTTTTTTTTGGTGGGTGGAAAATCATCGAATAACCCCCCCCGCTCTTGGGCAGAGCGAAGGGGAGTGTCAGACTTCTACTGACTAAAAACCAACCCATGTTCCCTCTTCCTCGCCCTTGTGTCGGAGCCGCGGTAACTTTTCGATATCCGCAGCCCCGACGATAAAACGAAAATGTGTCTCTTCGACTCTTCATCAACAAATAGTAAAGAAGAGACACATAACATTGTACACCAGGAACAATATCATTATTCTCATTTTTGTTAGTTAAATTATTTTTTTCTTAATTTATATTATTTTCACTCAATTCTACTTTACTGTAAATTAAGTAGATTATAAAATGACTACTATCATTAAGAAAGTCTTCAAATATTTCAAATTGTAATGGAAAGTGTTGTTTATTATAGAATATGTAAGGCTTACATTTTTTTTTTTTTAATAGCCTGTACTGTCCCACTGCTGAGCAAAGGCCTCCCCCAACTCCTTCCAAGTGCTCTTTTCCTGAGCCACCTCGAACCAGCCCTCGTGGTGTGCGTCCAGATCATCTCGCCACCTCTTTCTGGACCGGCCTCGGCGGCGCCGTCCGTCTTCCGGCAACCATCGTGTTGAGGCTTTTGCCCAGCGGTCTTCGTGCATGCGGCTGACGTGACCCGCCCAATCTCATTTTAGCCTAGCAGCCTTCTTGCCAACATCCACTATGCCCGTTTTGGAGCGCAGCGTGGTGTTTCGTATTCGATCTTGTCTTTTGACACCCAAAACGCTACGTTCCATTGCCCTTTGGCATACTCCAAGGCGGAACTTCTGAGTCTCGGTGAGAGACCATGTCTGAGCACCGTAGGTTAGGACGGGCAGAATGCACATGTCGATGAGTTGGCGCTTCAGGGAAACCGGAAGATCGCCCTTCATTAGCGTCTTCATGGACCAGTAGCTTTTCCAGGCGTTTTCGACTCTGCGATCGATTTCTCTTTCTTGCCTGTTTTCGAAAGATACTAACTGGCCCAAGTAGATATACTCATCGACATAATGTATTTCCTGCCCCTCTACCTCGACCCTACGCTTAGTGCTGTTGGTCATCAGCTTGGTTTTTGACCGATTCATAGTTAGTCCCACCCTAGAGCTGGCCGTACTCAGTTCTTGGAGCATAATCAGTGTGCTTACTCTCGAATATAATTCCGATAGATCGACATTGGAATTGTCAGTCAAACGTCAGGCATTGGCTGGACTCACTGAGTCTAGCGAATCCCTGACGTTTAACTCAACCAACTGACGTTTGACCAATGTCGATCTATCGGAATTATATTCCAGAGTAAGCACCCTGTAGTTCCAGGCTGTGGGGCAAAAAGGACTATGTCGTCGGCAAATCGGAGGTTCGTCAACCTCTTACTGCCGACTTCAATGCCTTTGGTTGTCCGTGAGGCTGCTAGCGATCTAAATATCTCCTCAAGAGTGCTGGTGAATAACTTCGGAGAGAGCGGGTCACCCTGTTAAGGTTGAACAAGCCAGTCATTCTTCCATACAAACTTACGAAAGTGATTACTCCTCTGTTTGACGGTGTAGGTTCAAAATTAAAAATTGTATCAACTGGTCTTATCATTATCTAGGTCTGTATGGAAGCAGAATTGGAAAAAAAATATTGATTTGGAAGTTATGAACGTCAAAACTTTCATATTTTAGCACTAATTTAACTCATCTTTGGGCGTAAATAAGTAACGTATATAGTATGAAAAAGAAAAAAGTGAAACCATACGGACAGATTAGTTATTAATTTTTTTTAATAATTTGATTTTGAACAGATACATTCAATAGATTTTTCATGAAACCGAATATACCAAAGGTCTGCATAGAAACAATCGCGCGCCCGTTTTAGTTGTGTCTCTTTCGCTCTATGCATTTCGCTCGTGATGTCGGGTGAAATAGCATGCATTTTAGCCCCGCCCACCAACTAGTTCGTGCCGTTGGCTTGTTTACCCTTAAAGAGTGTATGGTACCTCAAACGCGAATTTTATAATGCGTAAAAGTATATGATTCACTGCAGTAATCAACATCAGAAAAATATATGATATTCTTCAGGATATATGCTAGTGCCATAGTGTTGTGAAAACATAATACAACTAACTTTGCTCGATAGAAAAAAATCGCGAAGATACCTCTAAAAATTTCTTTTAACGAGTAAAAACCATACTAAAATACATGTCATCGTTCTGATTTTTTTGCCAAATAATTTTACAAGCAACAAACTAAAGTCATAGTGTTTTACTTTTTTAGTCCAATCAATAGTTTTTTTGTAAATCGCATAATACCACTAATTTCGCACTATTCGGCCGCAGCGAAAGACGTAACTACCGCTTTGTAGTGCAAGCTGATTAGAACTTTATTCTAACAGTATTTCAAGCGAAGTTTGAACCACCACAAATAGGGTTGCTAATCTGAGGTAGCATACGCTCTCCTTTCTGAATGCTGAATGAAGGTCCAGCAGTATTCAATTTGATGTTTGCTGTGCTGTTATGGTAGATGTTTTTTAAAAGGTCTATATATTGTTGTTCCAGTTCCTGATTTGATAAAGATTTAAATATTTCAGAGTGCTTGATGCTATCGAAGGCCTTCGCATAATCTACGAAGGCCAAGTATAGTGCTTTATTAAATTCGGTGTATTTTTCTAGAAGTTGATTTAAGGTCTGTATGTGGTCGGTTGTTGAAAAATTAGGGCGAAATCCGGCTTGTTCTGGTGGTTGATGTTTATCCAGTGTTCCATCTATGCGATTGTGTATTATCTTAATAAAAGTCTTGTAGATGTGAGACGTTAAACTGATTGGACGGTAATTGCCAATGTCACTTTTGTCGCCTTTTTTATGTAAAAGAACCATGTTTGATTTGCACATTGGTTTTGGTATTTTTCCTGATAGTAATATGGTGTTAAACAGGTTACAGGCAAGGTGGGGTAGCAAAGTGGTACTGCCGATTTTGAGCCCTTTTTTTTTTTTTTTTTGATGGGTGGAAAATCATCGAATGACCCCCCCCGCTCTTGGGCAGAGCGAAGGGGAGTGTCAGACTTCTACTGACTAAAAACCGAACCCATGTTCCTTCTTTGCCCTTGCGCCGAGGCCACGTAATCTAGTACATAATACCGCGGCCCCGACGGGCGTCGGCCCTTGCGGGCAGTTGCGGGCCCCTCCTTGCTGACATCTCTTTGAGGCGCGCGTGGAACACGAACGCGCCGCCGACACGGTCTGTTGCCGTCATGACGACGGCCGGACGGCGAGCTAGCCCATTACTCACCGTCCACAGGCCCGCGTCTACGGTGGCCGGAAGCCATCACGTGGCCCCCGACGCCCGGAGCGCCTTCCGCGCCTTCCGCGGCGGCTGGGACGTTGAGAGGATCGCTCCCTCTCTCGTTCCGCCACCTCCTTCGCTAGCATCACTGCTTCGCAGAAGGAGGCGACGGCGTCCCATTCCTCCTCGCCCCGGACCATGGCTTGCACCAGGGCCGGACGCGAGAGGTCACCGCCGCCGATCGCCGCTACGAGAACACGGCGGGGCTCCGCCCAAGCAGGGCACACCTCCACAGTGTGCTCCACCGTGTCCTCCGGTCGATCCTCGCAGTGGAAGCTTCCGGGCTTTTCCTCCCGCCTGATTCGGTGCAGGTACCTCCCGAAACATCCGTGTCCGGTGAGGACCTGCGTCAGACGGAAGGTGAGGGCGCCGTGGCTCCTCTCTAGCCACTCCTCAAAGAGGGGACTTACCGCCACTATCGTGGCGTGCCCTGCACGGGGTTGCGACAGTCGCTGTCTCCATGCCGCCATGAGATCGCACCGGAGGTCTGTCCGCCGCGCAGCAATGTGCCGCGGCAGCAGAGTGACCCCCCGGTGTAGCACCTCCGCGCGCCACTCGTGTAGGCGCGCGAGGACTATCGCCTCCAGATCCCACGGCGGCAATCCGGCAAGGAGATTCGCCGCCTCGCGGGAGATCGTGCGGTACCCGCGGACTAGCCTTACGGCCATGACCTTTTGGGGCGCGTTCAGGTAGTGGACGGCCCGCTTCCTCACGGCACGTGCCCACACCGGGGCCCCGTAAAGGGCCATGGACCGCACGATCCCCGCATACAGCCTACGGCAGGAGGCGTTTGGCCCCCCCAGATTGGGCAAGAGCCACCTAAAGGCAGCCGCGGCCCGCTCCAGTCTGGGAGCCAAACGTCGGAAGTGCTCCACGAAGTTCCACCGGCTGTCGAGGACGAGTCCGAGGTACTTTATAGTACACTCGACGCCGATGGGAACCCCTCCCACCGTTAGCTGGGATCCCGACGGTGGCACATTCCCGCGCCCATGGAAGCACATGGCCTCGGACTTGTGAAGCGCCACCTCGAGACCCAGCTGCCGGATCCTCTCCACGACTATCTCAACCCCGCGTGTCATATTCGCGGCCGCCGCCTCGTGCGACTCCCCCCGTGCCAGCACCAGCGTGTCGTCCGCGTAGCAGACGACGCTGACGCCGTCAGGGAGGTCGGCACGCAGCACCCAGTCGTAACCGATGTTCCACAGGGGCGGCCCCAGAACCGAACCCTGTGGAACACCGCACGACATCTCTCGCCGGTTCCATTCTCCGTTTTGACCAGGGTAGATTACCGTCCTATCAGACAAGTAGTCCCCGACTACACGACGAAGGTAGGCCGGCACCCGGTGATACCGGAGTGCCTCCCTGATGCAGCTCCAGGGCATGGTGTTGAAGGCGTTAGCGATGTCGAGAGACACCGCCAAGACCACACCGCCCCGAGAGACCGCATCCCCCGTCGTGAGGGCTCTCACGCGCATGATGGCGTCCACCGTCGAGCGCCTCTTGCGGAAGCCGAACTGCTGATCCGCAAGATCCGGACACATTCCCTCAAGGTGCTCGGCGAGGCGGTTTGCAATTACTCTTTCAAAGAGCTTGCCCACCTCGTCGAGCAGCACAATGGGCCGGTATGCAGACGGCGAGTCCGCAGGGCGCCCCGGCTTCTGGATGAGGACCAGCTTCCCCGTCTTCCAACGAAGCGGGAACTGGCCTCTTTCCATGCACGCGCTAAAGAGCCTCTCCAGTCGGGGCCCAAGAGCCTCTGGGTCTGAGGCCAGGGCCCAGGCTTCGATTTTGAGCCCTTCCGTGGTAATTCCATCTTCCCCAGGACTTCTTTCGTAGCGCATAGTAGTTAGTGCTTTGTGCACTTCATAACCGTTTATTGGGGGAATGGAATCTGAAGGGATGTATTCGGTGTTGATATCGGGCGGTGAATGATCTGAATATAATGATGTATAGAATTTGGTAGCGATTTCCATTATTTTTACTCTATTTCTATTATTCAAATTCAAATTTCAAATTCAAATTTAATTTATTTTCTCTTCACAAACATATCTTAACTTATTATGCATACATAGAGCTTAAAATTACATAACACAGAAAAGTTTGTGAGAGACTGGTGTCCGCACTAGGAAAACCTGTATAGCAGATCACCAGGGTCCCACCACACGGTAATTAGCACAGTCTGGTTATAATCATATGAAGAACTCGTTTAAATCACACAATTTAAAAGTGAAGGGAATGCATTAAACATGAAACAACGACAAAAAATTAAAAATTAATAAAAACAATGGTAAAACAAGAAATAACAAATAAAACAGTTCGAAGTAGGGGAGGAAACCAGTGGGAAACAAACAATACTTGAAGAGTAGGAGGGTTGCAGAGGGAATTATTTAGGATGGGAAAGTAATTCCTCAGTAGATGTATAATCCAACCTAAGGAGCCATTATGTTTAATGCCGTTGATGTCTGCCAAGCTGTTAATCCAAGTACGTCCTCTTGTGACTCCTTGTTTTAATATTCTTAAAGATGTGTTTTTCTAAAGCAGTTTTGACCAAATGTGTATTTAAATTCCTCAAATCTTTCCTAATGCTCCTTTTAACTTCTCTGTCTATTATTCTAAACTCTGGTGCTCCTATTTCTTTATCGGCTCGTTCCTCTATCAATTCAATACTATGACGTGTTAGTTTGTTTCTGTTACTATGTATGTTTTTTATGGTTGTACAAGTATTGTGGATACCGGTACCGGTGCGTCTTTTTCATCAACTTTGAGTTCTTTAAAACAATTTGATAATTCTAAGTTGTAATGATCGGAGCTATTAATTAATGTTTCTTTAGAGAGTCTTCTTATTTGTTTTATAAACATTTTGGCTCGGTGAATTTTAAAGTCATGACACTAATGTTTTTTTATTATATGTCGGTCTGATGACAAAACGTAGTCGATTTCATTACGCGTGAAGCCGTCAGGAGACACCCAGGTCCATCGTCGTTGCGGTTTCTTTGAAAATAAACTATTGACTACATGCATGCTTTGTCCAAAGGCAAACTGGGTAAGACGAGCGCCTCGCACGTTGCGGTCTCCCAAACCAAAACTACCGACCGTATCTCCACTGTCCAGTTCCTGCCTTTGTCCCACTTTTGCATTAAAGTTGCCAATGACCATGTTCCAAGTGCCCCTGTTTTCGTCGCATGCTCTATTAACAAGATCGTTAAAATCTTCTACCTCTTCGTCGGAATGTGCAGATGTCGGTGCATATAAGAGTTAGAGTTTTGTTAGGTGTTAGTTGGAACTTGAGCACAGCGACACGTTCAGAATAGCCTAGAAATTCAATAATATTGTCCTTCCACTTCTTTGCCACCATGAACCCCGGCTTCCCCTAGGCTTACATATTCTTTAATATAAACAACACTATCTTACATTGCAAGCTATGCCAAACATCAATTCGTATTTCAGGTTATGTGTGTCACAGAAGTGATGTGACAAAGAATGGGTGTTGCGACACGGATGCAGAGTCTGCTGAAAGATACAGCTGTGAGACATGTACAGAAAACAATTGCTGTATAATATATGAAAACTGTGTGTCATGTTGTTTGGATCCCAGTAAGGTATGGACATTTTACATTGATTAAGTGGACAAGTGGTTTAGGCCTTTGCCTTGTGACCCGGTGGTTGTGGGTCCAATTCCCACTGGAAGCATACTTTGTAAAGTAATTTCCAGTTTGGTTAGGACATTGCAGCCTTGAATCACCTGATTGTCTGATAAAAAGATGATTACGTGCTTCGGAAGGCACGTGTAAGCATGTGGGCCCGGCCGCCAAAAGGCGGTCGTCAAACCATATCAGAGGCCCTTGAAGGGGCTTAGAAACTCTGACACTAGGGTGTGAGGGGTCGTTAGACTTTACTGCCCGCACAATAAGAAGAAGATTAACTTCTTTCATCATCTGCCTAGAGCTTTAATTCAAGTTTGGTTTTGGTACATTGGTGTTACTTTCATTTGGATACCTGTATATTATTTTCTTATTAACTGAATTTGATGTATTTATTTTTAAGCAAATATGATCTAAGAGGAATTCTATATAGATTGCTATAAACAAAACCTTATTACCATGTATGCAGTACATTGTTTCAAACAACAATCTTTGTGTGATAACCCTTTATGCCATATTCCTTCCGCACTTTAATTATGAATAAACATTCAACACAATTACTTGGCTTACAATAAAGTAAACCACATGTGTCAATAACTCAATATTGACACTCGAGGAACACCTGTGTTAACAATATGGACACTGGCATACAAAAATCGTAGAGCCACAGTTCAAAATGAATTCTTCTTCTTAGCGTATTAATGGCAATCTAAATTTTGTTGGTCCAGAACTGAGCTACTAGTTTGGCGCTTTCGATAGCGTCCATCAGTTCCTGTAGTGAACAACCAACACGACACGAAATTAAGTAGGTTCCTACCCCATTGTTTGAGGATCAGCACCACATTTACACAATTCATTTCTTTTGTTTGCAGAGGGACATGCTAGAAATAGTGTTATCCAAACTCTCGGCGGAGAAGAATGTGCTTTTCCGGTCACTGAGTGACGATTATGAACTGTGTCTGACGAAATGTCGTACCAGTTCTCACAGTGTTCTCCATGAGAACTCCTATAAGGACCCTATCAATAAGCATTGTTTCGGTGATGAGTTGCCAAAATCTAGAACACCGGACTAGTGAAAATGATTATTTATACTTAGTCTAAGTTAGTATTTTTTTTACATTTATATTCATTTGAAATATAGGTAGGATAATGATAAGTTAGCTCACGTTCGCACGGGTAATAGTTTTTGAGGAAATGAGGGTGTTGAATTTTTAACTCTCAGTGCTAAGCCGAACTTTGAAAATCCGGTACCTAACATAGTTTAAAAAAATATCGTGTCTATTGAGCACCTCCTTCTTTATTCGTCTGTTAAAAATTGTCCGTGCGAACGTGGGCTTAGTCGTAATTATATTTTTGTGTATGTTCAGTTTATGAAAATTATATTTAAACAAATGAAATCACCAAGATAATTTGTTTAAACGAAATACACTTCTATTTTCATAAAAACTGTTCCAAAAATAATGTCACAATGGAGTTTTAAAAGTTTGTCTTTTTATTTAATTTATCTGTTTTACATATGCCAGTGTACGAGGATATATTATTATTTATTTGATATGATGTTACACAGCAGAAAGAGCCATTTAATGAAAGAAAATACTTTCATAGATAATTTTGTATTGTTTTGTAAGCAAAGTGTCTAAGAGTCAGCGCAGACGAAGCAGCACAATAGCATTTTATCTGTCGTCATTTAAAATTTGAATTTAAAAGTGGTCTCATGCACGCTATTTTGAACTCTGAAAAAAGCTTTCATTTAGTTCATTAACAATTTAGCAGTATAAGGAACTGCTTGACCTTGCTCGGCTTGGACTGCCTCGTTGGTCTAATGGTCGCAAGCGTGACTGCTGTGCATGAGGCCTTGGGTTCGATTCTCAGGTCGAGCAAAGTGTTATTGGGTTTTCCATCAGGAGGTTCTCAGTAGCAGCTACCTACGGAGTTTGAATTTGTACCCGGTTGATGGCAATAGGGTCGCCCCCTATTGTTGTTGCGGTTTGCGTCGCTGCGTGCTTTCGTGCTCGCAGTTTTTGTTGTTGCGGACTTGCGGGCATTCGGTGGTGTGTGTTCGGCGTGGTGGCTTTCGGAATGACGTATTGCACTCGTAGTTTCTTTTTTGGTTTTATGAATATTGTTCTTCTGAAATTCAAAAGTGCCTATAATGGCTTAATTTAAATAAATGATTTGAGTTGAGTTTGAGTTATTACATAGGTCTCAAACAGAACTGGCGGAATGTGGGTGTACTATTAGGTAGGTACCTACACCTCTGCCTACCCTTCGGGGATTAAAAGCGTGATGTTATGGTATGTAAACTACTTGAACAAATTCCTGCTTTCTCTGCGCTGCGCTGACATTTAGACACATTATTTAATTTTATTAAATGAATATTTATTTACCGAATATCTTAAATGTTCTAAATGCGGTCATCAATAACAATTCACTCTGAAATGAACTTCCTTTCTATAATTTGCCAAATATTAGAAGACTAATGAAATTGTTAAGATATTAATAAATTGTTTAAACTGTTATTGCACAGGACAGCGAGTGAAATTATCAAATGCTATTTACGGTTAATGGTGCTGATTATAAGTGTGTACTAATGAAGCTTATTTACATATTATTATGAAAGGTTTATGCAAGAACCGGAAGGAGATAAAACAGTTTTGTAAACAGTACCTACATCTGTTTACACACAGGTGTAGTACAGGTGTTAGGTGGGCGTTTTTTTTTAAATATGTCCATGCCAGTTTTATTGTGTCCTACCACTTTTCACATAATTTATTTTTAAACAGAAAAAAGTACCATGAAGTGTCCTGGTTTTTTAATATCTTTAATATATATATATTTGAGAAAGAACTGTTAATACGCATAGTTTTAACAAATTTATTAAAAAATATGAAATTTTACTGTAAACTTCCTCATTTTTATGCTTGTCCTACAGTGTCCAACCTGATTTTGAATTCGTTTTTATCGATCAATTCAATTCATGGCAAAAGCAAAGAAGGTTTAAATATACTTACATGGGTGAGTTCTGTAATAAACAAACATAAAAAAGTGTTGTATTCATATTAAATAATCATAGTTTTGCCATTTAAAATAATTATGTCCTACGATTTCGTTACTATGTGGAAAATCCATTTTGTAACCGTGATATTAATTAAAATAGCATAAGAAACTACCATTATGACTGCAAATTTGTTTCCTGGCAACTTATTCGTCGTTTCCGCCATTTTGTAAAGGGTGACATTAGCAGTCACGTCACAATAATCGTGTCGAAACATGTACCGGCGTTACCTCGCATTTTTTTTTATCCATTTTGTTATGTGATTTGTGCTGGTAACTTTGTGTTTTTTTTAATTATTATTGCGCCACATCATAACTTGAATAGAATTCAAAACGATTCATTAGTTTATTTTTATAATTACCAATAATAAACTTGAATTATAAATAGATTAATGTCGGTGATGAAAGAATCGTTACTTCCATTTTGTTCCTTTTTTTCATATAAGTTCCATTTTTATTTGTAATATTCCGTTTTGTAACCGGGACATTTTTTTACGAAAACGCCCAGGTACCTACGTCAGATTCTGATATATTCGCTTCGCCTTGTACGTATAGCATAATAGGGAAGGTAACAAAAAAAATCTAATTAGTTCGTCAGATAGATTTTCAAAAAATATACATTTTTTACACGTATTTTTTCTTTTTTCACGTAAACAAACAATGAAGACGATACAGTGCATTGAAAACTCGTGTAACGTCATATTCTAAGACATTAGTATGACATTTCTTAGCGAGCAGTGACGTCACAACCTCCCACTCTAATCTTTGACGCGTTTTATCTTCGTCAACTTTTATTGATTTTATAAAACAAAAAATAAGTACGTATCCAATATTTTTTGATAATCTAACAGACGGACTAATTAGAATCATATTTTTTTAGTCAGTAAACATCCCTATTTACAGACAAATAAGTGCGATAATCGTCTAGCAAGTCTTGCCTTCGAAGCTTGCATCAATGTTCTAGTATCGAAGAGCGAGAAACTCCTCATGTAAGTTCACACACTCGTGGGAATAATTTTTAAATTGTATAGTTTGATGTGTCGCCCTGTGTTTGTGGGCTAAATGTCTTAATTTACTTAGATTAATTGATGCACAACTGAATCAGGGCCAATTGAATGTTTATATATAGACACGACCATAATTTATATGTTTTGCATGTTTAACAGTCAACACAGAACATGAATTCGTCGGCGGTGATTCTGTGCTTTTTTGAGTAGACCACACGTTGATTCAGAGTAGACTTAAGCTGGAAAGAAGAAGCTTTATGTCTATCTATCTATCTATATAAATAAAAAGAGAATTCCTGACTGACTGACTGACTCATCAACGCCCAGCCCAAACGCTTGGACCTAGAAAGCTGAAATTTTGCACAGAGGTTCCCTTTATAATGTAGACAAGGAATAAGGAAGAATTTTTCGAAATTCAACCCCATAAGGGAGTTAAATAGGGGATGAAAGTTTGTATAGAAAATCGTAATTTTCACGCGGGCGAAGCCGCTGGCAAAAGCTAGTATACAATAAAAGCGAATAGCCCGATACGGTTTAGAGTCGCGTCGCGCTTCCTTCGAAACAAATAACGCTCTTATTGCATGGACATAAAGCTCCTTTTTCCGTCGACAACTAAGGTCCCTTTTAAGGGACAGAAATGTGAACACCATGCCTCGTTTACATAAATATGATATCATATAATTCATAAGTTACCAGAATCAATCAACAATGTTTGAAATATTGTATGGAGGCTATCCTGAATAACAGATATTTTTACATATTCGTATGTTTTATTTATGTACCTACAATCATTTTTTACATCCAGTGTAATTATCAATGACCATCTTTTTTTTTGGAGAGTGGGAAATCATCAAATGACTCCTTCCGCTCTGGGCAGAGCGGTAGGGATTGTCAGACTTCTACCTACTGACTAAAAACCACCCATGTTCCTTCTTAGAACTCCGTCCCCAGGCCCGCGCCTATACGGTGGCCGGAGCCGTCACATGGCCCCCGACGACGCCCAGAATGTCTCTCGCGTCGGCTGGGACGAGAGGTTCTCTCCCTCAGCATGGCGGCTAGCTGTAGGTAGAGCCTGTTGCTAGAAAGTGAGAAAAGTGAAACGTCCTCTGATGTGTAAATAGTAGATTATGCACCAGGGGGATAAAGGTGCTTTTGTCTTGGCAGAGCAGAATCCCTCCCTGCTTTTAGAGTCCAGTCTTAACTCCCTCGCTTCGCTCGGGATAAACTCAAAGCAGCCTCGCTGAATATCGCCCCACCAACCTAGCTGACACTACTTTATTCCCTTTCAGCGTCATCATCTTCCTCCCCTTATCCATATTATTTTGGTTCGGCGCAACACGTTTTTTTTCAACTTTATATCGCATTTGCGCATGTGTAATAGTAGATCTATTACACATCAGGGGGTGAGGAGTAAAATAGAATGCGTGAATGCAATGGCATCTAAAAGTAGTAAATCGTAGAACTAGTGGGAACGAAAAGTCAATAGAACTTTTCGTTCCCACTAGTTCTACGATCTAACGCCCGAATACTCGAACGTCACTCAATTATAAGTAGCCCTCAAATCTCGTGCTATCTCTGTCACTCTGCGTTAAAGTAACAAAGACAGCACGAGATTTAAGTGCAACTTAAAATTGAGTGACGTTCGAGTATTCGGGCGTTAGGGTGTTACAAAATCGTAAAACCAGCGGGGCTCAAGTTTCTCATTCGTTCTATCACACAGTTTAGGGTACAACTACGGCACAAACTACCAGGGCCCCGAGTCTGCTATTCAATAGTGTCAGAATGGTCGATCATTGATCTCATAATGGTTGATTGACGACAAGCCAAAAAGTACCTTAAGTCGACAGGCATAAGGTACTTTTTGGCTTGTCATCAATCAACCATTATGAGATCAATGATCGACCATTCTGACACTATTGAATAGCAGACTCGGGGCCCAGGAGAATAGAAGTAGGCAGGAGGTACTGAAAACATTTTTTATGGAGATGTAAAATAAAGGATACGTAGTAAAGTCCCACAAACTACCAGGAGAACAGAAGTAGGAAGGAGGTATTGGAATCTTTAAATCAAATCCAAATTATTCCTTTCTAATACCATGCACGTTTTTTTGATGGAGATATATAGAAAACCAGGATAGTAAAGTCCCACAAACTACCATAAGGCCAGAACGGTGAATACTCGTAATTAGTGTCACTAGTTTTCTTCAAGATAAAGTTCGGTCATGCGGCAAGTTGTGATGTTGCTGCGTAAAGCGCGAGGTCCCTAACTAAATGTAGGTAGTGTAAAGTGCCTACTGGCAGGCGCTGCATATTACCTACTTACATTTAGTTACTACAATACTTCCACGCCTAACCGAGTCAACATCAACAATATTTTCGCACACATTCAGTTCATCTAGTTCGACCTACAACCAGAGATAGACATTCAAATCAATCCATCAATATTACAACTCTGACGGTTGGCGAATTTGCTGAGCGATTGACTCTGCGCGGCGTGGCGCAGGTTCGTTCGATCCCCGCACGGAACACTGTTTTTGTAGGTATGTGTGTTTAAATGTTTGTGAACCCACGATACAGGAGAGATTCAGAGAAAGAGACTATGTTGTTTTTTAAAACATGCACTCAATGATGACCGGACTCTGCCAAAACGAAGACGAGCGGAGTGGAGAAATTTGAAAGATTCGAATAATCACAGGAGAGACGAGGAAAGCGATGTTGAATTTTGCCAAATGTGATTGGTCGGTTTCCGCAGGTCTCATCTCTGCTTTAGTGGCGTCCGGGCCTAATGGCAATATTTCCCTTATTTTGTTTCTGAATACTTATTATAACTTATAATGGAAATCCAGAATTCTAAGACGTCCTCAAGACTACTGTCATTTGTTGCCCACTCTACTTAACTTATCTAATCATAATTACCAGTCTTGAAAAGCTAAATTAATAACCACTTGAACATAGGTACTTGTTTTACGTTTAAAGAAATGTATAGAATTAAGCCTACACAAATCCTCATAATACCTACCTACTTAGGAGTAGTATCGCTTCGTTCCTAAACTCGCAAATTTTATGTTCGGATCGGACGGACAAAGCCAAGATTTAAGTACAAGAACATGAAACTTTACAAACCTGATTTTATACCTGAGGTCCTTGACCTGTAACCAACCTGACTTTCACACTAATTTGGGATGTTAAAATGCATCAGACGGTCGAAATATTTGCGTGAAAGTCATCGTCATGAATATAATGTGTAAAGTAACCATAGTTGATAGTGTTGATACATAGGGCTTTCAACTCTGCCTATTGTAACCCCATTGCTGAACTTGGGCACTCCCAAACTGCACAACAGTACCCTGCCCACCACCTTCTGCGTCCAGTCTGACCCTGCCTCCTGTTCCTTAGGTCCTATAATACGCCTTGTTTGCTGAATACGGGATCTCCACTCCACGACTTGTTGCTTGCTCCATCGGTTCTTCGGTATAAATGGCCATGTCTGCCACTTCACCTTGCTTAAGCCTTAATTTGAACGAAAAAAATAAATAATAACCTGCGCGTCCTTTAATGAATATAAATATTGTTTTTCTTGGGTACCATCTATCTGGCAGAAACTTGATGCGCCGAAATTTATTTGGCACTAGCTTTTGCCCGCGACTTCGTCCGCGTTATACTAAAAATGTTATCTTTGATCTATCATTGATTTTAATTTTAAATGAAAAACTCTTGCGATAATATCATGGCGGTCATGCGGTTCTTGACCCTCAAGAAGCTCCCGAGTGATTTCATCCCACTTGGGCTTGGTACTGGTAGTTACAGTAATAAATAAGTCGGGACGTCCATATTTTCTTACGTAACAAAAAGCGTCTTGAGTACGTAAATTTTACTCAAAGGAAACATTCCTTTATTTTTGAATAGAAAGCAAACTGCATTCAAAAATTTTCGAAAATTCTCTTCTCCCCATGGAGCACAATCCATGCTTCTCCCACACCCGGGAATCGAACCGGCTAAAATCTGAAAAAAAATATACCTACCCTGTACTTTTATTGCATCGATCGTTAGGGTCAATTATTACATCTCTCTAATAAACATGATAAATTAAATGAAAAGAAAACCAGGAAATCTTAAATTAATTTAATTATTTACAAAAAATGGTAAACTAACTAATTAGTTGCTCAAAATGGGCTCCATTCTCTTGGATACACAAATTTATTCTTTTAACGAATTCATTTCTAGTAACCTTTAATAAAGTGTTGTGGTGAATATTATAAATCGTATTCTGAACTTCAACTCTCAACTCGTTGTCATTCGCATAAGATTTCATGATTTTTTACATAATATCCCACAAAAAAAAATCTAATGGGGTGAGATCTGGCGATCTCGCAGGCAGGTTTTCCTTATTTAATTTATCATGTTTGTTAGAGAGATTTCATCCTTATAATTGACCCTAACGATCGATGCAATAAAAGTACAGGGTATAATTTTTTCAGATTTTAGCCGGTTCGATTCCCGGGTGTGGGAGAAGAGAATTTTCGAAAATCTTTGAATGCAGTTTGCTTTCTATTCAAAAATAAAGGAATGTTTCCTTTGAGTAAAATTTTCTATCTGCAGTATTAAGAGTACTTTCCCTCCAGGTGGCATATTACAAAATTCCACCCTGTATAATCAGAAAGCTCCGAACTGCTAAGCTACCGGGAGTTACACGTGTTATTGTGAGTCAACCATAAAAGATAGACATATACTGTTGTAGGATATTTTTTAGATAATTTTATGTAAAACATTTCCGTCATAAATGATTTCTATGTAGCTTTAACCATTTAGGCTGCACACGCGACGGAAGCTTAAAAAATGGAGCAACTTCTCCCGTTTTCCCAACATTTCCCTTCACTGCTCTGCTCCTATTGATTGTAGCGTGATGAAAAGTATACTATAACCTCCCCAGGAGTATGAAGAATAATTGTACCAAGTTTCGTTAAAATCCGTCGAGTAGTTTTTGTTTCTATAAGGAACATACAGACAGGAAGACAGACAGACAGACAGAAAGACAGACAGACAGACAAAAATTTTACTGATTGCATTTTTGGCATCAATATCGATCACTAATTACCCCCTGATAGTTATTTTGAAAATATATATCATGTACAGAATTGACCTCTCTACAGATTTATTATAAGTATAAGTATAGATAACACACTTGGTATATTCTTCTTTGAACGAATGTGTTTAAGGCAAAACAATTATTTAATAGAATTATCGTTTGGCCGAATGTTTAACTGGCCGAATTTTCACAATGGCATACTTTTGAGATGGCAGAATTTAAGGCATATTGCCAATTCTATTACAATATTTTTGAACTAAATTAAAATTAAAACTGCTACAAAAGTTAGTGACAGAAACAAATCGCTGCAAAACCGACTCCACGTAGTCTCTTCTGCCCTACCCCGAGAGTGTAATGTAAGCCCGCGTAGGCGCGAAGGGGCGAGGCGGCCCGCAAGTTGAGGAGCAGGTGGCTTATAAGTATGACCGACGCCAAAATGTATAGACAGAAGAAAACCTCCACAGCCTTCGTAGCTCCAGAAAAAAATATACAATTTCATTTATTTTTCATTTATTCATTAATACACTTTAAGCTTACAGTTTTTAGGGTTCCGTACCTCAAAAGGAAAAAACGGAACCCTTATAGGATCACTTTGTTGTCCGTCTGTCTGTCTGTCAAGACCTTTTTTCTCAGGAACGCGTGGAGGTATCAAGCTGAAATTCATATCAAATACTCAAGTCTATGGTCTCTTGGAGCTGTGAAAAAATCAAACTTCTAAGTCAACGCGATCAAAAGATACTCCCGTTTATGCCGCAAATTTTCGACACTCGCAAGGGAATCAAAACCTACAGGGTACTTCCCGTGAACTCAGAATCTTGAAATTTGGTACGAAGCAACGTCTTATAGCATAGATAAAGGAATAATTACGAAAACCATAAATTTTTAGTTACATCAAGATACTCCCGTTTATGCCGCAAATTTTCGACACTCGCAAGGGAATCAAAACCTACAGGGTACTTCCCGTGAACTCAGAATCTTGAAATTTGGTACGAAGCAACGTCTTATAGCATAGATAAAGGAATAATTACGAAAACCATAAATTTTTAGTTACATCACATAATATATTTTTTTTACGGAACCCTCGGTGCGCGAGTCCGACTCGCACTTGGCCGGTTTTTTTTTACCAAAATGCTTAAAAGCTAACACTCATCATATTATAGTGCCAAATAACATCTTTTAGTCACAATAATTCATAAAGCAATGTACTTTTTTATTTTATAGGTCAAATGGTGTCATATTATACAAAACAAACAAATTAAAATTAAATCAGTAATTTTCCATGTGTCAAAAATAATATTAATTAATGAAAAGATGTCAAAATGTCAAATGATGTCAAAATTAATACACTTAAAATTTTACACAAGCATGCCAGATGAATTCATTAATAAATAAATAATACAGTACCTACCAATACTAAAAAATATTCAAGAGGGTTAGGTACACATCAGTGGTTTAAAAATAACAATACATCTTTCCTTAAAGTGCTAATATTATCCACAAATATGTCGGCATCTGGATTGCTGTCAAGGTAACGATTAATGAGACTGATTGCATTAGAGGTTGGGCCGTTATTAGACTGACGGGTCCGCCATTCCGGTGGGCATGTAAGAAGTTGATGCCGCCGTCGTCCTACACCACGCATGTATTGCTGCGGAACAAACAGATGGATATGCTCTCTTACCGATGGATTATCTATACTACTGTTAATTAACAAATAATAATGTATCAAATGCACTAATTTACGCCTGAGCTCCAAAGTATCTAGACCGACCATTCCTGACACAAATAAAGAAGGATACAAAAATGGATAGTATCCGTAGGTTCGTTTGTATACATAACGGCAAAATTTCCTCTGAATTTTTTCAACCATCAGAGTATATAACTTCTCCGGAGGATCCCAGACAATTGCATTATACTCTAATTTACTGCGCACATATGCATTGTACAGCAGCTTTACAACCCTGACACTTTTAAATTGGGAGGAAGTTCTGATGACGAAACCCAGTGCTTTATTAGCGTCTTTGCACACCTTTTTAATGTGTTCGTGGAAATTAATGACTATGTCACTAAATAAAAATTCACACGGCTCGTAGAGCGAGGAAAAACATGCATTGGCTAAGGACTTATCCTTAAATCTGAAGACGAAATTGACCTAACGGGAAAAACAGTAATTGACGTGTTACATGAAAAATCCCACCTCCCCGAATTGACTTCACTAGAAGTAGTAGACATAACCAGCGAACATGTAGAACTCACGAGGAAATTACACTGCATTGGAGACCCAACAGGCATTGCATTTGAAAATTGTAAAGGAGACGATTTTGTTAAAATGCTAAAAAATACATACTTTCTGAATTAGGTAAATAGATGTTATTATCGAATGATATAGGTCCTACCTACTACCAAATATTTTTGATCAGGCCTAATTTCTATTTACTAGAGAACTAAAAAAAATTATGGTCTAAAGATGCCTTCAAAATTTACAGCTACCCACATAATCATAGCAATAGCCGAGATTCCTTTAGGCCTTCAGCATACACTATAGCATATTGGGTGCAGAAAAAAATATAAAAGATTTTTTTTTTTACTTTTGTCATTACTTATTCATTATTTTTGTATGATTATTTTCAATGTATTCGACGTTTTCCGTAACAACGGACATGCTTTAAAAAAATATTATTATATTTCGTACCTTTTTACAAATCTCGACAAAAATATGATTTTTAGACTTTTTTCCGTTGCAGGTTCAGGCTACGTCATTTTGTGGAACATTACCTTAATTAATATCCTATCGTGTGTAATATATGTTGATAATAAAATATGTACATACAACTTGTCATCCCCTTTTTAACCGACTTCTAAAAAACGAGGTTCTCAATTCGGATGTTAGTATATATATTTTTTTTTTATGTTTGTTCGGGCATAACTCCGTCACTTGCTAACTGATTTGTAATAGTAGTTTATCTACCCAAATATCATAAACCCTCTCTAATGCGTTCAAAAACCGTAGGCAATGACCAGCATTACCAACCAGCAGAAATAAACAGAACTGTAATGAACTCATAACCTACTGAAAACAGTAGGTTATGAGTTTAAATTTGGAACAGGTGTCAAATTCAAGTGAGTGTGCTATTCTAGTATCTACATTAAAACAGATACCTATCGATACGAAACCCCAATTCAGTATGATTTTAATTATAAATCGCACGACATTTTGATCTCGAGTGACACAAGAATATAAGTGACTTTGTTTGTTTGCTTAAAATTTTAAAAAAATGACAGATATCCGAAACGCCGCCATTTCGAGCTGTCATTTGTTCGTTAGCTTTTTATTTCCAGTTACGAGTAGAAAAATTTTCTGTTAAGTTCTTTATTTCTGTCGAAAATGAGTGATAGTGACTCAGAAATTGACATGAACACTCCGCCAGATATTGTAAATGCAGCGACGAATGCAACTAATAAATAACCTGTTTATTTTTTATTGCATTACACTGGTAACAGTTCTGATCATTCCCCTATGGTTCCTGAACCCATCATAGAGCCCTTATGATATTTGGGTAGATAAAGTAGTGTATGCAACTATACTTAGGCATTACAACACTCGTGTGAATACGTGTGAACCCACACTTGTGTTGTAATGCCCTTCATTATGCACAGTCGCATAATAGTAGTTTATGCAACTGTGCATAATGAAGGGCATTACAACACAAGTGTGGGTTTAAGAAACGAGCCGAAGGCGAGTTTGCCCTTCATTATGCACAGTCGCATAATAGTAGTTTATGCGACTGTGCACAATGAAGGGCATTACAACACAAGTGTGGGTTCACACGTATTCGCACGAGTGTTGTAATGCCTAAGTATAGTTGCATACACTACTTTATCTACCCAAATATCATAAGGGCTCTATGATGGGTTCAGGAACCATAGGGAAATGATCAGAACTGTTACCAGTGTAATGCAATAAAAAATAAACAGGTTATTTATTAGTTGCATTCGTCGCTGCATTTACAATATCTGGCGGAGTGTTCATGTCAATTTCTGAGTCACTATCACTCATTTTCGACAGAAATAAAGAACTTATCAGAAAATTTTTCTACTCGTAACTGGAAATATAAAGCTAACGAACAAATGACAGCTCGAAATGGCGGCGTTTCGGATATCTGTCATTTTTTTTAAATTTTAAGCAAACAAACAAAGTCACTTATATTCTTGTGTCACTCGAGATCAAAATGTCGTGCGATTTATAATTAAAATCATACTGAATTGGGGTTTCGTATCGATAGGTATCTGTTTTAATGTAGATACTAGAATAGCACACTCACTTGAATTTGACACCTGTTCCAAATTTAAACTCATAACCTACTGTTTTCAGTAGATTATGAGTTCATTACAGTTCTGTTTATTTCTGCTGGTTGGTAATGCTGGTCATTGCCTACGGTTTTTGAACTCATTAGAGAGGGTTTATGATATTTGGGTAGATAATAGTAGTTTATGCGACTGTGCATAATGAAGGGCATTACAACACAAGTGTGGGTTCACACGTATTCGCACGAGTGTTGTAATGCCTAAGTATAGTTGCATACACTACTTTATCTACCCAAATATCATAAGGGCTCTATGATGGGTTCAGGAACCATAGGGAAATGACCAGCACTGTTACCAGTGTAATGCAATAAAAAATAAACAGGTTATTTATTAGTTGCATTCGTCGCTGCATTTACAATATCTGACGGAGTGTTCATGTCAATTTCTGAGTCACTATCACTCATTTTCGACAGAAATAAAGAACTTATCAGAAATTTTTTCTACTCGTAACTGGAAATAAAAAGCTAACAAACAAATGACAGCTCGAAATGGCGGCGTTTCGGATATCTGTCATTTTTTTAAAATTTTAAGCAAACGAACAAAGTCACTTATATTCTTGTGTCACTCGAGATCAAAATGTCTTGCGATTTATAATTAAAATCATACTGAATTGGGGTTTCGTATCGATAGGTATCTGTTTTAATGTAGATACTAGAATAGCACACTCACTTGAATTTGACACCTGTTCCAAATTTAAACTCATAACCTACTGTTTTCAGTAGGTTATGAGTTCATTACAGTTCTGTTTATTTCTGCTGGTTGGTAATGCTGGTCATTGCCTACGGTTTTTGAACGCATTAGAGAGGGTTTATGATATTTGGGTAGATAATAGTAGTTTATGCGACTGTGCATAATTAAGGGCATTACAACACAAGTGTGGGTTTAAGAAACGAGCCGAAGGCAAGTTTCTTAATAGCATCACACGAGTGTTGTAATGCCTAATTATGTATTTGCCACATTTTATTGTGGCCCTTGTTGAGCTCCCAAAGTTGGATAAGGACTGGGTTTCTTTGTGAGGCTGCAGACATAAGATTGTAAAAAATCTTTGCATTGTATAGATTCAATCTATATCTATAAAAGCGAAAGGTCACTCACTCACTCACTGATTCATCACGAAATCTCGAAAACCGCTGGACGTACAAAGATGATTTTTGGCAGGGAGGTAGTTTATGGTTAGTAGACGTCCGCTAAGAACGGATTTTGCGACAGGGCCGGATTAGGGTGGTCTAAGGGCCCTCGCAAGTTTGTATGAAACTCCTTCATTTTTTGTGCTACAATCTAGATTTTTGGCAGAGGCGTAGCTTATAGTCAGTGGGCGTCTGCTATGAATTAATTTTGCGACAGGGCCGGATTAGGGTGGTTTAAGGGCCCTCACAAGTTTGTATGAAAGTCCTTAATTTTTCGTGCTATAATCTTGATTTTTGGCAGAGACGTAGTTTATAGTCAGTAGGCATCCGCTATAAATTAGTTTTGCGACAGGGCCGGATTAAGGTGGTCTAAGGGCCCTCGCAAGTTTGTATGAAAGTCCTTCATTTTTTGTGCCACAATCTTCATTTTTGGCAGGGACGTTGTTTAAAGTTAGTAGACGTCTGCTTAGAACCGATTTTGAGACAGGGCCGGATTAGGGAGGTCTAAGGGCTCTCGCCAGTTTGTATGAAAGTCCTTCATTTTTTGAGCTACAAACTTGATTTTTGAGACGGACGTAGTTTATAGTTAGTAGACGTCTGGTAAGAACAGATTTTGTGACAGGGCCGGATTAGGGAGGTCTAAGGGTTCTTGCAAGTTCGTAAGAAAATCCTTAATTTTTTGTGCTACAAACTTGATTTTTGGCAGGCACGTAGTTTATAGTTAGTAGAACTCTGCTAAGTACAGGTTTTGTGGCAGGGCCGGATTAGAGAGGTTTAAGGGAGCTCGCAAGTTTGTTTAAAAGTCCATCGTTTTGTGTGCTACTAACTTGAATTTTGGCAGGGACGTAGTAGGTGAGTAGAAGTTTGCTAAGAACCGATTTTGCGACAGGGCCGGACTAGGGAGGTCTACGGGCTTACGCGAGTTTGTATGACAGTCCTTCCTTTTTTTGTGCTACAATTTTGGCAGGAAGGTCTTTATAGTTAGTAGACGTTGACTAAAAACAGATTTAGCGAGTTTAGCAACATAACCAGAATAAGGAGGTCTGAGGGCTTTCACATGTTTGTAAAAATGTACTGTTTTTTTTTGTACTAACAACCTGAAATTTAACAAGTCTAGAGTTTAGGAGTAGGAGATCTAAGCTAAGAAATTTGATAGGAAGACCTGGACTAAGGGCTCCCGTAAGTCCATATGAAATCCTTGGCTTTTTGTTCCTGAAAATTGGCAGAGAGATAGAATATAGTCAAGACATTTCAGGTACCTAGGAATAGATTTTTCGACAGGGCTGGTTTAAGGGAATATAATCGCTTCGATTGGCATTTGGCATTCGATTTGACATAGTACCATCCACAGGCAGTCCAGACAAGAGAGTCAAAATTTCTACGCGAACGAAGTCGCGGGCAACTGCTAGTGTTGTATAATTAATTGCATGGCACATGTGTGAGTACTGTACCTACTATAAAGCCACTTTTTACATTTTTACATTTAGTTACTTATATTTTAGTGACGTTGCCCTGGTGGCTGAGAGAATGTCACGCTCACTCAAATGTCTCGCTGATGGTGGCAGATGTGTCGGATGATTTACACTCCTTTGCAAAAAAAACGGGCACCTTAGGAAATTTACGTTCTAAGGTCGATTTGAGTTAATTCAATGAAATTTAATTGTTTGACGTAGTCTGTATACTTATAATCGTGTAAATTAATACGCGTGAAGTGAACTATGGCAATTTAAAAAAAAAATCTATGAATTCTTTAAAACCGATGTACACGGCCAAACAATAAGAAGTGGTCGGCAATAAAGACAAGAAGATTTTTTTACTTTGTTTAATTAAATAAAGTTACAAATGTAAGAACCTAATAACGAGTGTGGCCTCCTCTTGCCAAAATCACAGCTTGAATCCTTCTGGGCATGCTTTCCACGATGTTTTTAATGACGTTTTGAGGAATACGTTCCCACTCTTCTGCAATGACTCTTTTTAGCTCCCTGATGTTTTGTAGAGCATGTTGCAATGATCTTACCCGTCTCTTTAGAACATCCCAGACATGCTCAATTGGATTGAGGTCAGGACTTCGAGCTGGCCAATCTAAACGACGGATCCCAACTTCTTGCATGTACGCTTCCACGTCGCCAGAACGGTGCGGGCGAGCATTGTCGTCCATAAAAATGGAATCTTCCCCAAGTGCAGTCAATGCGGGTTGTGCATATGAAATTAGGACTTCCATTATGTACCGGTGTGCATTTAATGTTCCATTTTCTATGAGAACTAACTCCGTACGCCCCGTCGAATTAATTGCTGCCCAAAACATAACGGAGCCTCCGCCATAAGGAGTGTTTTCTTCGAAACACACTTCCGCATAGCGTTCCCGTGGTCTTCGTAGCACTCGCCGGCGTCGGTCCTCTCCACACAAAGAGATTCTAGCTTCATCAGAAAACAATACTTTATTCCAGTCCTCCAGAGTCCATGAAGCACAGTTTCGAGCAAACTGAAGTCGAGCAACACGGTGCTCACGGAGTAATTTAGGTCCCCGAGCCGGGCGGTAACTCAAAGAAAAAAATATGAAGTGCCCGTTTTTTTTGCAAAAGAGTTTAGTTCCCTTCAAAATGGTTGAGTTGAATGGGGCTGATCCATGCGTCATGTTCGTGAACGGGCGCTGTCAGTGGAGACTGGTCATTCCTTAGTTGCCATGGTGTATATATATATGTATATATATAATATACTAGCTGATGCCCGCGGCTTCGCCCGCGTGGAAGTCGGTTAAATTATATAAGTACTAAAAACCTTCCTCGAGAACTACTTTATCCATTGGTGAAAACAGCATGATAATCGGTGAACTAGTTTTGAGTTTTTGAGTTTTTGAAGCGTACACAAACCAACATAACATTTTTATATATTATATATAGATTATTTGTTTATTATATCTTTTTACTCTGGACGCTCTTAACTTGCACGTCTTGCTACATAGTTCTCACATAATATACCATCTCAACATGAATGATATAATGTACCAAGATTTTGTAACAAATTCTGATTTAAAAGAGTGTCCATGGAGTTTCTTACCCGCTCTTTTTCAGGAGATCTACGTTAGGGAACTGGCAACTACAGTACTTTCACAAGTTATTGTGATTGTGAGTAGCGTAGGAGTGCAATTACGTCGTTTCGGGAGTTGCTGCGTCGGGCTGCGCGATTGTTGAAATTCATGCAGTGAATATTATGAGGCTACCAGAATTCCCTAATACTTACATAATTATTTAAGAAAGTTCTCGCAATCTGGATCGTTCATCTCTGCCCATCGCTTCATAAAACAGGAATGAAGTTGCGAATTAATTAAATTAATTGCACGTGCGGAATTTTTATCAGAAAATTAAATCGGTCTGAAAATGTGTCTATCTTCTTATATCATGGATTTTATCTTCTGTAAGCTAAGATATCTACATCAAGGTGCGAGATCGTCAATTCATGGTCCTACGCAATAGGAAAGCGAACGATCGACCTTAAACCATTCAAACAAAACAATTCTTCGCCTGCCCGCGCGCAGTTTGTGAGTGACTTCGATCACGGACTGTCGTCAGCATTTATCATGTGGTGAGAAACATCGATGTTTATTTAAATTGCATTACTTTTATCAGTGAAATTATTTTGATAATGATGGTTTTTGTATTGACGTGTTTTTGGAAATAATGCATTTGTGCCCATTTGAAGTTATTGGTTGGTATTCTAATTGTTAGGTCAATTTCGCGGCTTAGAACCAGTTTGCAACCAATTTAGGATCGTGGTTTTTTTTATTTGCTCTCACAATCGTTTCTGGTATTTTGTGATAAATTAAAGCCTATGTATATTGTGTGAACATATAAAATTATGTATAAACACAGTGCAACGACTATATAATCGTGGTGAATTTGGGCAGGTGGTACCTACAATCATGCTTTTCAAAGAAACCCGATAAATGTGAAAACAATACATAAATACTTAATATTTTCCATATCATTTAATATAATTGATCACTATTATTGTAAGTTAGTCTTATATTCACACTTCGTCGAAAACTAAAACATGTGTATTATGGTACGTTTTCATTATTTTATTAAGTAAATAATATATCTAGAAAGAAACAATAACATAGGTAGGTACCTACCTTAGTAATTTACATATTATTATCTACTAACCTAATCTTAACGCCTTTGAATTAGGTACCTACTCACTTTATTTTATCATATGAGCCGCAAGTGAGTTTATTGTAGTCTATCAATCAATAATTAAGAAGTTAACGATATCCTAGTAGGTAGGTACCTAAACAATTAAAGTTATACATACTTATTAGGTACCTATGCCATCATGCCAGTGGCCTTTGCTTTTCAAAGCACCATTATTCGGTAAAACAGGTAGATTGAAAAAAAAATATGCTGGTAGAATACTAAATGTATTCGGCCTGCATCTTTTTGTTTCTCATCTTTTTTATTTAGATGTCGTTTAAAATTACGACCTCTCCTTCTTGTGTCTAATCGAACATGCAACAAAGCACCTCGCAAAAAGAGGTGCTACGTCAGAGTCGTCAAACCAAACATTGTAAGGCGTTCCACCGCTACGGTTAGCGTACTTAATTGAAAACATTATCATATTTTTTTGGGATTTGTAAACAATTGGATTGGATGATCTTGACTACCTCCACTCGATTCCTTTGTGTATCTTTGAATGTCTGACTTATGTTTTCTTTTACGGTATCTAGAAACCTTACTTATTTTATGACAGCCTTTGTTCATAGGATAACCTCCTATTCTAATGATTCTAATTATATGTGCCATAACCATACCTTGTTTGGCATCGTGGCTAGGCCAGAACGGAACACACCATTTAATCGTCGTCATCCCACATACGATCAAAATCATTTTCAGTCGAAATCTCAATATTCATCCCCCCCTTTCTAGACATTGTCATTTTCACAATCTATCATCCTACTGAAAAGATTCCTTAGCTTTGCAAATCTGTTTATATGTGTTGTTCCGGTCCTGGCTATACATAGGTATATTAGCGGAAATCGGAATACATTGACGCGATGACCGATTAGGTCTCAAGTATACGTATTGAAGTCTACCTATTTATACTTAATAGGTTCCTATTGATTGTGTCCACATGCGACTCTGCAAGGTATATCTAATCTACATAATCGGTATAATTTATTCCTATCTCACATCAATCTGGCTCGGACCAGCGAGAAGCAGTTTTATGAATAAATCTAGCAGGTTCTTTCCTCAGAGCCTTTAGGCAGTTTGAGATTTTTTTATTTTTTTTCCACACATTCGAACGAAGCGCTTTGCTGGGTCCTTTATTATGCGCACAGCCAAGGAGTGGAATTCCCTGCCTGCGTCGGTTTTTCCGAGTTCATATAGGTAACCCTAATCTGTTTAAGTCGCGAGTAAACAGGCTTCTACTGGGTAAGCTCGTTCCATCGTCGACATCATCTATGCCCTTAGGGCAAGATTGAAGTCAAGAGCAAGCCCATTTATAATAAAAAAAAAAAAAAAAAATATATATATATATATAAATGGGCTTGCTCTTGACTTCAATCTTGCCCTAAGGGCATAGATGATGTCGACGATGGAACGAGCTTACCCAGTAGAAGCCTGTTTACTCGCGACTTAAACAGATTAGGGTTACCTATATGAACTCGGAAAAACCGACGCAGGCAGGGAATTCCACTCCTTGGCTGTGCGCATAATAAAGGACTTAGCAAAGCGCTTCGTTCGAATGTGTGGAACGTCGGCTAGGTATGGGTGATAACCTGCAGTACGTCTAGTCTCCCGATGGAAGAAGGGAGATGGTGGAATCAGCTCGTGGAGCTCCTGCGCACACTCTCCGAAGTACAGTCTGTAGAAGACCGACAGACATGCGACTTTGCGACGGTGGGCCAGGCTATGTAGCTTGACAACCAGATAATCGTCACCAATTAGCCTCCTGGCTCTGCGCTCTACAGAGTCAAGTGTGGCTTAACCTTGTTTAGGACCGGCTTTTTTGCCGCAGTTTGAGCTTTCGACTCGATGTAGGCGCCGAAGTTCAGATTCGCGCTCAACGTCGTGCCAAGAAGCTCGAGACTGTCAGTAATTTGTACAGACGCACTCCGGAAAGTAGGGGCCAGATTAAACGGACTCCTATTGGCGGTGAACAGACACACTTGCGTTTTGGTGGTGTTGAAATCAACCAGATTCTCGTCACCCCACTCGGAGACAAGTCTTAAGGCTGAATTCGTTCGCTCTACCATGGCCTCTCTTAATGAACCTACATGATCACCACCATGACAGTGCTATCATCTAATTAATAGGTAGAGGTACCTAAGTATACAAACTTCCTAAATGATCATATTTATTAGGAGGATAATGTGGCTTGTCAAGTCAAGGTGAAAGACATCATAAAGCTATTTATAAGTTTGAATATCTAATTTATAGCAAATCTCATTTTTTATTCTTTTTAGGGTTCCGTACCTCAAAAGGAAAAAACGGAGCCCTTAAAGGATCACTCGTGTGCCTGTCTGTCTGTCCTCCTGTCACAGCCAATTTGCTTCGAATTTAATGGACCGATTGAGTTGAGGTACACATAATGTATTTCTATGACGCAAACACGGACGTGTTTTATTTTGTCTTTTGGGGAGCTTAACAGTTTTTTTTTTCAAGTTTTGCAAACTGTACCGTATGATAAGCATATCAAATGAAAGGGCTTATTGTGAGGATCTCATTTTTTTTTTTTAATAATTGAGAAGAAAATTAAGATGAAAATTTTCCAATCCCCCCCCCCCCATATCTCCGAAACTACTGAGACTAAAATTTTGAAAAAATACAGAAATTAGTTCAACACTTATAGATTACAGGAAAACCTGTAATAAGTCTATGGTGTTAAAATAACATTGAAAATCTCTACGAAACCCTTCATGCGCGAGTCCGACTCGCACTTGGCCAGTTTTTGTTTCCTTTTCACACTCACTGGATTTTCAATGATTCCGTAAACGGGTTAAACGGGTTCCGTAAACCTAACCCCCAGTAAAGTAAAACTCTAGTGTTACAGTCAGAGAGAGCTCGGTAGAACCCTAAAAATGAGGAATAACATGAAAGTTCTGATGAATAGAGTAGGTCCATTTTCACCAAACATGACTGAAGATGCAGATACAATCCAGGCTAATTACTAGGATCTGTAATTGAACGTAAATGTCTTTTAAATGCTCTGCTTTTTAACCAACTCCTTTTTAGTCTGAAACTGCTCATTTGAGCCATTAATTAAAATTACCAGAAGGTAATCCTTAATTATTATTGTACCTACAAAAGCCTGCTGCGCAAATAGTCGATTAATGTAGTACTCAAAGCATAGTTTATTTCGGTAAATGTTTGTAAACGAACTTATTTTGCGAATTGGTGAAGCGAACTCGCGAACCGTGTTTATGATAAAATATTCTAAAGTACCTAGTTCTTACTCTTTTAGTATTTGGGAATCCTGAAAATGTTCAAGATTATTCTAAAGGCACACACAGTTACAAAAAACTTTTAAACGCCATTCCGGTAATAAAATGTGCTAAGTAAATCAATCATAATCTTTATTACACAAGAAAGTGGTTACACAATTTTGTGAAGCCCCTGACTCCTGGGCTAGGTGATAGACCTGTGTTACAGGACTTACAGGAGCCAGTGCCTTCTTCCGAATGGAAATAGTACAGAAATAAAAACTACAGTAAACAAAAAATAACAAGTTCGGTATGGTATGAGAAAGGTGGAGAGTGTGGAGACTATTTCATCTTCAAAAAAATAATAACAGCAACCTCCTGCAACGATGTTGCTGGTATTGTTGACGACTTTACTGCAAAAACAAATTAGTCTGTATTTTCACACCTTTTAATGAAAATCATACATTTTGACGTGAATTGAATTAGATCATTGGGTAGGTAGTTACTTTTTTTTGTTCACAGTTGTGCTAAGGCCTTCTTCACTTTCCTTATAATTTTGTCTATTGCTATATTGGCCAGTCCTCCTGGGTAGGACTTAATTTCGACCCGTCATGCTCATGTTCACCTTGCTGTGATGTCGTCTGGCGTATAATAAAAAAATAATGATTGTTAATTACCTAGGTACCTACTATAGATAAGGCATAGAGAGACGTCATGGTTGCGTGTTATAATTATCTACTTAATTGCTCATAGTGATACGTCAGCAAAAAGAAAAACAAAACAAAAGAAAGCTAAGAGAATCCCAGTCGCTGGGAAACTTGTACAATTTATCTGAAATAGTGATCTCAAGAAATCAAGAGGTATTCCTCTGTGGACTTGTATGAACTGATGACACATTAAGATAACGGTTACGTGTATGTAAGTAAATAGGTACTCGTGGATATGAAGGTCTGAGGTTTACCTAATGACAAGTATTCGTATGCTATGTTGGAGGCTTTCTTACATAATTTCTATTAAACCTTTAAGAATTTACTACAACTTACACAGAACGCCTTATCACAAGGTGTACATATACAATGATCCTATATTTATGTACCTACATACTTACATTATATGAAAATCACATTTGCTGTTGTCAGTACATAACCGGTATTTTAAAATGTGCAAGTTGTAGCCAATTAACTGGCTGAAACTGATCCTTTCAGCCACAAACAAGCTAGGAATCTAACGAACTTCAAAATTGGAATGATGTAAAAACTTATGTAGGTAGGTACTCATCGATTCTTTGTTTTTCTCTTTGGCGGCGAGGGTATGGTGGCGCTCTGTTTTTTCTGTCGGATTCATGTAAAAAAGACGCTAAATTTCCAAAAGTGTACATTTTGGTACACTTACACAACAACACAATAAAATCCTGTGTAGGATTTTATTGTTATACATACCTATCTGTGTACCTGTGTATGTACCATGGAGCAAAATAACCAGTTTTGTGCTTCATGGTATGTACACATCATGTGTTCTTGTAAATAATGTAGGTACCAAACAAAGTTTAATTTAAACAGAAATTACCTACACCAGTTTTATTTGGTTGAATGACACTGAATTGTACCTATCTATTCTAAACCAGGTAGGTAGCTAAAGTACCTACCTAGTAACCTACCTGCGGGTTTAGGTATACAGGTTTTGAAACTTTTGTAGAGGTACTTGCTCGCGACCTTCGCCTGCTTGAAATTATTATAAAAATATTACTTCCCTATTAACCCTAAAATAAAAGAAGCATTAATAGCATATCTATCTACCAGTAAAGGTCCCGTTAAAATCGGTGCAGCCGTTTCGGAGATAAGCCGGAATAAACACACAGTCAGACAGGCACAAGATGTCACACACGCATCGCAACTCGTTTCCGAGGCATAAAGGCAGAGGGTTCCGTGCCTTTCTAGCTATAATTTGTAGATTTTTTGTCAGTCGTTACATAATTATGTCAGTGGTCAATGACCCGAGTCTGACCCAAGGGATACCGTATTACCCAATAACTGGGTTGTGACAGTCAGATAGGCAGTTTCTCCATGTAAAATGCTTGTATTTCGCTGCATCCGTTTAGACTTTAGGCGTGTCCCTGTAGGACACTCGGTCGCACTACATCGTCTGGTTACAGCAGCAGGTCACCAACCTATTAAGTTCCTAAACAAAGCATTTGTCCACAATAATGGTCGGATCGATAATTATGATCAGCTGTCGTATTAGTAGTACTAGTACAAGTACTTAAGTAGTTACCTACGAAATTCGCCCTTGAAACTAATTTATCGGTAGACATTTAAATAAACATACATTTTTGTTCATGAATTTAATGATACAGGATTAAGTACTGATATGACATTTTTCTGCATGTAAATATTCCAGTATCATGTTTATCTAGATAATTTATTCATAAAAACACGCGTTATCAAATTATCACTGAATTAATGCTGAAACTGGTGAGACTTTAGAAGGTGTTGTAGATACTTATGTGCTATTATTACTCTAAGTAGGTACCTATATTCTTATATTCTTACACGGATTTGAGTTGTGTTTGATTAGCTAATGCTCTCGTAAAGATACCGAGCAGTTGCATTATATCTTTGTAAGACGTGACTACCTATCATAAGCTTTATTAAACTGAATTATGACACGTCCTCAAAACTGAAAATAGAACCAGAAGATGCATGTAGAATGCAAAAATGTGTAAAAAATTGAAGGCTGGGACAGATTCTGAATGAGACAATTTGTATTGCACAATGATTTTCTATAAGCCGCTTAATAATCATGATAAGCAAATTTATAATAATTTATAATACCCAATTAATGGATTAGAATACGATTAAAATGCATCAATTGAGTCACGGCATATCCTATTAAGTTATTGTACAAACGATGCTTAAAAATTTTCAGCACAGAACTAATGTACTCATAAATGTAGAATTAACACAAATAAATATAGGTAGGTACCAGGTGGAAGAGACACCGATGTTAAAACGGTTACCGCGCATTCCCATCTTCATCATTCTGAACCCCGAAAAATCTGGTGTACTCGTACCTTACATTCTAACAGTATTGCATTTTGTAGGAAACAACCGTTTGTAAAACTTGTACCACGTTACGCTTAAAATCTAGACCTAATTTCACATTGCCCGAAACTCTCCTTGTAAAAATACGAAACAATCTATCTCCCTAGAATAGTAGTAGTAATAGGTAAATGCTTCGCTAAATAGCCAAAATTACAATGCTCTAATTGTGTGCAAAGCGTGAACCAAATTACGTCGTTACTTTGAGGTTCAATAGGTCACGATCAAATATTTTCATACCGACTCATGCATAGGTAATTGAAATATAAGGTGGCCATTAGTGACCGACCGAAGATTCGGCTTTGGCCACCTTCGGTTTCGACGAAAAAGTCGCAGTTTTTCTAACAAGCACCGAAATTACATCGGCTGAACTGTTACGAATGCGCAAAGGAAGACGCGAACCGCGAGGCGCACCAGGGCGGTGGACACACATTTCGAAGACCTAATCATCATCATCATCAGCCATTAGACGTCCACTGCTGGACAAAGGCCTCCCCCATAGAACGCCATAAAGATCGGCAGCCTGCCGTTTGCATCCACCGGTTGCCCGCGACTCTCACGATTATGTCGTCGGTCCACCTGGTGGGAGGCCTGCCAACGCTGCGTCTTCCGGTTCGTGGTCGCCACTCGAGAACCTTTCTTCCCCATCGGTTGTCTGTTCTTCGAGCGATGTGGCCTGCCCATTGCCACTTCAACTTGCATATTCTGCGAGCTATGTCGGTGACCCTGGTTCTTCGGCGAATTTCCTCATTCCGGATTCTGTCGCACAAAGAAACTCCGAGCATAGCTCTCTCCATGGCTCGTTGCATGACTCTGAGCTTCTCTAAGAGGCCAGCAGTTAAGTCTCTGTGCCATAAGTCATCACTGGCAACACACACTGGTTATACCTACACCCTCGTCTTGAGACACTGCGGAATTTTGAAACGAAAAGATGTCGCGTAGTTTCCCGAACGCTGCCCATCCGAGTTGGATTCTTCGGGCGACCTCTTTGTCGAAGTTCGATCTACCCAGTTTAACAGTTTTCTCAGGTAAACATAACTATCAACAACTTCGAGAGTATCGCTCCCAACAATTACCGGTACGGGTGGAACACGGTCATTAAACATAACTTTCGTCTTGTCCATGTTCATCTTAAGACCCACCTGTTGAGAAACGTTACTGAGTTAAGACCCACCTGTTGAGAAACGTTACTGAGGTCTCTGAGCATTGTGTTCATATCCTCCAGCGATTCAGCCATGATGACTATATTATCATCGGCAAAACGAAGGTGAGTGATATATTCGCCGTTGATGTTGATGCCGAATCCGTCCCAGTCCAAGAGTTTGAAAACATCCTCCAATGCGTTCGTGAACAGTTTCGGAGAAATAACGTCTCCCTGTCTCACACCTCTTTGCAATTGGATTGGTTTCGTGCTCTCGTCCTGTAATCGGATCGACATAGTGGCGTTTCTACATATTATACACTTCAGCAGAAGACCTAATATGTTTCACAAGTTGCAAGGTCATCATCACAATTTCAGCCCGGAATCACCCACTGTTGGGTACGGCCCTCGCCTTTCTTCTGTCACTCTTCTCTGTTCTGTGCGACTCTCATCCATCCGGTTCCCGTGATTCTGACTATATCGTCAACCTACCGCCAGTGATGGATTAACCCTTAATCAAATTAAGCAATTGCCTAGGGCATCACGTCTTGGGGGGCACCAGAAGAAGCACGAAAAAAATCCGTCATCACGTCTCACTCTCAAGTCATCCAAAAACTACACCAAAAAAAGTTTCTAAGACTAATTTGAAAATTCGCGCGTTAGTTGACACAGGAGTCCGGGACCTAGAGTCATAACCCCGCTCCCGCTTGACCACTCGCTGCCCGCTAGTGCATTCGGCAGTTCGAATGCACCGGAAAAGCCGCGAGGCGCATTTCAATAAATAAATCAATTAAGCTTTGCGCCTACTCCACATCTAAGGTACCTACGTTATATTTCATCATCTTATTTTACAAGCCTATTGCCATCAACCGATGTAATTGGGAGCAAGCCCATTGTCATTTTTACAGTATAGGAACACATTACACACTGTACATTTTTCATTTATGCTCCGTTTTTTTTGGTCGTAGCGTGATGTTATAAAGCCTTCCTCGATAAATGAACTATCCAACACTAAAAGATTTATTCAATTCCAACCAGTAGCTCCTGCTGAGACATCTCTCCTCCAAGCGGCCGTAACGCTTTTTCGTGTATTATTATAATTATGCGATATCTTCAAAGATATTTGTTTATACTTTACAGAGTAAAGGGCACAAATATTCTATATTAAGTTTCCATTGTAACGAACACATTTATTTAGATTATGTTAAAACTTTATGAGTCAAATAAGCCTCAGAAAAATTCATTAAGTATTTTTAAACTAAAATTTTAAAAGTAAAAGTTGTTATTGTGAGGTTATTCGTCGCTGATAGACATATTATTATGCTGTCGCGGACTTTTTTTTTGAACTCTTAAGGCGAGGTTGCCCTAGTTTGTTTTTATGTACGCACGACCTCACCCCCCGCCCTGCCGCGCGAGCGATATAATGCCTAAATGTTGAATGTTTTTTCTCTCTTGGAGAAAAATGATAAAGAAATTATACAATAAGTGACCCGAGATAATACACATTTTTTACGACCTTTATTATGATATAAGTTTTAATTTTCAAAGCCTAATATAACTCAAGTAAAACGATTATTTAGCCATCATTTGGACATGTCTTTGCGATTTAATTGGATGCAGTGAAGTGTAAGTAATCGTGTATCGCATGCCCGACATATCATGATCGAAGAGTCAAGTATGTAATACATTTTTTTCAAAATTTAAATCCGTTCCATGTACGAGTAAAACGCTATCGTGGACGACGTTTATCGGGGTAACCCCGCCTTAAAGAGGAACAATTCCAATAAAAACCGTACACGCAGCGCACGCAACGCAACGGAAGGTCTCAAAAAGGGATGTTTTTTTACCGTTTTGTATCTTTTTTTATTTATGCTCCGCTCCTTTTGGTCGTAGCATGATGTTATATAGCCTTCCTCGATAAATGGATTATCCAACAAAAAAATAATTATTCTGTTCGAAGCGGTAGTTCCTGAGATATCTCTCCCCCAAGCGACCGTAACGCTATTTGGTGACAAAAAATCCAAATACACCCCATCTCTAAAGAAGTTTCACTTCAAAAACTAATGTTTTTAGGCGGTAAAGGTATAAATACCCAATTCTAGTTGACATACGGATAGGGGGGCCCACAGGCGTGGATTGCTTAGGGCATCAAGTAGTCTTAATCCGTCACTGCCTACCGCGCCTTTGTATGGCCCTGGTTTCTTAGGCCCAACCTTGGTAACCATTTGGTCAGAACCTTACCGTCTAGCTAGCCAGATGTCCTGCCCAACTCCACTTTTGGCGTATGTTCCCGACGTCGAACACTTCCGTCCGATGACGTCGGAAACTAGTTTTAACTTACTTGTGAAGATGTTTTAACACAGTCGGCAATAACTTTTACAAAGGTGCTAAAAAAAATCACATCCAATTTTTCTTAGAATTTTTTAGGAGGAGAACTTTTTTCTTAGGATCACATCGTCATCTTAGGATGTCATCCGTCTTCGGCCCAAAGTTGTGGCGACAGCCGATTAATCGGCTTCCGCCGGCGAAGACCATCAGTGGGGGTAGAATTGTCTTGACAAGGCTGACATAAGAAATGAAAAATGCGATAAAAACATGTGACATCATTTTTTTTTTTTAAACGTTGCCCCACACTAGGAATTTCTCCTGTATCGTGGGTGCGTTTACAAACATTGAAACTCACATACACAAACACGCCCAGACCCGAAACAAAAATCTGAGGCCATACAAATACTTGTTCCGTGCGGGGATCGAACCCGCGACACGTAGCGCAGCAGTCCAATCGCTTAGCCACTGCGCCAACCGTGTCGTCGCCAACAGCATAGCTACTTAGGTACTTGTTCCCGACGTTTTGAAACAATTTTGCCTTGTGGGTTAAATAGCTAAGTACCTACTGCAGTAATTAATAGGGTTAAGGTCCTTAGAGCAACGAGGCTAAACAACAAAACATTACCTCTTGTAGACCTACGCCATTTTGGTCTCCAACGCACAAGTATTTGGGTCATTGCCGCTTAAAAAATTAAGCTAATTAGACTAGCGCTAGCATAGTTCGGATTTTCACTATCCAGTCATAATGAGAGTGTAATTTACTGCATAATTAGCTTACTACTTACATTAATTAATCCTATCTATTGTTTAATGGTATAACTCCTTTTCCATAAACGTAAAAGTCATCATCCTTCTGCCCTTATACCAACATATTTGGGGTCTTCACCTCCTTTCTAGGCCATATCTTTTACACAATCTATCCATCTTTGCTTTGGTGATCCCCCACTCTGAGAATTCATATACAAACTTTTCCTCATGACTGGTTTGTCATTTTTCTGCAGCGCATGCCCGAACCCTGGCAACCAATTTTCACAAAATATGTTGCGCCAATTTGAGACTTCCTCTTGGCATAAATAGACATTCATACTTCAGTGTTACCAACTTCACTACACGAGTCCGTCGTCTACGAGACATCAATAAGCTACCTCTTGTGTAACTTTGCAATCACAATCAAAAGAACCTCTCGAGGTGTTTAAGGGCCATAAAGACGACGACAAACTAGAAATTTCATCATCTATAGATTGATGATCGGTGTGATAGCTCCAAAAGGCTTTTTATAATAAGAGTTCGAAGTACTCAGGAGCTTATTACATTTTAATGAACAAAGTCCCAAAGACGTACACACGGCTACACATCAAGCTATACAAAACCAGTATAATCTGATCGTTCATTGTGCGAAAAGATCTAGTCAAGTGAGGCCAAGATTAACTGGTTTTGTATAGCTTGATGTGTAGCCGTGTGTACCTAGTAGTTGCGTAGACTTATCAAAGTCTGGCAAGACCAGACTTATCAAAGTCTGGCAAGCAGACTGCTGTAAGTAAAGTAGATGTAGGTATAGCATAATATAGCATAGCATGATAGCTTCAGTGATACGCCACAACCAGAAGGCAGAGATCAATTTCCAGAATTTAAAAACGGCCAAAATCTTGTTACTGTCGTAACTAGATCTAAGGATATTCAAAAATATCATAATTTTTGTAATACCTACCTACTTACAAGAGTGAGATCAGCAGTAGGTCTAGGTACGTGAAAATGATATTGCTTTTCTCACATAGGTAATAATAGCTACCACTGATGTGCAATGTGCAACCAATCGTCATCATTCACTCTCTGCATAGCTATTCACAAACAAACAAACAATCGAATCGAAACCGAATCGAACCTATAATCGTATGTCTATCTCGCTCACTTTTATAATGCCAAAAAAAGATAGACATAGGTAACAACAACCAACAGCAACAACCCAACAGCATCTTGAGGATGATGGCTGAGAGGTTCGACTGTCACTACCTTAACCATTGTTGCATGATTAATGTGGTGACAATAAAATGAACGAATGACAACACATTTCTATTTATAATCTGTTCGTGTTTTTTTTTTTTTTTTTTAAATAATTTTATTTGTGATGATTATTCAATAATGTTTGTATTAGTTATTTATTACTTTTTAATTTTAAATTTGACATTATGATGATTTTTAATTTTAATTTGTTGACATCTACCAATTTAATCTGTACCTAAATTCTAATGTTATTGTGTTTTGTCTTATTTTTCTAATATTTTTAATGAATGTACCTACCTAATTGCTAATTATTATGATCACTTGTGATTGAAATAAATGAATTATTATTATTATAGGTACCACTTGTCGAAATCGAAACCGAATCGAAGCGTTGTGATTGTGAATACGGGGACTGGTGGAGTCTAGATTGTGTAATTATTTCATTGGGTAGGCTTTTGTGCAGTAGGGTATTCTTAGTGTATACAAATAATTATGTAATTTTACATTGTGTAGTTTACATTTAGATTAAGTAGGTACTAAATTTTAATTATGTTGAGTATTGTGATAAAAACAGGCGTAAAACTAGATAATTTATAACGAGAGTTTTCATTTGGTCTTGGCATTTGGACAGCATTTTGTCAGGATTTCACGACTTGTAAGTGTAACTGCCTTGGGAACCTGTTTTCGAACAAAGAGATGGCCTCTTGTAATTAGAACATCAAATCGTTAGTTTTACACAACTTGATTGGTATTGATCTAATACACGTGTAGATAGTTGCTTACTTCAAGTACCTACTTACGTACTACATAGTTAGTTAAGTAGATACTCGAATATTAATCCTAATCATTTTCACTTAAGAAAAGGAACATCAGACAATCCAAAAAACCTAGCTTACCATATCGTGATACTAGGCAGTCATAATAAGTGGATAGTCATGTTTAACAAAATATTATGAAATTATTGAATTTTATTGTCAGTGGCTTTAAATGGTATTGTAAGTATTTTCTTTCTTGCTGCATAAACAGTGACGTCACACCATTACGACATGGAATTATTAAAACATCATTGGCATTGGCACCTACATTTTCGATAAATAGGATAATTAGGTATACCTACCTAGATTATTTTCATCGTGTATTAGCATCGTTTTAGCATTATTAGCTTGTACAGCGACATTTCCTACCACTACAACAAAATACAATATTTAGTTTTTCCCCATTGATATACATTGATTACATCAATGTTTTTCCCTAAGATTTGCATTTCATGTATGAAGGAATAGGAAGGAGGTTTTACCAGTTTTACATTCAATGTAGAAAGTTAGAAACTCTTTGGATCATGACTGTGTTTCTGGAATAAAAATGAAAAATCTTGACAGACAACTGACATTTTGAGGAGATTCAGTTGTATTTTATTAGCCGAAAAAGGGCTAGCAATACTTACAATACGTTCCGAATATTACTAGAAATTCCAAATTAATAGTCAAAGATTGTGACGATGCGAATTTTCAAATGTTTTTAAATAAAACGATAACAACTGGTATTCCGTAAGGTAATTGATTAATTTTAGATGATTGTTTACTTCTCGTAGACCTCGACATAGTTAAGTAAGTACTACTTAAAATGTCTTTTTACTTTGGCAGCTTCTTCTTCTCTTCTCCCCTCACGCACTTACGTACTGCTGCTGATCCTGTGATCAACTGATCAGTGTCCTCATTGTCCTATCTTTTTTCTCAATGTTTAAAGTACCAAATGTAGTGGTTTCCAGTCTAACCGGGTGCAGCTAATATTTTTTTTTGTACTCCACCACAATTCGGTCCTATTTTACCCAAAGGTTGACTGGTAGAGAATGCCTTGTTGTGGCATTAGGTCCGCTTATGTACCGATCTTGTACATTTGAAGTTCTATAAATTATTTTGATTGTGTCAGGACTTCCAAATCCAAGCGGTGGTGTTTGGTGGGCAGCGTGTTGGCGGCGCTGGTCGTGGGTGCGCTGGTGGCGCTGCTGGTGCTGCAGCCGTGGGCCAACCAACCCAACACACCGCGCTACTCGCGTGCTGTCGTCGCCGCCAATGGCCCCGAATGTGCTAATATTGGACGGTAATGTACCATCACAATGTTCACGAAAATAGTTTTTTTAAGAAGAAGTTCTTAGCAATTTGTATAAAATCAATCTTGGATTGAACTGAAAAAATATTGGAAATTATAATTATGAAAAACCTATCAATCAACCTAGTAATCAAAATTTAATGGTCTAAACTTATGTGTTATTTGCTATCGTGTAATCTTGACTTATGATTTGAGTGCGACGAATTATTTGATTATTATCTTCCCGAAGCAATATTTTGAAAGTCCGAATAATATTATTAAGAACATTTCAGTAAAATCCTGGAGCAAAATGGCTCGGCTGTGGATGCAGCAATAGCAACATTATTCTGTGAGGGTATTGCGTGCGCACAATGCATGGGACTCGGCGGTGGCTTCCTGGCCACGGTGTACGACGCGGGGACGCGCCGGGTGCGAGTGATGAACGCCCGCGAGCGGGCACCAGCCGCGGCCCACGAGGATATGTTCATGAACGCATCATCAACCGTGGGCGGTCGCGCAATCGCGGTGCCTGGAGAGCTGGCGGGCTACGGCGCGCTTCATCAGGCGTACGGACGCCTGCCGTGGGCCGAGCTCGTGAAACCGACCGCCGAACTCTGCCGCCGCGGACATCTCGTCAACGCCTACATGGGTCGCGTGCTCGGGAGTTACAGCGACAGAATCAAAGCGCAGCCGTCTATGCGGTAAGGACATAATAATATACCTCTATGTTTAAATTCTCTTTTAACTGTCCAGTCCTCCCTCATAATTTATGACAGAAACGTAAACAAACCGCTTGACTATTAAAGATCTAGTTTTATCCTGAAAATCAACCGTATTGTCTAAAAGGGAGCTGTACGTGAATCCGGCGACGGGCGAGGTATGGAACGAGGGCGACTACATAACCGAACCAACGTTGGCCAAAACATTGGATATCATCGCCGAGGAGGGCCCACAGGCAATACACAACGGCTCTCTGACGTCGCAGCTCGTGCAAGACATTCAGAAATTCGATGGCATTATTACAGAAGAAGACCTCAGGAATTACCAGTAAGAATACTTATTTAATAATATCAACAACATTATAAATTGCTGTGGAGTTTTTGTCTAAAGCTAGTTTTAAAAGATGACTTTTTGTGTCTAAGAAGTTTGCGAGTATCCTGCTAGCCATTGCTTTTCAGACATGTCACACTAGAGTCCCTATACCTAAGTTAACTTATGGTTATCATTTTTTTAGGGTGCAATGGCAAGACCCCATCGAGGTCCCGATAACGGAGGACTACACGCTTTACTCAGTCCCGCTGCCAGGCTCAGGGTCGGTTCTGGCGTTCATGTTGAACATGCTCCGCGACTGGGTTGGGGACGGCACGGCCGCACCCACCAACTCCAACCTTTACTGGCACCGCGTCGTCGAAACCTTCAAGTACGCGTACGCAAAAAGAACCGGCCTCGGAGACCCTTCACGCTCTAACCTGCCTTATGATATTCTTGAGGTAAGTAATTCTATATTTATGCCGATTTTACACTTAAAAGTGGGTAGTACCTACTTGACCAACATATCATGGGACGCAGTAGAATTTGGAACTATGTTTGAAATGTACTACATTTACGGAACATTGTTCAGCCCAAAGTACCTATCTCTAACGTTCTAAAACCATTAGGACGAACTTCGGTGTGACTTGTAATCAAATTTTTGGAGTGGACAGCGGAGATCCTTCCCAAAATAAGCTACATTGGCACTGACTTGGCCTCGTTTTATTTCAGTTGGAGCGCAATCTCTCATCCCCCGCTTGGGCGCGATCATTCCGGGAGGAAGTCGACGACACCAGGACATTCAATGATTGGCAGCATTACGGCGCGCTGTTCGAAGCCCCAGATGACCACGGCACTGCCCACATCGTCGTCATCGCACCCGATGGCAGTGTCGTCTCCGCTACGAGCACTATCAATTATATGTACCTAAGATAATTGCTTAACTTTATCTGTCTCAGAAAGACAATGGTGAACCATAATTATATGGGCCATACAAAGACTTAAAAAAAACACTCGGAGTAGGTACCTTATTTTTGAGGACAAAGATGGGATAAAACATAGCCACAAAACTTGACATTCAGTCGTTACATTGTGTACTCGAAAATAATTTCAAAATGGAACCAATGTGTTGACAACACTAACAAAAGAATTAATTGTTTTCGGTGGATGTTTTGATTTTCTCCAATATCTATTGTAACGATTGGCCCGGTCATTTACACCATCATGCCCTCATGTCCTTGAAAACATAAGAATCTTTTCCACTTTTTGTTTTTTCTTTTTGACGATCTTGGCCTGGTGTCCTTGAAAAGATAAGAATATTATTAGGGACATTGGCAAGATTGTCTAAATGCCCGGGCAGGTTATAATAGAATTCCTTCCCCATTTTAACTATACTCATAGAAGTCATAGACAATTTTAGTTCAAATTCAAAACCTTTGTGGTATGATCGAAACCCTTCACAAAATGATCTATTTTTTTTTTACAGTTGGGGCTCTCAGAGGCGGTCAACGAGCCTGGGTATCATGTTGAACAACGAAATGGATGACTTCGCGATCCCCCACACGGAATCTGCATACGGTCTGCCACCCTCTCCTGCGAACATGTTGGCACCGACGCTGCAGCCTCTCAGCTCAATGGTCCCCAGTATCGTGTTGAACAGGGATAATCGTGTGGATTTGGTTCTCGGAGCCGCTGGCGGTACTAAGATCACCACGCAAGTCGCGCTGGTGAGTGATGACTTTTGATACCCAAGATCCCTTTTTAGGGTTCCGTACCTCAAAAGGTAAAAACGGAACCCTTATAGGATCACTTTGTTGTCCGTCTGTCTGTCTGTCTGTCTGTCTGTCTGTCAAGACCTTTTTTCTCAGGAACGCGTGGAGGTATCAAGCTGAAATTCATATCAAATACTCAAGTCTATGGTCTCTTGGAGCTGTGAAAAAATCAAACTTCTAAGTCAACGCGATCAAAAGATACTCCCGTTTATGCCGCAAATTTTCGACACTCGCAAGGGAATCAAAACCTACAGGGTACTTCCCGTGAACTCAGAATCTTGAAATTTGGTACGAAGCAACGTCTTATAGCATAGATAAAGGAATAATTACGAAAACCATAAATTTTTAGTTACATCACATAATATATTTTTTTTACGGAACCCTCGGTGCGCGAGTCCGACTCGCACTTGGCCGGTTTTTTTTTGGTGCTTGGGAAATAACGTAATGACCCCTCGCGCTCTGGGTGGAGCGGAAGAGAGTGTCAGACTTCTACTGACTATAAACCTTCTTAGCTTCCTTCTTAGCCCTTTGTGTTCCGGGCCACGGTATCTCTTTCGAACTACCCGCAGCTACCTAAGTTTTTTTACCAGACTGCGGCGAAGCCCAAAAGGAGGGTTAACTATACTTTATTTCTTTCGTTGTGAACTTGAGACTATGTGGCTACAAAAAGATACAAACTTTGCCAAAAATCTAGTCAGCGTGGTTATGACGTCATACTAAAGATACTAACGTCATAATATCCATATCGATGAGTTCAAGTAGACATAAAACTGTTCTTCTGTTTCAGATAACTCGGCATATAATATTAGAAGGTAGCGACATCGCAGACGCTGTCCAGAGACCCCGACTCCATCATCAGCTGCTACCTATGGAAGTGCAGCATGAGGCAGACTTCAATGCGGTAAGATAGTGCAGTCGAGTTTGTTTGAACCATAAGTTGTGCGTCTTGCTTTGCAAATTTTGAGTTGGGAAGATTTTAGAATAACGTCGATGTCGAGCCAGTGAATTTTTGATAGTGTTGTAACGACCGACCTAAGAAGTAAGAATATAGGTCCTGTCGGTTTAAGAACTAAGACTACGTACGCACTGATAGGTGGATTGCATAAATTATGAAGTCAGTCCGTCAGTTCAGTCAGTAGCCAGTATCCTTTATGAGTCTTTCCACTAACCACGACTAAGGACAACTGGTATCCAATAGAATTGGCGACCTTCACCAGAGTTAAGTGCTAAATATACTATGAAAAAGTGATGTGTGGCGTTTAAAAACTCGTCAACTTTTCCATAAAAATGTGGGTAATAAGGCAAAAAACCGTTTATAATATAACAAACGATGCATGTCAGTGGATGCAATGGTCGAATCGAGATATTGTTATGACAACCGAAACAGCCTTGACTATAATAGTCGTGTCATAATAGCTAATGCAATACTATTATAGACGTCGATATAATAATGAATTATTTGTGAAAATGGTATTTTACAATGACGCGTTACAATGATGGGGAGTGAGGATGAAACCAAATTGATAGCAGTAATCTTCTCTTTTAAATTACAATCAAACGTGCTAGCTGGTACCTTTATAGTATTTTTTTCACGCAACTAGGTATACCTATAATAATATGATAGTCTAATCGTTAGTGTTAACTGAGTACTCACCTATATACTCATATTTAACTATTTGCAAAGAACAAAAGAGAGGCTCAAGCGATACAGTATTTGGAATTTTGGACCGGAACCACTACTGCCCATACCTCAGGCCCAAATAAAAACATGGCTGCGTTCACGAACCACAGAAAAACACCTCACCGAATGGAGAAACAGTGAAGGATGCAGACGACCAAAGATGCAGTTCCGGAAGCGTCAATGAAGTTTACTCGCAATCTCATCAAACGGGACAAGATCCGTAAAGTCATAGGAATTTTAACGGGTCATTCTACTTATCATAGGTGTAACAGATAGCCCACTGTGCAGAGGATGCATGGAGGCGGAAGAAACGCCACGGCACGTATTCCTAGAATGTAGGAGCGTGGCAGATCACCGGGCACAAACTCTACAATCCCCATCAACTCTCCCGGAAGCCTGCAGCAGTCTGGGAAGGCTGCTACAATTCTGGGATGCAGACCTATGTTGGTTGGAGTAGGTATTTTATAAACATTACGGACAATGGCCCAATCAAGAGGCTAAGTGCGGATAAAAGCCCAGTTAAACTAAACTATGTATTTGTCGTACACTATGTGCCTAGTCTGTTCCCAACATTGTTGGATTCGGCTTCCAGTCTAACCAAATGCAGCTCAGTATTAGTATTTTACATGGACCGACTGGACTATCTGTCCTCCACAATCCTGTTTGTATTACTGAGAAATACGATAGATACACCTTGGAAAGACTGGTTATCGGACCTTTGGGCCACTGACAACCTCAACCGACTGTCAAAGATCTAGAAATGGCAGCCGGGACGTGCTTTCAGTAGCACGGAAGAAACTCTGTACCTATGTAATGGGCAGCCACCCATCCACGGTGTTAAATATGGCTTAACCTAAAGATAGACCCGAGTGGCTGTTATTATTTAGCAACGAACTCCTCGTTTGTCGGACACTATGTACCAATAGAAAATTAATTTCAGTAGGTACAACTAGTAGGTACTTATGCATGTATTTATGTATACGAGACTAAATTACGCAATCTACCGTGACCGACATGTGTATAGTTCGGTGGACAATAAATGTACAGCCTATGTATTGTTCACGGACAATACCAGTTGATGATGTATTCAAATGAAAAAGTAACAAAAGCGATATATTTCCTCAATGGTGATGAGAATAGTTTGCTTGCTATTCAAAAATTGCTTAACGATAAACGTAAATATATTTATGGTAAATAACTGAATATGGTGGGTATAAGAGGTTTCTGACATGATGACGACTAATTTAGAGAAGTATGGAAGAAGAACACAAATGCTGAGCCAACCCCGAATAAATTGACGAATGACGTTAAACAAAAGATAACTGAATCCCCAAAGAAGCAGAATTGTACCTATCAATCCTATCATCCACACATCATCCACAGCTTGATCACAAATACGCTACGGCTGAGAAATTTCTTATAGAACAACTAATTACACTCTGCTCCACCGAGGAATACAACCCAAGAGCTCATGGAGTCATGGCTCAGCAGCACGCTTTCCACCACTATACCAATGAGGCAGTTATTAGAGTGGTTATATTATATTATATTGTAGTACTCATCTATAAGATTCTAAAGCTCGTTTTCATCCTTGAAATACAAGGATGAAATCTCTTACAATATCTATTTAATAGACAGAACGTGTTCTGCGTATAGGTAGTAGTTATTTAGTTATATCTGTGTTCGAAATACTCTTCGTTTTCCTTGGTTGCTCGGTTACATCATGGCAAGTTGGCAAGGGCAACCATGAACCACACCCGTTTTCTATGCAATGTGATTTCTCAACATTTTATCAAAATAAAGCCAGACGCGTGTTCAGCATGAGTGTCTTTGTCATCTTGTAACGGAAACCCTCTTGAATTTATGAGTAGAGTACTTAAAGTTCATTGTAAAGTTAAGTTAAGTTAGATTAGTGATAAAACCTTACAGATATCTGTAGAGTACACAAATGCATAATATATACATATATACAGCGTGTTTCAAAAACTTGTGGTTACAACAAGGCTGTGTCTGTGTGTTTAATTTTTCGCGATCGCGAATCCCACGGAGAAAGTCGAACTAACTGAACAACTTTCTCTTATGGAGACCACTCTCTCATGGATACCACACCTTTAAATATGACCAAGCAATACTGATCTGATACGTGCTGTATAAATTGGTAAGGTGAAACCCAGAGTTGGAAAGCTTAACCATGTAAGGAAGGGGATAGCTAGGGAACTCGAATTCTTTCTTTCGTTTTTCTGCCTTCCGGGGCAGGTGTGATGTTACGCTATGTTATTTTAAACAGCTGTTGGTGGTTGTAATTAATAAGGTTTTTTCATATGTATTAGTTTGTTGTTATTGTTTTATGTTATTTGTGTATTTTACCTATGGGCCTTAGAAGCCTGAAATAAATGTTTATTATTATTAAATCTGTAGGTAAATATTTTAACCTTTGATTTTCTTCTATCAGGGAGTCATCGCATCTCTCCAAGAAAAAGGCCACGCGACGACCGAGCTGGGACCGACCGCTGGTTTTGCAGCAGTGACGGCTGCCGCTAGAGACTCCTCCGGCTACTTGATACCACAGACTGACCATAGACGTGTCGGCAGCACCGCTGGATTCTAAATTTAAATAGTTTTTAATCATTGACTGATAATAGTTTTACACTTCGCAAATTGGTGATTTGTTCGTTGGACAGATTTGCTTAATTGTTACATTTGGTCAAATAGCGTTCTTATTTTTGTGTAGGTACAGTACAAAAGTGGTATAGTCCAGTGAAATTAGAGTTTCACCTCGGAATTTGAGATACCCAGCTAAAAACTTGTATAAAGTTGTATTTTGACATCCTAAACGTTGCCTCAAAATTTACATATTATGGTAGGATGTCAGTGTCAGCATCTATTAAAAATCTAAGGTCAAAGGTCACAAAAATCGTTTTTTTGCAAATATCTCGTTTCCTATGGGTTTTTCGCTATTTGTATTTATATCAATATTGTAGAGAATTAAATTCCCTACAACTTTTGGGTCAATTTTTTTTCATACGTTGTATCATTTTCGAGATACGGGGTGGAGAGCGCGGCGCTTAGAGCATCATTTAAGGTCAACCGGTAGGAAGATGGGATGGCGCAAGGGTGACGACGCAAGTTGCATCCTACACCAAAAGCCTATTCAACTGCCATGGCAAAATAAAATTAAAAAAAAAAAATAGTAGATTGTATCATAAGGGACCAAAATAATATTTTTACGGCGAGGGCGCTTTTTTGAATCCAGAGCGAAGTGAGGGATTCTAGAGTAGAATCTCGAACGTAGTGAGGGATTCTTTAGTAGAATCCTGAACGTAGCGAGGGATTCAAAGTACGTCGCCCGTGCCAAAAATATATTTTACGCCCAAGTGATACACTCTGCTTTTCATCACTTTCTATGAGAAAATTAAAGGCGCCTCATCTCATATTATATTGTAATATTATTTTTAAATAAAACATAGAGTAACGACACGTTTAAATCCATCAGACATCCTCTTCAGATACGCTATTAATTACGAATATGTGTCCATTTTTACGTCGTTATTAACCTCCCGTCCGCTAATAAATCTCTAGGAGATTTATAACAATGACTTTTTAATTGTGTCTATGATTATGTATGAGCTCATAATGACAACACGTTACTAAACAACATTCTACTCGAAAGAGTAGGTTGTTTAGTTTTGGCTATATACTGGAACTACTGGAAGTAGGCCAGAAACGCAGATTCTGAAAAATTCTTGGCGCCTCTTGCATTTCTCCATTCAATAAAATTACCATAGGCTTTCATATATTTCTCCCGCGATTTTGCAGGTCAGTTCACATACTTTCAGGAGTTAATTCTATACTTTCACTTTAAAGAGAATTCATTTTTCAAAACAAAACCATGAATTTCTAGAAATCCGTGAGAATTGAGAATTTCAGCGCTGTAAACCAATATAAACTGAACTATGCACATTTAGAGTAGAAAGCTTTTTCATGAAAGCAAAGTCTCCCCAGGCATCACAATTTTTTTTTTTTTTTAGTTACCGCGCCTCCTCGCACCGTATCGTCCAAACCCTTGGACCTAGAAAGCTAAAATTGTCTACAGAGGTTTTCTTTGTAATGTAGACAAGGAGTAAGGAAGGATTTTTCGAAACTCAGCCCCTAAGGGAGTTAAAAGGGGATGAATTTTGTATTATGAAATCGTCATTTTTGTAGTTTAAACCATGAAATTTGGTATATTTATCATTCTGGTACGTCTCGTGGGCTATTTTCACACATATACGCGGGCGAAGCCGCGGACAAAAACCAGTATTTTGAATTATCGTCCTTTTCTTCATCGTCCTCTTCCGACTACTATAATAGTATTTCAAAGTCCTCTTCTTTATCGCCGTAAAGAAAATTATTGAATCACAAATTGTAGGGAATTTAATTCTCTACAATATTGATCACAAACACAAATAGCGAAAAACCCATAGGAAACGAGATATTTGCAAAAATACGATTTTTGTGACCTTAGTTTTTTAATAGATGCGGAATTGCGGACATCCTACCTTACGTTTTGAGGCAACGTTTAGCATGTCAAAATACAACTTTATACAAGTTTGTAGCTGGGTATCTCAAATTCCGAGATTCCTACATAATTTTGGCTAATTTGACTGGACTAGTAACATTTGCGCAACGAAACTCGCTTTTAATTAATGCTAGGTCTTAATGTCGCTGACAATCTCAAGTCGTTACGTACGACTGATGTGCGGTTGACTGAACCTTCTCATTGCGAAGCTTACCTATAACTTACTTGAATTCGTTAACCGTTTAATTTATTCCGTGCGAAATCAACTTAAAATTGACTAGTTTCTATCGTAATAAATATAGATTTATTTATCGAGTGCTAGTGATGGAGTCATTTTGAAAACCACTGTGTGTCGGTCCATTAGGAATCTAGGTACCTAATAAAAATGTCAAAAAACATGTTTAAATACATAATATTAAAGTCTTATTATATTTTATTTATCTAACTTACGATCTTTTTCTTATCGATAACTTCCTTGTTATGATATTATTTATTTAGTTAGTTCATGGATTGCATCCAAAAGTGAAAATCGATTGTGATACTTATTATATTTTTATAAAGGTAGATATTTCTGGTTGTAAGTATTATTTTGTTATAGAACTGTAATTAAGTTGCTGTGGTGATTAATATGTTGTTATTCGTGAAAATAAATGGTTTTGATGGTACTCTTGATAGTTTTCTTGGTTTGCTAAAAACTTCTATCTCGTTAGGGTTGTTTTCAGGACATAACATAATAGGTACTGGTTTTCTGTTTATCCAAGGACCCTCAGATCAAATAGCAGACAGATAGAACATGCGCGAAAAACAATGTGAATTCACCTAATATTTATGTGTGCGTGACAGCATTGTAGGGACAATAGTACATTATGGTACAAGTGTGTAACGTTGGTGATTACCGCTGAGGTGCCATTGAGACCCGAGCATAGAGTAAAGTAATATATGGACCCGAGCCGTCAGGGTCTTAAGAAAGCCGAGGACGGTAATCATCAATACACACGTTTATCATACGACGTTTTTCAACACACTTGTGAAGAAAATTATATTAAAAAGTCATCTTCAACAGTTAAAACGAGTTCTGATTTTTTTTCACAATAGCGGGAAAAATTAATCGGTTTTCCTATGCGCGCATCTACAGTTCGACCAACTTATCTGTGCATGCGGGAAAACATGGAACTAAAATAAATGTACTAAGTTTGACGTAGCGATGCATTTTTTCTTGACCAGTGGCGCCACCATGAAATTCACACTTTAAATGGTCATAGTGTTAACAATTGTGATCGGCCATAGACTAAATGAATGAGCGCGATAGAGTTTTAGCCACTTAAAAAATAAGGAAAAAGTTTTCTTTATTACAGAAAAAATAAAAGTACTTAATATTATTTGAGTGAAAGTTTCATTTAATAAAAACGTACAAGTTGAAATTATCTATTTAAATTCAAGCATGAAAAGAGCAAGCACTAAGTACATTAATTTATTTTTCTATTGAACACGATCTTTTTTGTATCGAAACTTTTTTATGAACGTAGCAACTCAGCCAATAAAATAAAAATAAAACCTATAACTCACTAGTGAATAATAGCAATTAAAAAGTCACAGTTCGATTATAGGTGCCATTATGTGCCTAATTGCGGTGAAATTATAGCCACTTTATGAGATGTGTGTTGAAAAAAATCATAGGTATAGGTATTGTACCTAACAAAAAATTACGGGTAACAGAAATCTTTATTTTAGAAATAATTAGCGACCCGCCCCGGCTTCGCACGGGTGCAATGCTGATTTATATTATACATATAAACCTTCCTCTTCAATCACTCTATCTATTAAAAAAAAACCGGCCAAGAGCGTGTCGGGCCACGCTCAGTGTAGGGTTCCGTAGTAATAATTATTCTTTTTTTGTTTGAAAAAAGATACTTACGTTCAGGACTAGCCCGAAATATGTAAACAAAGTAAAAAAAATGCTTGCATATACGATTATACTACAAACTTAGTCCAGAAATTATTTTATACAACTTTTTGTCTTTTTTGTACAAAAACTGTTTCCATCCAAGTTCAAAATGATTTTCCTAGAAAGTCCTTATAAAGTTCTACTTTTCAGATTTTTTTCACATTTTCTAAACTTATGGTTCAAAAGTTAGAGGGGGGGGACACATTGTTTTTTACTTTTGGAGCGATTATTTCCGGAATTATTGACATTATCAAAAAATGATTTCAGTGAACCCCTGTTCATTTTTAAATACCTTTCCAACAATATATCACACGTTAGGTTTGAAATAAAAAAAAAAAAAACACTTCTTACTTTACATATAGGGGGGCTACCCTAATAAAACATTTTTTCAACACACTTGCTCATAAAGTGGCTATAATTTCACCGCAATTAGGCACGTAATGACACCTATAATCAAACTGTGACTTTTTCATTGCTATTATTCACTAGTGAGTTATAGGTTTTTTTTTTTAAATTTTGTTGGTTGAGTTGCTACGTTCATAAAAAAGTTTCGATACAAAAAAGATCGTGTTCAATAGTAAAAACAAATTAATGTACCTAGTGCTTCCCCATTTCATGCAACTTTGAATTTAAATAGATAATTTCAACTTATACGTTTTTAATAAATTAATCTTTTTTTTTTTTTTTTTTTTTTTTTTTTTTTTTTTTTTTTGGTGGGTGGAAAATCATCGAATGACCCCCCCCGCTCTTGGGCAGAGCGAAGGGGAGTGTCAGACTTCTACTGACTAAAAACCGAACCCATGTTCCTTCTTTGCCCTTGCGCCGAGGCCACGTAATCTAGTACATAATACCGCGGCCCCGACGGGTAATAAATTAATCTTTCTCTCAAATAATATAACTTTTGTTTTCTCTGTAATAAAGAAAAAAAATCCCCATTTTGTCCGTGGCTAAAACTCTATCCGCAAAAATAAAGAAACCACATTCTTTTAGTCTATGGCCGATCGTCATTGTTACAGTAGTGGCGCCACTGGTCAAGAGAAAATGCATCGCTACGTCAAACTTAGTACATTTATTTTAGTTCCGTGTTTTCCCGCCTGCATAGATAACTTGGTAGAACTGTAGATGCGCGCGCATTAATTTTTCCCGCTATTGTGAAAAAAAAACAGAACTTGTTTTAACTGTTGAAGTTGGTAGAACTGTAGATGCGCGCGCATTAATTTTTCCCGCTATTGTAAAAAAAAAAAAAAACAGAACTTGTTTTAACTGTTGAAGATGACTTTTTAGTATTATTTTCTTCACAAGTGTGTTGAAAAACGTCGTATGATACACGTGTGTATTGATGATTACCGTCCTCGGCTTTCTTAAGACCCTCACCTGACGGCTCGGGTCTCAATGGCGCCTCTGCGGTAATCACCAACGTTACACACTTTTACCAATGTACTATTTTCTCATTTTTATTTTACCACTTTGTCGGCGTGATTGATACACATATTGGTACCAAATTTCAGCTTTCTAGTGCTAACGGTCACAGAGATTAAGCGAGGACGGACGGACGGACAGACAGACATGGCGAAACTATAAGGGTTCCTAGTTGACTACGGAACCCTAAAAAGCGCATCAAAATCCGTTGCGTAGTTTTAAAGATTTAAGCATACAAAGGGACATAGGGACAGAGAAAGCGACTTTGTTTTATACTATGTAGTGATGGGGAATCTTTCGAATGTATCATTGAAATATTCACTTTTATGAATCTTTCGGAAAGAAACGGGAATCCTTCGAATATTTCGCTTGAAAAAAATTTTGGCAGTCGGTATGTTCGATAAGTTTTTTTTTTTTTTTTAAACGTTGCCCCACACTAGGAATTTCTCCTGTATCGTGGGTGCGTTCACAAACATCAAGTTCTGAGAAGCATGGTCCGACGATGCACCGTTTCGGAATTAAGGACGTGTCACTTTGGGGTACCATGTTTCATGACATTTTTCGTTCGTCCGAATGTCCTCTATCCATACATACCATTTTCATTGTAGGCTGCGATTTCGAAAAAAATCAAAATGGCGATGGCGGTGGGTCGATATGCGAGCTCCCATACAAAAAAGTTCAATTCCCTTTGCTAACTGAATAAAAAGCATTCCTGCTTAAGTAGGTGGGTAGTCTTGTAGGCTCTTAGGACTGTCTACAGTAAAAGTGATTATATTAGTAACGTTGGGTCAGTGTTTTTGTTGTGATCTTCTTGTTCCGTAAAGGTTAACGATGAGTTTATAAGGTCCCTCATAATGTTTCGTAAGTTCACCTTCATCGCATGTTGCATACGTGCCGACTCTAGATATTCTTCCCAAGCTTGCATCACCTTTTTCCACTCGGGTCTCTACTTCCTCCTCCGATACCATATCTTCTGAGTCTGTTATTTCTCCATCTGATTCTGCATCCGCTTGAGTCTTCATGCTCGATAATCCCATCTGGCCCAGGACACAATTTTGTAACATGGTCTTCCTGATGTGTTCCCAATTCGTTGCCGTCGGCGTCTTCTCGGTCTTCTCCTCCTCCTCCTCGCTGCTCGGTAGTTCCCTCTGACTGTTCACCATTTGTGCTTCCAGTCTTCGCTTCACTTTTTTCAATGCTTCTGGCGCAGGTTGTCTTGCACGCTTCATTTTGTTGATGTAGGTACCTACTAGTGGATATAGTGGAGCGGCAGCTTACCGCGCGCCGCCCCGCGCTTAGCTGCCGCTCCACAGAACATTTAAATATACTCTAGCGAGTGCCGCCCCGCTCGCCGCCTTAGACCAAAGTCGTGAACGGGCCGTTACACTAGCGGAGCTAGCCTGTGGAAAAATCCCATTGAAGGATGATTTATTTTCGATCATTTCAATATGGCAAAATGGCAACACTATTTCATAGTTTCATTAACAATAGCTTAAAAAGATGTGGCTCTGGTTGGCTGGACAAAACTTCAAAACTGCTCGCATTTAACTAGGTCAATAGGGCACTTTATGTGACGGCTAAACACCCTTATTTCCGAATAGGTGACGCTACAGAATCTTAGATAATCGATCGAAAGCGTGTCCAGCCAGCTTGAAAAACCACTTTTCGCTGGTCTCTCAATCTCCGTAACGGAAGTTATTTTGACGACTTTTTGGTATATATACATATCAACGGGCGTCACATAAATATGTGACAGGCATCAAGCTAAAAGTTTTGTGATACGTACAGTGGTTTAGTAGAAACATGCAAAAAACTGTGTCCAGCCAGCTTGAATTTACGTAGAAAACTTTTGGCTGGCACTTCCGAATCCCACATAACGGGAGCGTTTTCGAATATGGTTCCTTTACTAATACTTGGTGACGCAATGTGTGACAGTAATAACGTTTGATTTATGGCGTCACATGTAAGGGTTTACGAGATATCAATGAAAACTTAATGTATACTTGTGTCCAACCAGCTTGAACTCAGGCTGGCTGGACACGTGTATCTTCGCTGCCTGATGATCTACGACCTTCAAAATGGTATCAAAATGTTGTGACGGGGACGATAATAATAACTTGAATTTGTGACGGAGAAACTTTGCGTAGTTTCAAAGATATTGATCATTAAAATTTTCCGATACAAACATCCATTAATATTTTGAGGTGACCATAATTTTTACATAAATAAAGGATTACTTTTTAATAAACTAATCAGCCGGTAGCAGCCACGCCTGCTTTGTATTTGATTTCTCCGTGGGAATAAAAGGTTTTCCTGCAGTAAAAAGCGTTAGTATGTGTTAATTCAAAATAATTATTAAAAACAAAGTGCATTGCACTCAGTGATGCAAATTTAGCATTTTTTCATGTTGTTTAGCAAACTTATTTGTTGTTTAGCTTATAGCATATTTTTTAGCATATCGACGGTTAAAAGGAAATAGGGTAAGTGACAAATAAGGAAATGTTCAGGAGAGCCGTTTAAAGTTTTAAATTTTAGAAAAACTGACGTATTTTTGTCATTTATTAAAATATCGTGAAAACTAAAACACTTATAAAATCAGAAAAAAATGTGGCAGTTTACCGGTAACTGCCACATTTTTTTCTGATTTTATAAGTGTTTTAGTAAAACTTTAAACGGCTTTAAAGTGTTTTAGTTTTAATCATTTGACGCTATTTAAAGTGGTTTTTGTCGCTTATAACAATTGCTTTTAATTTTCCAATGAGGAAATATGGCATAAGATACAAATGACAAAATAAAATAATATAGGATAAGAAGCCTAAGCGACATACCGATTTCTCAGATCGCAAGGTAAAAGGGTATAAGAGACTAGACAGTTCAATAAGTGTTTAAAGAAGGATAAGGTACTTTGCACAGTGGTTGTATAAAAGATAATAGAGCACAAGAAACAGTCAGCTTTCAAAACAAGAAAGGTTAAAAGACATTAGTGACACACGCTTGAAAGCAAAGGAAAAGAAGGATAATCAACATTTGGCATTGCGTGAGTCTACGGAAATATGGATGAAAAGACACCCCAAAAATAATGTAGACAACCAACCAATACGATCCTTCATCAGTATAGTAGGATGTTTTCAAATAAAAAAAGACATTTTTGTTACTTAATAATATTTTTTAATCAAGAAAAAACAAAGCTACTTAAAAAGAGTGGGTAGGTATCAAACTATCAACCTGCTAATCATTTTTGGAATCAGTAATACTGCTGCTAGTTGGTTGGTAACTTAAGAATCAATTACGAAAACTTGGTATGTACCTATCCGTAAATTAAAAATTTAAAAAAGTAACAAACATTTAAAAAAAAAAGTAGTTAAAAAACTAAAAAACCCGACAAAAAAAACTGAAAGGCAAAAACAAGCACATTTTAAATTAAACAGAACTTGGAAGCAGGCGGGGTCCATTCAATTTTCATTTTTTCTTTTCATAATTTAATATTCAAATGAACCTTTTTTTTTATTTCCAACTTTTTCGTTCTTTTTTGTGTTTGTTCTTTCTGTTTCGTTGGTCTCGTAAAATTCTTCGCAGGTGATTTAACTTTTGTGCTTGTTTATAGGATTTCTCACTTGGAATTTCTTTTAAACATATAAGTGTTCTATATTTTTGTAATCTCCTTTTAAAACCCTTTATTTTGATACCCTACTCGATGATATTGGAAAAAAAAAAATAGAACTCCGCGATTTGGCCCCCAAAATCCGCAATTTTTCTCTGTTTTCTTTATTTTAATGTAGCCTATAACACTCGCGCCATCAAGGCGAATCTAACGACGTATACTTCATTCAAATCGGTTCATCCGTTTATGAGTTATGAGGGAACAAAGAAACATACATACATACATACATACACGTCAAACACATAACCCTCCTTTTGGGCTTCGCCGCAGTCGTATAAAAATAATAAAAAGCATCGAAACTTAAGACTTATTTGGCATTGTTAAACATAACATGGTATCTATGTCGACACCATGATATCTAATTTAATTTAAGTAATAAGGTATTAGCGACAAAACTGTATTTACATTGTAAACGGAAGTAAGGTATAACCAACAGTGTGATATTAAAATAAATTTAGGTAATAGGGCATAAGCGACATAGCTGTCATAAAGTACTGAATGGTAATAGGGTATAACCAACAGAGTAATATGAAAATGAATTTTGTATATAGGGTACAAGCGCCATAACTATGTTAAATTACGAAATGGAAGTAAGCTATAAACAACGTTTTTACTTTTTAAGGAAAAAGCTTAAAAGGCATAAACAACCGAAAGCTCGACATTCTTATGAAGTAAACAAGCATTACCGACAACAAACCCAAAATAAATCATTTTCGTCGGTTACGAAAAAGAATACTAGGAAAATGTTTTTTTTTTGCTAGGGCATAAACGCCAAAAAACTCATCGTAGAGCCATGGGAGTAAGCGCATTCGAAAGAGCGGAAAATTTTACGTAGGATGGCATAAATAACTCATTTTTGACCAAAATGTCGCTCACTTCTTTTTTACCGTCGATATAAAATAATTATAAAATAAATTACATTAATGTTTAGAAAAAAAAAATCCTTTACTATATTGTTGGCGCTCCTGGTGCCAACATAGTGGAAAGAGTATTTGAGATCATTAAAACATTCAACATCGATTAAAACAGTATGTATATTTTGTTATAATAAAAAAGTTAAAACTATGTTACGTTTCATTTGACACTGAAAAATGTTAGCAGATTTTTTAGCATTTCTATAAAGCAATTGGCACAATTTTAACACCATTTTAGCAGATTCTATATCGGTCTTGTTGGCAACACTGATGCACTGACACTGAGATTGTACACAGGTTGTGACAGCGTAATAATTGGTACAGCTTGGAAAAAAAGAGTGTGGAATAAATGAGGTCGCCAGTATCACACCTGTGGCAACCCGGAATACTACGACTTAACAGATTTTGATACTTGTTAATTTTGGGAATGGGAATAATTATGATCCTAATATTCAGGCCATCGCACGCTACACAAACGTACGGCTTCACTTCAATGTCCGGTATTAACAATATTAATAGTAGGTGCTATAGCCTTGCACGAAAGCTGTGCAGTAGGTATCCACAGACATGCCAGATAGATAACGGGCATTAACGGCACGGGCATTAAGTCCGCATATGTACCACTCTTGTACATGAAGTTTAAATAAATAAATAATAATCATGGCCCCGAGGACTATCTAACAGTGGGATTGTTAGGAATGGACGACAATAGTTTGGTTACAGGGATAATAAAAAACACGTTTGGTTTGGAATTTTATTATTTTAGTACAAAAACTTCAATCAGACGAATCGAAAACACTATCATCTAAATATTCGATCTCAGGTAACTCACATTTTGACTGGAGCTTCCTGCAACTTCAGAATCACTACTATATTCTAATTCTGATGAATCACTGTTACTGTCTTCTCTGAGGTTAATTACCAATCGTTCGATCTGTTCGTACATAGTCACACCTCTGTCATCATATTCTTTTTCTATTTTCATTACATGTTTGCATGAATTTTTCCAATCTTCGGCAGTAATGTTTGCAAATGCTTGTTCAGCGGCCACCTATAAAATAAAAACGTGTGACACTCGGAGACTGCCGCGGTAAATCTATTGCATAGCATTTTTTATCAACTTATGCAATAATAGGTATAAATAATTAGGTAATAATAGTGTAATTACACACCAAAATAATTATTCATTCAAAAAATTTGAACAAAAATAACGATATTAAGAGTTTGATCTTCGAATTTCGCGCGGTGTACATTATATAAATCAAAACTAACCTTCATAGACTAACTAAGCTAGTAAGAAACTCTATGACAGAAAATTTAAAAGAAAAAGTATTGACAGCCTGACGTAAGTGTCATAACATTGGAAATATGAAAATTATTTATTTTATTTTAGATATTTTTTTATGAAAACGAATCGTTTTAGACCGATTCGCAGAATAGTAATGCAAAAACCAATAAAACTTATGATAGATGCGTACTAATAATAAAATGAATGTATATAGAGTACTCACTCCTCACTCATTTTCTTTCACTATTTTTTCGTGACTTTCTTCATTAATAAATGCACTTTGTTTATTCATATTTAAAACACTTTGTACACAAATTATACGAGTAAGAATATTTTAGAAGGAGAAAGCAGAGAGACAAACAATTATTTAATTTGACAACCTCAGTTGACAACCTTGTTATTTTCCGTAACCATAGCAAACTGCTTTAAAATTTGCGTTACGAAATCTCTGGATTCGCTCTCCACGCTTAGCTCAAGGCCCGCGATAGAATCTATGCAATAGATTAAAAGAAATAATCATAAACAATGGTTCTTATATAGCAATATTAAATACGCATTTATAAACTAGGCTCTACTATTTTATACTACTCTTTTATTAATTCTTAATTTTCAAGTATCAAATATGGAGGTTATCGTATACGAAACTACAAAACATAACCTCAATTTTCAAATTCTGTAAACAAGACTAAAAGTTACTTAAATCTGGATATCAACACAACTACGCATTGAACACATTTCTATACACTTATTTAAAGAATAATGACTTATTTAGGGTACATAAATACCTGTCATATCGGCTGTTCTTTGATAAACATTCTCGATACCGGACAAAACTTGTCCCGCTTGAGATTCGGCCAAACACCGCGTAAAGACGTGGTAAATCACTGCTCTGCCACTACTACGAATAGTTTTGTTCATTTTAAATAGTAAAATATGCAACGAAAGTTGATAATTTCTGGAAAACTAAGAAAAACGACTAGGAAAAACGCAGTTTTGACACAGTATGTACAGACGCCAGCACATCGTGCTACCCTAAACTGTCAAATTTTCCCAATCAACCTTGAGCCTAAAGCTGTAGCGAGAAAGTTCAATTCAATTCAATTTTTGAAGGTTATGGCTCCATCGATGTACATTCGATGATTTTGCCAATGTCCAGGTGTGAGATGAGGTTGTTCAGTTTTCTTTAAAAAAAAATTAATATCATACAACAAATGATCGGTGTTTGTAGCGATGACATCTGTTGTTCACCATGCTAAGAGGGGGACAAAACATTTTTGTTAATACAAATGTAAAACGGCACAATATAATGTTAATACATCAAGAACATAATAAACAAATAGAAACAAGTATGTATTTTCAAGCTACAACTGTATTTTATTTATACTTATAAATTTATAAAGGACTTTGATAGCAGGGGTATGGGCCAAAGATAAAAGGAAAGGAATGTTAATTGGACGGGGAATATTACTAGGAAGTAAGTCATACAGGGAGATTGTTAAACGGGGACAGGAAAAAAACAAATGTTCCAGAGTACCCTCATCCAGACCGCATTCGCATAAAGAGCTGTCTCTAATACGGATTTTGGCCAAAAATACTGGAGTACAAACAAAACCAAGTCGAAGTCGAATAATAATAGAAGTAGCCCATTTATTGAACCTATGCTTACTAAACCAGCATTTGGGAGGGATGTCTGGTTGAATAGCGCCATAGAATTTACCCTTGATCACTCGAGTTTTTTGCCAAAGTGTATCCCAACACTTCATCATATCAGGCTTAGCAAGGCAGCGCAGGTCTCGGGGATAACAAGATGAGTAAGAATCAGTTCCGATCCGAGTAGCCGACTTGGCAATCGAATCTGCATTTTCATTGCCAGCGATTCCAGAGTGACTAGGGATCCAAGCCAATGCAATTTCTAAGCCTAAACATTGACATCTATGAAGCAATTGCTTAATTTTTAAAATGATGGGGAAATTGTGACGAGAGCGGAAAGGAGACTTTAACAAATCTTGCAAGCAACTAAGTGAGTCTGACAGGATCAAAGTTTTATTCAGTCCATGTGATTCTATGTATGAAACCGCTTCCAATATAGCTATTGCTTCTCCTGTATAGACAGATCCAAATTCAGAGCTACGAAAGTTAAGTATAATTTTAAATTTTGGAATCCACACAGCAGAACCAACATCACCATTGTCTGACAACTTAGACGCATCTGTATAAATTGTAAGCCAATCAGGCCAATCTTCGTCTAAAATCTTATTAAGTTTAACATTAGCGCCAGGGTCGTGTTTTGAAATACCAAAATAAAGAAAAATTTTAGGTTGGAAAAGTAAGGCGTCAAAATCTACTTCGAAAAGAGGGTTTTTATCTGACTGAACTAATGAAATGTGCATATTATCAAATTTACTGAAGCTATTTACGAGGAGAGGAGGACTTTTGTGGGACCAATAGCGGGACGTAGGGATTAATGCGAAAAGGGTACGGAGAAGTGGAAGAAGAGGATGAGTTTTAGTTTGGATGACTTTGTAGAAAAATCTATCACAGAGATATTGTCTTCGTAAGTGAAGGGGGGGCTCTAAACATTCTACCTGAAGGGCATTGATAGGTGAGCATTTCATAGCTCCCGTGATAATGCGCAAACACTTGGACTGGATCTTTTCCAACTTTGCGAGGGCAATTTTGTTGCATGGTTCTAGGAGAAAACTTGCATAGTCAAAGTGACTACGAACAATGGCATTATATAAAACTTTCTGGGATGTTGGATGAGCACCCCAGCGAACGCCGGAGAGAGCTCGCAGGACGTTAACGCCTTTTTCGCATTTCTTAGAAATATAATCTAGATGGTGTAGACCATTTAATTTGGAATCAAGAATAAGGCCCAGAAATTTAACTTTATCTTGAACTAAAATTGGTTCACTTTCAACAAAAAGGCTTATAGGTGGGATAATGCGCTTGCGGGAAAAGACTACTGCATGACATTTGGATACTGACAAACTTAGGCCGTGATTAGTTAGCCACTGATTTAAATAATGAAGAGCAGAATTTAAACGGGATGAGGCATCTGATAAGGCAGATGCACTGAAGTAAAGAGCGATGTCATCGGCATATTGAAGGATTTTGCAGAAACAACTTACAGAAGACGCTAAATCGTATGTATAGAGATTATAAAGTATAGGGCTTAAAGGGGACCCCTGGGGTAGACCCTTCCAAACTAAGCGAGATGAAGAAAGCGAATTTTGGTGGCGCACCGTGATAGAACGGGACATAAGCAGATTACAAATGATGTTGACCATCCTCACAGGGATACTCAGCTGTAGCAGCTTTTGCCTGAGTAGTGGAAGTTGGACGTTGTCATATGCCGAAGCTATGTCTAAGAAGACACCAAGGACACTTTCATTTTTAGAGAATGCAATGCGAACGTCAGAAGTGAAAACACTAAGGCTATCCAGAGTACCCATACCTCTTCGAAAACCGAACTGGGAGCTGGATAAGATGCCTTTTGTTTCTAAGATCCATTCAAGGCGATTTTTGATGAGGTTTTCCATGATCTTAGCTAAAACGGAAGATAGGGCGATAGGACGATATGAAGCAGAGTCTTTTGGATCTTTCCCAGGTTTCAGAATTGGGATAATGATTTGGGTTTTCCAAGACTCCGGAACTTGACCAGTAACAAAGAAGGAATTAATTAAGTTAAGGAAGAGTAATTTACAATTTGAGGGAGATTTGGAGATGAAGGAGTAAGGGATACCATCGATACCCGGGGCAGAATCACGTAAATGATCCAGGGCACACGTTAATTCCGAATAGGAGAATGGATCGTCGAATCTATCATTAGGGGTGGGAGAAGGGGAATCTGTAGTGGGAAGGCATTCAAGACTAGGAACGAAGGGAGGGGCTAATTTAGCTATGAATTCCTCCATCCAAGAGCTGGGATCATTAGATGAGAGATCCAGAGACTGATTGTCACAGGATCTACGATATATTTTAATTTTCTTCCACACAAGGGAAACAGGGGAGCGTGGGGATAGAGATTCGCAGAATGAGAGCCATCCACATCTTTTCTTTTTTGCCAATAATCTGCAAGTTCGTGCTGAAGTCCTTTTAAAATTTAAATAATTGGGCATGTCAAAATGAGAGGCAAAGGTATTTTCAGCTTCTTTGCGTTTTTTAACGCTATCAGTGCACTCAGCATCCCACCAAGGAGGAGAAGGTATAAGGTGACGGGAAGAGTTTTTAAGGGGAATTGAGGAGTCAGCGGCTCGTATCAAACAATTTACGAAGTCATTATAGAGGGCAAGGGAATTAGAGGGATTAATTTGAGGGAAGTTTTGAAGTTCTGACTCTAAGTGGGAAGAGAATTTAGACCAGTCAGCTTGGGGCAGGCGATATTTTTGAAGGGGTTGGATAGGAGGAGCATGTGAATGAGAGCTTTGTAATGAAATTAAGATAGGAAAATGGTCACTCCCAAATGAATTAGGGAGAACAGACCAGGAAAGTGTAGAAACTAAGGAATGGGAAGTGAAAGAAAGGTCTGGAACACTAATATTTTGGATAGGGGACACCCTACGGGTAGCAGATCCATCATTAAGGATGCATAGGTTTCGATCATCTAAGAGATCTAGTAAAAAGCTGGAAGAGGGATCGTTACAATGAGAACCCCAAAGAGTGTGTCGGCAATTAAAATCACCTAACACAACTAAAGGGCTGGGGATAGAAGAAAGGATAGAATTAAATTCAGCTAAAATATTAGCATTGGGATGAGGAATGTAAACAGAAACAAAGGATATATCCATGGCTCTAACAGCTACTACATGTAGACCAGTATCATGGTGGGGGATAGGAATTTCAGAAAAGGTGATAGATCTGCTAACCAATAGGGCGCAACCCGCCCAGCCATCATCTCTATCGTCCCGAAGACACGCAAAACCGGGAACCCTAAAAAGGGAGCCAGGCCTGAGCCAAGTCTCCGACACAGCAAAGATAATGGGCTTATATCGGTTTATAAGGTAAATTAAATCATGTTTTTTCCTGCGGACGCTTCTACAATTCCACTGAAGGATGCTTTCCATTTTGGCGAGTCCAGGTAGTTAAGAGCTGTTCGACTAATATAACGACATTGTCCGGTATTGCGTCACCAAATTTGGATAACATATTAATAAGAGAGCATACAAGTAGTTCAATTAAATTATCATTAGGAGTAGGAAGGGGAGTGGTTTCTATGTAGGAGGAATTCAGAGCGCAGCCATTAGGCTGAGAAGAATTGGGGGTAGCGACCATTGACCTATGGGCTTGGGTGTCATATGACTTTCCCAGCTCAGGTCTAGGTTTAGGGGAACGAAAAACTGTTTTAGTGTATGACGTCTTGGCAGGGGATGCGTATGGAGAAGAAGTAGGAGTATTATGAGGGACTGAGTAGAATACATCAGGAGAAGCTTGTGATGGTCTAAATTGGGAGGGATATGCAGTTACATTAGAGTATGAAATTTTGGAACGGGGAAATCTTACGGAGGCCTCTCTATAACTTAAATTTTCCTGTGACATAATCGTTTTTATTGACTTTTGTCGTGTGTGTTCAGGGCATATGGGATCTGTGGCTTTATGATGTCCTCCTTCACACAATAGGCATGAAGCCTGTGAGTCCGGGACATCACATTTATCACCAGGGTGTGATTGAGCACATCGATAGCAGCGGGGTGTGGATCGGCAGTTAATGCTGATGTGTCCGAAACGTAAACACGTTCGGCATTGGATGGTGGGTAGGTGGTAAATTGAGACAGGAAGGGAAGCATTATAACAGTAAACTCGCTCTGGCAGAACTTGGCCAGAGAAAGTTAACACAACAGTACCTGAAGGGGACCAAGAAACAGATTCTTCTCTCTTGTTCTTAAAATTAAGCCTTCTTGCCCTGATAACTTCCCCACAGTTCTGAGGGGTTTCGATTCCGTGAACTAGCTCATCTAGGGACCAGTCAGTGGGGATGTCTCTTACAACTCCCATGCGAGTAACATGAAAGCGTGGGATAGCAGCCAAGTATTTATGGTTCATTAGAATTTGACTGTTAACAAAATTATTTGCGTCAATGCGTGACTTAAAATCAAGGGACATCTTGTTACGGCCCATAGACTTGACACTGCCTTGGACTACACCTTTAAAACCATTATTAAATATAAATTGGGCAAACTTAAGGGAATTCAAGGATAAGCCTTGCTTAGGGTCTGTTTCCATTCTAGAGACAAACACTTTGAAGGGTGCTTTGTCACTCTCGCCATATATAATTTTAGAGTCGCTCTCAAAACCTGGCCTCGTGTAAACAGACTGAATTGAGTCGGACGGCGGTTTATTCCTTTTGGCGTCAACGAAGATTTCAGAGCCCCCGGGGCGCTTTCTGATCTCGGGCCTTAACTGACTAACCTCAGAGTCTTGAGAGCACTCCACAACCTCCATATCTGGAGGTTTTCCTCCACCCCCATCAGGGGGTTCTTCGGCACTCATTTCCCTGGGGAAATGAGTGCCAAACAAAACTTAGGATACTAACCTTATTACTAGGTACCAACACCAGACAACACAAACAACAGAATCAACACTAAAAACAAATAAAATTTGCAGATAAAAGAAACTTTGAGGTTAAGAATCGCGTGTATTCTCTCCCTGACAATGACAGAAATCAAGAAAGTTAAAAATCTATTAAAGAAATTTGACAGATTGTAGTAGCTTGATGACCCTAAACTGTCAAATTTTCCCAATCAACCTTGAGCCTAAAGCTGTAGCGAGAAAGTTAAAAATCTATTAAAGAAATTTGACAGATTGTAGTAGCTTGATGTGATGGCGTCTGTACTAGCAGTTGACAAGTAAACTTAAGTAAAGCAATGTTTCCACAGTCATCGATTTTTACCCACGACGGAACGGAGACGGTATATGCGTTTGGGGTGAGAGGTTGTTTGTTTGTGTGTTTGTGCAAACACATGTTGCCATTTTTCTCCAAAACTGCTAGTTAGTTTCAACTGTCACCGCGTCAGACTCTTTTTTGCCAAGCTGTAGTAGTACGTACTAAAACCAAATGAAGACTGATGCTGTGATTTATTTTGTGTAATAATTTTATTCTTTTCCATAAATAGGTATTGAAGAATATTTTAGTTTATTCAGCTATATGATTGAAATGACGACCACCGACTTCATTTGCGCTTCAAACACAGGGCGGCGGTAAAAACAACGCTTTGGTACAAAGCGGGGGTTATTGAAGTGCAAATGGAGTTAATCGTCGTCATTTTCGTCATTTGAAACGCTCTTTAAGCCCAAATAAATAAATGTGATTTTATTTACCTACATTATTTTTTCATTTAAATACCTTAGAGCATTAGTCTGTTATCTTGACACAATACCTATCTACCTATGTACTTACCATAAAAAACACCAATACTTATCTACTGAAAAGAGTAGATAGGTATCTGCACGTAAATAATCAATCTATCAATAACATTAATAAAAATCCAAGCCCTCCCTCACTTCTACACTTTTGTCTTCTATTGATTAAAATATCTACAGTCTGTTGTTCGTATTAGTATCAGCAATACGCGGATTTTCGTCCATTAAAGAAAATACCTTAAAATATACTTAGTCCTACATACAACCTACAATATTGGTAACCCTACTACAGTATTTGTATAAAATTTAAATGATCAATATCTTTGAAACCACGCAAAGTTACTCCGTCACAAATTCAGGTTATCATTATTGTCCCCGTCACAACATTTTGATACCATTTTGAAGGTCATAGATCATCAGGCAGCGGAAATACACGTGTCCAGCCAGCCTGAGTTCAAGCTGGCTGGACACAAGTATTCATTAAGTTTTCATTGATATCTCACCTTGCATGTGACGGCATAAATCAAACGTTATTACTGTCACACATTGCGTCACCAAGTATTAGTAAAGGAACCATATTCGAAAACGCTCCCGTTATGTGGGATTCGGAAGTGCCAGCCAAAAGTTTTCTACGTAAATTCAAGCTGGCTGGACACAGTTTGTTTGCATTTTTCTACTAAACCACTGTACGTATCACAAAACTTTTAGCTTGATGCCTGTCACATATTTATGTGACGCCCGTTGATATGCAAAAAGTCGTCAAAATCACTTCCGTTACGGAGATTGAGAGACCAGCGAAAAGTGGTTTTTCAAGCTGGCTGGACACGCTTTCGATCGATTATCTAAGATTATGTAGCGTCACCTATTCTGAAATAAGGGTGTTTAGCCGTCACATAAAGTGCCCTATTGACCTAGTTAAATGCGAGCAGTTTTGAAGTTTTGTCCAGCCAACCTGAGCCACATTTAAAAAGTGTTACTCATCAAAAAGACTTGGCTTAAAGGTCTAGTAGCCAGGCCAAAATATTCAAAAAAAAAAATTGAGCATTGACAGAGAGTGACAGCTGTCAACTTGATAGTCAGTGTCAAATTTTCGCGCCTCGGTGAAAATTATCGATCTGGCGTTCGTTAAATTTTTATTTCTTTAGATTATAATAATTATACAGTATTGTGATTAATAATCCCTGGTTCTGCATCAAGCAGAATTATTAATTTACCTAAAACAGGAGCAGGACGTTAATTTTCTTACAAAAATGAGTCACAAACTATCTGAAGGCTCTCTTGAGGTAAGTTTTTGCAATAGAACTATTTGAAACTCATTTTTTTTGCTTGAAAACTACGAATTGATCTAAACTATTACACAGCAACTATAATCAGTCATTTATTTACATAATGCTCAAAGATATGAAGAATAAAAGGATAGGGCTTCGCTGTATTTGAACAAGTTGTAACTTGTCGGTGTCACTATTCTCTACTTATCGGTAATCATAATACGTTGCAATACATAATTATATCAACTAAGATCAGTTCCAGTAACTCAGTTAAAGGATAATGATTGATATTAAATACGCATACTTAGTATTTTAGATTATTTTTCCATGCAAAGCTATCTCAACAATAAAAATAACAACATGCTGATCTTGCCCTTACTTTTATACTTAGTTAATCTAAAAGGCTGGATTTGGTTGTTGAATTATCTACCTACATGCTTGAAATTTAACATCTTCATAAAGCTATTATTTAATTATATTTGTATATGGATGTCTATTTAATTCCACAACAATAATGACTTACCTGCTGTCTCTGTGTTTTAGTATGAACAAAACAAATTAAAATTTTCGGTTCTACTTCTCTCATTCACATGTAATAACAACCTACATTTACAGGTGATAATGAATGGTGGAGTATATGATAAGCCCATAATGCAAGTTTTGGGCAGCAAAAAGATCCAAGGAAGTGGTGCAAATGAGAGGTTTCGTCTACTTGTATCCGATGGCAAACATTCCCATAGTTTCGCAATGCTGGCTACACAACTAAACGACAAATTGATATCAGGACAACTGTCCGATTACTCCGTTGTGCAGATTGACCGGTTTGTCACTTCGTTGTTGAAAAATACTGGCAAGGGAGAGAAGTAAGTGTGATACAATCTATATTTTTTTTCATTATGAAGTACTCTTTAATAAACGGTTACTCATACAATTACAATCTAGACCTTGAGGCTAATAAGTAATTTAAATTTAACTTAATTTGCTAAAGCTTAAAAAATTAAGAATGTGTCCATTGGCACTTTTCTTAAAGTCTCTATTAAGGTGAATCCTCCAACCAGCCCGCGAAATTCAAATTTTCTTAAGTTTTTTGCAATTTGCAGGCCAGTGATAGGTTGTATGTTGATGAACATTTGATTCGCTGCTGTAAGACATATGTAGTTACAGAATTATAATCATCAAAATCATTAATACAACCCTCCGAGCTCATAAAGGTTCCGGAATTAATTTTTTCAAGGTCAAAGTCATTCAAGTACGGTCAGTCAATGTTCATCCAACATACAACCTATCACTGGGCTGCAAATTGCAAAAAACTTACGAAAATTTGAATTTCGCGGGCTACCCTGGAACATCAACCTTAAGTTGAAAGACACTTTGTTCTTGTGTTCTTTAAGCGTAGTGAAGCACTCACTGCACTGCACTGGATTATACTAACTTTACTAAACTAACTCAAATGGTTTATGTAATGGTGATACAATCTTGATACTTAAAAATCTTCATTCAGTTTAGCAATTGTTTTTAATGACGATTGATGTCCTTTGAATCTGATGGATAAAAAAAGAACAAATAGGTAGCTAGTTGCAAATTGCAACAAAACTAGCCTCCATATTAACTGTAGCTCTCTGCCCAAATTGTTTATACTAAACTTTACATTTGTTCTACAGGCGTGTAATGATCATCTTGGATATCACAATAGTAGCCCCTGGTAGTGAGGTGGGCAAGAAGCTCGGTAACCCCCAGACCTGGACTGAAGAGTCCACAGGAGCGTCGTCGGCGCCTGCGCAGGCCGCAGCGGCACCCGCGCCCCGCCCCAGCCCGGCTCCCATGTCATTGGCACCTACTTCTTCTGTAAATCTTGATTCTAGCATACTGTCTTCACAGATGACTCATCCCATTGCCAGCCTCAGTCCATATCAGAATAAGTAAGTCATCTTTATTTTTCGACTTTTGCATCTATACTATTATCAGTATATCAGTAAATGAAACCTATAATATTAGCCATATCATAATTTCAAACAGTATTTTCTATAGACAAGAAAATCTTTTTGCCGAGACATTTAAACACCAAATGTTTTTATGACTGCTAATTTATGCTCAATTTAATAATTAAACTTTCAATTGAAAAATTTATCACTCAATTTAAACATTTCTATTATTCAGGTGGGTGATCAAAGCTCGTGTAATGTCCAAGTCAGATATACGTACTTGGAACAACGCCCGAGGCGAAGGCAAACTGTTCAGTATGGACCTCTGTGATGACAGTGGAGAAATCAGAGCTACAGCTTTTAAAAACGAATGTGATAAGTTCTATGATATGATACAGGTGAGACACTTTCTTACAATAACATTACTTGATGAAAATATAATTTGCTTGCGTAAGTTAATAAGCCTGACGGCAATGTCTGTTTGTTTGCCAATAGCGACAATGTGATGAGTAAAGTATATCGGACGTGGTCAGTTTATAACATAAATGAGTTTTCCTGAAAATACCCTTTTGATGTGCTTCCAGGTAGACAAAGTGTACTACATAAGCCGTTGTCAGCTAAAAACAGCTAACAAGCAGTACACCAGTATGAAGAACGACTATGAGATGACATTCACAGCTAACACAGTGGTTGCCGAGTGTATGGAGGATGCTTCAAGTGTGCCCAGTGTCAAGTTTGACTTTGTGCCTATTAATGAGATTGCTGGGAAAAGTGTTGATACTTTACTAGGTAAGAATATTCAAGTGTTCAAGCTACAAGATTTTATTTGGCGGTCTAATGACGAAATATCAAGATAGTGTTAGTTCCGCATTTGATCACTTGCCCAAAAAGACCCTCAAAACCACTAGAAATTCTTAATAAAACATATTGAGTTTGCTTACTACACAGTCCCACTGAACCTTTTCATAATTATGATATTGTGTTACTTATTCAAATCTACTAAGTCTATAATAACAAGTAATTCTCCATTTTCAGATATAGTAGGTGTATGCAAGTCAGCAGCAGACCTTCAAGAGCTGACTGCTAGAAGTACAGGAAAACTGCTGAAGAAGAGAGAACTAACTCTAGTTGACAACTCTGGAGGCGCGGTTAGTAAGACTTGATCATGCTCATAACTATCAATAAAAATACAAAAGAAATGAAAATCAAGGCTGATAAAAACATTTTTTGAACGTTAAAGTTTACAAGAGACAGTCCCCCGAAACACTCGCCCTTAGAAACTTCCCAGTGTTTCAGCTGGGAAGAAGAAATGTTGTGACAAACTCCCCAGCAACTCATCTAGAGTTTGCAACAGTAGAAGTTAGTTGTAATTGTTGTGAATGGCATTTTACTGCCTTTATAACGTACAAATATGTTTATGTAAGGAAAAAATGTTATTAAAATTTCAGGTTGTCTTGACAATGTGGGGAAAGGAAGCTGAAAACTTTGATAGCAACGCCAACCCAGTCATAGCTGTGAAAGTAAGTAGTTTTCTCCAAACAATTGAAATCCACAAGAGCTGCAACCGAATGCGGGTTGCATACAAAAACTTATAACACAAAAGGCGTGTGAAAATTTCCTGACATATTTCATTACATTCCAATAAATTCTTATAATACATAGATGTTTTTGCGTGTTTAGGATTGTAATTTATTTAAACCATAAGACAATGTGCATAAAAGTCACAATTCACAACAAATATTACACAATAATCTCTACCTCTCTTTGTAGGGTGCCCGTTTGTCTGAGTTCAACGGCAGCAAGTCTCTGTCTTGTTTGGCGAGCTCCATGATCCGACTGAACCCCGACTTGCCCGAGGCACACAAACTGAGAGGCTGGTATGACAACGGCGGCGCTGATATGGAGATTGTTAATATTTCTGCTAGGTAAATGGCTGTTTAGTATGATTTTATATTTTAGGCCACATTACCATGCTTGGGGTAATTGGGGGTGGTTCCTGTCCTGACGAATCTCCAATCTTATACCAATGTTACAGCATGTAGCTGTAACCAGACACCACTGATTTTACTTACACAACATACTGTAGTTATACTTTACTTGGGTAAGTAAGGGGTTGTGATGAATATGGACCTTGTTCTGGTGCACATAATGCATACCTGATATAAAAGAATGTGAACAAGGATTTAAAAATTTGAACCAACTTATTTGTTTACACATAAAGCACACCTCTTGGCAAGTTTATCAATACTAAGTATATGCAAGGCGAGAACGTCAATCAATTTTGTTCCTTTTAAATTTTGCAGAGCTGGAGGCTACACGGGTGGCAGTAACGAATGGATCACATTCTCCGACGCAGAGTCCCGTCAACTGGGCTCAGGCGACAAAGGAGACTACTTCAGTCTTCTTGGAGTACTCACTTTCACCTTCGCGGATAACGCAGTATACAAAGCTTGTCCGCAAGATCAGTGCAACAAAAAACTCGTTGATCAAGAAAATGGGCTTTACAGATGCGAAAAGTGCAACAGAGAATATCCTAATTATAAATATAGGCTTTTGTTGTCGGTGAGTGTTGTGTTGTTTGGTATTATGCTTACCTTACTAGTCAGATTTCCTGTATAGAATATGCATGCAGTCAATTACTTTAACGCTTTCAGTGACAATTCTCTGTAAAATACTTCACTAATTGAACCTGTTGAACCATCTAACTGTCTATAACTTACTATATACCTTGTATTTTCATGACGAGGTAGACTAAACGAATGTTTTACACAAAAATGTACCTTATGTTTTTCAATTGAAGTCAAAATCAAAATATTTTATTTCACATAGACCTCTTTCGTTTGGTTGATCGTTTCCAATGAAGAAGAATCGGCAAGAAAGAGAAAGTCCATGGTCACAATCTACTCCAAGTCACTGCTTTCTGAATCAATTACTGTATAAAACGCCTAAAACATCTTCTATCTCCTTCCATTACAGGCAAATGTATCGGACGCGACGGGTGACCAGCGCATAACAGCGTTCAACGAAGCAGCGGAAGCGATGCTCGGCACTAATGTCGCGGAGATCGGCCGCATGTTCGAGTACGACAAGACTGCGTACACGTCGGTCTTTGAGGAAGTCAAGTTCAAGAGCTTCGTGTTCAAGTTCCGCACTAAAATGGAGACTTACAACGTAAGTTCATTATTTAGTCATTAAGCTTTAGCATTAATTACATTTATATTTTTGCTATTTGTATTTCACGTCTTGATATGGAAGAGCGGACTCTCCTAATACAGGCACTATCTGCCTAAAAGGAGGATCCAATCACAAAATTTTGTTTAGACCTAAATTTGTTTTACCAATAAACTATTTTATTATTTTTATTATGTTTAGACCTGAAGAACCGCTTGTATTACCGAAATACGGAGAGGATCGGACAAAAAAAAACTAATTATGCCGTCAGATAGATTTACAAAAAATATTGGACACATATTTTTTTCTTTTTTCACGTAGGTAAACAAAAAATGAAGACGATACAGTGCTTCGAAAACTCGTGTGACGTCATAATATGATAGTACATTTTGTACCTACAAGTGACATTTCAAGCCCCACTCCATGATCTTTGACACTTTTTATCTTCGTCAATTTTTATTAATTTGAAAAAACAAAAAACACGTATCCAATATATTTCGATAATCTAACTGACGGACTAATCAGAATCATATTTTTTTGAGTCAGTCCGATCCCCTATTAAGATGGACAAATAATTAAGTCATATATCACGTTTTTGGGGGGGGGGTAGGTGCATAGGCCTCGGTGGTGCACACTCTTGCTAGGAGTGCGAACCTATAAAAAGCTGAGAAAGAGCCGTAGCGTACGCCTTGGTGTGCAAAGCAAGGCTATTAGATGCGCACCTACAAGTTCATCTTACACGTCCACGCCACCGCTAAGCTGCCGACGCAGCGAGGCGGTGGACCCACACTCTGGGTCGTCCCATTCCCCGGGCAATGTCCTGGCCAAATACGAGCTTTGCACTTAAAATCTACCTCGTGGCCTTGATAGCTAAGTAAGACGAGCGATAGGCGAGCAATCGGCGCCTTAAAACCGATCACCTAGCTAAGGGAAACAACCCCGACAGAAAAACCAGCGTGTGGCCCGTAAGGGTCGCCCCAGAACCGTAAGCCTTTCATAGGAACGGGGGTTCAAACTTCGCCATTTGAACCGCGAGGAAGATCAACCTCTTTAAAAAAACCCTTCAATCCTACGGTGCGGTCCGTGCTGAGAGGATGAATGACTGACAGGAAAGCCAGTTCCAAGCGACCAAACTCGACGTAACAGGCGACCCGTCGTTTTAAATAGCCTTCTACTGGGAATGGGCGTCACCTCAGTAGTGACCGTTAATATCGACCCTACTCGTGGGAACAAAAATGAATGATCTAAATAATATAAAGCAAACAAACACTTCAAACAACCCGAGCACAAAAGTGCTCACTCAACAAATATTCCATAAAGGAATGTTTGAAAATAGACCTCGGGCTAACTCACTAAATGATATCTCAGTCCCTACAACTCAAGAGATAATAAATAATAGTGAGTCACAAGATAAACAAGACAGGGACAAAGAAAACTGGGAAGAAGTAACGGGAAAGAAAAGATTACGGGCAAGCCCAGATAGCAATAACGGACCCACAAAACAAACCAAACTGAACTCATACTGGTTATCTCAAACTCAACCAATACCCACCAGTAACAGTTTCTCACAACTCGTAGACGACGATGCTAAAGACCCAGAACCAGAGCCAAAAGAGAAGCCTATCAAGCCTCCACCAATATTTGTAGATAAAGTTCAAAATATACAACCACTTATTAGCCTATTAAATAATCAAGTGCAAAATAACTATGAACTGAAGATCCTAAACAACGAACAAGTTAAAATACAACCAAAAACACCCGATGCATATAGAGAAATTGTTAAACAGCTTGAAATAAAATGTACAGAGTTTTACACATACAAGCCCAAACAAGAAAGAAGTTTCAAAGTGGTCCTTAAAAATATCCACCCATCAACTGACTTAAACGATATAAAATTAGAACTCTCAGAGCTAGGCCATGACTGTGTCAACATTTGGAATATCAAACAACGAAAAACTAAAAAGCCACTGCCAATATTTATTGTCGAACTAAAACCGCACGAAAACAACAAAAATGTGTACCACGTAAAGTACCTCTTAAACTGCAAAATAACCTTTGAACCCCCTCGACCAAAGCGGGAGATACCCCAATGTGCTAAATGCCAACAATACGGCCACACTAAGGCTTATTGCCGTCGAAACCCAAAGTGCATTAAGTGCGCTGGAGACCACCTATCCGTAGACTGCCCTAGAAAAACAAGATCCAACGAAGTAAAATGCGTTCTATGTGAAGGAAACCACCCTGCTAATTACAAGGGATGCCAAGTATATAGAGAACTACAAAAAATCAAACTACCAGGAAAACCAGAAATAAATAAGAATCAACGCAATTATGATAGACCAAATCTGACACAAAAAACTGAAAATATAAGTGGACCCTCGAAAAACCAAAGCCAAAAGACATATATATATGCACTAACCAAGGAAGCAAACAAAGCAGACAACCAGAACTACAAAACACTAGCTGATAATAGCGATAGTAACAGTAATGGGGACTTATTAATAATGTTAAAACAAATGATACAACAACTTACAAATATGACAAACCTACTTATAACACTCACGACTAAACTGACAAATTCGACTCCATAAAAATGGTTATTTGGAACGCCAATGGCCTGTCACAACACACCCTCGAGGTGAAAACTTTTCTTGAACTAAACAAGATTGACGTACTCCTGATATCAGAAACTCACTTCACCAAGAAAAGTCATTTCAAAATTGATTCCTATAAATTATACCATACGACGCATCCTGATGGTACTGCCCACGGAGGTAGCGCCATATTAATAAAAAACAATATTAGACATCATGAAACTGCAAATTATTGTACAAATGAAATACAAGCGACTAACATAGTAATTGAGGACTGGGCTGGACCCTTCACAATCTCAGCTGTGTATAGCCCTCCTAAACATAATTTAAAACAAGACGACTATGAGAAATTCTTCAATACCTTGGGGAGTCGATTCGTTGCTGGTGGTGACTATAACGCCAAACATACATATTGGGGCTCACGAACAGTCTCACCGAAAGGCCGACAGCTGCTGAGAGCACTAGATCAGTTGAAACTTAGCTGTATTTCATCTGGTGAACCTACTTATTGGCCCACCGATATAAGAAAGACACCAGACCTAATAGACTTCGCAATAGTGAGGGGAATTGCTGGCACATACTTCGAGTGTAAATCAATGCCTGAACTTTCGTCCGATCATTCTCCAGTCGAAATACTGTTGAAGGCAAAAATAACCCTAACTGCCGACGTATGCCGACTACATAGCAGAAAAACTGACTGGGATAGATTCAGAGAGTCAATCGCCGCTTCAATAAATATACATTTACCACTCAAAACAAACGAGGACATAGAAGAAGCCGTTGAGCATTTAAATAGTTGTATACAAAAATCAGCTTGGCATGCTACACCTGAAACTCTCAAAACTGTCCCCAAGTCGCAAAGCTATCCGCCTAATATTAGAGAATTGGTAGCAAAAAAACGAAAGGCACGGAAATTGTGGCAGAAAACTCGTCACTCAACGGATAAAACGGCCTTAAATTCACTAATATCTCAACTGCGCCAATTACTGAGTGCAAATCGAGACCAAAATGTGCAGGCATACCTTAGAGAGCTAGATGCCAGTGCCTCAACCGACTACTCACTATGGAAAGCGACAAGCAAACTCAAGCGCCCTATGCTAACACGGCCTCCCATACGCAAAGCAGACAACAGCTGGGCTATAAAAGATTCAGATAAGGCACAGGCATTTGCTGACCATCTGAGAAATGTGTTTGTGCCAAACCCTGATCAGGGGTCTACTCAGTCTGAATTAGTGTCGAGAATACTTAATGAAACACATCAATTAGACCTCCCAATAAGTGGCTTCTCTATATGTGAAGTTAAGCAAGCAATTAGGAAACTCGGACAAAACAAAGCGCCAGGATACGATTTGATAACCGCTAAAACAATGAGTGAGCTGCCAGAAGAGGGTGTGCGCTTCTTAACATACATCTACAATGCCATATTGAGAACATCAACGGTCCCCAGACAATGGAAAGTGGCTCAAATCATTATGGTCCCTAAACCGGGTAAAAGCCCGGAAGACGTAAAATCCTACAGGCCCATCAGCCTATTGCCAGTACCATCAAAAGTAATGGAGATTCTATTCTTGAGCAGATTATCGCCAATCATAAAAGAAAGAAGCTTAATCCCAGACCACCAATTCGGCTTCAGGCAACAACATGGTACTATTGAACAAGTACATAGGCTTGTGAACAACATTAACACTGCCTTTGAAAGGAGACAATACTGCACAGCTGCATTCTTGGACATCTCACAGGCCTTTGATCGCGTATGGCATGATGGGTTACTGTTCAAGATAAAAAAATCGGTGCCGATCGAATACTACAACTTTATTAGGTCATATTTAGAAAACAGACATTTCTTTGTAAAACATGGTGAAGAAGTCACAACACTGTGTCCAATCCATGCAGGCGTGCCGCAGGGCAGTGTAATGGGTCCTCCCCTGTATCTACTGTATACTGCAGATCTGCCGACTTCCGAGGCCACTGTAACAGGAACTTTCGCTGATGACACAGCAGTTCTGGCATCTGACGAACTCCCAGAAAAAGCCACCCGAAAACTCCAAAATAGCCTTAACAATATCGCGAAATGGCTTAAAGATTGGCGTATCAAGGCGAATGAATCCAAATCGGTCCAAGTGACATTCACGACTCGACGTGACATTTGCCCTCCAGTCACATTAAACGGAGTTCAAGTCCCCCAACACGATGAGGCAAAGTATTTGGGAATGTACCTAGACAAGAGACTCACATGGAGAAAGCACATCTTCACCAAAAGACTAGCATTGGGACAACAGGTCAGAAAAATGTACTGGATGTTGAACAAGAAGTCTCAGTTATCAATGACAAATAAGCTACTCATTTATAAAACCATAATTAAACCCATATGGTGCTACGGTCTGCAACTATGGGGTACAGCGGCAAACTCGAACATAGAAATCCTGCAAAGATTTCAATCCAAAATGCTACGCATGATAGCTAACGCACCTTGGTACATAACCAATGACAGACTACACCACGACCTTAACATTAAAACAGTCAAAGAAGAAATAAAAGAAAGGATGACTAAATACAAGACCAGAATCACACACCACCCTAATGTACTTGCAAGGGATTTAATGAAGGAAGTGCAAACGCCACGAAGGCTAAAACGCAAAAACCCACAAGATCTGCTATTGTGAAGGAGCAGACTGTTTATTGATGAAGCGATATTGTTAGTGAACAATCTCGCACAAGACCTACAAATACCAACCTAATGCTGAATATCGCCAGATAGATTGCATTATAAATATATGTAGGATCAGGATTGCCGAGCGGTATGTCGTCAGGGTTTGGAGTCCCCATTTTGGGAAAAACAAGACTGTAAATGAATTTACAGAGTTTTATTCACAGTGGGCACACAACACAATAATTAAGAGTCACTTATCACACACTAATACACTGGTACACAACACACAATAAATCACAATAGAAAATAAAGTCAATAAGGCGAACAGACTTTTTAAGGTCAAAGTTCGTACAGTGGTCTAGCCACCCTAATGCACATGTGCAGGTAAACCGACAGTTTTGTCGGGAGCGAGGAGCTCTTTACTGAGTCGAATCCGAAGACCGACTGACTAGCTTACCGAGCGCTCGACCTTTTATAAGACGACGCCGCTAGCTTTCTAAAAAGTTCCCGCCAACAACAACTCTGTCCGTTGACGCACGGAAGTACGTCACGTGTTTACAAGACACATAAAATGTGCTAAATCTAATAAGATTTTACGTTATACAATAATCAAATATTACAAGAATAATTATTGTAAATAAATAACTGTGAATTACACAAAGTAAATCATTTAAAATAAAAGCAAGGTCAACATTTGTTTTGAACAAAACTATTAGTCACACTTATCGAAATAAGTAGCCAAAAATCATAAGAGTGTACACTAGGTACATAATAAATTATGTTATGATTTATCAGACACTAATTAACAGTAAAAAATCACTTAAATTAATAATAACAAAATCAACTGGCAGCAAAATTTCGAATTACCCACATTGTAATTGATAACCAACTCCGACACGGCCAGAACTGACGTTCTACACGACCTCGTGTGATTCTGAAAAAGAAAATCTCATGTGAGTATCGATCGGCCTTTCTGACAAACAAAAAGCCATAACAAAATGGATATTGAAATGAAAAAATCCTGAATTAGTCAAATAAAACTATTATCAAAAGTTGTTGCATCGCAACCATTAAAATCATCAAACTGTTACTGACAATACATAGCTCAACTAAAGTAGAGACATAGTCTCCCAGTCGAAATCACACCATGGGATTCGACAAGTAATCTGGAGTAGAATAGACAACCCGCATAGGCGTCAACATAGACAACCCGCATAAGCGTCAAGTTCAACAACCAAATCCAGGAGTCAACATAGACATCCGAACAAGAGTCAACATAGAACATCTTGTAAATTCAGCTATACTATGTCAGCAGCAGATGAATCATCATCATCAGTGCAGTGGCGTGCGCTCTATTAAGGCTCTTAGGCTTAGCCTACCTTACCAACTGAGCATTTCTTATAACTAATTAACCATATTGTAATAAAATAACACCATGTACAAAATAATAATAAAAAAGTTCAAACTCCTGTTAAAATACTTAGAGCAATTTTTCGCGTACGAATCTTATATTTACAGGCTTGCTTAGGCTAGCATTCGATTAGCCTAAAACCCATTCATAATTTTACGCACACAGCGTCACATCAGTGAATGATCGGTGCATATTTTCGTGTATATGAACCGCACACATGCATGCCAGCTCCTGCGAGTGTAGCTGGCCTGTGATTGGCTGCAACAACACAAGGCTACGATTGGATGCGTCATGCGTGCCATCTTCAGCCCGCGAACTCCGGCGCGAAGTTCAAATTTGTTTTTTTTTTAACGTTTTTTGCAATTTGCAGGCCAGTGCTAGCTTGAATACTGACTACATACTTCTTACAGCCGCGAATCATATTTTATTAATCAACATACAACCTAGCACTGGCCTGCAAATTGCAAAAATGTAAGGAAATTTGAATTTCGCGCGTTTGCGGTCTTCGCTCTTCCGTCCACAGATAGAGTGCAGCACTGACAACACATTTCATTGATTGATTTCGTACCTATAATCCTGCAAAATTTTGTTGACCGCTGTTGTGAACAAACTCGATATGAAAATGATGCAATTTTATTTGGTAGTATTTTTCTATCGGCAAATTAGAAATTATATTTTACGTCTATGGAAGCCATTATTTTTTCATTGTTGTGACAAGCTGAGCGCGATTTGTTTTGAAACCAAAAACGTACAGATAGTGTCAGTTATTAGATACCATTAATAACAGTAGTGTAAATATTAGTTTTGTTGTGTATTATTTGTTTATTCCCATAACAAATAATAACAATGGTAGGTAATTTACTTGTGAAGTTTGTGCTAATAATGTGTGTTTGCTAGATGTTAAAGGCACTTAAAGGTAATAAGTTTTCTCAATTATCGTATAAGTAATGATAACGTGCAAGTATATCTAAAGGTAGATGTGTGAAGGCCGCTTCGGATATTATCTTGCAAGTGACGTGTTTTGTACTTTTGTAACTACCTATCACCCACTCACTTGGATGAGTTTTTTTGAGGTGGCCGAATCTTTCTTCTGTTTGCATCGATAAAAAAATCATGAGTTGAACCTTGAATAATGTGGTGAGTTTTTGAATTGTATTTAGGTATAACTTTTACAGGCTTATTTTCAAATGTTATAAATGTGACAATTTTTTTTTTGCTGTCAATATTTCGTGGCCTACCCACCGTGGCGGACCACTGCACGCCACTGCATCAGTGTCAGTATTGACATCATCACTAACAGCAACAGGACATTCAGGCATTTTTCGTACACGATCATGGGCATATTTGTAAATTCTATTGCTATTCAAAGCTTTTAACAAATATCTGTCACCATCTAATACTTCCAAAATTCTATAGGGACCTTTAAATTTAGGATCTAATAACAAAGTCTCCAACTTGAAACTGACAGATTTACTTCTATCTCATCACTGGCAACATTCATCAAACCCAAAGGTCTAGCAACTCGACCAATCAATAAGTCTAAAGGACTAGATTCAGTAACCCGCAATTTGATGCGCCAATCTGGGTGGTATGGTACAATAAAGAATACTTTGAAAATAATTAATTAAAACAATGATGTAGGTACTCCTTGAGATCACTCTATAAACTAAGTTTCCCTGTAACATCTACATGCACTGTGTGCAAAGATAATAAGAGAACATTCACCCCCAGAGTCATAACAAAATGAAAGCGACTCACCAGATTGCTATAGAACACCGGTGATAGGTCGAACATCACAAGCTTCAACTCGCTTCACGGCTGGTTGGCTGCTCGAAGGCTGACTCCCGGTATCTTCACTCGAACCTTCCGGCTGCCTTCCAGTCGTTTTAGGGCAACGAGGAGCGACATGTCCCGCTTCCCCACAGCGGTAACATACTATCTTCTTAGATGTCGCCTTATGAGACGAGCTAGTTGATCCAGAAGGCTTGTTTGATGTCTCGGCCTTCTTACGACAGTTGGTAGATTTATGCCCCACTATACCACAAAAGTGACAAACTATTGCACCTGGTTTGGACTTCTTAGGTTGTGAAGAATCTTGGTCAGAGGAAGACTGAGATTTTCTCTTGAGGTGGGACAAGACACTCAATTCTTGTTGCAGTTTATTCCTTGTAAGCACTTCGGTAGTAAAGGCAAGTCGATGAGCACGAGAATCAAACTTTGAGACATGGGCCAGTACAGTGGAAACAGCAACGTGTTCGACATCCAGGCTATTCCACTTGGAGGTCAGTGAAGTGACTTGCCGACTGGCGTATGCGGCTAGAGATTCTCCTTCTTTTGGCTGACTACTATGGAGATTAATGAGGGTAGCAGCCACAGTTTCCGAAATGGCAAAGCGAGAGAGGAAGAGACTCTTAAAGTCTGTCCAGGTCATCCCTGCGTATGAGACTTGGGAAAGCCATACATTGGCACTGCCCTTTAAGGCTTTAGTGAGGGCAATAATAAGAGTGCCACCCTGAAGAGGTTTTTCCGATAGGCAAATATCCACCGTTGCACTCCAAGCATGAGCATCGGAATCGGGTAGGTCTGGGTCAAAAACTGGCAAAGAAATTACAGCAGACGAGGAAGACTGCGTCTTAATTGCTTCAATCAATTGAATCATATTTTGATTCTGAAGCTCTAACATAGCTCGCCATGGATCACCAACACCTTCCGATTCCCGGGCTAAACCTAATCCCACTTCTGATGTAGGATCAGGATTGCCGAGCGGTATGTCGTCAGGGTTTGGAGTCCCCATTTTGGGAAAAACAAGACTGTAAATGAATTTACAGAGTTTTATTCACAGTGGGCACACAACACAATAATTAAGAGTCACTTATCACACACTAATACACTGGTACACAACACACAATAAATCACAATAGAAAATAAAGTCAATAAGGCGAACAGACTTTTTAAGGTCAAAGTTCGTACAGTGGTCTAGCCACCCTAATGCACATGTGCAGGTAAACCGACAGTTTTGTCGGGAGCGAGGAGCTCTTTACTGAGTCGAATCCGAAGACCGACTGACTAGCTTACCGAGCGCTCGACCTTTTATAAGACGACGCCGCTAGCTTTCTAAAAAGTTCCCGCCAACAACAACTCTGTCCGTTGACGCACGGAAGTACGTCACGTGTTTACAAGACACATAAAATGTGCTAAATCTAATAAGATTTTACGTTATACAATAATCAAATATTACAAGAATAATTATTGTAAATAAATAACTGTGAATTACACAAAGTAAATCATTTAAAATAAAAGCAAGGTCAACATTTGTTTTGAACAAAACTATTAGTCACACTTATCGAAATAAGTAGCCAAAAATCATAAGAGTGTACACTAGGTACATAATAAATTATGTTATGATTTATCAGACACTAATTAACAGTAAAAAATCACTTAAATTAATAATAACAAAATCAACTGGCAGCAAAATTTCGAATTACCCACATTGTAATTGATAACCAACTCCGACATATATATAAAAAAAAAAAAAAAAAAAAAAAAAAATATATCACGTTTCTTCTGATTCCTTATTGGTCTTTGACTGCCTCGTTGGGCTAGTGGTCGCAAGCGCGACTGCTGAGCATGAGGTTCTGGGTTCGATTTCCGGGTTGGGCAAAGTGTTATTGGGTTTTACCATCAAGAACAGCCACGGAGCCCGGATTTGTGCCCGGTTGATGGGAATATGTCGCCCCCTATTACATAGGACTTAAACATAGCTGACGAGATGTTGGTGTACTATTAGGTACACCTCTGATAACCCCTTCAGGAATTCCAGGCGTGATGTTATGTTAATGTGAATATATTTTACAGGATGAAGCCCGCTTGAAGACCACAGTGATGAACGTAACACCAGTCGACTACAAGGACGCCAACAAAAGACTGATCGCAAGCATAAAGGCCATCTCAGGCGTCGAAGTCTAACTTGTTATTACATCATTAATAATATTTAAGAGCGGATTTCTCTGATTAAATTGAACGCAAATCAGCACAGCTCTTGAACACGTTATACATGTGCTGAACACGTTCACAATTATTGGTAAAATACACTCGTAAGTTCTATAAGCCAAACTATCATGATCCTACATTATGAAATGTGAATTCCAATAATCCACCTTAAAATGTGATTGATAAAATTGATCATGTAATTTGTAATAAGATTTAATTTTGTTTTTTTTTTAATGTAATGTTAAATTATGCAAGTATGGAACAATAATCCTATATGCAATTTTTTGGCAATAAATCTTAAGTTTTCTATAAATTTTGTTTTTATTACATCAGTTATCTGTTCTGTACCCTGTTTCTAGAACACCAGTGACATTTTTACATGGGACATGATATCGTAGAAAATATTTATTTTTATTTTTGCCAATTAAATACAAAGGGTCATGCCAATACCCCACCATAATAACTTCGCTCTATAGCGGCGAAGATACTGAGAATAAATCAATTAAAAATAAACCTTAACTCCTATGACATGCGGTTGTTGAAAACGGCATGCAAAGCGAGACGCGCGCGGTGAGCCGTCAAGCTGCCACGAGAGCAGACAAGAACCGCGCCTGCTATGGTTTATTTTAAATTGATTTATTCTCAGTATTTTCGCCGCGCCTCCGCCGGTGTGCGTTGGGCCTACGTAAGCAATATTATTATTCATCTCTTACAGTTAAACGGGGTAAATAGAAACGCAGGGGTGAATATAGACTAAACTTTGAAAGGGATTTTAACATTGAATTAAAATGGTACCTTTGTAGAACAAAATAGGTAATACCTAACGACGACGACATACGAAAATTGAATTTGGTATGATCAAAGCTATTATAGCTGACGTGACGTAAAAGGCTGCGCAACTCAATTTAGGACTGGGTACGAGTAGGACATGTCTGCCGGATAGACGGGGTCAGGCGAATTCGCAGCAGGCCTGAAGGAGATGATGGCGGGACGAACTGGATGCATTCCGTCAGAGCTAGAAGGAGGGCGCACGGGTTCTCTTTTATGTGCATGGAAGTAATTTTCCCAGGAGTGAGACAGTCTATGGGCGTCGCCAGGACGAGGGCGTTCCGGATTTTTTACACCAGATTATTGTACGATGCTGTGTTCAAAAAAATCCAGTAAATGCGCTTTTCAAGCATTTCAAGAAAATTAAATCCCGTTTATTCTGTATGCCAATTCGGTAGTATGTTGACACCATTTTAACACTTTGGCCACGTGGCACACAGGCCTCAAATACATGTATATGAGGTGTATGACACGGGTAATTTAGCTTCAGAATTATTTCGATAATCTAGCGCCTGGCTGTTGTGCCAAAGGGAGAGCTGTGTGAAGCAAGACAGGTTGAAAGAGCAGGAAGAAAATAATATACACACAATTTTTACTAGTTACTTTATTCAATCTCATTTGATATGACTCATAATTTGGCTAAGGAAATCGAAATTTTATAACTGATGTATTTGGACAGCTGCAACTATTTTATATTTTTAACTTTGTAACAAGATTTAATATTATGTTAATGAGGGGAAAAATTTATTTACTCGTAAAACAATATCTTAGAAAGACTATTGTGAAATTCCATTTACATGAAGATTTGTATTGTTAATTTAGACAGAGAAAAACAGTGTCCAAGTACTGTTTGAGGTGCATTAAATTAAGTAGCTAATGTAATTCATTATCAATTACAAGGGGGTTATCATTTCTATGTAAAATGTACACTTACATTAGGAAATTCAATAAGTTAATGTTATTCATTAAAACTACAGTAAAATTAATGTCTTACAAAGAAAATGTAAGATAATAGAAACATGGCAGTGTGATTTATTCATATTTAACGGACTAAGGGCCGGTTTCACCACTTGCTGATAAGTCCCTGATAGCCTATCCGGAACTTATCTGCCAGATAAACTACAACTTTTGATAGCATTATCTGTCAGATAACTATCTGACACTTTATCCGTAACCGGTGAAACTGGCCCTAAATGTTGATAGCGACAGAAGTTGCTTTTCAAAAACTTAATTTCTAATTTTAGCCTTTGTACTCAAATAAAAATCTGATTTAATTCTAAAAAAGTAAAGCTTAAAATTAAATGAGGATGTAATAAAAATGGGAGTTTAAAATAAATCAAGCTACTCATATTTTATTTAGATATTAATCCGTGAAACTTAAAAAGTAGTGACTAAGGGCGAATGAATGGGCTTCGCGAATGGAAGGTTCAGATGAGCTAAGTTTTTTTTACACCGTTAGGGGAAGTTTAGAGAATTCAATATTTTATTTTTTACTATTATCAATCATGCTTTATCGACAAGTGTGCGCGATACACATTGAAGTCGTTGTCAAAGCGAACAAGCTTCTGCGCCGACGACATGAAAACACGAATGATGCAAAGCCTCTCACATCTACAATTACAAATAGCTGCTTTTATCACAAACAATGTTATAACTAAATAAACAGTACTCTTCAGGCCAGATCTTATGACAAACCTATTAATTATGCGTAATTAGTAAGGTTCCAAATATTCGACTTGTGTAACCTGCACAAATAAAATACGAAAATAGTTCACATTATGCTAAAAAAATATTTATGCGTTGATCATAAAAAAATATTCTTTAGAAAATTAAAGCCATGACCAAGAACATTACGACAATAAATACAAAGTTTTAATTTCGCAGTGTCAGACAAACACGCCCGGCATGTCATTACAACAATGTCCACAAATATTACACTTACATTTAATACCGCTAGTTAATAATTACGAAGTTATTCATCAATTAATTGTTCAATTACCTACGTTTACATAAACATTAGGAAAATATAATTTTTAAACAATTTTCAATTCCAAACTTATGAGATTTACATTACAGTAAAATCAAATCAATACGAGATTCTAGACATCACTAATACAATGGAAATTAATCTCAAATTAAGAGGTATATGAATCTGTACGAAGACAGACATGATTCCTATGTGTAGGTACATATAATCGTTAATAAAATAGTTTTTCAATAATATGAAGTATAATTATCATACTAAAGGGTAACTTTAATCAAATACATATATTTAATTCCTTTAAATATCTCAGTAGTCATAGTCCGATAATCTCGTGTGACCGGAAGATACACCACCGGTACATAGTACGTGAGTCCTCTTGCGAACGAACGCACACTCACTTGTCCTACACTAGTCGTGCACTAACACTATAATACGAGTTCGCATTACAAAAGACGCGCATATATATATACGCTTGAGGGATATATTTGAGCTCGCGGTAGCAGTCAGTGGGTCGCCTGCCCGGCGGTGAAGCCGCGCCGCGCCGACACTCCGTGCGCACACCGACCCACACACACCTGTACACGCCACCCCAGATGCAACAGAAGCCGACACGACATCACAAAACGATATTTACACACACAAACTAAGGACGATAATAAATTAAAGCGAATAAATAAAAGTAACGCTCTTTGGAACGGATTACATTCGAGGTACGACAGTACACACAGATATCTGAATGTGTCCGTCCATCGGGAGCGAGATGCGCCGAGGATCGATAACCGGCTGCCAAAATATAAATCTACACTTAACGATTTAAAAATAATAAAAAGAAATCACAAAATATATCCTTGAAAAAGGCGATTCTCACTTAATAATTATATTCAAATTAATTTCAATTTTCAGATCTTTTTGTTTTATAATTTCATCGCTCTAAAACTGATACAAAATAAAAATTCCGAATCAACATAATGCCACAAAATAATTGATAAATAATCAACCGAGGTAAGTCCTACAAAACTACGAAGTGAACTAAACATAAATTAAACAAAATGGGTGTCTTCAAAAGAATCATAGCACTTACACTGGAAATAGCCAAAACAAACGTATTATTTAGTATATTACGGTTGCACAATAATAGATTTTATATTAGAGTAAAAATTCAGTACGACTCGCAGTCAACGCGATGCTATAATTATAATTTTGATCAGCCCAAGTACTATGATATTTTCGAACAACAAAAACAACGGGACCGTCGCTACTGTCGCGATGGCCCAAAAACTGCATCGATAGGTCGCTCCCGACCGCCGAGACGTGACCGCGAGCGGTCTATACCGGACGCGGTTCGAACTCATCATACCCGAAGAACAAACGATCGGCTCGACCGACAAGTTAATACTTCAAAAACGTGCGTATGATTGAATATGACGGACAAGTCGTCTTGAAGAACGGTCCTTTCCCGTAAAGGGAGAGACCCGTTCATCAAGAAACAAAAAATCGTCTTCAAAACATAGCAACTATCCCTTGAGTATTTGCTTGTCGGTTGTAGCTGATCTGTCGTACGCGAGTGATGTATAGGCGGCGGACACCGGGGCTCGTGCTCGGCCTTGCCGCTAGAGGCTGGCGGCCTTAGGGTCAGGCGTGTGTGTCAGATCCAGCGCGCGCGCACGGCGGGTGCGGCGCTAGTGCGCGCCTCACGGCACCAGGTCGGGCAGGCGCCCGCGGCCCTAGGGGCGCGCCCCGCCTTCTGCGCTCACCACCTGGAGGGAACATGACATTAGCTCGCGTTCACGGCAACTCAATAAACTGTATTAGGTTGGGAAGTTACGATAAAATCTATTCATTAAACTGATACTACTGAAAGTGCCACCAAATTCTGGGCCCATTCAATCAAGGTCGCGAAGTTTTTTTGCAATTTTGTTTGTCAAGCAGCATTTTGAACCAATACAACTCGCGGCCGTAATACGTATGTATTTACAGAATTTTCTATACTAATATTAAAAAGAAAAATAAAAAGGCTTTTACGTGGTAGTCCGTTTTGCAAAGTGAATCGGAGAAAAAACCAAAGCAGCGGACGGCGCGGGATGGTTTCGGGTTTAATTCGGTTCGCGTTCGTGCTCGCTTCGGGAGAAGGGGGCGTGGCCTTTTACATCTGAGAGGTAGGTACCCTCGCGGCTCAGTCGCGTGGTCGGCTCCTTACGTAGCGGACGTCCCCGAAATTGAATTGAAAACTGGCACCGTCGCAACACAATCATATTTTTTTTCTATCGAAACCCCATCAAACAAAACTAAACTCTAAACACTTTTAACTAAAGACTCCACTTACTTTCCGCTCCTTGTAGTAGAGCTCCTCGCTCTCCTTGTCACACAGCAACAACACAACGGCTCCGAACAGGAAGATGGCGGCGCCCCAGCCCACGCCGTACGCCCATCCGAACTCCCACACCGACCTATTGCCTGTACATACGTATAACACTTAATTAGTCCAGGCCCCTTATTCACAACGCTTCGATTCGGTTTCGATTTCGACAAGTCGTATGTCTTTTTTTGGCATTATGAAAGTGAGCGAGATAGACATACGATATGTTCGATTCGGTTTCGATCCGATTGTTTGTGAATAGCTATGCAGCACTGTAGGCACGTCAAGATCCTGTCCGGGCTGCGGGACTTTTCAAAATAGATACCGCGGTCCCGGAACACAAATAATGCCGATGATTCTTCTGTTTAAGCCTCAAGTAATAGTGGACGAGCCTATTGCCATCAAAGAGGAACAAATCCGGGCTCCGATGGCTGCTACTGACTAATTCCTGAGGGAAAAACCCGACGACTCTTTGCTCTACCCGGTAATCGAACCCAGGACCTCGTGATCAACAGTCGCGCTTGCATCCACTAGACCAACGAGGCAGTCAATGTATATTAGGAAGATATTAAGAATGTCGATGATTCTTCTGGCCGAACACCCAAAAAATATAATTATAAATCAGCAGATTATGCCTCTTATAAGGTAAAGGAAAAATTTGAGAAGATTGTAAAGTAGAAGAACTTACCCAGATTCAACTCCGCAGCGAAGCATACTGGGTAGATCACTAATGCTATTAAAATGCACATTACTGAAAAAAAAGAAAATATTAATTTATTATTAATTCAAATTTGACTGTATCGACCTGAACAATGTACTGTGTTATGCAGTCCCCAGAACTGTTCATAGACGGCTGGTGCGTGCAGGTTCGCTATTTGCAATAGGTACCTGCCGATCTAATACCGGCGAACGTTCGCCAATTCGACGAATGGCAGCATCTTACAATAAAGAACTTGAACACATTGATATATTTACATGCACCATGCATAGATTTAGAAACTTGTTGTTTGAGACGCTTAAGGGGACGGTGAACGAACATTTCTCCATACAAACGTAATACCAAAATCATTCGCGATACGAACATATTACCAACTTAAAATTGTGTTATTCGGATACAGACGATATTTATCTAGGTTCCTATTAAACTTTTTTTTTAAAACATTTACTATTTACGAAATGCAAGCGAATTGCATTTCGTCAATACTAAATAGCAATTCGCTTGCATTTCGTAAATAGTAAATGTTTTAAAAAAAAAGTTTAATAGGAACCTAGATAAATATCGTCTGTATCCGAATAACACAATTTTAAGTTGGTAATATGTTCGTATCGCGAATGATTTTGGTATTACGTTTGTATGGAGAATGTTCGTTCACCGGCCCCTTAAGTCCTTTGATTAATTGACTGATATTTGTAGCCATATTTACATATTGCACTTTCATCGTTTAGTAGACGTATAGCTATTTATTTGCTTCCTTTTTGTATTTTTATGTTTTAACTGTCTTGCATGAACAGCTTCTTTCCTAGCAATTTAAGGTTTAGTCATTAATGGTAATCTGTGAACAGCGCTGTGGGCTACATTATTATTTAAGTTATTTGTTTTCATGTTGTAATGTTCCATAATGTAGCTGTTTGTTGTTCCTATTTGATAAAAAAAAAAATAAAAAAAAAAAAATTAGCAAATTAGTTAGCTAATGAAAAATTAATAATAAAAAATTTGTAAGTATTAATAATCTTATTATGTCTGCTAATTTAGTCATTCTGAAGTCAACATAATTTATACTAACGTTGATATTGGTTATAGGAATAATAAGCATGTATTAAATAGACATTAAATCACTGACTTGTTGCTTTGATATCAATGCTTATTGACGGTACCATTCACAGTTTAAAATAGAGGCAGATCTAAATTTCTGGAGCACTATTTGAGCCTTACTCCTAAGTCAAGACAAACAAAAAAATATATTTGTTGCTGTAAAAGCCCTTACATTGGTCTATCTTAGGATTTACTGATAAAAATTCAAATGAATTGAACATATTGTATAATAACACACGATTTTTCAAGCTTGTACAGCTATGTAATCAAGTTGTAGAACAAAGCTTTATGTGTTTTTCTAAATCACATAACTTGTGAAGACAGTTGATTTCAAAACTAAAATAAAAAAAAATAAAAGACATAATTTCCTAAGTTGCAACGAAAACTAAACTCTATATTAAAAAATAGTAACTTAAAAAACAAGCTTTGATACATACGGGCTAGAGACATGGCTAATACGGCGAACCGATAGTAGCGGAACTTGGTGCGGTGGTCGGCGGAGCGCAGGCCGAGCCCGGTCAGCAGCGCGCCGCACACGTCAGCCGCTAGAGTCGCCACGCACAGCCCGGCTGCCGCTCTGTGGGACAAGCATGAACATTATAACAACGATTTCAGCAATAAAAGAGAAAGACAGCGTTTTTTTTATTTATTTATTCAAGGAGTAAATGATGCCATGAAGTCTTCACGTCTGACAGCAGAGAATGGAATAAATACTAACTAGTAAAACCAAAAAACCGTTTTCGCGTTTATCAGCAATGTGTGCTCAAAACTTACTAGCTCCAAATGTTTGGGATAACTGAATCGTTCACAATTAGGATGTTAATCCTATGAAGACTTTTTTTTAGTTTTAATGGTTATACCACAGCCTTTAATTTGACCACACAGTTCTGCTTCACGCTGTATATTTTTCTGTAATAAATTATAATAATACACATAACATAACATCACACCTGTAATCCCTGGAGGGTTAGACAGAGGTGTATAGTACATACACCCACATTTCAACAGTTATGTTTAAGTCCCATGTAATAGGGGGCTAGCCTATTGCCATGAACCGGGTATAAATCCAGATTCCGTGGCTGGTGCTGAGAAATTTCTGATGGAAAACCCAATAATACTTTGCTCAATGAAGGATTCAAAAAGAGAAAGTATTCCGGAGTGGACGGCTTGCCGCCATTGCTGATTGTGTGTAGGCTTCTTTTATCATCTTGATCAAACTACAGATAGCGCGCGAGTTGAATGCAGTCGGGGTCTGAGGTAAAGAGCGGGAGCAGTGTAGTGCTGTGCTATTCACACTAGTGTAATGCGGTAGTGCTGTCACAGACTACCGCATTCCTAAGCTCTGCATTCAACTCGCGCGCTATCTGTACATCCATCTCATACTGATAACTATACCTTTTTGACTGTTGTCTATTACCCTAACAATAATAATTTACAAAGCTGTCTAGTGTCGCCTGCCATCAAGCCATAACCGACAGAATTATTAATTGTTTATTTCGTTCGTTAAAAATGTTTGTTCAAATTGATGTTATTACTTTAGTCTTTATGACCCAAAAGCAAAATCAATAATTTGAACTCTATTGACAGTCAACACGGCATATTAATGTAGCCAAATCTGATTCCATTAAAATATATTTCGATATTTTATGGACACAATAAAATATTAAATTAATTTTGTTACTTTGTATTTCGGGACTGCATGCTATGTTGATGGACCATAGACAAGACTAAAGAAAAGAAGATTGATTTGATGGACGAAATGATGGTGGATAGTGAAGAATGATATAAAAGAAAATAGGGAAAAATGAGAGGGTGACGGTTAACAAGGGAGTATGGAAGTAGAAGACACGTGTTACACCGACCACAAGTACTCGTAACTTGGGACAATTACAGGAAGACGAAGACTTCGGCTTGCCCCACATAAGGATAGAACATAACATCACACCTATACTCCCCGAAGGGTTTGGCAGAGGTTAAACTCCATGTTATGAGGCAAGCCCATTGCCATCAACCGTCCACAAATTCAACCACCGTGACAGCTACTGAGAAATTCCTGATGGAAAACCCCAACAACACTATGCACGACCCGGGAATCGAACCCAAGGCCTCCTGCTCAGCCGTCGCGCTAAACCAACGAGGCAGTCAAAAGGTTAGGAGCATGGAAAAATGCAATCCAGTGCCACTAGATGTGGCACAATCCGTAGAGAGACTGCAGGAATCAAAATCAGTTCAATCTTCAAAACCCTTGTTGTGAAAATCATGAAACTGCGACGCGATACCAAAGTTGGAAAGCTGGGAGATTAGACATCAAACTGAAATAGGTGTTAGCAAGCGGATTACAAAGTTCGAGTCGAGATAGCGCGATACTTAGCAAGATGGATAAACGCAGTTTGCGAACGGCGTGATCCTTAGATTAACACTACTGATAATGAAACTTCTACGCCCAAAAGATTATCGCTTTTGTAATTTAACATGAGGGGGTTATATCAGCCCGTCGGGGATGCGGGTTGTTTGAAAGAGATACCGCGGCCTCGACACAAAGGGCTGAGAAGGAACATGAGTGGTTTTAAGTCAGTAGAAGTCTGACACTCCCTACCGCTCTGCCCAAAGCGGGAGGAGTCATTTGATGGTTTCCAAGCCCTCAAAAAACAAAAAGTATTTATATGGAGGCTCGTGGCTTCGCTCGACTGGAGTTCCGAGATTTCTCACGAGATCGTCCCACGGTACTACCGGGATTAAAAGTATCGTTTGTGTTAATCCAGGTTATAAACTAAAATTATAACCTGGTTATAATCCAAACCTGTTCAGTAGTTTTTGCGTAAAAGAGTAACAAACATATAAACATCCATCCACCTTCGCATTTATTGAATTGTCAAAGTACTTTGGAAATTTGAGTATGGTGCGCAATTACGCAAGTACCTAAGCTGGACATGTAGTGAGGAGGAATGAAACGCACGTGACTAAAAAAGTGATGGATATTAATCTTCTTCTTATCGTGTGGGCAGTAAGGTCTAACGACCCTACACACCCTAGTGTCAGAGTTTCTAAACCGCCGCAAGGGCCTCTGACATGGTTTGACGACCGCCATTTGGCGGCCGGGACCAAATAATAATATAATAATGATATTAATCTTGATGGATGGAGAGGGTGAGGAAAGCCAAAGAAATGATGGATGGATTGTGTGAGGAATGATATGAAGAAGAAAGAAGTAAATGACGTCGAGTACTCACTTGATATAAGGTGCGGGTCTTGCAGCATAGCAGCCGGGCTGTGCAGTGATGTCGAAGGGCAGCGGCGTGGGCGCCTCAGGGTCTATGCAGTGCATGAAGAGGCCTTGCCGCCACCCCGCCGCCATCAGCCAGTCTGCTGACGCCAGCCCCAACACCATCAGGATCACCACCAACAACCCACATATCAGGGCTATCACCTGGAATGACATTTAGAAAAATTAGGGTATCTTATATCAAATCTATATAAATAAAGAGAGAAGTCCTGACTGACTGATTGACTGACTGACTCATCAACGCCCAGCCCAAACCCTTGGACCTAGAAAGCCGAAATTTTGCACAGAGGTTCCCTTTATAATGTAGACAAGGAATAAGGAAGGGTTTTTCGAAATTCAACCCCTAAGGTACTTAAATAGGGGATGAAAGTTTGTATGGAAAATCGTCATTTTCCCGCGGGCGAAGCCGCTGGCAAAAGCTAGTTTATCATAAGCATTATTCTCTTGCCTTTATGCCAAATTCATTTGGGGTCCTTGCAGCATGATTTTTTTCTTCCATACTTTTTTGTTACTCGTCATCTCATGAGACACCTCCTTTATTGCCATATCATCACCATTTACACAGCCCATCCATCTTTTTCTACATTCATACTCAACATTTCTCACGTCATTCTCCTCATTTCTCTGCACAACATACCACGACAACCGATTACAACACAACTTTTCAGTGACTCGCGGGCGCCACTTTCAGACTTCAAAAGTTTAAATTCGTCTAATAATTCCAGGGTGCTCAACTTATTTTGAAGGTGGGCCAAAATATTAATTCCGAGGCATTGCGGGCCATCTAAAAAATAAGACTTTTCTATGACACATTTTGTAAGTACCAAATATCTGATGACTAAACTCTGTGGCTGTTAGTTAATTTATACTTTCAAAAAAATAAGTAAAGTAGTTTCTAAATAGTAACTTGCTGAGAGGAAATCCATAAAGAAAATCAAATAAGTCTATTCTATAGGGGCGAGCCTATTGCCATCAACAAAGATCCAGGTTCCGTGGTTGCTACTGAGAAATTGCTGTTGCTGCATATAAAAAAAAAAATACGTAAATAAGGGACACCCTAGTCTACTAAGTATGTGGTGTTATTGGTACAGAAAAATAGATGTTGCCACCCTTCAATATTAACAATTAAATTATTGTGCGAGTCGGCCCTCTTTTCCGTTTGATATAAATGTTTATTTGTTGATTCTACTCTTTGTCTCCATCTATCAACATTTTTATTTATCACTTCAAAGAGTAGAATACTTCCAAACAGCATCACTCGTCACATGGGTTTACAAATATTTTTTCTTGTCTTATAATTATAGATTGTTGCTACTGGTTGGTGATGTCAAAGTCAAAATTCATTTATTCAAACTAGGCTGATAATCAGCACTTTTCGAAGGTCAAAATCGAAAATCGAGGAATTATCAAAAGAAAAGGTCATGGTGGAAAAATATTGTTCATTCATTTGATTAGCTTATAATTCCTAAGTCAAATATGCTTTAAATAGATGAAATAAGTACACACAGCAAAATAGTTTTGTATGCATGCAAAAAATTGAGATAGTACGGCTGATGCTGCTGCTGCTAATCAGAAAGCAAAAAGCGCATAGTTTCTCACTCTCGCATCTTACCCGACCCTAACAGAAGCAGTAGGTACCATTAGTTTTAGATGTATATTGCATGTCGGTCTTAGGTATAAAGCTGATTCCCTAGAGACAACTAATGCCTCGGGTCGTTAGTTCGCGACTATAGCTATTATTTTTATTTCGGGACTAATTTGTACATTCATTCTCTACCTTCCTCTTTTAATCTCGATGATGATGCCTTGAGTAATTAAAAAAAAAAAAATTTGGAACAATAATTACTACCTACTTTGTCTTGTGGGAAAATGGGAGAAAAGGAATCGGAAATGCAAGTAAAATAAAAAGAAAACTAAAGTGACTTGAGTCATAATAAATATTCATAAATGAATGTAGTGTAGACTGGACTGACTGAGGTTACGTTACGAAACTTGAATATTTAATAATAAAACTCGATATAAATATAACAAACAACAGAAACCGAAGCTAAGTAATAAAACTAATCTAACAGACCATTAGTCATTAAAAAAATATTGCCACAGCAATTATTCACGAAGTAAAATATATCATCCATCACGAGTGGTTCAAATGAGACGCAATAAATAGAAGCCAAAACACGCGGCGAGGTGGGTGTGCGTCAGTCAACGTAGGTACATGTACCTATATTCGAAGGAAAGAAAAGCGGGAAAGTGAGACGCACCCGTCGGACGGTGTCTAGAGGTGAGGGGGGCGCGCGGGGTGCGGTCATCGATCGCAATCCCCGACGGCAGCGCTAGGGGCCGCGGGGACCGCCATCAGCTGTTAGACTCACGACGATCCGCCTCTCGGACTCCCCAAGCACACTTCACGCGTGCTCCTTAAAACTTCTCTATTGCCTCAAGAGTTTTAAAGCTAAGTACGTATTGCATGCGACACCGGCGCACTTTTACTCCCCTACCTAGCATTGTTGTCTACCGTTATATGAGAAAAGGCAAAGTTTCACCATAGCTAACGATAATGAGAGCCATTAAACATCATTTTACTAAAGCAAGAATATATTTAGCTAAAGCTGATTTCATCGATTGATTGAAGCTATAGAAAACCCATGTCTGTAAAAGTACTATGTGTATAATTCTTGTAGTCAATACTAGTACACTGTGTCCTGTGTAGGGAATGCAATCTCGATCTCGCGAGATCCCGAAAACCCGAGATCTCGCCTCATTTTTCGAGACCAGTCTCGACGCATAAAATGTCGAGATCTCGGCCGAGATTGACGGAATCGAGTGGCAATAGTCGCGAGGCATGTCGCGTGTTCTCTGCGCGTGATCGAGTCGGGATTCCCCGAAATTCCCAGATTTATGTTATTCCCCGGGCTCTCCAAGCGCTAACCTTCAATTCCCCACAAATCGGGGGATTCCCCGCATATCAGGGGTTTCCCCGCGATGCACTGTGTCGGACTGCATTCGCCTACGCTGTTTTAGTTGTGCAGTTACTGTTATAGTTTATGGGTTAATTGAATGAAAATTTGTATTATTTTGTTACGCAAGTGCTAGACTGTTAAGTTAATACTTTTAAAATGTCGACAAACAATCAAAATGAACCTTACGTGGAGTTGCCGGTATGGAGATATTATAAGAAAGCGGTGAATAATTTGACAGCCCAATGTAAATGGATCTCTATGAGTGTGGAGGATCGAGGGGTGTGTTTCTGCAATTTGCATACAACAGCTTGCTCACGCTGATACCAACTAGCGTTGATTCTGAAATGGCCTTATCAGCCGCTGGCTACATAGCGACGAACATAAGATGCCGACTATCCGACAGCACTCTAAGCACTATTTTATTTTTAAGAAGCTGTTTCCAAAATCACTCCTAGTTTAGGAGTGATTTTGGAAATAGCAATTTTTGTTTTCAATATCATTATCTTTTCATTATGAAATAAGTACTTTCTATAAAAGAGATTTTACGGGTCTGAAATTTTGTGTTTCTTAACATAGGTACTTACCTAACATAGGTAAGTAAAAATATTTTTTTTTTTCAATAATTCATGTTGTATTTTCCTCGCATCATAATCACAACTACTAAGCAGTTTCAATCGTGTTTCAGTCATGTAATAAAAACAATACTTTTTGAAATCCATTCGAGATCTCGAAAATGCCGAGATCTCGCCGAGATTGAATTTCAGATCCCTCGAGATCTCGACTTAGCGATCTCGTCTCGAGATTGCATTCCCTAGTCCTGTGTAAGGTCGTCTAGGCTTTGATTAATTCAAAGACCCCGTCTTTGAAAATGAATGAATTCCTTTACAAAATGATTGAACAAAAAATGTAGTTAAAAAACTAAAAAACCCGACTGAAAAAACGGAAAAGCAAAAAACAAGCACATTTTAAATTAAACAAAACTTGTAAGCAGGCGGGGTCCATTCTATTTTCATTTCATAATTTAATATTCAAATGAACCCCGCCTGCTTCCAAGTTTTGTTTAATTTAAAATGTGCTTGTTTTTTGCTTTTCCGTTTTTTCAGTCGGGTTTTTTAGTTTTTTAACTACATTTTTTTATTTAACACTTTTTAGTCAGTTTTCATTAACTTCGTTATTACTATTATAAGACGGTAGATTTCGATTCGATTTTATATTCATTCCGTACACGTAAAAGAATCCGGTTATAAGTAAGAAATGCGATATTGTTTGTTCTAATAACTTTAAATCGTTATATATCCTAAACGGTTTTATAAAATGAAAAATGATAAAGGAAACCTAATATTCATTTTCAAATACCTATTCAACGATACCCCACTTGACATGGTGAGTCAATTTTTTTTTTTTTCATTTTGACAATATGGCGACTAGTTGTTACTATAGTGAGTATTGTTTATTGTAATGTTTTTAGTGACACTCGCGAGGTCAAGACGAATCGATTGACGTACGGATCATCAAAATCGGCCAAGGCGTTTGGCCTCTACAATGCCACATAGGAACAAACATACATACATACATACATAGACTGATAAACACATAACCCTTCTTTGCTTTGCGCAGTCGGGTAAAAAGGGTCAATATGTCGGACCCATTAATCAACTCTTCAAGTCAGGCGGAAGCATCTGTCATCAAGAGGGATTTCATTCATTAAATTATAAAGCGAATGAGTTCACATTCCGTCCTTCCGGTCATTTGTAAGGGGGAAGGACAAAACATAGTTTGAAGCTATGCATAATTTCATAGATTACAGAATAAAATTCGTTTCTATTGATAGTAATAAGGGTAAGGGAACTATACCAATAGACCCAATAGTTGTGTAGTTCTAGGACCAGTTCCAGGTTTCAGGACTATTAGACCAGTGCCGAAGCTTTCAAAAATGGTAAAAAATGAAAAGAAATTACAGTAGGATGAAACCCAATGGAAAAAGTAGAGAATATAACCAAAATTAAAGGAAAAATAAATTACGGTCGATCCGAGTTCGGGAAGTGGGGGTGGGGGGTGTTAAGGGGGGAAAGTGGTTTATCTCGATTTCCGGCAAAACTACAAGTCCTATGGAAAAAAGTTAAATGGCAAAGTTGTAGAGAATAAAAAGATCTACAACTTTGATTATTACACTTTTTTCACATAACCTCAAAATGTATGCGAAAAATTCAAATAACCAAGTTTCTGGTTTTTAATTTTTATCTTTTACAAAAAACATTTTTTTATCACAAAATTTAGTGAAAACTTACCTTTTTATGCCCTAAATACACTGTAATTTTTTTGATTAAAAATATTTATTTTTCACCTTATTATTGACTTAGTATCGAAAAATCAGCCATATTTTCAATCGAAAATTCTGACGTCAAAATATCAGCTTTTTTAAAAAAATCGGTGGGCGTTGTGTTCCTTATAATCTCTACTGTCTGTTGATGTATAAAAAATATACATTGCAATGGTAAATTTTCTCAGAAAATGCAAAATCAGCTGCTGCGAAATAAATACCCTCTACCAAATAAGGCCTGGACAAGAAATTATAAACGTATTTATTGCTGTTTTATGCCTATTTATTGTTATTTTAAGATAATTTATATATCGTGGAGACCTACGGAAAATTTTGGCCCATCAAAATGTATTTCACAGAGAAGTGGGGAAGGGGCTAGGAGGGTTTGGCCCTTACTACCTGTTATTTCGTAGCAGCTGATTTTGCATTTTCTGAGAAAATTTACCATTGCAATGTATATTTTTTATACATCATCAGAAAGTAGAGATTATAAGGAACACAACGCCCACCGATTTTTTTTAAAAAGCTGATATTTTGACGTCAGAATTTTCGATTGAAAATGTGGCTGATTTTTCGTGAACGTCAGAATGGCCGGTCAACAGACGTTTTTAGCTTTGAAATTATGCCTAAACATTGCTTATCAATTGCTTATATTTGCTTATCACGACGAGAGAATTGCTTATTTGATAAGTTAAAAGATATAAAACATTTAAGGTTGACCGGCCATTCTGATATCAGGATGGCCGGTCAACCTCTGCAGAGCAGTAACTATGTGGAATTACTGAAATTTTCATGACTCAAAAATTGCTTATCAATTGCTTATTTCACAATTTATAAGAATAAACTTGCTTATTCTTTTTAAGCTAGCCACGGGAGAATCGTCGGTCAACAGTCGTTTGACGCTTTGAAATTGTGCCTAAACATTACTTATCAAGTGCTTATATTTGCTTATCACGACGAGAGAATAGCTTATTTGACAAGTTAAAAGATATAAAACATTTAAGGTTGACCAGCCATTCTGATATCAGGATGGCCGGTCAACCTCTGTAGAGCAGTAACTATGTAGAATTACTGAAATTTTCATGGGCCAAAGATTGCTTATCAATTGCTTATAATTGCTTACCATGATGAGGGAATTGCTTTTATCATAAATTAAAAGAATTAGAACATTTAAGGTTGACCGTCCATTCTGCCCGCGTCTGTTAAAATAATGGGAGCAAAGTGACATATGCTCGTACTCGTTGCTATATTATCTGTCATAACTAAACTATGTTTAATCATGGCTGTATTTTTAACCGACTTCTAAAAAGGAGGAGGTTCTCAATTCGTCTGTATGTTTGTTCTTGTATGTTGTTATAGTATATCTCCGTCACTAATGAACCGATTTTCAAAATTATTTTTGTATTAAAAAGAGTATACTCCCGAGGTGTTTCCATTGTCACCAAGTCAGGATCTGATGATGAGATCCCAGGGAACTCGAGGGCAACTCTCAAATTGAAAAGGAACTTGTTATGTTTTCCATATAATTTCTAAAGCTGTTCATGTACTTGCGTCTGATAGTCATAATCTCTTGTGAATGCGCTGATGGTGGAAGGTACAACTCCTCAACGGTTAGGATTTAAAAGAAAATTCTTTCAATATTATACGTACTTATGGACCGATAGTTGTATTCTTCCAGGCTATTATGTTAACCTGATGATTATGGTATCCCAGAGAAATCTAGGGCAATCCTCAAATAAAGGCACTTTTTCTAAAGCTTTTCAAGTATCTAGCGGTTATCATTTCATGTTGATGAGCTGATGATGAAAGGTACAACTCCTTAACGGTTAGGAGTTAGGGGATAATTCTTTAATAAAATATTACGGGGTTCGGTGTTAGGATTTATTTGATAGTTTTAAAAGTGGTTTCTTTTATTGTCGTATCATCAGCACCACCCTGTATATTATGGTTGTATTCTTTCAGGTTATCTAGGAGAGCTGATTATGGAAGGTACTACTCTTAAAGAGACCAGGAGTTTGGTTTCCTTGGTTGATTGAATGTTAAATGCATAGTAAATATTTGTATAGGATACCTATTACAACTAAAAAGGGAAAAATAAAAAACTTTTTTGCAAAAAAAACTGACTTCAAATTCACAAAAAGGTGAAAAATAAACTTCAGAAAAAAAATCAGTTTCTGAATTCAGTCAGTGATTTCGTTTTTTTTTGCAACCGACTTCAGAAGCTGATTTTTTTTTCACTTTTTTAAGTCGGTTTTTTTAGGAATGCATCTGATTGTTTTATTCTCACAAAAGTCAATAATTAGAAAAAAATTAAGCAAAATCGTTATAAAAATTAAAGACAAGGTATTTTTATTGAAATAAGTTTAATTATTGTTCTTATTTATGTATCTAGGTACCTTAATTAGCTTATTTCCTAATATAAAGTGTGGAATAATTTTCTTGTTGGCGCTACTGGTTCTCGCACTTAGATCGTCGAAGCAGTTCCAAACGTTTCGACACCGACAATAAGCTTTATAATGTCCCACTTTACCAACAGCAGGTGGAACAAATTCAATATTAAAGAATTATCCTCTAACTCCTAACCGTTAAGGAGTTGTACCTTTAATCATCAGCTCATCAACATGAAGTGATAACCGCTAGATGCGAATACTTGAAAAGCTTTAGAAAAAGCACGAAACACGTAATACGTGCCTTTAAAATTTAAGGGTTACCCTAGATTTTTCTGGGATGCCATCATCATATTTCAGGTTAACATAATAGCCTGGAAGAATACAACTATCGGTGAACAAGTACGTATAATTTTGAAAGAACTTTCTTTCAACTTCAGCTTCAACCTTCCACCATCAGCGTATTCAAAAGAGAATATGACTATCAGACGCAAATACATGAACAGCTTTAGAAATTATATGGAAAACGTAACAAGTACCTATTCAATTTGAGAGTTGCCCTCGATTTCCCTGGGATCTCATCATCACATCCTGACTTGGTGACAATGGGAACACTTCGGAAGTATACTCTTTTGAATACGACATGTACGAGCATATGTCACTTTGCTCCCATTATTTTAACAGGCGCGGGCAGAATGGACGGTCAACCCTAAATGTTCTAATTCTTTTAATTTATGATAAACTAGCTGATGCCCGCGGCTTCACCCGCGTGGATGTCGTTCAAATTATATACTAAAACCTTCCTCTTGAATCACTCTATCTATTAAAAAAAACCGCATCAAAATCCGTTGCGTAGTTTTAAAGATTTAAGCATACAGACAAACAAACAAATAAACAAACAAACAGACGCGACTTTGTTTTATACTATGTAAGGAAGCAATTCCCTCATCATGGTAAGCAATTATAAGCAATTGATAAGCAATCTTTGGCCCATGAAAATTTCAGTAATTCTACATAGTTACTGCTCTACAGAGGTTGACCGGCCATCCTGATATCAGAATGGCTGGTCAACCTTAAATGTTTTATATCTTTTAACTTGTCAAATAAGCTATTCTCTCGTCGTGATAAGCAAATATAAGCACTTGATAAGTAATGTTTAGGCACAATTTCAAAGCGTCAAACGACTGTTGACCGACGATTCTCCCGTGGCTAGCTTAAAAAGAATAAGCAAGTTTATTCTTATAAATTGTGAAATAAGCAATTGATAAGCAATCTTTGGCCCATGAAAATTTCAGTAATTCTACATAGTTACTGCTCTACAGAGGTTGACCGGCCATCCTGATATCAGAATGGCTGGTCAACCTTAAATGTTTTATATCTATTAACTTGTTAAATAAGCTATTCTCTCGTCGTGATAAGCAAATATAAGCACTTGATAAGTAATGTTTAGTCACAATTTCAAAGCGTAAAACGACTGTTGACCGACGATTCTCCCGTGGCTAGCTTAAAAAGAATAAGCAAGTTTATTCTTATAAATTGTGAAATAAGCAATTGATAAGCAATTTTTGAGTCATGAAAATTTCAGTAATTCCACATAGTTTCTGCTCTGCAGAGGTTGACCGGCCATCCTGATATCAGAATGGCCGGTCAACCTTAAATGTTTTATATCTTCTAACTTATCAAATAAGCAATTCTCTCGTCGTGATAAGCAAATATAAGCAATTGATAAGCAATGTTTAGGCCTAATTTCAAAGCTAAAAACGTCTGTTGACCGGCCATTCTGACGTTCACGATTTTTCGATACTAAGTCAATAATAAGGTGAAAAATAAATATTTTTAATCAAAAAAATTACAGTGTATTTAGGGCATAAAAAGGTAAGTTTTCACTAAATTTTGTGATAAAAAAATGTTTTTTGTAAAAGATAAAAATTAAAAACCAGAAACTTGGTTATTTGAATTTTTCGCATACATTTTGAGGTTATGTGAAAAAAGTGTTATAATCAAAGTTGTAGATCTTTTTATTCTCTACAACTTTGCCATTTAACTTTTTTCCATAGGACTTGTAGTTTTGCCGGAAATCGAGATAAACCACTTTCCCCCCTTAAACCCCCCCCCCCCCCCCCCACCTCCACTTCCCGAACTCGGATCGACCGTAATTTATTTTTCCTTTCATTTTGATCATATTCCCCTCCTTTTCTAATGGGTTTCATCCTACTGTAATTTTTTTTGGTTTCAAAAATTATCGACCCTGGTCTATATAGAGTCCAGAAAATTCTGGTAAGATATTGTACGATTTATTGTCTGATAAAAGTCTTCCAATTACTAATCATCTAACTTTTTCTACTTCATCATGTTCGTGCATTTAACCCATACGTTTTCTTTCATACCCATATTATTTCTGATAAATTTATTCATCCATTATTTCTCAAGTCTTGTGCAACTCAAATAGTCATCTACATTCATACTCAAAACGTTCCACTTTCATGTAATACATAGATTAACCAATTACGTATTACTTTCAACATGATCTATCAATATGAAGCAAACCAGAAACAAAATAAAACAAGTAGAACAACATAAATGAACACACGTATGTAGTTGGGGAGGGGGGGTCGAAAATCCAATTTCCGTTCTCATAATATGCGCTACAATGCAAACCAATCCGGTTCAGTTGCTCTTAATTCTCGCCACTTTAATACACAAGTAACGTGTCAGACTTCTACTGACTAAAAACCAACCCATGTTCCTTCTTCGCCCTTGTGCCGAGGCCACGTCATCTCTTTCGATAATCCGCAGCCCCGACGGGAACGGTACGTTACTTGAAGTGCATTTGAAAATATCAAAGGCATCGTCTGAAATTAACATTCAGATTCGTCATGCTAATGAGATTGATGCAGAGACAGGAGCGTACAATGGAGAGCCACCCCGGTGCACCCCTTGCACTTTCAATCATCAACCTCGCCCTTTACACGATGCAACCTACCACAGTTGGTCGAGGTTTCAGCGATCGACTAAAACAACCAATGGCAACCAAAAAAAAACTAGTTTACCGTGGTCAACTGACCATCTTCGAAAAATTTGTAAAGTACCTATGTCTAGAACTGTAATAGTCATCTCCAAACACTAATTTCATGGTTCGAACCTGTGCAATTTGGTTGGCAGGCATCTCGTCTTGCTCGGTGGCGAACTGCGGCGGTGGTGGTAAGACTGGCGGAGGGAGGGCGCGCGGGTTTGAGCGGAGCCCGCCCGGGCCTGCGCCCGCGCGCCCCTGCATGCGCTCGCTACCGGCCCGCCACGACAGCCCGTGAACCCGTGCACAACTCAACACATCACACCACTAACACTAATGCACTCAACTGCTTGTGAGACACTTGACTTTAACGCAACAGTTATCACAACATCAGCCTTCCCGTATAATTTATGGGGTTCAATTGCTTCTATCTTAGAATAAAAATCAAAGTGTTTAATAATTCGTAATCATGAATACTAGGTTATATTTTCCTTCTACAATAGATCGTGATCAATCACCGCCGATTGGGTTACAATTTACAGACACAATACAGAAAAATCATCCCTGTCCCTGCGGTTAAATAAACTACTGATTGTGTCAACGAGAAGAATTGAAAAGGATCGGGCACGAAAGCCCGCCAAGTGCTGATAAATGAGTTCAACTGACGCGCGTCGGGCAGGGGGATCCCTTATTATAAATTATGAGGATTCAGCAAACAAATTAAAAGAAAAACGACTTTATTCAATGCTTTCATAGAATAAAATGTCACCGTCATTAGCAGTATTCGTGATTACGTCCTTCCACATCGGTTGGTTCGTATATAGGTCACAACACCCACAACCCTGCGCTTTGGGGGAAAGAGTGTGGTGAACGGGGTCACTCGTAAGCGACTGTGACGGTGGACAATAACATACATGTAGAATTGTAGGTAGAGTACTGTCGGTCTTAGAAATACATATACAAATAAAACTGTTCCAAATTGGATCTGAGGATCATTTCGAAAGAATATTAAGTTCAAGTATTTTACAAAAGTCCTTCAGCTCCAGTTCCTAACCATATTCTCAGCCGCGGAGTAAATTATGTCAACTACGTGGATACAAATTAATGAGTTAAAAGCATCCTCTCATTAATATTAATATTTGTATATTAATGAGTAACTAATACGAGGAGATGAAGCATAATCCATATTAAAGATAATAAATAACAAAGACTGTTGTGAATTTGAAAATAAACTAAATAAATGCGGTCAACATTCCGGAGACTCGATAACAAACACGTCACTGACATTGCGTTGGCGACAACGAGTATCATCATAATTATTATGTGCTCATCATTCACGGAAGTGAAACCGATATAATGGCAATTATAATTAATGATAATAAATACGCTATTTCAGAAGAACAAGTGGCTCATCATAACTATAAATAGCATTTATCAAACATACTTGTATCAAGATTCAAGAGTCAAGACTACAAAGCCAAAAGGTTTATTTGGATTCTTCAAAATAAACAAAGCGAGATAATTATTCATTGTCTTAGAAAAATGTTAGTTTTGTGGGCTCCGGAAGGATCGGAAACATAAATAATCAGACGAATACCTATATGAATTCGGAGCAGTCATAAGTGAGAATGATGAGTCACAAACCCTCGATATAAAAATTACGTTAAATTGTGAAAGGAGTTTGGATGTTGGAACCGTTCTGTCATTGAAATAATTAAAAGTTTTTCAACCTGAACCAAGCGTCTTATGATTGTCTTGCCTTCTGTTGTTTATCAAGAAGGAAGCTTGATAGATCTTCGGCCTAGTGATTAGTCTAGCTCAGTTTAGTTCTGTACAGAAGTTTTCTTGAATCTAGCTCATTCCACTCCTACGCTGATAGTTTATTGCGTTTGTTCGAAAATCTAACTCGAATTTGTTGAGAATGCCTTTCAATTTATTGTATCTATGAACTAGCCTTTAAGTCTTTTGTTATAATTATAAGTTTACAACTTGTATTCTTCTAAAGTTCTAGAATAAGCCTCAATTTTTTTTTTTTTTTTAACATCGTTACTTGTAAGTTTATGGCTGAGGGTTTTTTTGATACGTTAGAATGATTGGTTACATTTATTTTAACTTGATTAATAAATCATTGATTTCTATTAGTATTTGTTAACAATTTTAACCTTTTTATCGTTTGTAACCTTTATTTTGTTTTCTCAATTTTTGAACCAATTCCTGTTCCTAATCTTTAAAAATGCAGTTATGTAATAAATTATAAATATTGTATAAGGTAAATTAACTAATTCGGAGTATAGCTCAGTATCATATAATTGTTCGTTTTTTAATTCTTAATGGAAAAGGCACAATGAGGCCTAGTAGAAATTTGGCTGCGCTAACAAAATTCCTTATAATGTCACTTGAAATGAATTTAAACATCCGTCTTTATAATACATTTAGACGGTGTAATTGTACGGTATATTTGAGTAGAATTTATTAAATAAGAACATGAAAAAACGTAACACATAAATACGTCCTAGTTTTCGGTATCATTGGTGAGGTTTGCGCATTGGGTCGCGCCGGTTTTGTGCTTTCACATAAAACAACACCTTGTACGTATTTACCACATTCGGCAGCTAAAACTTTTGAAATAAATCACAATCAACAATAAAAGGGGGTTTGCTTCGGTTATAATCGGCTATGTACGTGGTAGGCTTTTAGGGCGGGATTTGTTATTCGGGCGGTAAGACCGGGCGACGCGGCGCCTAACACGGGACTGCCGCCCGCCCAGCTTTCCCAAACCCCCTTGCATCCTCCCGCCCGCCCGTGCGCCAACAAAACACAGATTATGGAAACACATTTATTAGCCAAAAACTCTACTTAAAACTCTATTCTTCTACAAAACGTACAACACAATTATGGCTTAGCGTTCAATACCATCGTTCGTTTTATGTCAGTTGTAATATTTTATGTTTTCGACTGAATTCTTATAGACACAACAAAGCACTTAGCGAATTACGCTCACATTCCAGCTACAAGTGTTCTTCATCATCACACCTGCGTGATTTGTAGACGTGGTGGGTGAGGCTGACGTCTGGGAGGGCGCCGAGGGCGATGTCTGCACCACTCGCTAAAAGCTCGCAGCCGTCGAGAACACGACGTGCGCGAAGGTAGCTTGCACCAGCTACGTTTCTTATCTTCTGCTCCGAACGTCGTAGTCATTCTGTCCCCAGGTTTAGGCACATGATATACAATTTTTGGGCTATCCACGGCCTCGGCACCCGGAGCTACCCGATATTTTACTCCTGATATGGCTTTTTTTATTCCATTAAACGCTCTTCGTGCTGAGTTTTCATCTTCTTTGATGTCGAAAGTGGTCTCCCTTGGTACAGCAGTTAAACGTCCTGTCGGTGGGCAGCTTGCTATGATGGTCTTGTCGTGCTCATCTTGTTGGCGCTTCATAAGAATCCTCATCCTGGTGAGAATTGTTGGAGGAGGTTCGGTATTTGTTCCAACGGTACACACGCGAGGTCTATTGTGACGGCTGTACTCCTGCTCAGCGTTAATTGTTGCTGGATATATTTGGCAAGGCAGAGTCGCCGCGCGTCTCGGTAATGGCTCATCTTGCAGGTAAGCGATATGCAGCGTGCTGATGCTTAAAGGTTGCTGCGGAGGAGGCCACAGTTCCCTCGTGGGTGGCACGGGCGACGGGCGCTCTCCCAGCATACGGCGGGCGAACTCGCCCGGCTGCCACAAGTAGCTCGCTGTCAAGTTACCGTGCGTTTGCATCACGATACCAATCTTCACTAACAGTACAACAACTAGGCTCGCTAATCCAATACTAGGCTTTGTGCACTTGTGGGATTTCGCAGAGATATGTCGGTAAAGGTATTTTAAATTGGATGAAGGATGGCGAATATTGAATAAACAAAGGGCATTGGAATAATCCACTTTGCTACTTTTTTTGCAATGTGTGTACAACTATGCATGCAGTGCAGATTTTTTTTCCTTCATATTCGCTAACTAGCTGACCCGCGCAACTTCGTCTGCGTCACATAAATATAGCTATAACCTTTCTCGAATATATCGACTATCCGACATTAATTAAGCTAAATCGTAACAAACAAAAAATCTTATCTTTCCTCTTTATTACAATAGTTTAGATGGTTTAGATTAGCTTAGATTATATTAAAGTGTGAATTACTATAAAATCTATCTCTTACTGTTAAATATACTATAACACTCTGTACTTGTAAACATTACGATGCAGTAAATATTTTGAATTTGAATTTCCCGGAGGCCAGCCAGAATCCCCCGTACCTACATTGCGACGCAACCCGCGTAATTATTTTTCCGCGCGGGTATTTTTACATTGCGATATCTTCTAAGATATTTGTTTAAACTGTATAGAGTAAAGAGCACAAATATTCTATATTAAATTTCCTTTCTAACGAACACATTTATTTAGATATAGATTAATACCATATGGGTTAAATAAGCTTCGCAAAAATTAATTCTTTTTAACCTAACATTTTAATAATAAAAAATGGTTACAGTGAGTCAATCTTAAAAGATAGACAGATGCTGTCGCGGACTTTTTTTTAGAACTTTTAAAGACGAATAATTTCTTCATACATGATATTCTCGTAACTTAAACCGTTTTCGCAGCGCACGCAACGGAAGCTCTCAGAAAGGAATTTTCTTTTCCCGTTTTTGCAACATTTCTCATTTATGCTCCGCTCCTATTGGTAGTAGCGTGATGTTATATAGCCTATAACCTTCCTCGATAAATGAACTATCCAACACAAAAAGAATTTTTCAAATCCAACCAGTAGTTCCAGAGTTTATCGCGTTCAAACAAACAAACAAACAAACAAACTCTTCAGCTTTATAATATTAGTATAGATACCTACTTAGACCTTGTACCTACTGCAATTCGGTATACTTACTTAATTAAATACCTACTTATGTTTTGTGACTATAGGGTGTAAAGTTGACAATAAAATCTCAACAACCAAAACTGTATACTGCAACCATTTTAATGCGAATTGGAATACGTGCCTCAGATACAATCATCAAGAAGTAATGTAATTTTATTATATGCGTTGAAAGTACACACGGCAAAACAGTTTGCTATGCACGCAAACAATGAATGTCTTTCAATGCAATCTGCAAGCAACTGTCTCAACCATTGTGTGAATAATAACTTTTTGTTTTCCATTCCGCTGGGACAAGTTTTATCAAGGCTTGGGGCCACTCGGCAGAGCAGAACTACGCGAAAATGGGAATGAATAATTAGTTATTTTCTGGAAGTGTTTGCAGAGAAATGGGATTAGTATGAGGAATGGTGTCAATTAGTAACATTCTAGTCTCAGGATTATATAAAACCTAAAAACCCGGCATTGAAGAAGCCTCCACAATGTTAGGGCTATCGTCCTACACAGAATTTTATACAGTTCTATCAGATCTATACCATTTTCATGTCCATAACGTACTAGTTGAAACATATTGCAGCAGTTTTAGCATACGGTATGCAGTGATTAATTTATTTACGCAACTCGTTGAATTTACGTAACAATCATATTCTGGCCAATGAAATCTGGTAGGTACCGTCATCGCCGCTGGCAACGGTACGATGACTGTTTGATTATGAGTCAGCCTTAACATTTTTTTTTTTTGTACCTAAACGAACAACCCGCTTTTCTTTCGCACGGGTCTAATTTAGTAGGTAATGAACAAACAAAATAAGAAATGTTATCTTTTTAGGACAAATTACGAACAACAGAAAAATATAACATTGGTCGAATTTTCTCGTGATTCTACTTACATGTGGAAATTGATTTTCTATTTATGTAGGTATACATAATGATAACTAGCTTCTGTGCGCGGCTCCAACGGCACCCGCGCAGTACCTTTACCTTTTAAATAGTGAAAGATTTTTTACAGCTCAGAGTTAAAGACAATAATGATTAAAATATATTAGCCCTGCAAACCTTAGCTACTTTCCTAATAAATAAATATCGATCAAATATGTTCCAGCCTACAAGGAACTAAATACGACAAGCATACTATTGACCATATTATGGTCAACTATAATATTATAATTATGTTGTAGTATGCAAGAAACCACAACAATGAAGGCCACATTACAATCATCTACTTGTATAAAAAAAATATTAATATTAAAAACAAGAGGTTTATTTGGTAACAAAGAATAACATTGAGGACAATGGCAAAAAATATTGACATTTTAAAGTGAAAGGCTACCCTACTCAAAAATTAAATCATTAGCCACATAAAATCAGTGGCGTGCGCTCTATTAAGGCTCTTAGGCTTAGCCTACCTTACCAACTGAGCATTTCTTATAACTAGGTAATTAACCATATTGTAATAAAATAACACCATGTACAAAATAATAATAAAAAAGTTCAAACTCCTGTTAAAATACTTAGAGCAATTTTTCGCGTACGAATCTTATATTTACAGGCTTGCTTAGGCTAGCATTCGATTAGCCTAAAACCCATTCATAATTTTACGCACACAGCGTCACATCAGTGAATGATCGGTGCATATTTTCGTGTATATGAACCGCACACATGCATGCCAGCTCCTGCGAGTGTAGCTGGCCTGTGATTGGCTGCAACAACACAAGGCTACGATTGGATGCGTCATGCGTGCCATCTTCAGCCCGCGAACTCCGGCGCGAAGTTCAAATTTGTTTTTTTCTTAACGTTTTTTGCAATTTGCAGGCCAGTGCTAGCTTGAATACTGACTACATACGTCTTACAGCCGCGAATCATGTTTTATTAATCAACATACAACCTAGCACTGGCCTGCAAATTGCAAAAATGTAAGGAAATTTGAATTTCGCGCGTTTGCGGTCTTCGCTCTTCCGTCCACAGATAGAGTGCAGCACTGACAACACATTTCATTGATTGATTTCTTACCTATAATCCTGCAAAATTTTGTTGACCGCTGTTGTGAACAAACTCGATATGAAAATGATGCAATTTTATTTGGTAGTATTTTTCTATCGGCAAATTAGAAATTATATTTTACGTCTATGGAAGCCATTATTTTTTCATTGTTGTGACAAGCTGAGCGCGATTTGTTTTGAAACCAAAAACGTACAGATAGTGTCAGTTATTAGATATCATTAATAACAGTAGTGTAAATATTAGTTTTGTTGTGTATTATTTGTTTATTCCCATAACAAATAATAACAATGGTAGGTAATTTACTTGTGAAGTTTGTGCTAATAATGTGTGTTTGCTAGATGTTAAAGGCACTTAAAGGTAATAAGTTTTCTCAATTATCGTATAAGTAATGATAACGTGCAAGTTGTAGGTATCTAATATCTAAAGGTAGATGTGTGAAGGCCGCTTCGGATATTATCTTGCAAGTGACGTGTTTTGTACTTTTGTAACTACCTATCACCCACTCACTTGGATGAGTTTTTTTGAGGTGGCCGAATCTTTCTTCTGTTTGCATCGATAAAAAAATCATGAGTTGAACCTTGAATAATGTGGTGAGTTTTTGAATTGTATTTAGGTATAACTTTTACAGGCTTATTTTCAAATGATATAAATGTGACAATTTTTTTTTGCTGTCAATATTTCGTGGCCTACCCACCGTGGCGGACCACTGCACGCCACTGCATAAAATTACATAAGTCTTTGTTATTTCCCAAAAATAAAGCTTATTTCTTTCGTAAGTAGTCATCGCCTTTCTTACGTAGATAGTAAAATTTGTGTTTAATGTTCCCATTGCTCATGTTTGGTGGAAAATGGCCCACTCCCTCTCACAGAGTAAAGGCCTTTCATCATTCTCCTGACCTTATTCCATTCATCTGGGGTCAGCAGTTCAGCACAGCATGCCTTCTCTGCCATACTTCTCAATCACTAACCATCTTTCTAGCCATATTAGTACACAGTCTACCCATTGTTTCTTTGGTCTTTCTCTTCTCTTAGACCCATCAACATTTATTCTGAAAACATTCCTCACAACATTTTCATCATTTCCTCTGCATGGTCTCATTAAATTAAAAAAAAATCTTACCTTTAGTGGTCTTGTTATAGTGACTGTTTCTATCACTGTTGTTGATGCCATTATTGATTATATTCTCTCCTGTAAAACAGTAAATAATTTTAATAATGAGTACATTTCAACTGGCCATAGGCAAAAACAAGAAGAATGGAAGGAAAGGAAGCATAGGCCTATAAAGGGGACCAGTTTTTTTAACTGTAAGTACACTTAAGTTGCTTAATAAATCAATATTATTACAAAACTTTGTTTTTTTTTAACTGTGAGCAAAATAAGTTCTTAGTGTTTCTTTTCTTCCAACCTTGGATGTTTTTGGTTGCAAGATACACAAATGATTGTCCATTGTCTGCTGTAGACTACTATCTCAGACCAAGAAAAAAAGAAAGACGGCGCGCCGCGAACACCAACAGTGAAGCCACAAAACCACACGCCTATAGCAAGTAAACATACAAGCTCACGCACACACCTACACTAAAACCACACGCATTTCTCCTAGTACGTCACGACTTCACGAGACATTGTCTACACACAGATAAAAAGTTGGCTTCACTTTTGATGTTCGTGGCGCGTCGTCTTCCTTTTTTTGTTGGTCTGAGACTACTATCAACTATATTGGCACATTCAATACTTCAAGATTGTTGAATGCTTGAAGTGTGAAGTAGTAAATAATGTTGTTGAGACTATAAGTTGCATTGCATTGAGATTTTTATGACAAGTACGGAAACAGGTACATGAACTCAAAAGTGTGCTCAATACCAACAAGGTCAATATGACTACATAAGTAGTTCTTAATATAGATTCAGAAGGTTATCTATGACCATGAAAGAGGTGAAATAAGTATGTAAGGACTCTTCTAAGGCAATCCATAGTTTCTGCCTACCCTATGGGACAAAAGGTATAGATTTATACACGCTTATTTATGCATATCCTAATGAGACTATGAATTTAATATGAGCACATAGAGCAGTAAATTATCCATGAAATATGGTTTCATACAGTTAAAGTAATTGAATATTATTTCAAAATACTGTTAATATTTATACTAAACTGGAAATCAGTCTTTACTCTTTAGCCTTGACCAAGACACATATAAAGTTAGTGATGATTCACAAGTATAAATTAAATTGCTTTTTTCAAGGGCATGTCCTTTAATATGCTTTGTTGTTAGGTATAATAAAAATACTTAAGTACTTCATATTGTGAAGTGCTATTTTATAAAATATCAATTATTATTATGAAGAAGAAGTAAAACATACAAATTCTTTTTATAATTATGATGAAGGATTCCTGAAGAATTCTTGAAAATATGGTAGATAATACTTTGTTGACTTACTACGATTGTGTTAAGAATATAGGCTGTATACAGTGTATAGAATATAAACAAGTAATTTAATACTTACATGAACGTATTTTATTAAAAACAACACAAAGCAGTGATGTGTGTTCTTGGTTTTTTCCTACCACAAATATTGTTTTATGAGAAGGTGAGATACATACATAAACCAAATAATAAAATTAAAAGTCTTTCACAAATTATTAAAAAATTAAACATCCAGAAATCGACATAGATTTCACCTGCAAACGCACAAAAATAATAATTCACTTGACAAACAATGCATGACAGAAGTAGAGGCAGCCAGCAGGCAGCGGGCCAAAGCGTGTGTTTTAGAGGAGCGCATGGGACCTTACAAAAATCGATAAACAATCAAGTAAAAAAGTATGTTTTTTTTATATAACGTTATAAAAATAACGAAATAATACCTATTAATTCAAGAGTAATATCTAAAAGGCCAGTCACTCCACTCCTTCTCCATGCGGCTAGTTGATTTTATTTTGAGCACTTCACCTCGCATTCGAAATCATAACTGCAGGGTTGCTCTGATTTTATCATAGCTAAATAGTAGCAGTTCGGCTGTCCAATCAAAGTGTAGAAAAGAGATTCTTGTATAAAATGCATTATGATTTTGATAAATAAAAATCGATTGAAAACGGATAGTCGATTGCTTGCCTTTCATTTGTTGGTCACACTTTTCGATGCCTTTGCCTTTGGTTGACAGAATTCAAACAAAACTGAAATGTCAATTTACGGATTTACGGTTGGTTGCTGTGGTGCCGCTCATTGTGCCGAATTGCCGAGATTATAACCTGTCAGCGACTGTGATTGAATATCCATGTTGTTTGCCGTTTGGTGCTAGGTGAATTAGGTGATATCTTCACTTGGCGCGAAATTTACTTACCTATACTTCCTTGAGAGAGTCCGTGAGAGTTTACCGCAAGCGGTTTCTCACTATGGCTACTGTTAAGTCGTTAATGATACGAGGCATTCGTAGTTTTGGACCTGATGATGCCGACGAGCAGGGGATTTCATTTGAAAGTCCTCTAACTCTGATCCTGGGGCAAAATGGATGTGGTAAAACAACTATCATTGAAGCTGTGCGTTATGCCATTACGTCCCAAATGCCGCCGGGAATTGGTCATGGTGAAAGTTTCATACATGACCCTAAAGTAAACAGAACCACTGAAGTTCTTGCACAAATAAAACTGAAGGTATGTTGGAAATCCATTGCTTACAAAGAAAAACTGATGTTAATGAAGTTTGTGTCGTCTCCAGGAGCTGTGCATAGCCAAAGATGAAAATCTATAAACCTAAATTAGCATATATTATTAAGATTCATTGTGCTCTCTCTGGATGATCCTGCCTGAGATAAATTTTATTTGAATGCCTTATCCACTATTTCATTGCATTGAAGGATACATACCTCAAATAAGTTCCCAATAGCCTGAGTAATAAAAAAAAAGTTCTAATAATTACATATAAATGGGTACTAATGTTCATGTTCCAGCTATCAAACTCAAAAGATAAAAACATGGAAGTAACAAGATCGATGAAGGTTGTGTTACAAAAAAAGAAAACAAGTTTCCGTACTCTGGACTCGTTGCTATCAGTAACTGATGAAAATGGGAAAACAAAGGATATATCAAAGAGATGTGCTGATCTAGATGCAGTTCTATATGATGAACTTGGTAAGATAATAACTAACAATAATTTTTCAAAACAAAATTAGGAGTTATGAGTTTATGACTCATACAAATATCCTAAAAACTAGTAAAATTCTCCTGTTTTTTATCACTTTCATACATGCTTGTAAAATGATCTCATTATTCTTAGTTAACTACATCAGAACATTTTGAGAAATGCATTAACTAACTGCCATACTCAGAGAGCTTTAATGATTACTTAGGCCATTACTTAGTGTCTCAGTTTTAAGTTGCCATCAAAGGCAACAGACTGGGCTGATGATGACTATTTTATATTTCTACACCTAAAGATTGACTAAATGACTGCGTATGTACACGTTGCACTATTGACATGAAGTATAAACAAATTATTTATGATATTCTTTCAATCATAATTAAATCATAAATTCATTAACTTTTATTCCTTTCTCTTTAAATGCTTCCATCAAATTACCATATCTGGCAATCAAGTAAATTGTTCAGCATTGTGAAGAAAGGCTTGCGTCAGGTAATACATGCATTCTTAATCTTTTTTTTTTTGTCCGCACTCATCCATTTATCATTATTTGTCACATAAGTACACAATACAGGGTTGTTATCATTATTGTTTTTGTTTTGTCTCTGAATAAAGTGACTCCAAATTCAGGGCATGCAAAAATCAGAATCAGACTCATGAATTTGTAATTTCTAGGTGTTTCAAAGGCGATTCTAAATGCAGTAATATTTTGCCACCAAGAAGAAGCAAGCTGGCCTCTAGATGAAGGCAAGAAGGTTAAAGAGCGCTTTGATGAAATATTTGATTCCGACAAATATGGCAAATGTTTTGACCATATCAAGAAAATTAGGAAAGGTTATGCTACGGAAATCAAAATTCTCAGTAAGTCTAAAACTAAAATTAGTTAAATTGATCTGTTTTGAAAAAAGTCTGTTGGACACTAATATCCAAAATTCTATACTCATAGCTGATCGAGTTAATTTCCTGGAAGAGCAGAAAAAGGAACTTGATAAGAAGAAACTAGATGTCATCAACACAGAAACTAGAATCTCTGAAACTGAATTGAAGCTGTGTGAACTGAAGAAAGATATGAAGCCCGTTGAAGAAAAATTAACAACCATCAAAACACTGGAAACTACTCTGAATACCTATGATACTAAACTAGGGAAATTAAAAGTGAAGTATGTAATTTGTCATTAGAGCATAGAGCCCTTATTTAAATAAAAAAAAACAATAAACTAACTATGCAACCAACATGTTAAGTACAGCAACCGTATGCAGTGGAACCATCCAGTTTAAGCTACGAGCTTGCATTGGATGCTTTTCTACATGACATTAAAATTTCTGTTACCCTTGGCATCAATCTGAAATATGCACTTGTAAAATTTTAAAAGTGTTTTATAATAGATAATATTATTATAGATTTAACATTCAATAAAAATTTCAGACTCGATAACTACCATAAACGAGAGGAAGAACTGAAGAAAGATATCAAAAATGTATTTGAAGGCACAGTGCCAGAGTTGAAGGAAAAACTTAGTAAGATGTATTGTTGCAGCATGTTAATATAAAATACTTTACACAACAATGAATTGTTATTATATTAACATTATTTTATTTATAGCCAACTATGAAGCTACTGTGAAAGCCAACCAAAAGGAACTGAAAGGATCTTATTCAAAAATTACTAATTTCAATAATGAGGAAGAGAGAGTAGCAAATGAAAAGGATGCAAATAAAATAAGACTTGAAAAATTAATCTTGTTGGACAGTCAAAATGATAAGAAAGTGGTTGAGCGGAATGAAATGATTGTGAAAGTTGCACAATTGGCTGGTAAGACTACTGAAATCTTTTCTTATTCTTCTTTAATATTTATGTACCATTAACTTCATAATAATGCACGTTTTAATCATTATAATTACAGGAGTTGAAGATATTGTAACAGTTGAGACTAGTGAAGAAGCAGAACAAGGAATGAAAAAAATTACGGATAAGATAAAGAGCCTCGAACAAGAACAACAAACACTAGTAAAAGAAACTGATAAAGCAGACCAGCAAAAGCAATCATTGGTGGATGAAAGCCGCGTTGCTCTTGTGAGTATAATTTTTTGTATTGAATCAAAGGCATAATCGATTTTAAAAAGAATTTCCTATATTTCAAACATTGTAATCAGTTACATACCTAACATGCATGAGATGTTTTAATTTTTAGTCTCGTCACAATCAACAAATATCCAGTAAGGAAAAAGACATTGAAAAGAACAAGAAAGAAGTAGCCAAACTAGAGAAAGCGATTGTAGCTGCCAATGAGTCTAAAGTACGTCTGGAAGCTGCAGAAAACAAATTTAAGGCTGCTGAAGAGTAAGAATGCATTCGAAAAAAATGTTATGCAACAATGTCGTGTTTTTAAATTTAGAAAGCTTTAGTTCTATGTTCAAACAGATTCTAATAGATCTATTGGTTACAGAGATTATGAAAGAGTAGAGAAAGAGTTAAACACAGAGGAACATCAAAATCAAATGAATGAAGATGAAAAGGAATTAGAGAAACATGATGAAGAACTTGATGTTGTCGATAAGACGGTAAGAGATTAAACCAATATCATTTAATACTAACGATGTTTCCTCTAATATACCCAAAAAAAAATGTTTTCCTTTCACCAGATTTCTAAATTACAAAAACAAAGTGCCAAACTGAAAGAACGCGAGGTGAAGGAAGATTTACTGAAGCAGAAAGACAAACAGCTAACTGTGCTTAAAAACAAGCATAGAACTTCGTTGACAGAGCTTTTGGGTACCATGCCAGAGAAAGACTTTGCAATTTCTCTGAAAAAGCTAGAATCTAGCTTGAATTCTGAAGTCAATGCATTGAAAAAGAACTTGAATGAGAAAAAGACACAAGTAAGTAATGGTAATAAATATTGCATAAATGCAGGTTGTACTTGGTCTTCAGATATTTACTTGTATTTGTGATGACTTAAAAGATGCATTTGTGATTTTTTTGTGTCTTGTCTTAAACCTAAGATACGCCGGTCGCCGCCGTACAGGAACAACAAACATAGCCGTAGGTTTTTTATTTCATCCATCGGCTATAGAATTTATGCTCTTTAGGTTAATAATAATTAGAATATTGGAGTTCCTCAAGGTTCCATACTCGGTCCATTTATAAATGACATACCTACCATGTGCAATTATTAATATAATTTCTTCATATTAGATAACAAAACTTGAAGAACAACGTAAACACGTCCGGGCTACATTAATGGAACGCACTAAAGAACATACGGAAGCTGAAGAACAAATGTACAAAGTTTGTGGCGCGTCGTCCTACGAAAACACATTGAGTAAAGTTGTTGTTAACGTAGAAAAGCTGCAGGTTTGTAATGTTCATTATTAATTTATACTTTAACTAAAAATTGATGTTAATCACGTCTACTCAAATTCTGTGCAGTTTGTTTTTAAATTGATCTGCAGATCAACGATATTGATAAACCAGCCGGTTTTTTGGAACGAAAATTATTTTGCGTCCTAATTAAACGCGTTTGGATTGGTTGTAAATGGTTTTTGGATTGTTTGAATTTCAGAGTTTTTATGCCGCCCTTAGGCATTTGACTTGACTTTACATTTTCTTTCTCAAGCATGCTGGTTCCCAAAAGTCAAAGGTGCGTGTCTTGGTTCGAACTAGAGACCTATGACTTGGCAGTTGATGGTCACGCCATTAAAAGAATGAATTTATCTACAGCCAATCATATCACTTGACTTACGTTTAATTTGGACGCGTCATTTATTTTTGTATAAGAAACCGGGCATAGGATAATACAGTGTGTAATTTTAGTCGAGGGACATATTGAAGAAGGGTATTCAGTATACGATTCTCGTCCGAAATATGTAAAAAAAACTATGACCTTAATTTGTGACGTATTTGTCTCACGGCCCGAGCGAATTGCATTTCGTCAATAGTAAATAGCAATTAGCTTGCATTTCGTAAATAGTAAATGTTTAAAAAAAAAAGTTTAATAGGAACCTAGATAAATATCGTCTGTATCCGAATAACATAATTTTAAGTTGGTAATATGTTCGTATCGCGAATGATTTTGGTATTACGTTTGTATGGAGAATGTTCGTTCACCGTCCCCTTAATTACTTATCTTTAATATTTCAGGATGATCGTAATGTCCTCGAGTCCTCGATGTTTGTCATTACTAAATACGAATCACAACTAAAAAGCAACAGCTGTTGCCCTCTATGTAACCGTGGATTTGACTCCGAAACTGAGGTATATTATGATCAAATTATTCTTATTTTCCAAGTTAATATGGGAAGACATAATAATATTATTTGATTATTTCAGGTGTCAGATTTAATAAGCCAATTGAACACTAAGGTCTTGAATGTACCTGATCAACTTAAAAAGGTAGCAGAAGAGCTCCAAAAAGAATCGGCTAAGAAAGATGAACTATTGAGTATGAAATCTTTGAACGAAAAGATTAAATCTTTCAAAGAGAAGGACAAGCCACGGCTAGAAGAACGCATTTCTGGTATTGAAACGGTAAGTAATAGAAATAATAAGTGCTCCAAAACAAGTGTATTAAAAACTACAAATGTTTAATTGTTTTCTTTATTTTAGAAAATAAACACACTAACAGAAGAAACTGATGGCCTAACCATGTCTTTGTTAGAACCTGAACAAAAACTGCAGTCAGTAAAGCAAATTCAGGGAGATATGCCGTTGTTAGACCGATACAACCAAGAAGTTAAAACATTCACCAAGGAGGTGAGATAGCTAATCAATTTAAAAATATAACAGAAAATGTTTTTTTAAGAAGGTGGTTTAAAGGTACTTTGTATTTTTACAGTTTGATGCTATAAATGCCCAATGTTCGGGATTTGAATCAAATATGACTTTGGAGGAAGCTACTGCTAAACAAGCGGAATTAAAGCAAAAAATTGCTGCTTTAAAAGCAAAACTCAAGGATGCTCAGAAGAAACTAAATGCACACAATAAAAAACTGCAGGAATTGCGCGATAAGAAGAACAAAATTAAAGAAGAATGCCTTAATTTACAGAAGAAGGTAAGTTTAGCAAATGAGTATTTTGATTCTTATGTTTATTTACAGATGAATTATTTTGCTTTGGTACCCATGCCTTTTGTTGTTGATAGTGTCACCACCCTCCCATTTATCACGTCTCTTTTATTGGATGTCAACAGGTTCAGGAGATATACAACCTTCAAGAAACAAAAAAACAATTAGAATCGGATAGGGAGAAGTATATAGAAGAACTGGCTGAATTAAAAGAAGGTGTGGCACCTTTGAAAGATGCTCTCAAAGAGAAAGAACAAGCTAAAGCTGAATTTGTAAAGGAGACTAGGTAATACAGTGAAAAATATATAAAGTTCCTTTTTTAATTTAATATATTTCCAAACTAATGCCGCCATCTTGGTTCTTCAATACAATTACCAGAGATAATTAAACAAATGTTTACCAACAGCAGCCCCCGACAATACCATTCATGACATGAATTCCGAATTTTACAGGGCTACCATAGATGCTAAAAACAACGAGATACAGAAAGTGGCCAGGGCATTTGACAAGGTGAAGACAATTGATATCGATATTAGACAACACATAGAAAGAAATATTCCACTTGAAAAGCAAAAGAAAGAGGAAACGATAAAGAAACTGGAAGATAAACTGAAACAGATACAAAGCGATAGACAAACAACTACCAAGAGGATTGAGACTTTGAAGGATGAAATTGCTAAGGAAGAGGTAAAAATAAAATTAAATATGAACAATAATATTTCTCATTTAATTTTTCAGACAATTTCTAACATACCAGGAGCAAATCTAAAAAATATATCAGTTTAGGGTAATTTACTGACCATTTGAATGATTATTTTTCAGATTTACAAACGCGAGCTAGACGACAATTTAAAACTAAGGGAGGTTCAAAAGGAAACTGCAGAATGTGAGAAAGAAGAGACTGAGATCAAAGAGAAGTTGAGCACTATCGACAGAGATGTTTTGAAGGAAAAGAGCTCTTTGTCAGTGCAACACATGAAGCTTTCCAGTGAAAAGTTTAAAACTGATGGCATTTTAGATGAACTACAGGTAATATTGACGAAGACGCATGCTGGTACTTCACTGAAATATATATAAAGTATTCAAGTCCCATTTATACTAATTGTATAATAGGGTAGTTGACAAAAAAAATCAAATAAGTCCGCCCTGCGTCGGCGTTCCCAAGTTCATAAGACCCAATCTATTTTAATCGCAAGAGACTTCTTTTGGGTTAGTTCGTTCCAGCGGCGACCTCATCTCATTCTCTTCTCTATTACAGACTACACTTAAGAAAAACAAATCAGACCTCAAAACTGCATTGGGTAAAGACACAGAAAAGAAATACAAAGAGAAATTCTTTGAACTTGAAGTGACAAGAATGTTGGACCGGGATGTAAAGGACTATTTGGTAAATCTAGAAAAATGTCTCATGGAGTTCCACAAAAGGAAAATGGAGAGCATAAATCTTATAATAAAGTAAGTTTAAAAATGTAATGCAGGTGCATCTTGTTATACTGGAAGCCAACCTCAACTTTTTATTAACCTAGATTTTCCCACTGCTGGGCAAAGGCTTCCACCATTATATCTTATAATCTTATTGTCTACGCAGACGATACGGCAATAATTGTTCAAGGCAGAGATTGGCTTGAAACCCGTTCCCATGCAGAATATGCGCTACGAACAGTTTCTGACTGGCTATCAAGTAATTTGCTTACCCTGAACATGGAAAAAACTAAATTTATTACATTTTCCGCACGTATAGCTTCTCAACCACCTGAACCCTTCACTTTGAGTATCCACAATTGCCTTTACGCAATGGATAATAACTGCTGTTGCAAATCTATCTCGCGAACAAATAGTATAAAATACTTGGGTGTGACAATTGATAGCACCATGTCCTGGAGCGATCACATTGGGTCATTGGTTGCACGAGTTAGGAAATTAATATTTGTTTCCAAAAAATTAAGATCATCGGCGACTCTCTCTACACTTAAAACAGTCTACTATGCATTGGCAAACTCGATTTTAAACTATTGTATAACCGTATGGGGAAGTTCTGGAAAGTGCTTAATGCTACGTTTAGAAAGAGCGCAGCGCGCGGTTCTGAAAGTCATGTCACACAAACCAGTCCGTTTTCCGACCAATGAACTGTATGCTCTGTTGCAAATACCTAGGGTAAGGCACAGCTTTGTTCTGAACACAATAATACGAAAACATTCAGAACTTAGTTTCGACCAGTGTTTTTGCAACCAGAGTAAGCAGAAACGTAGACCTCTTACAGTTTGCCCTGTAATTCCGGCTAGCACCATAATAGTAAGAAGACAATACTACTTTATAAGCCCAATTCTTTATAACAAAATAAACGGGATCTTAAACATCTACCCCCTTACTTCACGCGAGTGTAAATCAGTGACTCATAAGTGGCTCGGTTCCCTATCCTATGAAGAGCTTGAAAATTTTGTAAAAACCTAAATATAAGTATAATTAATGTCCTTTTCATTCCCAATGCCTTCCAATTCCAAACATACATACACCTACACATACTCACATTCACTCACACGCATACACATACATACACTACACTTACATAATTATTATTGTATTCGCATGCATAAATAATAAAATTAGTGCTTAATATTTTATTGGTTCCTTTTGCTTTTTTGTATTGTATTCTACAAAATGTAAAACATACATAAATTGTCTTTTTCACCTGGAACATTGTCGTTTCCACTCCTGGAGGTGGGCGCTAATGGCCGCGACACAGTATTCCATACTAATGCGGTTGTTAACGAACTCAAACTTTTGTAAATCTGTTTTTTGTTCCAATAAAATTTTTGAATTTTTGAATTTTGAACCATTAGCCAGCTTCCTTACAAACGCGCTTCCAAATTTTTTTCGCTGAGCTTAGTTCTCTGCCTTCCATCTCCCATCTCCCCGAAGTAAATCTAATAAAGTAGCTTGTATTAAAATGAGAGAAATAACTCGCGAACATTTTTGCTTTTTAGTTTGCCATGTATAGGTTAATTTCAATATTTCTGCATTTACAGAGAGCTATGGAGTAAAATCTACAATGGTAACGATATAGATTACATTGCTATCAGAGCCGAAGGTAGTATGACGATGGATTCAGAACGACGTAAATACGAATACAGGTAAGACTTATGTTCATCCTTTTCAATCTAGCTGATATTTAAACTCCAGGTTTTCGAGAGTTCCGATACCCAAAGGGTAAAAACGGGACCCTATTACTAAGACTTCGCTGTCTGTCCGTCTGTCTGTCACCAGGCTTTATCTCAAGAACCGCGATAGCTAGACATCAGTTGTCACATATTATGTCTCAGATCAAGTAAAAAAAGGTAGATAACGCACGGCCATTGCTAATACTGAAGCCACAAAACTCGGCTCATTCAAGTAAACACACGCACTCACGCACACACATGCATCAAACTACGCTCATTTTTGTTATTGTCTTACGAGTCGTCGTGCAGTAAGTTTGCCTAAAAAATGCCGTCGTGTGTAATTAAATGGTGTAAAAACAATACTAAAGTGAACAAAAAGTCTGAAGGATTATCGTTTCACACGTACAAACTCTTAGGACTATCTTTATTTATGATATTCAAACATAATTTTGAGGTTATTCGACATAATTATTGTCAATGTTCCGAAATGACGTATCGGGAGAGTGTTGCCAGGAGTTCGTATTTGTAATAGCCCAAAAATGTGGGTAAGTAAATTGTAGGCAAAGTCATAGTAAAATAATTAGGCACAGAGAGGACAATTTATTGTTTAATTTTATAATCACTTAATTTTAAGTAAATAGTTACTCGTTTTTTTTACATTCTCGAGTACTTGCCTTCTATTTTGTACTATCAAATATTATTGGTTTTAGGTTGCCATTAAATATTTTTGAGATGAATGGGTAGCTGCTATTCGACAGAGTCGAAATGACCCGCAATGGCAGCCATCCTCATCTATTAGTATGTATGAGGATATAGTTTTGTTTCTATTGTTTCTAATATACTTTTTTTTTATTTCCCCTGGATAAGAACCTATAATTATTTGTAACTTCAAGGAAAGGTTTTTTTTTCTCTACTCATTAATTATTCCGTCTTTTTTTGTTTTATGTAATTTTTTTTAAATAAACACTCTTTACATAATCTTGTATTTTTTTCTCGCAACTCACACCCCCACAACGGGACTATCTATTGAGACAATTTATAAAGTGATCCTGGTCAGTGGGTCTACATATTTATAATGTTATTGTAATATATAAATCATTTATTTTCGCATTGACATTATATCACTCATTTTTACGCAATTTTAAGGGATTTTTTTTCAAAAAGTGGCAGCACTTCATTTACTCACACATAATTGAAAAAATGGCGTCACTTTGTTGTTCTACGTGCGCTATCTACCTTTTTTACTTGATCTGAGTATTATGTATTTCTGTTGCCGTTTTTAACAACAAATACTTAAAAATAAAATAAATATTTGGGGGACTCCCATACAACAAACGCAATTTTTAAAGATAATGTACGTAACCCTTCTTACGCGAGTCCGACTCGCACTTGGCTGGTTTTTTTCTATACAGCGCACACTGGGGTATTTGAGCGATTTGGCCGGCCAAAACTTTTTCTTTAATTTAATCAATAATAATAGTGCTCATAGGTGGATTTCTATCATTTCAATTGATTTTTATGTATTTTTTTTTAAGTATTTATTTTTTTATATTTATTTTTTTTTCATTTCAATTTTTTTTTATTGTGTAGCATATGTGAGCACTTGTAACTCAGTGTGTTTGCGTAAATCTTTCGTTTTTCTTCGTTTACTCCTTTCACTTAACTCTGAAAAACATTTATGTGGTCGTCCTGTTCGGATGGCGACTTTTGGTATAACAAATGTGCCTTCTAGCCATGTGTCATTGTTTTTCAGAAAAGAATCTTCTTTATAGTGAGAATCAGTCCATCTCCTTTTAATTTCCGACTTAAAACGTGATAAATCTTGCTTAATTTTTTTCATATCCGCGTCAGAAAATGGTCCAAATTTTAGAAGGTATCTTTCCAAAAACTCTAACTTTTCATTAATATTATTTAAATTTTCTGACATCATAATACTAAACAAGTGTTTTCGAGTCATGACTCGGACGTTTGACGACCCTAGAACAAAAAAGTGACAATTTATAGCAATAAATAAGAAATCGATATTTTTGGTGTTTATTTTCCAGTCGGCTACATTAAGGTGAATGGATGATTGCTCTCACTGGCATTTTGTCGCTAGATGGCGACACATCCACAATATCGAACATTTTAAATTTTTACACCTAACATAGAAATTTTTAATAGACAACTTTCTTATTCACGACACATTGGGCACTAACTTGATTTTTTTAGATAATCACTGTGCTTGTTAACTGGTATCATACAAAGATTAGATGCACATAAAGATTAAGCCACATGAATATACTCATTACACACACATGCAAAGTAAATAGTAGTAACTTACGACACCACTAGATGGCGTTAATTTAAAGAAAGAGGACCAAATTAATTATTTATAAGATAAAATAATGTCGTTACAATGAAGCAAAAACTAAAAACACATATTAATATTTTTATTAAGCATACTATATATTACTAGAGGTTAAATTGTTATGTTCCAATCTATTTCTTTATATATAATTATTGGTCTAGGATCGAAATCCGATACCTTTTCACTACAACAAATTATTTTGGGTAATAAAGGTATACCTATTGTATCTATATAGGTTGTTGCAATGTGACTGAACCTTAGTAGTACCTAACGTGTAAATAAATTGTGACGAGTACTAAATAAATAAAACAATATTTATTCAATTGTAAAGCTTTTTATTGTACCTTACTATAAATTAATAATATTTATCTATGGTTAATATTTTCATACAAATAATCGTTTTATTTACTCTCACTACAATAACCAAAACACAAACATAACATACACTTTTTTAAATATTTTGATATTTACAATTCTGATTCTGAATTTAGTATTAGAAAGAATAAAGTTCGTAGATTACAATTTATATAACATCACACGTAAGTGCGGGTAACGGCACATGTAAGTATCTTAGGGGCTGACTCCACGAGCGGTAAAATCGTGGCGATATTATCGTCATAGCACGTATTTACATCGCTACGTACAAAAATAGCATAATAATTTTAGTCTATAATGTTCCCACTGCTGAGACTCAGGCCTCCTCTGAACAGTGGTGATGACAACAACATTTTATTTCTACAATAGTATTCAATAGCCTATTATTTTTTCATCCCAACTTGATCCTTCGCTTGCCAGTATATATGTATAGTATGCCACGTGCCACGTGTGTTAGCCTTCGATGTAGTGATATTCTACACCATGCACACAAAGAGTTTTGGTGAAGGTTAGACGGGCCTGGAGTTTGCTGGTTATCCTCATTCCTTGTAGCACGCTCCACATGTCTACATGCTGCTACCCAACAAGCATAGCAAACCAGTCCTCCGTGGAATCTGAGTAAAACAAAGAAAACAATATATACTCTATTCACACAATTATTTAATTCCAAAAGTAGGTAATAAAAGTAAGTTGTTGATGTTACCTCTCTTGGATATATAGTTTGTGCTACTAAGGTACGTTCAGGTCCTTCAGGTATGGAGTGTCTGCGCGTTTGGGCAAGAGACCGTCGGCACCATACACATGCACTTGTATTCATATCAACAGCAGGAGCTTCCATGATTCCTCGTTGTTGTATTGTACGCCGAGTATGTATCCAACAAGCAAAACATAGTAAGCCCCCCACGGGTATCTAAAACAGAAAATATGGTTTATTTATTAATCACAACATTTTCAATAATACTACTGACTCATCCAAGGCCAAAAATTAAATTGTGACTGTTCTTTCATTCCTGGAACGATGTCTTGGATCATGAGTAATTAAGAAACATTTGCATATGTGCCTGCCTTGCATGAATCAAAAGAAAACAAAAGAGTTGCTTACCTCTCTTGGAGCAATTGTTTCAGCAATATATTGCCTTACGGCACCCTCGGTAACACAGTGTGTAGGCCTAAACAAAGATGACCTACACCTCACACATACATTGCTTTCATGGTGATGCTGGAGTTCTTGATCTTCATGTGCTAGAGCACTTTCACCTGACACTTCTCGCATTATGATGCGAAAGCATTGTGAGCACATCACTCCATTTTCAACAACCTAAAACAAAACAAAGAAGGTTACACAGTGTTTATAGATATTATTATGCTGCAGTGACTATATAGAATGAAATGTTTTTACTAGATGGTCAAGATACCGCTCGATGACCGAAATTATTTCAGGACCCATATCATCGGCAGCATAGTAGCTAAGTACTGTTCATTTTCATCTATGACTGCCAGGTACACCGAATGCACGCCATTGTCAATAAACTGGAATCAGTATGAGTTAGAATCAGTAAGAATTCGGAACAAGGGAAAAAAACATTACGTAGAAATAGTTTATGAACAAAAAAATACTTAAATAAATGCACGGGACATACCTGAAAATGAACTTGTTATTGTAAAATAACACACGACGAAATCCAGAAACAAAATCCGGTTCACAGGCGAATCAGAAACCTAGGAAATCATGGCGGGGTTATCTTATTAAAAACTTTTCAAATAATCATTATTGTAGGCCTGTACCCTTCTTCAAATGAATTTGTTAGTATTTTTATGAAATTCCCCTATTTTTTTCCTATTTATTCATGGAATGTACATTGGGCCCAAAATCAAACATCAGCATCAAGCTGTCAAAGTGTCAAGTGTCAACTTGTCAAGCTGTGGAATGCAAGGGTGCGTTCCGAATTACGCTGTAATCGATTTGAGCGTCCATAAACCCGTACCGAATTACTGTGAGCGCGATATCGATGTCCCTTGAATCGTCATAGATGACGTCATGACATGCGCCATCTTGCGATTACACCGACCATGCCCCAAATAAATATCACCGTGAGCGCTGTCAAAATCAAAGTAAAAAACTGGCCAAGTGCGAGTCGGACTCGCACATGAAGGGTTCCGTACCAAAACGGTATGCTATAATTTATACAATTTCTTCGACGGCCAATGAAACTTGACCTCTGGATTGTATAGGCGCTCATACGATTCAGGGACCAAATTATATTGGTTAATTGCTGTTTCCATCTGTTGTTTCCATTCAAGTTCAAAATGATTTTCCTAGAAAGTCCTTATAAAGTTCTACTTTTCAGATTTTTTTCATATTTTCTAAACTTATGGTTCAAAAGTTAGAGGGGGGGGGGACACATTGTTTTTTACTTTTGGAGCGATTATTTCCGAAATTATTGACATTATCAAAAAATTATTCCAGTAAACCCCTATTCATTTTTAAATACCTTTCCAACAATATATCTCACGTTAGGGTTGAAATTAAAAAAAAAATCACTTCCCACTTTACATATAGGGGGGCTACTCTAATAAAACATTTTTTTCCAATTTTTATTTTACCACTTTGTCGGCGTGATTGATACACATATTTGTTCCAAATTTCAGCTTTCTAGTGCTAACGGTCACAGAGATTAAGCGAGGACGGACAGACGGACAGACGGCCAGACGGACAGACATGGCGAAACTATAAGGGTTCTTAGTTGACTACGGAACCCTAAAAATGACAGATGTGAGATGTCTGATGCGTGTGTGTGTGTGTTTCTGGGTGTGTGTGTGTGTTCACAGCTGAGGTTCACTGACTGGAGTCGCACAAATAAGTACATTCAATTAGTTCTTTGAAATCTCTTCGGAGTCTCATAACCATGAGTATTCAAGTAAATATACAAGACGAGCTTATCGGGCGATAATACGACTTGAAGCACCGAGGCATAATACAGTATTTTTTTCCGTTTTTAGCACAGAGAGCTCTAAAATTTAAATTTTTACTGCGCACCGGCGCGGCGTGCAAAATAGAGCGCGATTGTCGAATGACGAATGTTGTGACGTCATTGGGTAGTGAGCGCCCGCCCGCGTTTTTAAAAACCTACGGCCGGAAATGCGCACTTTGATCGTAAATATCTCAGCCATTTTTTAGGTTAGGATAAAAGTAAAAATACAGTTTTTCTCGTAATTTTTTGAAGATTTATTTGGTATGTTAATTAAAAACGTTTGTTAGACCCATTCTGGGACCACGAAAAGTAGGTAACCTACCCCGTAGATTTTTGAAATAACAAAAATCTAAACCTATAGGGCACTCCCGGTCATCCTAGAATTGTGAAATTTGGGGTGAAGCAAGCTCTTATAGCATAAATAAAGGAATAATTTTATTATGAAAAATAAAACAAAATTAAAAACTCCCATACAAAACATAAAACCAATATAATTTGGTCCCTGAATCGTATAAGCGCCTATACAATCCAGAGGTCAAGTTTCATTGGCCCGTGGAAGAAATTGTATAAAATCAGCAGCATACCGTTTTGGTACGGAACCCTTCATGTGCGAGTCCAACTCGCACTTGGCCAGTTTTTTTTTTTAAATTAGCAAAAGAAAGTCGGCCGCCAATCAGTCACACCTCCATCGAGCAGCCGGCCCATCGATGGCAGTGGCCAGTCCGGGCCTGCGGCTATATACCTACCTACCTACCTACTATTACGAGTGCATCCGATCAATCGGAAGCCGGGAAGTGGGTTAAAAATTAGCATGATTTTATTACAGACAGACAATGGAACAAGCGAAACTAAATAAAATCTTGTAAAAAGAAAGAAAAAATTGTCTTTTTTAAAACATTATCCTACACTAGGAATTTCCCCTGTGTCGTGGTTACATTTAAAAACATCGACAATGAAGAAATGTACCTACTTATAGAACTAGAATAGAAATAATTATAGGAAAGTAGGTACATTTTTTCATAACAAAAAAAAACTTGCATTTCTGTATCACGAGGAAAACCGAAAAAGATAGGTAAGTTTTTATCTCTTCTCTTGTTTCAAAATCAAAAGTCATTTATTTAGACTAGGCTGATAAACAGCACTTTTCAAACGTCACACGTCTTGCTGGATCTACATGAATTCACAATAATATTATGCCATTATTAGACATAACCCACGTAACTAGCTGAACCCGCGCATGCGTTGCAATGCGTTTTTCCTACCTACCTACCTACTACCCTACCTACCTACCTACCTACTACCCTACCTAATATATTTGAACATATTAAAAAAAAAGTATCTATAAACCTCACGGAGCCTGAGTGAGACCTTTCCAACGAATGCAAAACCGTGGAAATCGGTTCGTTCGTGCGTTCAGGAAGGAAAACCCGACTTATTTTTATATTAGACATAATAATATCCTAAGATTTCAAAACTAATGTCAAGTCGACCGAAATATATTTATGCGTATGTAGGTACCTACTCGCCGCGCGGCTGTTGACAACCCACTGTTAGTCTGTTACCGGTAGCCTGGCGCCCGGTAGGCTATAGGTAGGTAGTTAGCGCGTGTAAGTACATGGAGTGCATTACCTGGCAATCTGTGCAACTGCTACCATTTTTAGAACGTCATTTCGCTGACAGTTAAAAATCAAAGTACTTAGTTTGTCTGTGTATTCACTTATCTTGCTGGTTTCACATGAATTAAATATGATTCGATCAATAGATGTAAGTAGTACTGGCGGCTACACATCAAGCTATATATTTCCAGTATAAGCTGGTCTCGAATTGTATAGGATTTCCGTACAGTGCGAGATCAGCGTAAACTGGATAACTTTATGTGTAGCCATGTGTATTGTGTACCTACGTTACACAATTGCGTAGGTAGGTAGGTCGGAAAAAAATAGGTAAGTTTGCCTACGCTGATCGCCTGATTTAGGTATACCCTAATTACTTACGAAGTTCATGACTGTATACCTACTTACATATTATACAGTCATGAACTTCTATTCTCTGATTTTATTCAACCCAAACCAATGAATTAGTACCAAACCGTGTCAGAAAATGTATTATCAGTGGAAGAATATTTTTAGTTTTTCCATCATGGGTGTCGTTTTCATGGTTTTCGGGGTCGCTGATTACGAAAATGAAGCCAAAATGAAAATCCAAGATGGCGGCTAAGAAATTTTTTGGTTATTCAGTCATGGGTGTCGTTTTCATGGTTTTTGGGGTCGCTGATTACGAAAATGAGGTCAAAATGAAAATCCAAGATGGCAGCCAGGTAAATTTTAGGTTTTTCCCTCATGGGTGTCGTTTTCATGGGTTTTGGGGTCGCTGATTACAAAAATGAAGCCAAAATGAAAGTCCAAGATGGCGGCCAAGAAATTTTTTGGTTATTCAGTCATGGGTGTCGTTTTCATGGTTTTTGGGGTCGCTGATTACAAAAATGAGGTCAAAATGAGAATCCAAGATGGCGGTTAGGAAATTTTTTGGTGTTCCGTCATGGGTGTCGTTTTCACGGTTTTTGGGGTCGCTGATTACGAAAATGAGGTCAAAATGAGAATCCAAGATGGCGGTTAGGAAATTTATCGGTGTTCCGTCATGGGTGTCGTTTTCATGGTTTTTGTGGTCGCTGATTACGAAAATGAGGTCAAAATGAAAATCCAAGATGGCGGTTAGGAAATTTTTTGGTGTTCCGTCATGGGTGTCGTTTTCATGGTTTTTGGGGTCGCTGATTACGAAAATGAGGTCAAAATGAAAATCCAAGATGGCGGCCAGGAAAATTTTTGGTTTTTCCGTCATGGGAGAAGTTAGAAGTGAACAATATACTCTGTACCGAACAAAAAAGATTTAGAAAAAGAAAACGATAAATAATAATAATATTCCACAACTATCACACAACGCCATCTAGTCCCAAGCTAAGCAGAGCTTGTGTTATGGGTACTAGACAACTGATAAACATACTTATATATTTCTAAATACATACATATTATAGATAAATTACACCCAGACACAGAACAAATGATCGTGCTCATCACACAAACATTTGTCCTGGGTGGGAATCGAACCCACGACCTCCGGCATAGCAGTTAGGGTCACTAACCACCTGACCAACAGGCCAGTCAAAATATGGCAGTTTATGATTTTTTGCACGCAGATAAGTCAAATATGAATAAAAATACTCCAGTCTGTGCTCTTTTTTGTGATATGACTCAGGCATTTGATTATGTCCAACATGATATTTTATAAAAAACTTGATGCGTACGGTTTTAGAGGGAATGTTCTTGAACTTATCAAATCATATTTGAACGACAGAAAACAAATAACCTAAATAAGTAGACTAAACACTAAAACCAAACTTGAAGAAAACTTTCTATCGGAGGAACGAACCGTTACCTACGGAGTTCCGCAAGGAAGTGTTCTAGCAGCATTATGCCTGAGAAATATTTCTCGACAGCATGCAAATCCAAGTCGGATCCATGGGCGGCATAAAAACTCTGACCAGGCTTAGGCACTACGTACCCGAGAAAGAAAGACGGGTAGACCTAAGTAGGTATATTTCAGCGGTTATGGTTTTGCAATAAACAGGGACGTCCTTTAGTCCGGTAACGAGTACAAGTGCACTAAATAAACAATGTAAACTGTCTGAAGTAACAGCAGACGTCGGCGTACGCGCAACGCACGCCGAATGTGCGGCGATTACCACCTCAAACCGGTTCAATCTACTTCGTTGCAAGCCGAATGAGCCCGGATCTGGACGCTCGCTGTCAACAGCATCATCGTTACGTTCAAACTCAGCTGACTCGCGCAGTTTGTCACGCAAGCGTACACTGCCCGAGGGTGGGGATACCAACGCCCCGAAAGCATAGAGACCAGAGATAAAGAACAGTCCTCCAATGACGCGCATGGAAGATTCAAAAGCAAACAAGAGTGGATACGTTCCCCCGATAATCATCAACGATTTGCGTTACAAATTCAGCTATTTTATATCTTGGAAGTATAAAAAGCTGTCGTCAAAACACTCGACGAGTTAGCCCCGCTGAGAATCGTGGACTCCAAAGACAGACTTCCAACACACATAAGAGAAAGAATAGCCGAGCGTAACGTCAAGAAGCAACGTGCCTGGCAACTTAGACACACTGACCTCAGAACAGTGGCAAGAAGGCAATACAACTCCTGTAAGCATCAATTGACTAAAGAAATGATAAAGCATAAAGAAGCCGAACTGACCAAGCTACTTGAAAACACTAAAGATAATAGGAAACGCATGTGGGCCGTGCAAAGGGCAATGAAAAAACCCATCATGAAACTGCCTCACTTTAGCGATTGCACCAATGAATTAGAAATCATCGATAGAATGGTCGACACAGCCATAGTCAAGGAAGCTACTATCGATACAAATGACGAATGTACAGAAATGTCTACCTCATTTGCACCACTTGATCGAACTTCAAAACACGAGCTCAAATTAGCTCTTAGATGCTTCAAGAACAGCAAAGCTCCTATACCTGACGGCATCAGAGCCGATATACTCAGGCTAGGTGGTGACACCATGATTGCGATATTCAAACGTATAATGGACTACATACTCGAGACGGGTTACTTCCCTGAACGATGGAAAACCAGTACATGTGTCTTTTTGCATAAGGCGGGGAAGGACCACCGCGACCCCAAATCGTATAGACCCATCAGCCTACTCAACATCATGGGCAAATGGGCCGAGAGAATAATACTCAACCGCATCGAGCAGAGTTAACCGAAATAATACCCAGCCACCAGTATGGGTTTACGAGAAACAGAGGCACCACCACCCAAATCCTTCGTCCCGGTAAATACATAGCTGACGCGCTGGACAAGGGCCATAGCGTAGCCATGATATCTACTGACCTCAGCAAAACCTTCGATTCAATTAATCACAAAGGTCTCTGTCGAAAACTGATCGACGCCGGAATACGCAACAACATCGTAAAGATGATCGAGAACTACCTGAGCAACAGGACAACAAGAGGCAGCTTCAGAACCACTTTGGGAACGGAGCAGCGTGTGCCGCACAGGGTGCCCCAAGGATCGATACTCGGTCCGGCGATCTTCAACCTCTATGTGGCTGACCTACCTAACGAAAGAATAGCAGGTCAGATGCTGTCACAGTAGGCCGACGATCTATGTATACTGAACGCAGCTGAAAGACCGGACCACGCTACGCGCCGAGCAGAGTGGGCCGCCATCGACATAATTGATTACTACAGAAAATGGGGCCTCAAATGCAATGTCGATAAGACAGAATGCATAATGTTTTCGCACAAGAGACCAAGACTCAACAATTTGAACACAGGGTATCACAATTATGTTCAAATACGTGGGGAACGCATTGTATTCAAACCAGAAATAAAATACCTTGGAGTCTGGCTGGATAAAAGGCTTTCGATGAATAAGCATGCCAAAAAAAATATTGAAAAGGCCAAGAGAGTCAAAGGAGCGCTGTATCCAATCATCGGCTACCGCTCCAAGCTAAGCGTCAACGTCAAGCTACTTTCTTGTCATCCAAGCTTTCTTACTGCCAGTGATAGACTACGGAGTAATACAGCTGCTACCGAGGTACAGTAAAACAAACCTGCTCAAGCTTGAGAGGCAGTATAAAATGGCATTGAAGAGCGCCGCACAGTTACGCAGACGCACTAACACCGATCTACTCTGGGAAATCTTGCAACAAGACCCGTGGCACATTCGTGCGCATGATCTCCACGGCGACATGATAGAACGTCTCAAATCTCTGTCGATCGAGGTGCTACAAGAACAAGGCCCAGCATACACCTGCTACGGACAATATCATAATCCCTTTCTTTTTTCTACTAGAGTAGGGGAAATTGAATATAATTATCAATAAAAAAAATAGGGACAAGCCACTCTTCAAACGAATGACCACCTTTCGACAGCGTAGGCTCTGCCTGTAGAGTCACTAAATAAACTAATAAGCTACTGGCCGCTGGTCACAGATTCATCGTTATCCTCTAAGAATTATATAATAACTAGTAGTAATAGAGGAAACGACTAGGATAGGTTTCAATAGCTCCTACTCTACGGACATAATGAAATTCGCAATTGTTAAATAAGATGTCTTTTAAGAGATATGTTATATGTAATATGAAAAAACTTTCCTAACCGCCATCTTGGATTTTCATTTTGACCTCATTTTCGTAATCAGCGACCCCAAAAACCATAAAAACGACAACCATGACGGAACACCAAAAAATTTTAAAACCGCCATCTTGGATTTTCATTTTGACCTCATTTTCGTAATCAGCGACCCCAAAAACCATGAAAACGACACCCATGACGGAATACCAAAAAATTTCCTAACCGCCATCTTGGATTTTCATTTTGACCTCATTTTCGTAATCAGCGACCCCAAAAACCATGAAAACGACACCCATGACGGAACACCGATAAATTTCCTAACCGCCATCTTGGATTCTCATTTTGACCTCATTTTCGTAATCAGCGACCCCAAAAACCCTTGAAAACGACACCCATGACGGAACACCAAAAAATTTCCTAACCGCCATCTTGGATTCTCATTTTTACCTCATTTTCGTAATCAGCGACCCCAAAAGCCATGAAAACGACACCCATGACGGAACACCGAAAAATTTCCTAACCGTCATCTTGGATTCTAATTTTGACCTCATTTTCGTAATTGCGACCCCAAAAACCATGAAAACGACACCCATGACGGAAAAACGAAAAATTTACTTGGCCGCCATCTTGGATTTTCATTTTGACCTCATTTTCGTAATCAGCGACCCCAAAAACCATGAAAACGACACCCATGACGGAAAAACGAAAAATTTACCTGGCCGCCATCTTGGATTTTCATTTTGAACTCATTTTCGTAATCAGCGACCCCAAAAACCATGAAAACGACACCCATGACGGAACACCAAAAAATTTCCTAACCGCCATCTTGGATTTTCATTTTGACCTCATTTTCGTAATCAGCGACCCCAAAAACCATGAAAACGACACCCATGACGGAACACCGATAAATTTCCTAACCACCATCTTGGATTCTCATTTTGACCTCATTTTCGTAATCAGCGACCCCAAAAACCATGAAAACGACACCCATGACGGAACACCAAAAAATTTCCTAACCGCCATCTTGGATTCTCATTTTTACCTCATTTTCGTAATCAGCGACCCCAAAAACCATGAAAACGACACCCATGACGGAACACCAAAAAATTTCCTAACCGCCATCTTGGATTTTCATTTTGACCTCATTTTCGTAATCAGCGACCCCAAAAGCCATGAAAACGACACCCATGACGGAAAAACGAAAAATTTACCTGGCCGCCATCTTGGATTTTCATTTTGACCTCATTTTCGTAATCAGCGACCCCAAAAACCATGAAAACGACACCCATGACGGAACACCGAAAAATTTCCTAACCGCCATCTTGGATTCTCATTTTGACCTCATTTTCGTAATCAGCGACCCCAAAAACCATGAAAACGACACCCATGACAGAAAAACCAAAAATTTCCTAACCGCCATCTTGGATTTTCATTTTGACCTCATTTTCGTAATCAGCGACCCCAAAAACCATGAAAACGACACCCATGACGGAAAAACCAAAAATTTCCTGGCCGCCATCTTGGATTTTCATTTTGACTTCATTTTCGTAATCAGCGACCCCAAAAGCCATGAAAACGACACCCATGACGGAAAAACGAAAAATTTACCTGGCCGCCATCTTGGATTTTCATTTTGACCTCATTTTCGTAATCAGCGACCCCAAAAACCATGAAAACGACACCCATGACGGAAAAACCAAAAAAATTCCTGGCCGCCAGATTGCACATATTTTTTTTCACTTTCTAGCATTTTTTCTCATTCCCTTATAAAAAACATTGTATCAATCATAAAATGTAAAATCCGCGGGCAAACCCGCTCGCCGCCGGCGCTAACTTGCTAGAAACGTTGAACTATGACCTTGAATGCGCAGTACAGGTACAGGAACACATTTTCGGGTCTCAACTCAATCGAAGTGCAGCGTTCGGGGCCGCGCGTAACCATAGTAACGCGGTGACACTAGCCGCTAGTTACTTTGTTCGAATAGCGCCTCGAATTTTCGAACAGCGCCATCTATTATAAATGTTTACCGAACGTAAACTCGTAACACAACAGCAACGAACTCTTTCTTGGTGGTTCTATAAATTTCTGTCAGATGGCGCGATTCAGGTCACTCACACATACAAAGATTTTGCGTTTTTTATTGAGTCTAATTCGCCTACAAATACTGTTTTTTTTATAAAATTTGGGCGTTTTGCCCACCTAATACATTATAAAGACTCATTATACTTGCTTTTATTCTGCAGAAATCGTTTATTTACGGAGATTTCATGTTCTGCAAAATGTATGGCGAGGTTTAACTAGGGATCCACCTTAAGCTATATTTTCGAATATCGGATAAAACCGGATAACATTTTACACGTATTGTCAAGACTAAAATACAGGCTATTCCAAACGACTAAAATCAATATCGGGAAATGCCGGGAAATATAACAAAATTGCTATAACATAAAAAAATAAGAAAAAATAATGCCTTTATAACAGCACTTGCTAGAAAAATTGTATTAAATAGATTTCTGAGCTATTATTGCGAGAAAAATATAAAAAGTATACACATTTACCTGCTTTATCGCGATCCATGGCTTTCACTTTATTTAATTTGGTAACAAATATAGAAATGTAATCAAAACTTTCGTTTGCGCAGCGAACACCAAACATTGACACATGCACTCAAATGAACGATCAAGTTTGGACCGACCGTCCCGCACGGTAGTTCCAGAAAAGAAACAATGAAGTATTGTTTACGTTTCTTAGAACTATTAGCTACCTGAGTTACCCTTCTTTTTTCTACCTGCTTTGAATTTTATGAAATTGAATTTTGGCCGGCCAAATCACTGAAATACCCGTATGTGCAGCGCCCGCGTGGTGGATTATAGCCCATCCCTCTCCTAGAGGAGGCCTGAGTCCCTGCAGTGAGAACATTATAGGCTGATGATGTATGAATGAATGAATGATGATGGGGGTGTAAACCCTTGTATCAATGCATCCATCAAACACAATATTTTGAGTGTTGTATTGAGTCCTACTGAAAACAAAAGTCGTTTCGTTAGTTTTTACGTAGGGTTACTTAGTTTGCGTACGGAAGGCTTGGTTGAAGGCTTCGTTTACACCTTGTAGATTAGGTTGCCGTGTCATTTTGTGTTAGACTTTATTTCCGTAGCAAGTTTTTCATGAGTATCTTGACCCCATAATTAAATATTAAGTCTCCAGAGATAAATACATAATTATATTTGATTTCAGAGTGGTCCAATGCAAGAGCGGTGTTGAAATCGATATGCGAAACAGGTGTAGTGCTGGTCAAAAGGTGTTGGCCTGCCTTATCATAAGACTAGCTCTCGCTGAAACATTCAGTTCTAGGTAAGTGCATAATATAATATGTGATAGATTTTAAACATTAAGATCACTGCCTGATCTAGGAATCGGACACAGGACATCTTGCTCATCAGTACAGCTTGCAGTTTTTGGCCCTTGCATATCCCAGCGTTAATATAGCGTATAGCCTAACGCGTTTCTCTTTGGTCTAGGGGAGGCATCTTATACTCAGTTACGGTGCACAGACGACGTCTATTATGTATATATCTTAACATCACGCCTGTAATTCCCGAAGTATTAGGCACAGGTGTACCCCACGTTTCGCCAGTTATATTTAAGTCCCATGTAAATAAGCGAGCTTATTGCCATCAACTGGAATTCCATAAGGAGAAATCTAATGACAGTTTGCCTGATTCGGGAATTGAACTCGGCATTCATCGAATAGGGTAGTTGACAAAAAAAATACTAATTAGACCGTCCGACACATTGCTTCGAAAAGTCGTGAAACGTCACAGGTTGGTCCACTTTTACCAGACTATGACGTCAAAAGCCCCCTCTCCATGGTCTTTGACAAGCTTTATTTTCGTCAATTTTTATTAATTTGATAAAACAAAAACACGTACTTATCCAATATTTTTCGATAATCTAACTGACGGACTAAACAGAATCATATTTTTTTTAGTCAGTCAACTACCCTATTCGCTTATATGACCACTAGGCACTTACGAGGCAGTCAGTGTTAACAAATACTCCATTCTCATCAACATTTCTAACTTTCAGATTCGGAGTTCTTGCTCTAGACGAGCCCACAACAAACTTGGATCAAGATAATATTAAAAGCCTTTGTATTGCTCTCGGTGACATCGTTCAAGACCGAATGGCGCAGAAGAACTTCATGTTCATCATCATCACCCACGATAGGGAGTTCATCGAGTCTTTAGGACAAATTGATAAGGTCACACACTTCTATGAGGTGTCTAGAAATGATGAAGGCAAATCTAGAATTAAAAGAGTTAAGTTTTCATAGTATTCTTGTTATTGATAAGAAAAGTATTGTAATCATTCCTATGTTACGCTAGTTGATAAGTAAGAGGCCGTGCCTTACATTTCTTTTATATGGTTAATCACTATTTTTTTAAGGAGATTAAACATCTTTTTTCGTAATTATACGTTTTATTTTTTATAACTTTTGTAATAATTACATAAATAATATAACATCACGGATGTAATCCTCGAAGGATATGGCAGAGGTGTACCCATTAGTACACCCACAACATCCCTTTACAGTTTTACACACTTAAACATAATTATCGTAATAATATTTGCACTTCCATTATAATTATTTTAAACAATTTAATTTACCGTCACTCCTGTTATACAATTCAAAGGTTCACAAACAGCATTTTGATCAACATGTAGAATGCTACTCTCTTGTAAAACAGTCAAAGTAACGCCAAGGAGTTCTGCTACTTGTGTGGAAGGAAACGATTGTGCCAAACACTTGGCTATGTATGGCACCAAGTCTTCAGTAAAGCATACACATAGAGAAATAAAGTTCTGCTTTTCAGTATCAGTGAAGCTTTGTTGCTCTCTGTAGTAGAAAGCTAATAAAACTTGGACAGCTTTGTTGAAAGATTCCCTAAAAGCATTGTACACTTCCTTTACAATATTCAATGGTGCTGTGACTCTCATGGAGTTCAGAACTGTAAGCATCCCATTGCAATACTCGGCAAGAGGATAATAATCAAGTAAATTTTCTGGTGGACCTGTTGATATCCTTTCGTTAATCGGCCGTGGCACATTCTTCAAACTCGGTACTTTATACAACCGCATTTGATTCTCAAATTGACTGTCGGCCTTGTCAAGTCCGCTATGGAACTGTGTAAGAATGTTGTTGCGGAACAATGGTGTTAAAACGCATCTCATGTCTGCGCCAACTCTTCCGAATGATAAACAGAGATACATGCATTGGTTCAGAAGGGACTCGAAACTGGCTTCATCTTCCTTGGGCAAATCTTGGTTTAGAATTTGTGCCAATATTTCGACCTGGAAAGTATAGAACATTGTTTTTTAAACTGTAAAAAATGGCGTAAATTGTTTTTTTATGTTAATATAAAAAGGTTTCTTACCTTTAATTTCAGCCAACATGATAAGGCACTAGTGCCACTCAACTCATCATCTTTAATTTTGGACTCATGTGAATCAGATAAAAATATGGATTTGTGCTGAGTTAAAACATTGAACAGATGAATTCTGTGTAGTTCTACAATTCTTCTCAAAAGTCGCTCTGGTGCTGAAATATTAATAAAAGACACATTTTGATGATTTGAAACGAAAACAAACTTAATCAAAATCAGTGCATCCATCAAGAGTTATGATGCCACAGATGCACTTCAAAATGATAACACGGGGGGTGTTATCATTTTCTTTAATTGGGGGTTACAAAGGCATTCATTACCTGGGTGTTAATTTGCATAAATAAAGTAAATATTTAAGTCCTACTCATTGAATGAACTACAAGCCTAGTGTTCACATGACCTCTGGAATTATGATTATGCAGTAAAAATAAGACAAACCTTCTGTGTTCTTGGCATCTTCTAAAGCTTTTTCAAACCAGGCATTTCTGGCTTTTAGAAAATGCACATGAAGACCATCAGCAGTAGCTGAATGATTTGATTTAAGACTTCCAGCATACATACTGCTTTCATCTTCATCTGTAGATCTGTAAACTGTGTTTGCCCTTCGAAGATAGCCTAGAATCTATTAAAACTAAATTGTCAAAAACAATTTTATATTATGTTAAAAAAAATAGAAAATTAACTGCTTGTAATCCTGAAGACACATAGAGGTGTACCTCCGAAATGTGCGTATACTATTCAAGCGCATTTCGCCAGTTATGTTAAAGTTTAAGAGCCGATTGCAATCAACCATTTACAAATCAATACTCAGTGGCTGCTACTGGGAAGTTTCTCATAGAAAAACCCAACAACATTGGACCTAAATAGTCAGCAGACACACTTCTGTTGACTTGGACAACAAGGCAAAAAGAAACATATTGGCTATATTCCTACTACTCACTTGCAAACACTGAGGTAGAGGCAAATCATAACGCAGTTGATTAAAAAGGTGGTAGAGAGTTTCAAACCAAAGAGTCATTATTTCTGATGTAGTATTCTGGAAAAAAAAAGTTCATTATAAACACACTATGTCAAATAGTAAATTACTATCAGATTGCAAACCATTATGGGTTCATACCTGCACAATAGGTATTTCAGAATATCTTTTTGACAGGTTACGGACAAATGTGAAAATATCCAGAGCGCTCTCATAGTCCTCTGCATTCAGTGCTTCTCGCATTAAAGAAGGTAGTTCCAGCAACTCCAGTAGCTTGTCGCTTTGGCTACGGATGGTACTGTAGCGACTGAAATCATTTCAATAATAATAATAGTAACCATGTTCATACAGAAATATTTATTTTCAGCCTATTTCATCCCATTCTAGGGAAACATGTTTTATAAAAAGAGTTCAGACCACATAATGCAATATAATATTATTTAATAAACCTTGTTTTACCTCTTCTCCTTCACAATATTCCCAGCAATTTGTGAGAATTTATCACATTCTTGTAAGAAAACTGGTGTGTTATCCAAGAAGGACGAAAGTGATTCTTTGGACTTAGCTAAATCATTAATGATTGTATGTGAAATCTCAGCGGTCTCAACAAATGTCTTGTAATTAGCAAATGCCAGCTCTTGTGTCTGTTCTGTAAGTTGTTTCATCTCCTCGGTCAGTCTCTCTGGCTCTTTGCGAATATGTTCCCAATTTTGTGAACCAAGTTTCTTTATGTAGTCAGTTATATCATTGAAGTATTCTGCATTTTCTGTAAAATATTTTAGAAATCTAATAATTGACCTGAAAACTTGGAAACATGGCTTTAGAAGATGTTGTCTCATATAACACTTGTGCGTATTGATGTCCGCTATTGATTGATATAGGTTTTAAGCATGGCTAATCATATCTAAGTAGTGCTGAAGGAGAGCTCATAATAATATCTCAGAAACATGACACTAGAATATTTTGTCTCACAAAATTGAAGTTAGGCAGGCCAGACTTCATACAAAAATCTTCCATCCCTTTTCCATTTTATTATAAGTTTTACTAGACAGAAGTGTACACTTTAAATAAGGAATAATGGTGAAAGGAACTATTTAAAGTAAAAGCTTCCTCAATGTAAAAAAAAAAAAAAACTTATGTAAATGTCAATAATATTTATTCAACACAGAAACAGTTTTAGAAATCTAATCCCTATTTTGTAAGGCATCACCCCTAAGACGACCCAGTGACCCAGAATACAAAGTCACTCTTCAAACAAGGAATACTACTACAATTATATTATAACAAGTTTGAAATAGAAGAGCTGGAGATGTGAGCGAATCTACAAGAGTTTTCGGTCGGTATAAAACAAGAGTCATGAATTATATGGTTGAGTGCTTAAAAAAGGCCGGTTTACCTTCAGTGGAATCTGGAAACAGAAGCTGACAAAGTTCTTTTAGTTCCTGAGCCATTTTTTAACTCTATTAGACCTTTAACCTATATTTACAAAAGAAGTCTAGTTCCTGTTTATTAATTTGCGAATTTGTTTGATTTGTACACGACATCAAGTAAATGTCTGATAGCGATGCGCGATTGTGAATGACATTATTCGAATAATTCGATTGTTCAAGTCATTCAAACTATTCGAATAACCTTACCATTCATTCGAATTTGAAAACGAATGAAAAGTAACTAAGAATGTATTGCGTTGTCTCGTTCCTTCCGATTCAAATTTCATTATTACTAGTTCGTATTCGAATATTCGTAACTTTATTTAAAAGTAAACTCTTTGTACTGAGAATAATACTCAATTTCGTGTGGCAAATTGAATCATTATACCCTCGAATTGAATGAATACTACTAGCTTGTATTCGAATATTCATAGATTTGATACCAACTAAAAGTAAGTAGTCTTTATTACAAGGGGAAAAAACTCAATTTTGTATGGCAAACTGAATGAATGAACTAGCGGTTCGTTAATCAGTTACTTGCTACTACGAATATCAATTCAAATTAGACTTTATTATATGTATATACAGCCCAATTTTGTATAGCACGGGTAAAGCAAATGAATGAACTAGTGGTTTTATTCGATTTTGAGAACTAGCGATCGATTGTTTTTGTATTCGATTGTTAATATTAGTAGTATCAAACCATTCGATTGTTGGAATCAGTAACAATCGCCCATCGCTTTGTCATGTCAATAATTCAAGAAGTGTCAATCAGTGTTGCCAGGGCCCTTGAGTCATAAGTTACGTTTCGTTACCTGAAAAGTTACATTTTTGCTGCAAAAGTTACATTATTGTTTTTTTTTTATTAACGTGTTTTTGGGGTCGGAGGTCGAAATTGATATCAGAAAAATGATGAAATATAAAGGAATCTATGATGTCTTATGGTGTATTTAATCTTAGGATAAAACAGACTAGTTTCATTTGTTCGCAGCGCCATCTTCACTGTTGTTGACTTGTTGTTATCTAGTCTAGCACCTAACTTAAGGTTGATGTTCCACAGGCCAGTTAAAGGATATAATACCACCTATCACTGGCCTGCAAATTGCAAAAAACTTAAGAAAATTTGAATTTCGCGTGCTGGTTGGAGGATTCACCTTAATACGAGGTAGTGCATCATTATTTTTACTCTGAACTAACTACTAATATTCGATATCCTTGCTCCAACCAGCCCGCAAAATTCAAATTTTCTCACTTTTTTGCAATAATTAATTCATTAAAATATTATTCACGGCTGTAAGACGTATAGACTTAAGGTTGATGTTCCAGGGTAGCCCGCGTAATTCAAATTTTCTTAAGTTTTTTGCAATTTGCAGGCAAGTGATAGGTTGTATGTTGATGAACATTTGATTCGCGGCTGTAAGACGTATGTACTTACAGAATTATAATCATCAAAATCATTAATACAACCCTCCGAGCTCATAAAGGTTCCGGAATGACTTTGACCTTGTAAAAAGTCATTTTTACACCTTTAAGAGCTCGGAGGGTTGTATTAATGATTTTGATGATTATAATACATATGTCTTACAGCCGCGAATCAAATGTTCATCAACATACAACCTATCACTTGCCTGCAAATTGCAAAAAACTTAAGAAAATTTGAATTTCGCGGGCTGGTTGGAGGATTCACCATAATGACTTTTTTTACTAAATAAATAAAAAAGTTATCTTAAATTCGCTCTGTGATTATTGTAATAGAGATAACGACCTATTTTTAACAAAAAAAATATTATTTCAAGCAACGAAGTAAAAGCATACAATTTCAACGAGGAAACTTGGCAATGTCGCGTTTTTTTGTAACAACAGGCCCCGATAAACTTACTTACCAAACAATAAATTATTAATGTAATCACCGGAACTTCACTTATTATAGTTTATTTTATTTTAGTTATTACGCACTTTTCTCACAGTATTTGTACGACAACAAACAATAACGCAACGAAACAAAACAAATCAGAATCACAACCGGGCATTTCTGTAGATAATAAATAGCTACGAAAGTCGAAACTGCGAACGGCGGCAACTCGCGAAGTAGGAAACGTGCGCGCACCCGCTCAAGCAAAATCGAGTTTTAATATAACCAGGATACGTTTCATTTTGTCATGGCGCTTTCCATTCAGAACCATCTCTGAGTGTGTTTTAGGTGCGTTCAATTTGGATGCGTTGAATTGAAATGCGTTCGAAAACTGTTTGCAAAAATCTAGTATTACAAATCTCGTTGTTCTCAAAAGTTACGAAAATTGCCTTAAATATAAAAGTTACTTACATGTTACGCGAGGGGGTCAAAAGTTACGAAAAATGTAAGAAATGTAACCTTCTGGCAACACTGGTGTCAATCTGACTTTCGTTGCTCGTTCTGAAACTGAAGTCAATGTCTATGGACTTGTCATAGTCCGAAAATTGGAAAATTGCATGAAGCAGTATATTCGTGATGTTATGTTATAATTATTATTACATACATATAATAGCTGCGCACATTTCCATCATCATCATTTCAGCCAAAAGACGTCCACAGCTGGACATGGGCCTCCCCCAGGTGTCGCCATATTGACCGGTTCCATTAATCTAATAAGTAAAAAGAGGATTCCAAACCAAATGAGTAGATTCCGTTTTTCTACTCATGCTCCAAACGACCCATCTCCATAAAATCGAATTCAAACTAATTGCTTATCTGAAAAACAAAAATGTGTGGAGTAAATTCAGCATTAGTCGATAAATATGTCCAGATTGACCGTCTAAAGTCCTCCTTGTGCTGGTTGCATTTTCCTTCCAGTGAGCGGTTGTTGCCATTTTGTTCAAGCGGGTTCCAGTCCAGCCATTGTTATTATATCAAGATGATTGAAATAATTACCAAGATAGTAAATTGTATTGTAGTATGTCGAGAATGTGCATAAAATAATTAAATAATGGACATGGAGCATCATTTTTGAGCTCTTTATTTGCTCAAGAGCGTTCGTGTGTCTATGGTGTGGTTGGAATGGAAATGGAAGATAGCCATTTGTCTGATAACCAAACATTAGAAAATATTGGCTGTAAGAGTGCAATTTTGAGCTTAAAACGGTCAACCTTTAAATATTAGACAATATCCAGGTAAGTAATTTTCAAAAAAGTGAAATGACTTTGGTTATATTATTGTTTTCATCGATGATGAACTATCGATGAGTTCTATGATTGCGTCACGTAAACGTATAGATATGTAAAACAGCTATGATTATCGCATTGAACGTGGTGTTTCTCGCTATACAGTGATCTTTTTACCATTTCAGTAATTAATTAGAGGTACAATAATTATTGCAACTAACCTTTTACTTTGACAGGATAACCTAACCGTTTTTTTAACATCTTTACTCCCAAGTTGACACCATTTTTGTTTCGGCTTACAGCCTTTATTATTAGAACGACTTCTACAGCGATGAATATTTTATAAGCAACGAATGATCATTTCGCTTAATACTTTTATTTGTAACCAAAGTAAAATGTAGTTAGTTGTTAAGGTTATGTTGATGTTTTGATTCAAGGATGTTCTATGATGTATAGAATATTATTGACAGGAATGTAATCAGTATGTTCCCTATCAGTTTATCCATGTTGTTTTATGAGATTGTTCTTTTTATGTGCAGATTTTGCATAATTAATTAGATGGATGCATTTTGATTAGTCTTATTAATTTAAAACTTTAGTTTTTAATTAAACTCCAGGAAGTAGGTACCCTTATTGTAACTAGAACAAATATTTAAATAATTGTGAACATTAATTCACAATTGACAATCCTTATCAGGATGTCAGGTCTTGTATTGCTTTTACAATAAAACTGCCTTTAGTTCATTAAATCAGAAACCTTGATTGCCTTGTACCAACTCTAATCAAAGACCTCACAACTAATCCCCCAAGAAATCACCAGTTAGCACTAACAAAGCATAGTTTCAGAAGCAAAAATAAAAATAGAAAAAACTACCTATAAAAGGATGCATTTACGATGGATAGTCAAATCATTACTTTTTTAAACAAAAGTATGTTTAATAAATACAATGCTTAAATAAATGCACCAAAGTAAAATATTTCACTTCGGTACATTTATTGAGAAACTGGACATATCTAAAATTATATTTATAGTTAAGAATTGTACCTTGCACATCTACCTACAATTCTATCCTTATACATTTTAAAAATACAAAGCATTGTATTTAATAAACATACTTTTGTTTAAAAAAGTAATGATTTGACTGTCCATCGTAAATGCGTCCATAATAAAATAAAAATATATTTTATTTATTGCTGAATTAAAATTTGTTTATTTTGGATAACAGTGGATCATATTTTGTCAGTATTACAATTGGCTTATATTCTAGTGTTAGTAAAACCATTCTCTCTATTTAAAATAAGTTCAGAGAGCAAATTATTGTTACAGTCATACTTGAATCATTATACCTCTTACAATGTCTATTCTACTATTTCTATGCTTAAAAAAATAACAACATTCCACCGCATCACACCAGAAACTTCTCAAAAGACTAGGTGGAGATGTACATATAATTTAGCCATACTTCTGTTATGCCTATTACCATCAACCAAATACAAATCCCAACTGGCTGCTTTAACTCTTTTAAAAAAATCATTTAATATTGTAGGTGGCTCCTGGATCCATCCTGCTATCAATGGACTGATATCAAGATCTTGTCATGGAGGGGGACGGTGAAGAATTTAACCTCCAATGGGAGGAAGAAGTTGAAGTGAAGGTAAAGAATGAAAAGAGACTTCACTGTGAAGAGACATCCTAAATTGTTTTAAACTTAAAAAAAAAAAACTTGTTGGAACTATTATTGGTCTGAGAGCATAATAAACCCTAGTTGTTAACCATATGATACCGAAATTTCTCCCGAACGTTTTTAGTAACCGCTGAAATAGAATGTACGGAATCAGAGGCATGGCGCGGTGGCGGGGGTCAATATTGAAGTGAAATTTTTGGGGCTAAAAACCTTTGGCCGAAGGTTGTGGCGACTGCCGATTAATCGGCTTCGGCCTTCTGTTGATCACTAACAATATATCTATCTATCATAGGTGGTAAAGAGGCTACCATACTTCTTAATAACATCAAATGATTATTTTCTTTTCAACATATAACTATCACCTGTCCTTCCACTTTTTCTGGTTTTGATCTTACTCCTTTTTTTTTAGCACATACAACTAAAAAAAACAATTTTTTTATTATACTTTACAACTAGAGTAGTTTTTCACTGTCTTTATATTTCTTCTTACATTTTCTTTTTATTTTCTTCTCCACTGAAGAAAATGTTTGCTTTTCAGCACAGCCCAGGTGCTGTGGAGCCAGAGGAAGTTATAACAGGCTGTCTAGACAATGTGCAACACACGGGATATTCCAACATGGTGAGGCTATACTTTGGGAATAGAATTTGTTGAACAGTTTTTCGGTTTTCAGCATGGCTTTTCTCCACTTATTGTGACAATTAACTATTCCTTTTCAACTCTGTGCGTGCAGTAACTTATTCATAAATAAGTTGATGCATGGAATACTGTGAAGTAATGAAGTGTGTGTGTGTGTAGAAAGAAGTATTTTCTTAATTTAAATATTATTATTTCTCAAATAATTTTCATTAATCATGTACAGCTACAGATGAAGGTTGAGAATCAATTGTACACGCAGACATCTGAAGAGATGATGGACACGGATCAAATGGCTGCAGAGAACTTAATGTTTTTATCTCAAGATGTAGTGAGCTATACTGAGACAGCGGAACTTGCCGATGATCCTAGCGTGGAGTGTGTCACAGAAGAGGTCATTACGGACGATTGGGTGATTCCTGGTGGACAGGAAAGGTACCAGTAAGATCTCTCACATTATTATTTATAGTTTTAAGTATTAAGAAAACAATAGAACAAACAACACTTAAAAATAGAAAATAAATAGTATTAAGATAAAAAGAAAACTATCAACATTGTGGTGACCTAATCAATATTTTTCTGAAGTTTTCCATGACAGGCAATGTCATGGAAAACTACACTAGGAATTTCTCCTGTATTGTGGGTGCGTTCACAAACATTTAAACTCACATACACAAATACCCAGACCCGGAACAACCCGCGACGAATCGAACCCGCGACACGCAGCGCGGCAGTCCATTGCTTGCGCCACTGCGCCAACCGTGCCGACTTGTAATAATACAAATAATTTTTTATTCAAGCTAAAAATTTGTACAAAGCTTGGACCTCGTTTAAGAATCTTTATTTAGCAAAACATTTTTTGGTCCTGATTCTTGTTATCACTCCATTTAATTGTTACATTTATTTTCAGAGTGGAAGTTCCTATGGATCAACTGAATAATGCAGAAGTTGCTATGAAAGAAGAAAATGACCTTGATGTTCCTTTACCAACAGACCAAGTATAAAGTTGTTCACAGTTTCTCTAAATTCAGTAAATTGTTAAGGACCTTTTTTTCATAAACACCTGTACATTTGAAATGCAAATAGTTATTTGCTGTCTGAAAGTGAAGCAAAATTTTACAATAGGCCCCCTATTACATGAACTTACAACCATAACTGGTGAAATATTGGTGTATTATTATGTTATAATTCTTTTCACAGGATGAGTACACAGCGATGCGTCCTTGGCCGTGCGACTTTTGCTCGCGACGATTCCGCAAGAAGGCCGCGCTCATGAACCATATGGTGGCTCATCAGAACGACAGACCGCACGCGTGCAACTTGTGCGGCGTGCGGTACGTACGCAAGTGCGACCTTATGAACCATCTGAAGGTTCACGCCTTTGTGCCTGAAAACACCGATTCTATAGATTATGGTAAGTGTGACTACTCATCATTTTCATACCCTTGTCTCATTCTATTTGGGTCGGCGCAACATGTTTTCGCCTTCCCTTCTCTTCTGTCTTCTCGTATTGGCATCAATAACTCCTTTCTCTTACATACGTTTCCTCATCATCATCTTTTCTTTTTCCTTCGTTTTCCTCTCCACACACACACATCACACACCCACCACCCCACTCATCTCACATTTAAAGAAAAGAAAGTTAATAATACAGTCTATTCCCAGTTATTTTACCTATATCAGCAGTTTAACAGGACCTAAGAATAGAGCTATGGTTTTAACAATTTTCCGGTTGTAGCAACTTTCTTGCAATGAAAATAAAGTTCACTGGTCAAATCAGTGGTTAAACTGTGATTAGACTGTAATGGTAATAATCTCTGGCGACTTTCCCGCGTGATCCGGGTCATAAATCGCTTTTGCCAATTGTCTCAACTAACTTTTATGTTTTATAAAGGTTTGCCAATAAACACTGACTTATTGAAACATATTTTTAATGTATTTTTGTTACAGAAGATATTTTAGACAATAACCAAATTGTGAAACCAAAGAAGAAACGCGGTCGGCGGAAAAAGAATCCTGAACCGGTGGAGGAGGTATGTGAAGTATCCAAATACATAATAAGTTCTCTGTAAAGGGAATAAAAATCAAAACTTCTTTTCGTTTTATTTATTGCATTTAGTAGATACAATTTGTTCTTGTCTTGGTTTTTACAGAACGGCATGTGGGAGAACATGACGTCAGCGCGTACGCAGCAGTGGTCGCGACGGGCACGGTCCCCGGCGCGGCCCCCGCCCACCCCGCCGTCCCCCCCTGCCGCCCCCCCGGCCCCCTCGCCCCCGCCGCCCCCCACTGACCCCTCGCGCCCCTTCGTGTGCAGGCACTGCGGAGTTGGCTTCGCTAGGGAGAAGGCTTTGCAGTCACATGCTAGGGTGAGCAAACTCAGAGCATTTATTTCAATAAGACTTTTTTAATACAGTTGCTCAAAAAGTGGCGTATTGCAGGGACGTATAGCGTTCGGGATGTGGGCTATTACGTACTCGTGCTTTTTCTTTACCTTTCCCGAACTCGTGCGTTCTCTTTCCCAACTGTCAAAATAATGTCCATTAAAAAAAAAAACAACCACGAAGTATTTACTAAATAAAATCATAGAAGTTTTTATGATTCATGCAAATATTTCTAAAGAAGCTACTAATTTGTTTCAATATCAGATTTAATTATTTGATTCAATGAGTTAAAGGTTTCATTCCATTTCATCTCATTAAATTTCATTTTTATTTCATATCAATAAAAAAAATCTACTGAAGACTTGGCTGTATGGGCATAGTTCCCTTTGCCTACCCAGAATAGGTAAAGAAAACAAAAAAAATCTCTGCTTATATTCTTTTACGGTAGGCGCCATTTTCAAAAATGTTCTTTGCGAGTTTAATTATTTTATTAAATTGCTTCATTTTTTCGCAACTGTATTAAAAATAGTTGTTCAGTACACGTGCGGAACCGTCATTGCAACTTGTTCCGACTGTCAACCCTCGCCGTCGGCTGTGCCTCGGCTCGGTTAGACATTTGTCGGAACTCTTTGCAATGACAGACTTTCCGCACTTATAATGAAATATACTATTACGGGCGCTTTTGAATGTCAGAAAAAAAAAAGTCACAGTCACAAGGTGAAATAGCTTGTGAAAGTACTATAGATGCCCATGGTACTTGTTTACCTTGCAGTTTTGGTCAGTGACTTCACCCCCATGAAAGTCGAAAAATATTATCAGCTACTTATGCAATACTTCATTACCTACTCAGCCCAAATGTCTAGATAGATAGCTGATTATTCTTTTTCGATTACAATGTTAATATCGTGTACGTACACTGGAGAGTGGATATTTATAATACAATGGTTAAAGCTGCTATTTTCAAAAGTGGGAACTTATCTCGCGATTCGCGCTTGTACAAGCTTATTATACACGTACGAGTTACGCGTGAGACAAAAGGTGCGCCTACAGACGCGTTCAAAAATGAGGTACGCGGTAATGTTAAAGCACCCTTTACTACGTCAGGTGCACGGCGGCGACTCCCCGGTGGAGTGCGGCACGTGCGGCGAGCTGTGCTGGTCGCGCGAGGCGCTGGCCACGCACACCACGCAGCGACATCCGCATCTGTCGCCACGCGACCAGCCGCCTGACGCGCCCTACGAGGACTCCGACTCGGGTATGCACACCACCATATAGTTGGGGCGACATTAAGCCACCAATTTTGCTTATCCCTCGAAATAAAGGGTAAAATGATTTCTGAAGATATATTATGATAGTTTCGATATCTAAAAACGATCAATTCAAGGGTCAGTTCACACACAGAGGAGAGCAGATTTTGTATCATGATTAAAACAGAGTTTTGGATCATTGTACATAATTAGATTTATTTTTTAACCTAACGCGTAGTGACAGGCAAAAATAAATCTTAATACAGTTATTGAAAACTCTGTTTTAATTGTGATACAAAATCTGCTCTCCTCTCTGAGTTGGTCTGTGTGAACAGACCATTAACTTCATAGAACATTCTTTCTTTTAGCTTCCAATATCCATCATAGTTTCACCAACTTTATCAATTTGATCTAAGGGTTCGGCTATGTTGGCTAAACAAATCTCTCGATTCATATTATACCAAGGCATTTGGGAATTTTCAGAAAATCGAAATTCTATGATTTTGATATGATTGTTCTATTCAGGAGACGACATGGAGTTCCGTCTCTCTCCGTTGTCGCACGCGCCGTCCGAGCGCGCAGTGTACGACACCATTCGCGGACCCGAGCTGTTCTGTCAGGACTGCGGCGTCGCCTTCCAGCGAGCCGACCTGCTGAGGAGACACGTGGCTGCAGCACACAGGTACGTCATATACAAACCATGTTCCATCTATCCGCGCTATAGTAAGTAAACTCGAGGTGTGCCGTGTGCGACACCATGCGCGGGCCCGAGCTGTTCTGTCAGGACTGCGGCGTCGCCTTCCAGCGAGCCGACCTGCTGAGGAGACACGTGGCTGCAGCACACAGGTACGTCATATACAAACCATGTTCCATCTATCCGCGCTATAGTAAGTAAACTCGAGGTGTGCCGTGTGCGACACCATGCGCGGGCCCGAGCTGTTCTGTCAGGACTGCGGCGTCGCCTTCCAGCGAGCCGACCTGCTGAGGAGACACGTGGCTGCAGCACACAGGTACGTCATATACAAACCATGTTCCATCTATCCGCGCTATAGTAAGTAAACTCGAGGTGTGCCGTGTGCGACACCATGCGCGGGCCCGAGCTGTTCTGTCAGGACTGCGGCGTGGCCTTCCAGCGAGCCGACCTGCTGAGGAGACACGTGGCTGCAGCACACAGGTACGTCATATACAAACCATGTTCCATCTATCCGCGCTATAGTAAGTAAACTCGAGGTGTGCCGTGTGCGACACCATGCGCGGGCCCGAGCTGTTCTGTCAGGACTGCGGCGTCGCCTTCCAGCAAGCCGACCTGCTGAGGAGACACGTGGCTGCAGCACACAGGTACGTCATATACAAACCATGTTCCATCTATCCGCGCTATAGTAAGTAAACTCGAGGTGTGCCGTGTGCGACACCATGCGCGGGCCCGAGCTGTTCTGTCAGGACTGCGGCGTGGCCTTCCAGCGAGCCGACCTGCTGAGGAGACACGTGGCTGCAGCACACAGGTACGTCATATACAAACCATGTTCCATCTATCCGCGCTATAGTAAGTAAACTCGAGGTGTGCCGTGTGCGACACCATGCGCGGGCCCGAGCTGTTCTGTCAGGACTGCGGCGTGGCCTTCCAGCGAGCCGACCTGCTGAGGAGACACGTGGCTGCAGCACACAGGTACGTCATATACAAACCATGTTCCATCTATCCGCGCTATAGTAAGTAAACTCGAGGTGTGCCGTGTGCGACACCATGCGCGGGCCCGAGCTGTTCTGTCAGGACTGCGGCGTCGCCTTCCAGCGAGCCGACCTGCTGAGGAGACACGTGGCTGCAGCACACAGGTACGTCATATACAAACCATGTTCCATCTATCCGCGCTATAGTAAGTAAACTCGAGGTGTGCCGTGTGCGACACCATGCGCGGGCCCGAGCTGTTCTGTCAGGACTGCGGCGTCGCCTTCCAGCGAGCCGACCTGCTGAGGAGACACGTGGCTGCAGCACACAGGTACGTCATATACAAACCATGTTCCATCTATCCGCGCTATAGTAAGTAAACTCGAGGTGTGCCGTGTGCGACACCATGCGCGGGCCCGAGCTGTTCTGTCAGGACTGCGGCGTGGCCTTCCAGCGAGCCGACCTGCTGAGGAGACACGTGGCTGCAGCACACAGGTACGTCATATACAAACCATGTTCCATCTATCCGCGCTATAGTAAGTAAACTCGAGGTGTGCCGTGTGCGACACCATGCGCGGGCCCGAGCTGTTCTGTCAGGACTGCGGCGTGGCCTTCCAGCGAGCCGACCTGCTGAGGAGACACGTGGCTGCAGCACACAGGTACGTCATATACAAACCATGTTCCATCTATCCGCGCTATAGTAAGTAAACTCGAGGTGTGCCGTGTGCGACACCATGCGCGGGCCCGAGCTGTTCTGTCAGGACTGCGGCGTGGCCTTCCAGCGAGCCGACCTGCTGAGGAGACACGTGGCTGCAGCACACAGGTACGTCATATACAAACCATGTTCCATCTATCCGCGCTATAGTAAGTAAACTCGAGGTGTGCCGTGTGCGACACCATGCGCGGGCCCGAGCTGTTCTGTCAGGACTGCGGCGTGGCCTTCCAGCGAGCCGACCTGCTGAGGAGACACGTGGCTGCAGCACACAGGTACGTCATATACAAACCATGTTCCATCTATCCGCGCTATAGTAAGTAAACTCGAGGTGTGCCGTGTGCGACACCATGCGCGGGCCCGAGCTGTTCTGTCAGGACTGCGGCGTGGCCTTCCAGCGAGCCGACCTGCTGAGGAGACACGTGGCTGCAGCACACAGGTACGTCATATACAAACCATGTTCCATCTATCCGCGCTATAGTAAGTAAACTCGAGGTGTGCCGTGTGCGACACCATGCGCGGGCCCGAGCTGTTCTGTCAGGACTGCGGCGTGGCCTTCCAGCGAGCCGACCTGCTGAGGAGACACGTGGCTGCAGCACACAGGTACGTCATATACAAACCATGTTCCATCTATCCGCGCTATAGTAAGTAAACTCGAGGTGTGCCGTGTGCGACACCATGCGCGGGCCCGAGCTGTTCTGTCAGGACTGCGGCGTGGCCTTCCAGCGAGCCGACCTGCTGAGGAGACACGTGGCTGCAGCACACAGGTACGTCATATACAAACCATGTTCCATCTATCCGCGCTATAGTAAGTAAACTCGAGGTGTGCCGTGTGCGACACCATGCGCGGGCCCGAGCTGTTCTGTCAGGACTGCGGCGTCGCCTTCCAGCGAGCCGACCTGCTGAGGAGACACGTGGCTGCAGCACACAGGTACGTCATATACAAACCATGTTCCATCTATCCGCGCTATAGTAAGTAAACTCGAGGTGTGCCGTGTGCGACACCATGCGCGGGCCCGAGCTGTTCTGTCAGGACTGCGGCGTGGCCTTCCAGCGAGCCGACCTGCTGAGGAGACACGTGGCTGCAGCACACAGGTACGTCATATACAAACCATGTTCCATCTATCCGCGCTATAGTAAGTAAACTCGAGGTGTGCCGTGTGCGACACCATGCGCGGGCCCGAGCTGTTCTGTCAGGACTGCGGCGTGGCCTTCCAGCGAGCCGACCTGCTGAGGAGACACGTGGCTGCAGCACACAGGTACGTCATATACAAACCATGTTCCATCTATCCGCGCTATAGTAAGTAAACTCGAGGTGTGCCGTGTGCGACACCATGCGCGGGCCCGAGCTGTTCTGTCAGGACTGCGGCGTGGCCTTCCAGCGAGCCGACCTGCTGAGGAGACACGTGGCTGCAGCACACAGGTACGTCATATACAAACCATGTTCCATCTATCCGCGCTATAGTAAGTAAACTCGAGGTGTGCCGTGTGCGACACCATGCGCGGGCCCGAGCTGTTCTGTCAGGACTGCGGCGTGGCCTTCCAGCGAGCCGACCTGCTGAGGAGACACGTGGCTGCAGCACACAGGTACGTCATATACAAACCATGTTCCATCTATCCGCGCTATAGTAAGTAAACTCGAGGTGTGCCGTGTGCGACACCATGCGCGGGCCCGAGCTGTTCTGTCAGGACTGCGGCGTGGCCTTCCAGCGAGCCGACCTGCTGAGGAGACACGTGGCTGCAGCACACAGGTACGTCATATACAAACCATGTTCCATCTATCCGCGCTATAGTAAGTAAACTCGAGGTGTGCCGTGTGCGACACCATGCGCGGGCCCGAGCTGTTCTGTCAGGACTGCGGCGTGGCCTTCCAGCGAGCCGACCTGCTGAGGAGACACGTGGCTGCAGCACACAGGTACGTCATATACAAACCATGTTCCATCTATCCGCGCTATAGTAAGTAAACTCGAGGTGTGCCGTGTGCGACACCATGCGCGGGCCCGAGCTGTTCTGTCAGGACTGCGGCGTGGCCTTCCAGCGAGCCGACCTGCTGAGGAGACACGTGGCTGCAGCACACAGGTACGTCATATACAAACCATGTTCCATCTATCCGCGCTATAGTAAGTAAACTCGAGGTGTGCCGTGTGCGACACCATGCGCGGGCCCGAGCTGTTCTGTCAGGACTGCGGCGTGGCCTTCCAGCGAGCCGACCTGCTGAGGAGACACGTGGCTGCAGCACACAGGTACGTCATATACAAACCATGTTCCATCTATCCGCGCTATAGTAAGTAAACTCGAGGTGTGCCGTGTGCGACACCATGCGCGGGCCCGAGCTGTTCTGTCAGGACTGCGGCGTGGCCTTCCAGCGAGCCGACCTGCTGAGGAGACACGTGGCTGCAGCACACAGGTACGTCATATAAAAACCATGTTCCATCTATCCGCGCTATAGTAAGTAAACTCGAGGTGTGCCGTGTGCGACACCATGCGCGGGCCCGAGCTGTTCTGTCAGGACTGCGGCGTGGCCTTCCAGCGAGCCGACCTGCTGAGGAGACACGTGGCTGCAGCACACAGGTACGTCATATACAAACCATGTTCCATCTATCCGCGCTATAGTAAGTAAACTCGAGGTGTGCCGTGTGCGACACCATGCGCGGGCCCGAGCTGTTCTGTCAGGACTGCGGCGTGGCCTTCCAGCGAGCCGACCTGCTGAGGAGACACGTGGCTGCAGCACACAGGTACGTCATATACAAACCATGTTCCATCTATCCGCGCTATAGTAAGTAAACTCGAGGTGTGCCGTGTGCGACACCATGCGCGGGCCCGAGCTGTTCTGTCAGGACTGCGGCGTGGCCTTCCAGCGAGCCGACCTGCTGAGGAGACACGTGGCTGCAGCACACAGGTACGTCATATACAAACCATGTTCCATCTATCCGCGCTATAGTAAGTAAACTCGAGGTGTGCCGTGTGCGACACCATGCGCGGGCCCGAGCTGTTCTGTCAGGACTGCGGCGTGGCCTTCCAGCGAGCCGACCTGCTGAGGAGACACGTGGCTGCAGCACACAGGTACGTCATATACAAACCATGTTCCATCTATCCGCGCTATAGTAAGTAAACTCGAGGTGTGCCGTGTGCGACACCATGCGCGGGCCCGAGCTGTTCTGTCAGGACTGCGGCGTGGCCTTCCAGCGAGCCGACCTGCTGAGGAGACACGTGGCTGCAGCACACAGGTACGTCATATACAAACCATGTTCCATCTATCCGCGCTATAGTAAGTAAACTCGAGGTGTGCCGTGTGCGACACCATGCGCGGGCCCGAGCTGTTCTGTCAGGACTGCGGCGTGGCCTTCCAGCGAGCCGACCTGCTGAGGAGACACGTGGCTGCAGCACACAGGTACGTCATATACAAACCATGTTCCATCTATCCGCGCTATAGTAAGTAAACTCGAGGTGTGCCGTGTGCGACACCATGCGCGGGCCCGAGCTGTTCTGTCAGGACTGCGGCGTGGCCTTCCAGCGAGCCGACCTGCTGAGGAGACACGTGGCTGCAGCACACAGGTACGTCATATACAAACCATGTTCCATCTATCCGCGCTATAGTAAGTAAACTCGAGGTGTGCCGTGTGCGACACCATGCGCGGGCCCGAGCTGTTCTGTCAGGACTGCGGCGTGGCCTTCCAGCGAGCCGACCTGCTGAGGAGACACGTGGCTGCAGCACACAGGTACGTCATATACAAACCATGTTCCATCTATCCGCGCTATAGTAAGTAAACTCGAGGTGTGCCGTGTGCGACACCATGCGCGGGCCCGAGCTGTTCTGTCAGGACTGCGGCGTGGCCTTCCAGCGAGCCGACCTGCTGAGGAGACACGTGGCTGCAGCACACAGGTACGTCATATACAAACCATGTTCCATCTATCCGCGCTATAGTAAGTAAACTCGAGGTGTGCCGTGTGCGACACCATGCGCGGGCCCGAGCTGTTCTGTCAGGACTGCGGCGTGGCCTTCCAGCGAGCCGACCTGCTGAGGAGACACGTGGCTGCAGCACACAGGTACGTCATATACAAACCATGTTCCATCTATCCGCGCTATAGTAAGTAAACTCGAGGTGTGCCGTGTGCGACACCATGCGCGGGCCCGAGCTGTTCTGTCAGGACTGCGGCGTGGCCTTCCAGCGAGCCGACCTGCTGAGGAGACACGTGGCTGCAGCACACAGGTACGTCATATACAAACCATGTTCCATCTATCCGCGCTATAGTAAGTAAACTCGAGGTGTGCCGTGTGCGACACCATTCGCGGGCCCGAGCTGTTCTGTCAGGACTGCGGCGTCGCCTTCCAGCGAGCCGACCTGCTGAGGAGACACGTGGCTGCAGCACACAGGTACGTCATATACAAACCATGTTCCATCTATCCGCGCTATAGTAAGTAAACTCGAGGTGTGCCGTGTGCGACACCATGCGCGGGCCCGAGCTGTTCTGTCAGGACTGCGGCGTGGCCTTCCAGCGAGCCGACCTGCTGAGGAGACACGTGGCTGCAGCACACAGGTACGTCATATACAAACCATGTTCCATCTATCCGCGCTATAGTAAGTAAACTCGAGGTGTGCCGTGTGCGACACCATGCGCGGGCCCGAGCTGTTCTGTCAGGACTGCGGCGTGGCCTTCCAGCGAGCCGACCTGCTGAGGAGACACGTGGCTGCAGCACACAGGTACGTCATATACAAACCATGTTCCATCTATCCGCGCTATAGTAAGTAAACTCGAGGTGTGCCGTGTGCGACACCATGCGCGGGCCCGAGCTGTTCTGTCAGGACTGCGGCGTGGCCTTCCAGCGAGCCGACCTGCTGAGGAGACACGTGGCTGCAGCACACAGGTACGTCATATACAAACCATGTTCCATCTATCCGCGCTATAGTAAGTAAACTCGAGGTGTGCCGTGTGCGACACCATGCGCGGGCCCGAGCTGTTCTGTCAGGACTGCGGCGTGGCCTTCCAGCGAGCCGACCTGCTGAGGAGACACGTGGCTGCAGCACACAGGTACGTCATATACAAACCATGTTCCATCTATCCGCGCTATAGTAAGTAAACTCGAGGTGTGCCGTGTGCGAAATTGGAAAAAGTCTGAGCTACTATGATACTAGCGTTCCATTTAATTCCTCATTTTCGGTAATGGCGAGAAAACATGGAAATTTCAACCCTGATGAATTCCGTTTTTCCGTGTCTCCATCTTGAATTTTAAGTCGACTTCAAACTTTAGTCTGTTTCTTGTATGACAAAGACAACGCTAGCACCTTTACCCATCTTTCAACAACATCCAGACGTTAAGTTGATGAATGAGTGGTGTTTTGTGTGACAGTTACAAGCGACACGACAGCTCGAGCAGTACGTGGGCGGAGCATACGTGTGACGTGTGCGGCGAGGGGTTCGCGGACGCGCTGCAGCTGTTGGCGCACGCAGAGACGCACGCCGACCGACACCGCACGCCGAACTCACAGCCCAGGTAACCTAGAACCTCTGTATGTCATATTCATTTTAGAATCCTGAAAAATGCCTTAGGATGCGAATCTCGTTTTCTGTGACTTATGAAAAGCGTTCGACTGCGTTGACCTCAACACATTGATGTGAATATAACACCGCTAAAGAATTCGGTGTGTAGACTGCTGATATTTAGCATTCCTATTTATCAAACACGCTGCATAAAGTTTATCTTGACAGGGCGACGTCTAATGAACGGCGTCGGGACTCTAATGACGATAGGAGTAAAAAAAAAAAACAACGCAAACGCAAAGTAACGCCTGATTCCATAACTTGACGATAGGAGTGCCCCAAGGTTCAATTCTCGGTCCTTTTCTATTTCTAGTTTATATTAATGACTAGCTGAACCCGCGCATGCGTTGCAATGCGTTTTTCCTACCTACCTATCTACTACCCTACCTCCTACCCTACCTACCTACCACACAACCTAAAAAAAAAAAAAAAACAGTATCAAAGAACCTTCTCCTGGTTCTTATAATAGCTACCTCCCTACCAATTTTCGGCTAAATCCGTCCAGCCGTTTTCATGCTATGTCGTGACAACGGAAAACGGGTTTCATTTTTTAAATAGATCATGGACAATATAACTATTTTTTTTTAGTTTTGTGTAGTTAAAGTTCTCTAAAAACACTCATTCTAAGGTTTTTGTAAACTTACGTGTAATTTCAGGCCAACACTGTCCTCTAATATTAATGGTTCGAACCCTACTAACCTATGAAAGTAAATCGGTGCCTTACACTGAGCCACCGCCTCTCTTATAATAACTGTTTAACACCTTTCTCTGTTGCAGGTTAAAAAAAATGGCTCGAGGTCGAAATAATGCGGCATCATCGAATAATTCAAGGCAATTCCCTTGTCGAGTTTGTGGTAAGTACCAACCTTGATTCCTTGAGTCCCTTTAACAACTGCAAATTTTTGTAGGTTGTATTCATAGCTGTTCCTCAAATGTTCTTTCTCTCGTTAAAAAAGAAGGAAGTCGGTACTAATACTACTACTTGTACCATTCAAGCCAAAACATAGATAAAAGTACAAATATTCTGTATCAATTTTACGTTTCTATAAACTAAAAGTTCTGATTCAAAAAGACTGCCCACTCCGTAAAGTTAAAGGCGGAAGCACGTAAAGCAGTCAATTTATATTTTGATCAACATCATCTTTACTGCCACATTCGAGTGGCCGGTAACGATTCGAATCCGGGCAAAGTGTTATATTTCCATCAGGAATTTGCCATAAACATTGTATAATTTGGGCACAGGCAAGGTGTTTGGTTCGAGAAGCTCGCAACAGATTCACATCCGGATCCACACGGGAGAGCGGCCCTACGCGTGTCGGTTCTGCTGGAAAGCGTTCGCGGACGGCGGCACGCTACGGAAGCATGAGAGGATACATACAGGTACGTACTCATGACACTTTGTTATTGATCTTGACCGTATTATGTTCAAGTAAACGATTAAATATCAATAATCAATTCAAAACGTTCGCACTACTGGGACACTGGATTTTTAGATTTTTTTTCCAAATTGAATTTTTTGCTTTCTTAACGTTATAATGCTGAATTTACCTCATGCTATTGTGTCATAATTACTTAGCAAATATGATATGTTTTCCTAAGCTAAAATAAGGAAGAGTATTCCTGTTATTCCATTCCTGACAAGCTGACATAGCATCCAACTATCACAATGTAATGTTTCAGGCGAGAAACCATACGCATGCGCAGTGTGTCCGCGCGCGTTCAACCAACGTGTGGTGCTGCGGGAACATGTACGCTCACACCACTCCGCTCCCGACAGGCGCGCTAACGGTACGTCACATACCTTGATCACATCGACTATACATTCTAGGAACATGTGATACTTAGCCAGTATTATGAGACGCCGAAAAGTGACGCTGCAGCGCGACGGACGAGTGTTCCACGGATAGAGACGTAGAACCTCGAAATGCAATGTAAAATCCTTTTGCCGTTCAAAAATCGACACACAGAAACGATGCGACTAGGGCTTGCAAATATTCGACAAATTTAGATATTCGAATATTCGAATATTTTGCGTTGAATATTCGAATATTCGAATATTATTCGAAATATTATAAAGTCAAATAAAACAGGGTTTTAAGTGGTAAGAACACTTTTGCAATGAAATAAAAAGACTCATTACTAAGAACAATCACATTTATTTGGCAAAACTTTAGTTAGAGATTTTCAAAATCAAACTACTTCACTTCACAACATCTTGTAATACTTAAGACAATTTTTAAGAAACATCAACTAAACATAACCAATATTGTATTTGTATTGGAAGAAATCGTAGTGCTTAAAATAAACTGGGTTTTATTTTAACCTAATGAACCCTGTCATCAATGAGATCACCAAACTTTACTAAACTTATAACTTTACTTATCTTAAATAAAGTAACAAAAATAAAATTAAACAATTTCTGTTAACTTGTAAAGTAACTTAAATATAAGCAATCTCTCTTAGATCAGTTGCATAAAAACTAATGAAAACAATTTAGCATAGCATACATAATAATCAAGGCTATATTATAAACTATAAGAAATAAAATAAATGCAACTATAAAAAATGGTTAATTATCTGAATAAACCACATGAATTAAAACGTTACATGTTACATTACAGTATAATTTGTTATCTAAAATAAAGTAATAAAACAAAATTTAACAATCTCTGTTAACTTGGCACTAATAAGGTACAGATTTCTTATGTGCCTAAAGATATTTCAGTTGCATAACTAGACTAAACAAATAACAATGAAAACAGTTAGCTTAAATTTAATCACTGGTTATGAAATAAATGCAACTATTTGTTGTTTGGTTTCCTTTGGTAATGAGATCTCAAGAAACTTAATGCGTCCAGCGAATCATCTTTTAGAGAGCATCTTAGGTGGTTACATAAATATTTGCTTGAGGAAAATACTCTCTCACATTCCACACTTGTGGGTGGTATACAAAGCAAGAAATTATAAACTTGTTCTAAGTGAACTTGCCTTGGACCCCCTCTATCAAATAAGGCCATTTGCATACAAACTGATGTTTCGAGTTCTACTTTATCGGAAAAATTTGCAGTAGACGTAGACGGAGCTGAAGAAATCGTATCAATAATTCTTTTTTGCAGCTGTTCCTTAAGATTTTTCGCCGTATCTGTGGACTCTGGGGTTTCATCTTGCTGACATCTCATTTGAATTAAAGGCACATTATCAATATCATCTTCCTCGTCAGATTCAGAATGATTGCTAAAATATATATTATTTATGTCAACTATGGTTTTCCTGATAATGTCATTTCCAGCTATTGTGAAAATGCTTGTTCCTTGAATCTCTTCGTAGTATTTTTTTGGGCTGTGAAGGTATTTCAAAGTACATACCAATTCTGGTTTCCTGCGTTGTGCAATCCTGTCTTTGAGGGCCTCTAAAAGTTCACCGCTGATAAAAGTATTGAGACTTTCTAACTTGGTTATCATGAATTGTAAGGCTGTTTCACACGTTAAAAGATTGGCCTGCTCCTGGCAAATTGCCTCCACAGTGGTTTTTATTATATTTAGGCTGATGGAGAACTCGTCCAACAAGCTTATTTCAGAGTTTGTGAAACTTATGTCGCTTTTTACATCAATAAGAGCCTTCATAATATGATCCTTGATGACTAGGAATCTGGAGATCATATCAGCCATACTACTCCATCTGGTTTTGCAGTCCAAGATAAGGTTTTTATTTTCATCTGCCACATATTTTTGGAGAATTTCACATTTCGTAGGGGATTTTTTAAATAATTTTACTACCTTCCTGACTTTCTCTACCAGCTCTTTACAATACACAAGGCTTGGTGTTCTTGTTGTATTTGGATGCACTCTGTGCACTGTAAAGCCACCATCTTCAGCGTCCGTGTCTATGTCACTTTCCGTATCTGGTGAATTTTCAGCTGTTTCCTCTACTTCACTGACTACAGTATATTTTTTTTTATAAATTACATCCACCACAGCGCACTGGATTCCGTGTGCGAGGCATTGCTGATGATATGATGGTAGTTTGCGTCCCATAGAGCACATGACACTCGCTCCATCAGTCACACCGCACGCTATATCTTGTTTAATATTAATATCATATTGTTTTAGTTTTTGGTCTAAAATATTGAGACAGTGCTCCGCTGTTGCACGACCAGTTATTCTGATCAAACCAAGGTTTCGAAAACATTTATCTGAAAATTGTGGGCTATGCAGGTTCACATTCATGTAACGACGATTGCGCGCAGAAGTCCACTCATCTAGGGACACTGAAAACTTGTGTCCTTTGTTCTTTATGTTTTCCAACTCTTTCTTCAGGTCAGTTTTTAGCTTTTCACTTTTGTTTATTACTATTTTTTTTATTGTATTCGCTGATTTAGGTAGGTCTTGGTAGCCGCTTTTTTTAAAGAGTGCCCGAATTGATTCAGATGTGCTAAAAACGCTAAATGGAAGGCCGTCACATGCAGTCATTTTAGCAATCAAGTCCTCCATTTTATCCTCAGTAGCTTGAAAGTAAGAATAAATCATCAATTTTCTCTTTTTGGCGTCGTCTTTAGATTGTTGAGATGTCGTTGGTGTATCAGTTTCTTCTTTGTGCAGTTTTAAGTGATTGTGCAAACAGGTTGTAGTGTTTTGACATTTTATAATTTTCTTACACTTTTTACATTGTGCGTGTGTGCCACCGTCGGTTCGGAGAAAGAAACGCCATACTGTAGATTTTTCTCCCACTTTCGAAAACTCCTTGAATTTCAGTTTGCTAGGATCCATGATCAAATACGTAGTTCTAGTAGTCTTGGTAACTGTAAAAAAAAAATCAGAATGCTATTGTTATCATGCATGCATACAATACAATGCAAACAAGGAAACACAACACTTACCTACCTACTCTTTTTAATGTAGCCATTAACTTATAAATGTAGCCATACTATTATTAGCGTATTGTTAATTACAAATTATTTGAGGTTAGATTCTGACGCAAGGTTAAATATACCTAGTTGGATGGTAATGAATTACACAAAACCTTAACAAACACAAGTAATTATAAAATTATACTTACATGAGTCATTAGTACGCACAACTAGATAATTTTCTCATAAAAATAACTATCTGCAATCGAAAACACAAGCCTGCCGGCCGGTTGAAGTAAACAAACAATGGCGTCGATCGAGTAGTCTGCTTGACCGAAGAGAGCGCGATCGCATCCGAATAGTTCCGAGAGTTCCCGAATGACGGCGAACAATAACGAGCCTACTTTTGGATGCGTTTGATTAATCGAATATTCGAATATTCGTAAATATTATTCGAATATCAAAATGGGGCGAATATTCGAATTATTCGAATATTCGAATATTCGAGTTGCAGGCCCTAGATGCGACGAAGTAGCGGCGATAATGAAACGCACCGCAAATGGCCTTGTAGCTTCATTCCATGTCACCATAATTAAGCTTCTCTATTGTAAGTTATATTGTTTTTTTCTTGTTGCCAGGTGGTCCTGCCTACTGCTGTGTAGTGTGTGGGCGCACGCTGCACTCGAGCGCGGAGCTGGTGCAGCATCTCATACAGCACTGTGACGCCAACACGGCGCTCAAGAGACAACCCCAGGTGAGGACAGCTAAGGTGAATGCTTTTGTTGGGTTGTCTGCACCATTATAGCAGGCAGAGGATTACTGGTTTAAATGAAAGGAAACAGTTTGCCATCGGCACGCATTCGAAAACTACGACCAACCAATGAACTGATAATCATAACTGTGGCGATTATTATTCTTACAGACGGGGCCGCGCAAGTACAAGAGACGACGAAAACTGAAGACGGAGCAGTCTCCCGTGCGCAACTGGGAGCGCAACTCTCCCTCCCCCCCTCCCGTGTCGCGCTCCCCCTCCCCCGCGTCCGACCCGCACCTGTCGCCCATCTCCCCGCCCTCCCCCCCCTCCCCCGCACGACGGCGCAGACGTCGCGCTGCCTCGCCCGCCCCGCGCCCGCGCATGATACACACACAGGAGCGCCCCCCCTCGCGCCGTCGCCGCGTGCCCGCGCCCCCCTCCCCGCCGCGCACGTCCCGCCCGCGCCGTCCGCCACGCCGTCCGGCCGACGACCTGCGCGCCATCCGGCCGAAGTCCGAGCCGGAGTCGCCAGTAGACGCGGGCGGGCCGTACAAGTGCGAGATGTGCGCGCTGGAGTTCGCGCAACGCGACGCGCTACTGCTGCACGTGCCGGTGCACATTTGACGTTCGCGCAACAGTTCGCCCAACAGTTCGCCCGGCCGCTCGTCCTCACTCAGTGCCAGCGACTGAGTGTACACTGTACAAGTACGAGTGGCGCGGTGTTGCGAGCCCCGGGTTAACGCTAGATACCTATCGTCGTGCGATGAATCTCCACTGTTTATCTTGTTTCGGCGATAGAGAGCGCGGGCGCTGGCCTGTCACGGTCCGGACGTGAGCCCGATGTTCACTCGTCGCAATTGAGGCAAGCTGGTGACTTACTTTGACGTAGTCTGTGACTCGAACTAGAAAGACTTTGTAAACCAGAAAATCATTGACCATCATATTGTATTAAATTAAATGTTAGTTTACTATATTATTATTGAATACTTATAAATGTGTAAAATATTAATGTTAATGTGAAGCCATTAATTGATGTTTATTATATACCATTTCATATGATGGCCATTCGTTATTCCTTCTATGCATGTTTTAATGATCACCAAATAAGTGCGAGATGTTTAAGGGTTAACTTTAATTTTGCTTTTAACGCTTATGAAATAATAAAATTACAAAGGAACTTTCGAGGCTAAATAAATTTGATTTTTTATATTGGTTGCCGGTTGCTCATAATATTATTATTTACAGTCTATATCACAAAACTCACGAATGATACGAAGGATTCCAAAGTGGAAATAATTCAGATACGATGTGTTAATACATACATAACAATGAAGTATTTTAATGTAGCAATAAACTCATTGTTTGATGTCACCTTGTGACATTTAGACATCGAATCCTGCGCATGTTTCGTCGTTGTTCTGCTAGAGATTGACTGCAGGGATGATTGTTCTGTTACATTACCGAGGTGTGTTGGGTATCGAGTGTATTGTTGTATTATACTAATTGACTGATTTATTGATTAGTTCAATATAAATTTATTATTATGCTAGTGTAAAATTATGTACATGAAGTGTGTATGTAATTAACATTAATTGTGACAATTTTAAAGTTTTCATCGTTTAGTACAAATACTGTATGTTTTGGGGTTTTTACGGTTTTTATCAATTTATTGTGATATAGACATAAACACGTTGATGTAGAATTGTGCCATGTAATGGTCATGAAATGTTTTCATTCCTTGTCCTACTGATCTGGTTTAAGAAATCCATGTTTTTTTTTTCAATTTGATTTCAAATTGTAATTTCATATAACATCTAAGCTAGTATTAAATACATTGTGCAATACATTCCCCAAAATGCATGGTAGTATGTATGCCTTTCTGAAATTTATGTAAAAAATCTGATACGACTTTTTGAATTTATATAGGAAATCTGTTCTTTGTTTTAAAATGAGGATCAATAAATACATTGTACATATACCGGAATAAAACGTTTATGTATGATACTACGTTAATTTTGTCTTTATTTATTTACCTACAGAAACCAATAATATTTTCGTAATTGAGTGGTCACAATTACACCGGAATGCTATGAAGGATCGGAAGTGAAAGGATTCATCACATTGACTGAACCTCGTAAGAGATATACCAAAATGATGACTGATAGTGTTCTCAAGATACGTAATACTTTGACCAATTAGTGTTTGTGTTATTATCACAAACGCAAATACACATGAAAACGTACGAAGTTTTATAAAAAAGATGTAATGTCTGGGGTATACTTCCCGTTTATCCTACGAATATTATAAATGCGAAAGTTTGTGAGTATGTATGGATGTTTGGTACTCTTTCACGCAAAAACTACTAAACAGATTTGGATAAAATTTTGTACACAGATAGTTTATAACCTGGATTAACACATAGGGCAGTTCTTATCCCGATTCCTTCTTCCCGTGAGATAATTTTCGAGTTGTAGCGGGCGAAGCCGCTGGCAACACCTAGTATACAAATAAATAAAATTGTGTCTTTCTGCAACTTCAAAATAACAGCTTTTACTGAATGTACATAGATGAAAGTCATAGTAAACAAAACAAATTTAATCATGTCTGACTAATCTCCGAAAAGAGGGATCGTTTTTGATGGGATTTTTACTGTAAGTTAGATGGTGCTAGTAGGTACCTAACTCAATTTATATTAAAAAAGTATTAGGTAAGTACGTACAACCAAAGGAAAGCTGTATTCCATTACCTATAAACAGATCTGCAATAAACATATTAATTATGTATCGAACTTTTGCCCATCTGTGGGATGATACGCGTCATGTTCGTGAACGGGCGCTGTCAGTGGAGACTGGTCATCTCATAACTGCCATGGTTTATAAATTTTTCTTTGATTTGTTTTTTATATCTTTTTACTCTGGACGCTCTTAACTTGCACGTCTTGCTACATAGTTCTCACATAATATACCATCTCAACATGAATGATATAATGTAACAAAATTCTGATTTATAAGATAAAAAGAGTGTCCATGGAGTTTCTTGCCCGTTCTTCTTCATGAGATCTATACGTTAGGGAACTGGTAACTACAGTACTTTTACAAGTTATTATGCCTTGTGATTGTGACTGTAGCTTAGGAGTGCAATGCGTCGTTTCGGGAGTTGCTGCGTCTGGCTGCGCGGCGCCGGATGTTACCGGCGGCGAGTGCTGTGGATGCGGCGGCGCGTGCCGTGGCGGTGGGTGCGCGGGGCTCCGGGTCGCGGGGCGGCGGTTGCACGTTGCGGCGTGCATTCGTTGTTCCGAGATTCGGGGTCTCGTGTATTCGTTGTTGCGGGCATTCGGTGGCGTGTGGTTCGGAGTGGTGGCTTTCGGAATGACGTATTGCACTCGTAGTTTCGTTTTGTTTTGTGAATTGTTCTTCTGAAATTTGAGTTTGATAGAGGCTATCAGTATTTATCGAACAAAATGTGCACAGAAATAGGCGAAATCTTGTTGTAGGGAATTATGTGAATTTAAAAAAAAAAAAATGAAAAAATGAATGAATATGAATGAATGAATAATAAATGTTGCGCGCCATCTCGCAGGAGATGGCGCGACGAGCTGGGCAGGACTGAAGATCAGTGGTCGACATTGGCCCTGGATCGAGTTTGGAAGTCATAATATGGGGCCTGGGGGAGGTCTTTGCCCCCAGCCCATCCAGTGGGATAATTCAGGCTAACAGTAAAAGTTATTATAGCGTTAAATAGAATGTGCCTCTAATTTGGGTGAAAAGAGAGCCTCTGGGCCCCGGGAAGATGCTCCCCAGATCGGCCACCTATAACTTTTGAGCCAGTGACCGACAGATTCTGATATTTGGAGACTCGACTAATTAGCGTAATTTTGCTGTAAGTCTTCTCACAGCAAAATGACGCTAATTCTACAACATTCACAACTCCTACAACACATCTGCTAAAAGTGAATGCACTGATTGCAGATGAAAGAGGAAGAAAAAATTTTTTTTGTGTTATCGAAATTCTAGTGTTAGTCACACAAACAGAAAAGAAAGCAACTAAACGTCTAAACGAATTGATGATTTGTCATCTGCACGGCTGATAATCTTCGTACAACGAAACGCTCGACGTAGCGCCATATTGTTTTAATGTTGTATGACGTTTCTGGTCGTCTGTGATTGGCCGACGCAGGCGCAGGTAGGCCGCCATTTGTTTTTGTTTCATTTGACGTAAATGACATAAATCTGACATTACAGTTATTGTGTTGATCGAGTGAAGTCGTTTGTGCTTATCCTCTCCGCTTTATCTGTAATAAATCCCAGTGTCTCTACGATTACTTTTGCTACTTGCAAAATGTATTACGAGTGCTGTGTTTGTAAATCTTCGCGACAGGACGCTATTTTGCATCATTTCCCGTGTAATGAGAAAAGACTCGCTGTGTGGTTAAAGTGTCTAAATCGTGATGATCTGCAATCGTTATCACCTGAACAACTTTCGAAGCTTTTTGTTTGTCAAAAACACTTCGAAAAGAAGTTCATTTCACGGCACGACGGCGCGTTTTGTTTTGCCTTTGAGATAAAAACCATAAGTTGCGACCTAATTATGTTGTTTAATATATGTTACTTATTAAGTACTAGTGGATATAAAACAATAACATTTTGAAATAATGGTTTACTTTTATTATCATCGGCAAAACTTGTCCATTTTGCCACTATAGTGGTAATGCGCCGACTACGGCATAAAAATTCGTCACCCCAAAAGTGGTGATGAGCCACCAAGCGGTACCTGTTAGCTAATTTATTAGCGATTCCAATGACATAACTGGAAGCGAGCTAACTAACGTAATTTCGGAGATATCGTCGTTTTAATGAGCCCCTTTTTTTTTTTAAAGAAAAGTGGCGTGTCACGTGACTCATTTGACATACGCCGCCATATTGGAAAAGTGACCCGGTGCGGGCCGTGGACAGATGAGGGGATACAGGTAAATATTATGATCATACATTACTTATTATTACATCTTGCTTTCTTTACCTTCCTAAACACACGCCAAATTTTGTTATACCTATACTCGCGTACGGTGCGAAAGACTGAAAGTTTTGAAACCTTATTCAGAATACACCTTTTCTTAAAAAAGCTAGATATATTATGGTTTCTAGGTGTATACTACGAAGTATCGTGAACAACACAATATATATTTCTTCTCTTGTATCTGATCTGCAATCAGTCTTGAGTACTATAAGCAGATGTGATAAGGGACAATATACTATTCATTTATTAAGCAATAGTATTAACAGCACTCACTATAGAGATGATTGGAAGAGGCTGCAAAATTAATTGATTATATTAGCAAGGATACATTTTCGGCCATTTTCCCCCTGATGACCCCCTGACCACTCTTAAAGAAACTTACAAACCTAACAGTACTATATTATGAACTAACTAAAGTAATGATACAAATCATTTTCGACATGGGTTTCAAAATTTAATTATTTATTTATCAGTACAAATCACTGAGCAAAATATTATAACACCTATACTCACGACAGTGTCACAGACTGATTTTTACCAAATATTTGTCATATTTGCAGTTCTCACAAACATAATTTTCACTCTATTGATCATACATAAACTAATGATGCAGCTAACAGGAAGGAACAAATACCAATACGATAATAAAGTTCAAAATCTAGAAAAAGTTTTTTATCTGTCTCACAAACCAATGCGCAAGTATAGGAAGGAAAGTAAACTTGCATTCCTCTCTTTATTCTCAGGTGTTAACTCAGTGACTGATGAGCATAATGTTGAGGTGCATAATACTGAAATTGATTTTGTGTGTCTGATTTCAGAAAATGTGTCACCTCAGGCTGAGCATTCATACTCCCGTAAAAGACACTTTGACCACACATACTGCCTAGAACCACTGAAAGGTACGTTAATGGTATAATTTTTATTACGAATTAAATTGTGCACAATAACAAAATAATACACTTTCTTGTACATCAATTTTTTTAACAGTACTGCTTTACAATATTGTTTATTATTCCATGGTTACAATGGCAGTCTTAGTGCTCCTGAACAGGTAGTTGAAAAGGTAGTTGGTGGTAAAGTGCAGTGGTGTGTTTATTAAACTTGCTATATTTTTCTGTTTTTACAGAAATTCAACCAGTTGCTTCTACCTCCACTGAATTTCCTCTGCGGTGCCTACCAAAATATCCACAGTCTAGGCAAGATTCAGGTATCTCTAATCTCTTTGATAAATATGTACTGCAAAACAGGGTGAATAGAGAATGCAGGGGTGAATCGGCACCAGACTGAAAGGGATTTCAATCTTTAATTATTATGGTGATTGGTCTGCCGACAAGAGATGTTCATTTTTAGGTACTAAATAAGTTGCATGTTTGTAACATATCCCATAACTTACATGTAAACAAGGTTGGTCTCGATTCACACCTGCATTCTCTATTCACCCCGTTTTTCTGTATATTAAATACTTGATTTTTTTAAATTAAATTTAATCCCTTTAATAATTTTTTTCCTTGATTCTGTCTATTTCAGAAGTCACTGCTGCTAGCTCCTGTGACCTCCAAACTTTACCCCAAGCTCTACAAAATCCACCAACTATTGAGGAGTCAGGTAATAATCATTCAGAGTTCCAATTAATAATATTTTTTATTTCATCAGATTTGTGCTACTACTCGTTGACACTATATTATGTTATATCCTCACTTGTAACCTGCTGCAGGCTTAAAGTTATATAGTAAAAGTATTATTAGTCTCAAAATAATAACAATCAGGAAATTGTAGTCTGTGTTCCCCATACAGAGTATTTTACAATGTTTCAGGTTTGGGCCAAGTCCGGAATGAAACGCAGAAACCTTCAAGAAAACGAATTATAAGCAATGTAAAAAACTTGTCACCAACTTGCCAAATGTTGTACAAAGAGTACAAAAAGGCAAAAAAGCAAACAGATTTTTACAAAAGGGCCAAGAAAGCTTTGAAGTTTAATAAGGAAACTTCCTTTGAAAAACTAACAGCAAACATGAACCCATATCGTCGGTCGGAAACAGTAATGGAACATTTCAAAATGGCCCGTTCTGAGTAATTAAGGTTTAAAGTTTTTGAAAATATTCAAATGCTATTTTATTTTACCTAGAGACCATTTTGTAATTTTTTTTTATTGAATAATATGCAGATTATAGCCAAGTTTATTGTGTATTACTAAGATTCAGGATATCATTTGTAATTAACAAGTAATTAAAGAGTCAACAGTATTTTTGTGAAATGTTCCAATAATGAATTAATAAATTCCTGAAAATCTAACAACTAATTGGAATATTTCCAAATAAGCCAGTAATGAAATCAAACAACCAATCAATTTAGAAACCTTAATGGTTTATTTATATTTAAAAAAATAAAAGAAATCAGTTGAATCTTAAAATAATTAGGTGCTTTAAATTAATCATTTTCGTTATGCTCATCGGGTTATGTTATCATTATGCGCGACTGGCACATAACACGAATAAACAATAACCAAGTGAAGAATTTCAGAGCCATACTGGAACATTTCAAAATATTCGATTAATGAATCATGGCTGCACTTTAAAATTTAGGCTGCCAGCGGGACATTTCTAAATAAACTGATACTGAAAACGAAGAGATCACTAAAATCTATATTTCTTTATCGGAATAAATAGTTTGCTGTCAAAGAGAAATGACATTTGAGTAGTACCGTTAGTGATTTGGATAAAATATTCAATTCCCTACCATTCTACATACTCATCTCAAAACACGTGATTTTGGAAATGTTCCGGTAATGAATCCGACCGACGATATGCAAAGAGTATCATGAAAATGCAGATTAATCTTTGCACTAAAAATAAGAAAGGGCGTCGCTTCACATTAGAGGAAAAACTAATTGCATTATCAATTATGAAGCAGAGTCCCAAATGCTACAGATTTTTACACAAAATTTTTATATTGCCATCAAGGTCAACATTAAATAAGATGGTGACAAAACTTAATATTGAAACAGGAGTTTGCCCTCAAGTTTTTGAGTTAATGAAAAAAGAGGTTTGTACCCTATGCAATATTCAAATTTTAAAATCTTCTAAACTGTACATTATGAGTGGTACCATAACCGAATTCAAACAACATGCCTGTGTGTGTAGAATTAAAGTATGTTATTTAACCTTTTTTTTTAATAAATTATATCATGGTTGCACATTGGTGAATAGTGAAAAAAGTTAAGCTTTAATTCATATGTTGGTTTCCAGGTTGCAACATGGGAGGAAAATAAGAAAATGTGTTCTGTAATATTTGACGAAATGTCACTGGAAACTGCCTTAAACTACAACAAAAATAAAGATACAATAAACGGCTTTGTAGAGCTTAACATTAAAAAAAAAAAGTTTGCTGATCATGCACTTGTTTTTATGCTGAGAGGAGCAGTTTTTAAATGGCAGCAACCAGTGGCCTATTACTATTGCGAAGGAGCCACCTCTGGGCTAGAATTAAAAACTATTTTGAAAGAAGTAATTTCTGCCATAGTGGGATGTGGGCTGAAGCCAGTTGCATTAATTTGTGACCAGGGGTCTGCTTTTCAATCTGCACTAAGAAGCCTGACAGCAGACACAAGACGTGACCAACTACTTGCAAATCAAGAACCAGGTTCGTATTATTTAGTTAACTTTTCCATCCTAGCTGTCCAAATATTCGGGCACTTATGTAAACATTCACCATTAAGGGTTTAAATGCTGGCATGAATCAAATGGACCAATAGTGGACATATTGTTTAACCTTTTTAGCGCCACAGTCACGTATAGACGACAAGCCGAACAAGCAAACAAGTGCCCTAAGTCTGTCGACTTAAGGTACTTTTTGGCTTGTCGTTTTACTTGACCGTGGCGGTCAATGGGTTAAGGAACTAACCAACATTTTGACTTCTTGATTTTTCATCTCAATCATTGTTTTTAACTACATGTATATATAGGGAAAAATATGATGGCACTCATGAAATTTAATTTAGTTTAAATATTTAATCATTTCAGATGGCACAGTTACTATAAGCGGAGTCAATCTGAGTATTATATATGACCCATCACACCTTATAAAGGGGCTGCGAAATAATTTTTTAAACAAAAACATACAAATTGATGGAAAACTATCAAAATGGCAAGACATAGTTGATGTTTATGAAACAGATTGTCATCACACAGAAGCCAGACTTCTTTATAAATTGAATGACCAGCATGTCATTCCTGAAAAAATAAAAAAAATGAAGGTAAATTTCTTATTTAGCCACCTATTTGTATTCTGCTAGAGTGGTCACAATGTGGTCACTAGATTATTTACTAAAACAGATTTTAATGTCACCTTTTATTTTTCAGGTAAAAAATTGTGTAAAGGTCTTCAGCAAAACTGTATCTGCAGCCTTGTCATACACGGCAAAATTTTGTAAGTACCTAACATGATCTTACTTCTAACTAATATTATAAATCCAAAAAAAAAGTGAGGATGGATGGATGTTTGTTATTCAGGTTATTTTAACATATAGGATACTTTTTTATCCCAGGATTAAATTCCTGTTAATTAAGTTTCGTCATAAACCCGGGTAAAGCCGCTGGCAATGGCTACTATAAAAATAAACTTTTTGCAAATTGTTATTTAGTATAGGTGCTAGGTATTGACCGCGTGGTAGGAGCCAAACATAATATTGTTACTTTAGTTTAATGGATCTTTTAAAGACAGTAAATAAACAGTTACATAAAACATAATATGTATTACTGAATACATATAACGTCATAAAACTCACTGGTTTACACTACATAAACCACCCTCATGAATCACTCCGAGGTTCATAATATTTTGTTATACTAAACATAATGTTTCTTCTTTTCCAGCTCATTATGCAGATGGAAGACCTGTCAGCAGTACACTAGAAAACACAGCAGACACAGTTCTATTTTTTGACCAGTTGTTCGACAGTGTCAATGGAGCTGCAATATTTTCTAAGAGAAGCAAGGGAAAAATCCTGAGAACAGCAGTTACAGAAAAATCACCTCATCATCAGTTTTGGAAAGAGGCTATTACGAAATTGGAGAAAATTCGCTATATCGATTCCAAAGGAAACGAAAAATCTGTGCCCTCTTTAGTGAATTTTATTGTAACACTAAAAAGTTACATGAGGCTGTGGCAGATTTTTAAAACCAATAATATAAAAATAATGAGGCCGAGATATTTTAACTCAGATCCCATTGAAAACTTTTTTGGGCAAGTAAGGGCATATAATTACAGAAATAATGACCCAAACTGCCACAGCTTCAATTGCACCTTTAAGTCATTGTTGATAACCAGAATTATAAAATTCCACAACCAAACATTTAATTGTGAGGATGACCCGGCAGACCAAGTAATAAATTTACAGTCTCTGTTTACTGAAGATACAAAAGAAAATGTCGAGCCGGGTCATTCAAATACAGGGCAGAATATTGAAATGATTGTGGAGCAGGCTCGACGAGAACGATTGAATGTCCACTCGCGAGCCTACACTACAGGATGGGTAGTTCGCAAAATATTTGATAAATTTAAATTAAAATGTAACTCATGCAAAAATTGACCGAGGAGGAGATGGCGGGACGCCTTGGATGGCTTTCTCGTTAACTGGCGGGAAGAGGCGCAACAACGAGGAAAGTGGAAGGAATGGGGGGAGGCCTTTGCTCAGGAGTGGGAAAGATTAGGCTAACTAATATTATTAATAATAATCATGCAAAAATTGCTTAACAAGCAATGAATCAAATATCCACGACTGGATTAATCATCGCGAATATACGGCAGCAAAAAAAAGATTAAACTACCCATCCGAAGGTGCAGTGAGGTGTTTCGGTACAGTGATAACTGAAACAAATGCATACTTGGAACACAACGCTCATAAAAATAATGTCGCTTCAAAAGTAATTGATTTTATTTGTTCCAAGTATTCATTTGATTTCATTCACTGTACCGAACACAAGACAATGATCCTTAATCATTTCATATCATTAGTTGTGAGGTTTACAATAATGAACTGGTGCAATATGATAAATCGAATTTTAAAGGGCACGGATATTCAAAGACTCCAAAATCGTGATTTGCCTGCGATGCAAAAGCAAGCTTACGAAAAATATAAAAGAAAATTAAAAAATAAATCTTTTAATAAGTAATTCTTTGTTTTATTTATTTTTTCCCAAAATTAATTTCAGAAAATTAATAATAGCCCCTTTGTGGGACAGCAGTAGCAATTATTATAGAAATCAAATAATATCCAGCAGCACGGCGTTTTAGGCTGTATACGAGTGGTTCCTTTGCCATTGTACAACGTAACTTTAAAAAAAAAAAGAAACGTCATACGACATTAAAACTCGAAAGACTGTGGTGAAAATTTTTGTTCTGAAGTTGGCAGTCTGATACGTAGTATCTCTAAGGCTGCGGTTCAAATTGTACGATCCTTTACAAACGTGCCAACGCTACGAACTAGCTGTTCAAATTGAATGTTTACCATCGGTACACTTTCAATTTGAACCAGTCAATAGCCCTGTAATGTCACTTCTGTCAAAAATTCTAACCTCGGAACTAAGCCGAAAGCACAGAACATAATATTAAACCCCTCTCGGAATTATTTATTTACGTACTGCGACATTTTTCATTGAATAATATCTAAATAATGGTGCAACAACACACAACATCTAAAAGCAAAATAAAAACAAGTCAATTGCTTTCCTTGACACTTGTCAAATTCGAATTTGACGTCTCCGCACACACTGTACTACCAAATTTTTGTGTGCGCCGTTGGTAGCGATCGATGACGTCAATCATGACGTCACACTGCTAAGAAGAGCTCATGTTTGTACAAAATAAACCGATTTTATGCACGAACACAGTACCAATAGCGCACATCGTACAATTTAAACCGCAGCCTAAGTAGTCTGGCTGCGGTTCAAATTGTACGATCCTTTACAAACGTGCCAACGCTACAAACTAGCTGTTCAAATTGAATGTTTACCATCGGTACACTTTCAATTTGAACCAGTCAATAGCCCTGTAATGTCACTTCTGTCAAAAATTATAACCTCGGAACTAAGCCGAAAGCACAGAACATAATATTAAACCCCTCTCGGAATTATTTATTTACGTACTGCGACATTTTTCATTGAATAATATCTAAATAATGGTGCAACAACACACAACATCTAAAAGCAAAATAAAAACAAGTCAATTGCTTTCCTTGACACTTGTCAAATTCGAATTTGACGTCTCCGCACACACTGTACTACCAAATTTTTGTGTGCGCCGTTGGTAGCGATCGATGACGTCAATCATGACGTCACACTGCTAAGAAGAGCTCATGTTTGTACAAAATAAACCGATTTTATGCACGAACACAGTACCAATAGCGCACATCGTACAATTTAAACCGCAGCCTCTGTGGTCATCTGTCACTGTCACTGTCATGCCACCAGCTAATTTTGCAATACTTGTTATATACGATTCATTTTATTAAAAAAATAAGTTTATTTTGGTTTTTAGCTGCAAATCATCGTCATCATTGCATCAGTAATATCTTTATGAATTGAGCAGTAAACGGAGAATAACTTTGTGTATTGCCCAAAATATAAGAGTGTAGTGTGACTGCATAGCATTGTTTTACTGGGTTGATTCAGTTAATTAAAACATTTCAAAACGGCGGGACGAAACAGTATGCGTCGAGCGCGGGAGGGGTATCAGTATCAGCCAGTGCCAAGAGTGGCAGCAGAAGATGGACTGGAACTTGACAACAACCGGATGGCAGAAGAGCTCAGTGGCAAAATATCATCATTGAAAGACATATCCATTGAACTAGGCAACGAAGTACGTTATCAGGAGAAATTACTACGTGGTCTTGATGATGAAGCTGATAGAAGTTCAGGCTTCCTCGGCAAGACTATGGGCCGAGTTTTAAGATTGGGCAAAGGAAATCATAACTACTATATATTTTACTTATTTCTCTTCGCTATCTTTGTATTCTTTTTACTCTATATTGTTTTAAAGTTTAGGTGATGTGCTGTTGTCAAACTACTACTATTATCCTTATCAATTCATTCCTGTGTATTTATGTAAAATGTGATTCCCTTGTAAATAAAGATCTTGATAAAAGTTCACTGTTTTATTGCTGTTTTGTGACTGCCATAAATATTTTCAACCCCTGCTAAAGAAATAATACAATATGGATTTTTAATTGGATGAGTCAAATGAATGAATACTGTGAAATATAATCATTTATTACTTAACTGTACAAAAAGTGGTATCATAAACAATACAGTTCTTTTAAAATGTTGCAATAGTCTTCACCTACAGTCATTCTAGGCACTGATATGAATAGTCTGCATTTTCCCTTTAACAATTGAGAACAACATCTTTTAGAATCACAAAGTAGAGCAACAACACCACATGCATTCTGTAAATTGCTTTGATTACAGTATGCACTTAGATCATCTAAGATTATTGTTGAAGGAATACTTGTCCAATCTTGCAATGCAGAAATAATTTCTATTAGTGCATCCAAACTCTTAACATACATAAAAGTAATCATTTTCATATAATGCTTGTTTAGTGAACTCAAGTCTTGAGACAATTCTGGAAGTTCAGTTAACTCTTCTGATAATATGTATAAAACTTTTCCATTTTTAGCATGTAGTAAAGCTTCTTCAAAAAGTTTTTTGCGGTTTGTACATGCTTCTTCAAAGTAAAAAGTGCAGCTATCTCTTTCCATTTTAATTTCTACGAAAAAATTGTTACTTTCAATATCATGTACCTATTAATTGTATAGGTAGTACCTATTTATTGTTGAATACTTAATTTTCTTTAGTCAAGGAGCTAAGTTATGTTTCTCTTTGTGAAGTTTGAAGTTTCACTCAGCTAAACAAAGCACAGACAGAACACATATAATCTAGGAGAAACAAAGTTACTTTTAAAATCTTTGAGCTAAACCCTAAACTTTCAGTTTGTGTATTTTTCCTACCTCAATCAATGATGACATACATTAGAATAAATATATACCTACACACTGTGGTGACCACAGAACATAAATACTCTAGCGAGGTGGTGACCTATACCTTCATGGTGGTGACCAAAGAGTAAAGCATATAATATTGGTAGTGGTGACATCACGGAACAGAAAGAACAGTGGAAATGCAAAGTAGGCGTAGCACGGCTGTCATATCTTTGCACTGTATTGCAAACTCTCAAATTTTTGACTTAGTCGTGTTTTGACATCGCTTCGAGTCGCTAGTCTCCCGCCTATTTAATTTTTGCATTAATATGCCGTATTGTCACGTATTGTGCGATTTTGGAGCGTAAAAATGACTGTAGAAAAAAAAAAACTTAAAAACGGAGGTGTTTCCTATCATCGGTAGATACGATTTTATTTGTTTTCTAATAAAATCGTAGATAATATCAATTTTCTAAAATTTCCTAAAAATGTGACAATCTGTCACATTATTAGAAAATTATAATCAACCTTTTCCCATTGAAATAAAGTTTATTTTAGATCGAATGTCGATTGTTATATTTTGAACAAGGATCTTTTTTGTTCTCGAAAGTTCCATGCTACTCAATTAGTGATGTGGTTAAGATCGGTTGCAGATTTGATCGATAGATATCGATAAAATAAAACAATGTTATACTTACTGTTTAACATTTCAATACAAAGATCCTAATTATCACATAAAATTTATTTTGAAAGGTGTACCTGTACAACATTAAAGTTACATGTTTTGTAGCTAATATAGAATCAAACTTTTACAAATTTTAATAATGATTGAGAATTGCATTGACATTTTACGTAAAAACTGACACAATAATATTGACAAGTTATGTTTTCCTTTTGTATGAAATCTTTACCACCGAAATATACCTGTTTAAATAAAGTATGAATGTAAGGACCATAGAGACCACCAAACCATAATAATAAAGTGATTATTATTATAAAGATACTAGCTGATGCCCGTGGCTTCGTCCGCGTGAATGTCGGTTACCGCGACCGATGTCGGTTATCGCGACCAAAAGTAATGTCTTCATCCCTCCCTTTCAACCCTTTTTTCGCACCAAAAGTGAACGCGCACCTGACCGCGCCGCAATCGCCGCAGTCATCGCATTTTATAAATCTTTATATGAAATAGTCTAAGGCATCACGCACCTATCCGCGCCGAACCATCCGTATTTTCTAAATCCTGTAGGTATACTGATTCCACAACCTTAAAAAGTAGCCTATGTCCTTTTTCAGGCTCTAGACTATCTGTGTACCAAATTTCATTCAATCGGTAGTTTTGGCGTGATAGCGCGACAGACATCGAGAAACTTTCGCATTTATAATATTAGTTTAAATGAAATCCAAAATGTTCACTAGTAAATAGTATTAAGCTGCAGTGCAATAATTACGATTACAACATTTTTATTGGCTATAAGTTGGAAGTAGTTTAAAATAAAAGTATCTCTAAAGTAAAGCAAAGCAAGCAAGCAAGTAAGTATATCTATCATTCATTAATCATATGTTTTAGGTTTCCCAAGGAAGAAGTTTCTCTTTTATATAATAATAATAATAATTAGTCCTTAGAATTTTCTCATAGAAAAACTCTGTTAGTATTTATTTGTTTGGGTTTGTTGTAAATAGTTTTATGTAGGTAAGTAATAAAATATTGTATTTTATTTTGTTTTATTATTTTCAATTATCAATAGGTAGGTACAATTATTTGTTTATAATACCTACAAACTTTTTTTCAAAATAAATTGGTTATCTATCGATATCGATATTATAGATAAAAGCTTAATGTGTCTCTTCCTTGGCCGAGTAGCAAAAAATACAGACCTGTGACGCGAATATAATCCTTATTACTGCAGTTTTTAAGTGTATTATTGCGTCCATTGAAAATACTGCCATCTATGGACGAGTAGCGGAATTTACTAGGCAATAATTTCTAGTATGATTGCTGATTACAAAACGTCGTATTTTATTTCTGAGTGAAGCAAAATAAATGCTATCGTATTACCACGAAGGTATATTTTTAAAATGTAGAATCTGTGAGTTACGCTAGTTGTGATTGAAATTGAAACGACCAATCAAACAAATTGTGTAGTTGTAGTGCACTGTATGATTAATGGTTTGATTGTGTTAGTATGGCGACACTGGTTCCGATACAGATTTCGTCACTTAGCACTTCTACCTGTTCTTTATGTTCTGTGGGTGACATGGTGACATTAGTTCACACTATATGAAATGGAAATGTCAAACAAATTATCACAATGAACTTCAACAATGTTGCTAGAGCTAAAATCTTGATTCATGGGGGATGCATAAGGGTATCCCGCGAAATTCAATTTGCAGGTCAGGGTCAGACTTCACCAACCGATCATCTTCCTAACCTTGTCCCATTCTCTATCTTCATCTCTATCATTCCTACTCTTGTCTATACTACGACGATTTCCTTTTACCTATATATTATTTTCTGGTAGTGGGGCCACTTCCAAACTTCCTCTAATATACTCATTCCTTAGTTTATCCATTCATGCCACTTCACACATTCATCTCAACCATGAAGTTATAGATAAATATGGAGACCACACTTCGAATACCTACTTGAAGCAAAACTTATGCATCGCTATCTCGCTCTCTGTGGGCTGACCCTCTCTTTCTAAGTAGGGTAACCTTTATTTTATTTTACCTAGGACATTACGTAGTTCCTTTTCATAACTTGTGTTTGATTAAATTAATATATCCACATCTCTGTTCACTTCTAGATTGATGAAAGATGCCAATGATAAATTACGAAAGAAGCTGTTTGCTTACAGTGTGAAAGTTCCTGTTTTTTTTTGGCAGTTTGTCATTTTCAATTACGCAAAAAAGTCTTACGTAATTTCGCACAGAAATAGAATATAGACCATGGCCAGTATAAAACTTTAGTTCCTGTAGTAATACGAAATTAATGATCTTCTATCTATCTATAATTATAAATAAAAAGAGAAGCCCTGACAGACTGACTCATCAACGCCCAGCCCAAACCCTTGGACCTAGAAAGCTGAAATTTCAGACGTTCCCTTTATAATCTAGACAAGGAATAAGGAAGGATTTTTTGAAATTTAACCCCTAAGGGAGTTAAATAGGGGATGAAAGTTTGTATGGAAAGTCGCCATTTTCACGTGGGCGAAGCCGCTGGCAAAAGCTAGTAAATCATAATGATAGAAGAGGTGGTGACACGACCACGGTGGTTGCCTACCGCAAGGGCTGGTGGGGTGGCTCAAGATAATGAATCTGGAAGGATTTGGGAGAGATTTTTGCCCAGTACAACTCTAAATCATGAAATCACAAAAAAGAAATTAGATGTTTCTTTTATTTTGTAGACTAATGAAAATGATACATCTAAGATGATTTTTTTTTAAAGATTTCTGGGTAAGTCAGTGTTAAGGTTTTTTACCAATGTGGAATTTTTAATATTATGTATTTTCATCTAAATACGGGGCTATGTATAAAACCTCAAAAAGAAACATTAAACACTTTCTAAATTAAAATCATTTTATTATATTACGAAGACATGTCCTGATTTTTTTAGTCTGTCGTAAAACTCTTTGCTTGAGAATCTTAGATTTCTTCTGCAGTATTTTTTCTTCACTTGATTTTATTTACACCTGTACGCCCCAATCAATCTTCGTAGAGACCTGGGCTTCGCTGTTGACCTAAAACCAGAAGAGTGTGAAATCAGAACATAATTTTTTATTATTCATTACATTTACTGTATTATTTAAATAGTAATTGGCTATTTGACTACTGTTAAAAATTCACGAAAATGTTATGTTATTCCAAAGAACTAACAGAAATAACACGGTGTGTGAAAAAAGTAATAAAATGTAATAAAGCGAGTATGATAATGACTATATCGTCTGCTTACTGCGAAAAGATGATAAATGCACTTTTTTACCAAATTGAGTTAAAAACGCAGTTAAATGTAATTTTTCACGGGCCATCTACTGGTAGAACCCAATAAATGCTATGTCCAATGGCTGCAGAGATAATGAATGTGTAAAAGTGATATCTTACACATTTTGAAAAATATGTAGCAGGCTAACATAATAAACAATCTTATGCCCTAAATCCGTTTCAGTTGAAACAGTAAAATAACAATAAATACGGTTAATGCTTTTAAAATTATTAATTTGAATAGTAAAATGGTAAAAATTATTCTGAGAAAAGGTCATAAACGCATTTATTACATTTTACTTGTTAAATATTTCTACTCGGTTTACTTAGGTCTCTTTAAAAAAAAGGAAATAAATGTCGTATTTATGCTTTTTTACCAGCAAGAAACAGAGCGATCGATCGCAGTTATCACATTACGTACGCGAGTGCTCACGTATTCCACGAAATGAATAGGTCGATTATTTAGCAAGAACCTGTGATTTGCGTTAACTATTGAATCATGGTTGGTACTCTTGTTTAACAACAGCAACCATTAAAGAAGATCGTCAACCTAAACCTTTAGTTAAAGGACCGCCATCGAAATATTAAGATACTTAATTGAATTAAAAGTCGTTAACCCAATATTTTTTGTTTGTAATAATTGATTGTGATCGAAGTTTGATTGCCATAACTATGTGAAAAGTAATAAAATTGTTTTTTTCTTAAAAAGCCACTTCATTTATTGTAGTTTCATAGATTACCTATGAAATAAACATCTATTTTTATCTATTTATTTAATGATCACTTAGCGAAGCTTTAGGACATAATAAGTGATATACTTAAACTAAAACTCTACAGGTAAAACCGGTTAAATGTATCAAAAATATCAATATTTCAGGGTATTTTGTGAAAGAAAGTCTTTCCAATCAAGTAATTGGTGTAAAGTACAGTAAGTCACATTACAAAATGGAAATGAGCTACTGAAATCAATGAATTCAGAAGATACAACATGTTTGTTAAGTACAGGTAAAACGTGATAAATGCGACCTCCTTTCGATTCTAATTTAATTTTACAAAGTTTTTACTAACACCAAATAATAAAGATGAGCAAATCTTAAAAGCAGAGTAGTTAATGTAACATTTTGTATTATCATTTATGTAATTAAAGAGTTTTAAGTAGATCAAATTGAAACTGAAACTTTAAAAAGTGATTTACTCAAATTGACACAAACTGCATTTACCATCTTTTCGCACTAAGCAGACGATATAATTAATGAAGGTCCCACGGAAAGTCCCAGATATATCCCCAATATGGTCACACTACTTCAGTATGACTCCTTATAAACAAAAACAAATAAAATTGCAGAAAGTCCATGAAATTCAATGTAAAACTGTTTGGTCTTTACATAGTTATCTAAGTTATCATTGACTAAATCATAGGTCAAGCTTTTATGAAGTAATTAATTGAAAATACAAAGAAATATGCAGAAATATGTTTACAATTATTCAGTGTCAAAAATCCCGATTTAAACACTTACGCGTGAAATCTTATATCACCTCCTGGACACCACGTACTACCACAACCACGCACTACACAAGTTTGCACCATTTTCTCAATTATAACTTTGATTACAGGCAAATATCTGAAACGAAACTGTGAACCGCAAAGTAAACAACCGCCATATTGGTACGATTTATGTTGACATGTGGGGCCAATGTTGCCACATTACCACATCCTTAGGAAATGGGAAAATAATTCACTGATTCGCCAACCTTGTCAAGCATTCGTGACATACTATTTTGGAATTTTAATTTCAGTAATCTTAGTTTAGCTTTTTATTTATTAGCACATTATTTGACAGTATTTAACTTCTGATTACATTTGTGTGGTGACTCTTTTTAAAAATGAATAAGGAGATTTTAATAACGAGATAGCAATACTATCGTCCACCTTAGAAAGAGAGGTAAGCCCACAGAGAGTGAGATAGAGAATCGTAGGTATTTGACTCAAACTTTTGTTCTAAGTGTGGCCTCCATATTTATCTATTTCTTCATGATCTCAACAGGTAATCGATTTTCATCTATCTTCTTACGACTGGTCTAATCACGGACTTGTATATTTCCCCCTCGAACTGTAACAACTTGCAACCCACCGAAGTTTTTTCATCCGTCCTGAGTTGATCCGGTGGGTTACGTCCCAGTATACTCGATCCTCTTGCACAACCCAAAGGTAGGTAGGTATCGGATGTCGGTGCCCGATCGGTATGGGCATTTCGGCAAGTTATTGACACAGGATTAGAGTCCACCAATGGAGTTACAAAATTATAATAATTAAAACCATCAATCCCAAAGTTTATTTTAGATTAAAGTCTGTAAAGTGTAAAGCCATATTTAGAGCACCGGTGGCGCCCAGTGTGGTGACGGCCCCGACTTACGAACAGTAGGTTCGAACTCAGGCAGGCACATTACTTTGTGTAATTTATTTCATCACCGCTGCTCTCAAAACGGTGAAGGAAATCATCCTGAGGGAACCGGCATGTCTTAGAACCAAACAATTCGAAGACATGTGACATCTACCAATCCGCACTGGGCCCGCGTGTTAGATTAAAGCGGATAGCCCATTCCCTCTCAGAGAGGAGGCCTGTGTCCCAGCAGTGGGAACATTAATAGGCTGTTGATGATGAAAGTCATATTTGTGCCCTAGCTCTAGGAATCATGTTGCTTGCTAATAAAATTGGTTGGATATTTGGGTAACACAATAAAAGACAAAAAAGGTACTTTTATAGAGATACTATTTAATAAAACCATTATATTACAAAATTAAAATAAAGAAAACTATAATAATTATACCTCATTTCTTACACGTTGATAAGTTATCGCGTACTTTTATAAATCATCGAGTGTACCTAAGGAGTTCCCTAGTCAGCCCTAGTGAATATTATTCCTGCTCAGTTCAAAACGTGATTTAACGTGATAAAGTAGTTTGAGCCAGTTAAACCAAGATTATCGTTAAATCTCGTTTTGTAACAAGTTAGAATACGTTTGGTGTCGCGCACTTTGATTTTCTGTAGTGGGTATTTACAATGAATTTGTAAAATAAGGTCTAAAATGTTCTATTACAGATAAAATATATACATGAAAATGTTTATGTTCAATGAAAGATTTCTTATACCTGCTTTGCTGTAAGTGCTGTAACAGACTTTAAATTCAAACTTGTGTCATAAAGAACAGTTTTCTACTTGTGCCATAATAATGCCATAGTAAAGCCTCGAGTCTGCTGCATGTCTCAAAGCCTTGGAAATCAAGTTTGTGTTTTAATTAAAAGACCAAGGTCGTATGTGAAAGAAGGTTGTCTTCTCGTGCACTGGGTGGCCACGGCCGGAAGTCGTACTAACAACTACGTTCTAACCAAACTGCAAACAAAGTCGAACGGCGGTCTGCCGCATAGATCGCGAGCTCCACAACATTTTATTAATCGTATTAATTAAAATTTTGTGTGGCGTATTTTGACAAAACAAATCTTCTAAGATTTTAGAGTTGTTATATTATTATATTTTTTGTGTATTGGTTCACAAGAAAGACAAGTTATGAAAAAAAAAAGTCAGATATCAAGAATTAAGCCTTCCTACTACTTTATGTAAAGTTAATCAGACATTAGTTCAAATATCTATATTATTGTTATAAAAATGAGAAAGATATCTTCTTAAAAAGCTTTTACAGTGGTACAGTAGAATATTTAGGAGCTTACATTAAATTACGGCTAAGCCATGTTGGTATGAAGTCATCTATATACAATACAGGAAACTAATGCTATTATTATAATTCAAAGTTCATGATAGAGTGAATCATCTAAATAATATAAAAAAAAGTTCTAGCTAATATTAATGTCAAAGAGAAAAGTAAAAACTTACTTTAAGCTTTTATACAATTATTTCTAAGACATTTCTTTACTATACAATATGTTAAAAAAAACTCTGTCCAATCAATAAGGGTCATAATAGGTATCAATATTAGATTCTATTTAAGTAATTATTTATAGATATCAAGTAGGGAAATGGTGGTAATAAGGGTTAAAAATCATGCCTTTTAAAATTCATTAAAATGTTTACTTTCATAATTATTTGTTTCGTATTTTATTTGGTCAAGTCATTGGTATACTTTTCGGATCGGACAGGGTTTAATAAACATTACTTCTTGACTTTTTCTTAGTCAACATTGAGAACATACTATTCTTTTCAAAAAACTCCTGAACGCCACTTGTAGTTATAATATTTCCTGGGACTCAGTCTTGGTTTGGGTTGAGATATCTCACAATAAGCCACTTAGCAACCGGCGTTATTTTCGCCACAACGCAAGGCCATTTAAAAAAAATGTAAATTCACCATAATCATATTCAATCCAAAATGTCCATAAAATATATGCATTGATATTTTGACGCAAATAAATGTCGTTTTAAAGGAACAAATCGACAAGAGAAACGTAAATAACATTCAATGTGGTACACTTGTGTAGATATACTTCATGATGCAACTCAACCAGCGTGTATTACATTCATACACATCATTTTTATTAAATTAATGTTTCAATGAGTCTATAAAAAGTAAACAATACTATTGTTCAAGGAATTCAGAATTGCATGAAATAATTTTGTGTAGCTGAGTATGACTACATAGTTCCATTACCCATTTATAACTTTGAATTGTGAGCTAACACATCCATATTTGTCAAAAAGCCTTATTCCTGTGCTTTGCTGGCCTCCGTTATTGATTCGTATTGCTCCTTGTCAAGTTCAGTCATTGTCAAGCTGCCGTCCGGCAGCATAAGTACTACTCTTCGCGTACCACCTGAAACAATACCATCATAATTAATAGGGAAACACCTACAATTTGTGACTCTACTATCTGCTGATAACCTGATATTCGGTGATTCGTATAGACCTCACAGATATATTAGCTTCTCATCATTTGAGCCAAAAGACGTCCACTGCTGGGCATAGGCCTCCCCCAGGTGTCGCCACATTGACCGGTCCCGTGCGTCTCTCATCCAGCGGGTTCCCGCAACCTTGACCAGGTCGTCGGTCCACCTAGCTAAAAGCTTCTAGAGGCATCTAATCAATCAGGTCGCCTCCAACCTTATGAGACGTATCAGAACTAGTAATAATTTTCAAGTTGTGATTTGCAACTAATCAGCGCCAACTATCCATAATGGCGGGTCGAACTCGATTCTTTTCGCAGGGACTGGCGATCAACAGTATTCGATAGAGATAAGTGAAAAGAGGAAAGGGAGGCCTTTGCCCTGCAGTTGCAAAATTGGTACAAATGGTTAATAACAATAATAACTAAGTATCGGAAATCATTACAATGAGTTTGAAATATAGAAGACCTTTTGTAGTGACTAGTGACATACATTTGTACATTTTCGTCGAGTAAGCTCAGTAGTGTGAGTCATAGTTATACTGACCGGGAGAGGGCAGGTCTGCCTGCAGCAGCTGCGCGATGACCTGCGTGGCGTCCTCGCCCGGCTCGCCCTCCACCTGCACCGCCACCTGCTGCAGCGCCGGCGCCGCCTCGCCGCCCGGCATCAGCTGCGCCAGCTGCGACGGGTCTATGGCTAGCACCTGACGGGAAACACGACCATGAAGCTTATGGAAACAGGCTACGGGATACTATACTATAACGGGTGGTGTCCGCAATTCCACGTCTAAAGCGCGTATTTTGCCTACGAGTGGGAACATTATTCGATTCAGCACAGCATCCCGAGAAAGGCCTGCAACCCTTTGGTGTTACTGACAATCTCGTGAAGATTACCTGGGTTACTGAAGTACTTAGCCCTGTATGGAGCATTCCCCGGACAGTACACATGGGCTGCTGTTTCTGCTGCTTTGGGGTGTTATAAATGAAATGCCTACTTTAGGCGAGTTTATAACTTGGACATATAATGACAATATGTGTCCATTTACATGAAGGCTTTGATTACGAAAAAATCAAAAATACTGAGATATATGAATGTCTAATGGTTAAAAAAATTGTAAGAGTCCCACCTCTTTTCATATCCATCCTGTACAACAACCATGTTTATAATCCACCACGCGAGCCCAGTGCGGGATGGTCACAAAGGTAGTTAGCACAATATTTATATGCCTTTCTGTGTGATAAATTCAACATAATGAGTATTCTGACCTGTCCATCTTCTCTGGTGACGTACATGACGTCACCATCGCCCTCCACTGCGCCTTCCACGCCTTCGACGGAGCCCTCCACTCCTTCCGCCGCTACGAGGAGCGTTTGACCTGCTTCATTCTCGCCCGCGACCTGAGGGAAGTAACAATTAACTTTAAAGCAAAAATCAAAATTAAAAGTCCTCTATTCAAATTAGTCTGATAATCAGCACTCTTTGAACGTCCAATTTTAGAGACAGTCCTCCATAACGCCCATCCTTGAATCTTTCCCTAGTTTTTAGCTGGGAAGTTAAAACCATAGTTAAATCAAAGAGCAGATAGCTGCTCTTCCCAGCTATTAACTGCCTGGCAATGCGAACAAGGATTAAGCTGTAGAAATCAGAACTTCATGTGCCGATTTGACAGCCTTGTCTACAATATACTACAAAATAATATACTTCTACTAGAAATGAGGGAATGTTCGGGTTGGCAGATTTGATTCAGCAGTATTTGTTGAACCAAAATGTTGTCCTACCTGATAAAGCACTCCATCTTCTCCTCGGATCATGATGGGCGTGTGACCTGAGTGCAGTAGCCCGACCTCCTCGCTATCGTCGACGCCGACACCTCCTTCTAGCAAATGCTTTACGGCGCTGGCTTCCACTTTCACTTCCGTCTGTAACAAGGTTGTAAGTTAACACAACTTTAAAATACCAAGAATTTACGTTAGATACATACATAACAAAAACGTATTATGAGTTGGGATTTGATATAGCGCGCCACAGAATTTTATTTTTTTGTAGCTATCTTCACTTCCTGTATTAAGTGTAAAGGTTGTACCAAATAATATATGCCACTGCTTACTTGTACAAATGCCAAAACTACAGATAAATATTCTGTAGGCTTGTGTTAGTAGCATTTTTTTTCAAAGTCAAAGTCAAAACATTTATTGCGAACCAAGTGTAACAATGTGGTGTTAGGTATATTTTGGTTAGTACTTATAACTTAGCAGCCTTTTACAAGCATTGCAATCTATTATTCGCCTGTCCTTATCATCTATTTTAGCATGCATTAAACATGACACTGAGTTACCTATTTTATTTATATTATGTAGTACAATTAAATAAAGAAATTATGGATATGTCAAAATTAAATGTCAATGATAGTGGATACAATACAATTAGTCAGCAATATTAATGTCATTTTTCTCAGGTACCTAACACAATTATTTATTTTATACAGAGTTAAATAGGACAGGGTAAATATTATTGTTTGTATTATAGGTCAGATCGCCACTTTTGTACAGTCGTTATTTTAGACTAGATTCTAAATATTCCTTGACTGAGTAGAAGCACTTTTGGATGAGATATAGTTTTAGCCTTCTTTGAAATATTGCTATGGATTTTTCAGTTTTAAACGTGCTGGGTAGCTTATTATATATTTTTATTGCCATATAATATGGGCTATCGCTTAACATTTTGATTCTTGAGGGTGGAGCGCATAACCTCTTTTTATGGCGAAGGCTTTTCATTGTGTTTTGTGGACTCAGACAGGTATTGATACAGGTAGTAACATTATACTTACTCCATCTTCGTCTGTAAGCACAGGCAGTGAGTGTTGTGAGCCGTCTCCTTGTACCAGCATACCAGTCGTTCCACCCGGAGACATTTCCACCTACAAATTAAACAAGATTAGTAACTTAAGAGGCCTTGTACAGACAAGACTTGCGGAACTTTAGGCAATTTCGGTGCGATGCTATGTTTGTGTGCAGCGATAACACCGACGAACGCACACACGGGCATTTCGAGCGTTGAACTACGGTTGAAAAATTTGATCATTTATACGATTATTATTTTAAGTGACATAATTTTATAGTAAGTAAGTACACTTTGAAAAATAGTCTAGAATGTGTGTTGTGTATAGGTACAGTATATCAATCAACATAAAAATGGTTCAATTTGGTGTTAGATGAAATAATATTCATTTAATAAATCAAAAATTATGATATCTATTTTAATCACAGATTTAAATTTTGTTGTAAATTGGTTGCAAAAGCACTACAACACGTCAAAAATAAATAATGTTTCCGTCTCTTTTTACCCGACTGCGGCGAAGCCCAAAAGGAGGGTTATGTGTTTGACGTTTATGTATGTATGTATGTATGTATGTATGTATGTATGTCCGTTTCTTTGTTCCCTCATAACTCCTAAACGAATGAAGGGATTTGAATGAAATATACATCGTTAGATTCGTCTTGATGGCGCGAGTGTTATAGGCTACATTAAAATTAAAAAAGAAAGAAAAATTGCGGATTTTGGGGGCCAAATCGCAGAGTTCAAAAAAAAATTTTTTTCCTATACCATCGAGTGGGGTATCAAAATAAAGGGTTTTAAAGGGAGATTACAAAAATATATAACACTTATATGTTTAAAAGAAATTTTAAGTGAAAAATCCTATAAACAAGCACAAAAGTTAAATCATTTGCGAAGAATTTTACACGACCAACGAAAGAACAAATAAAAGAGAACTAAAAAGTTGGAAATAAAAAAAAGTAGTTAAAAAACTAAAAAACCCGACTGAAAAAACTGAAAAGCAAAAAACAAGCACATTTTAAATTAAACAAAACTTGGAACCAGGCGGGGTTCATTTGAATATTAAATTATGAAATGAAAAACATAGAACTAAAAAATAGAACCCCGCCTGGTTCCAAGTTTTGTTTAATTTAAAATGTGCTTGTTTTTTGCTTTTCAGTTTTTTCAGTCGGGTTTTTTAGTTTTTTAACTACTTTTTTTTAACCGACTCCTAAAAAGGAAGTAGGTTCTCTATTCGTATGTTTTTTTTATGTGGTCCGCGCATATCTCCGACAATTGTGGACCGATTTTCAAAATTATTTTTTTGTTTGAAAAGGTATACTCCCAAGGTGGTCCCATTGTCACCAAGTCAGTTACTGATGATGGGAACTCTGAGAAATTGAGGGCAACCCTCGAATATCATAGGTGCACATAACGTTTTCCATACATTTTCAGAAGCTGTTCAAGTATTTGCGTCTGATAATCATAATTTCATGTGGCGGCGCTGCGCTGATGACGGAAGGTGCAACTCCTCAACGGTCAGGACTTGAAAGAAAATTCCTTCAAAATTATACGTACTTATGGATCGATAGTTGTATTCTTTCAGGCTATTAGGTTGAACTGATTATAGACGGTAAATCTCATTAACCGACTTAATAAAAAGGAGGTTCTCAATTCGTCGGCTAGGAAAATTTTAGGTTTTTCCGTCATGGGTGTCGTTTTCATGGTTTTTGGGGTCGCTGATTACGAAAATGAAGTCAAAATGAAAATCAAGATGGCGCCAACGAAAATTTTTGGTTTTTCCGTCATGGGTGTCGTTTTCATGGTTTTTATGGTCGCTGATTACGAAAATGAGACCAAAATTAAAATCCAAGATGGCGGCTAGCAAAATTTTAGGTTTTTCCGTCATGGGTGTCGTTTTCATGGTTTTCGGGGGTAAAAATTTAGAAATACATAAAATGGGTTTGTTAAACATGAAATCGAAATAAATATTAATAAGTTATACTAGACAAAATGTAAAATAACATGAACAGGAAAAAAATGGAATTATAGGCATTGTCATTCAAATAGTCTGTTAGCCGTTATCACGTTTCCAACGGGCACCACGTGGAGGTGGACCGACACACAGCGTTTTTTTTTTGGTTGTTTATTTTCATTGATTTTATACACAATGTTCAAATCAGATTTGAAGTATTATACGTGATGAAGGAAAAAAAAAAACATTTGATTTTTTGTTAGGTTTTGTGCTTTCGAGGTCAAGAATGTCGATAACGCCTGAAGGAATGCTGGCTTATTTTGTAAAAAAAAAAGGTCATTGGCCGTATGCAGTATGTAGACTTTGACCCTAGATAGATATAATTATTTATTTTAAATTTGTATGCTTTTTAGGTTTAATCATTTTGTGTTTCGTTTTTTTTTATGTATTTTTTTAATCATATTTGTTGAAATTCAAAATTATGAGCATTGGCCCGTAAGTTATCTCATATCTGGGAGTGGTCTCTCCCCAAATGATTCAACTAAATCTTTCAATCTTGCCGATGTTTGCCTATATCTTGGCCGACTAGTTGTGTGTGATCCACGAGACAAAATTTGCTCCAGTTTCAGTTCTGTCAGGCTTTGCTGCCGACGAAGTTCATCCAAAAACTTCCAGTTCCATATAGATGAGTGATGAGATGAGCCGATAGAAGTGACTAGAATTCCCTGTGAAAGCCTTCAACGGAGTTGTTCGTTCGGGGAATTTCCTGAAGAACTGCATCAAAAGTATTCCACAGATCAATAGGAAATCTAGGAGCTCGCCTGCCCCGTCTTTCCAACCTTCCGATCCAGTTATCTTCAAAATAATCAATGCCTTGTCGGAGGAGGCCAGAATGCACAATATAAAACAGATTCGAGCAGTTCGTCAAAAGCGTTGATAACTGGTTCTGATGGAACATACGCTAAAGCACATAATTTATTTATTTATTAATAACCAACTTATATTTACAGTGACACCACACATACAAGTTATAGGTTGAACAAAAAACAAAAAACTTAGAAAAAATAATAAAAAATAATAATAACAAAACTAAGAAAAAAAAAACATTATTACAATAAAAATTAACAAAACATTCTAGTGGCAAAAGTTGAAATCAAATAAAAATTACCAAAAAAATTGTTAAACCCGAGGAGATAGTACTGGGAGTGGCAATGGACTCCAGGTATCGAGAAGCAGTGTTAAGGAGACTTAGTTCCGTACTTGCAAAAATATCTAATGACTCGTCATACATTAAAATGTTTATGTGGGTAAGGGCTAGAAATAGTGGGCTAGTCTTAAGAGTTACGGTGCTTGTTTGAGGAATCGAAAAAAGAGGACGTTGGCGTGGACGAAGAGAGTGCCGGATAGGTAGTGGGATGTTAAAAGAGATGTACTGTAACAGCAGGGAATTAAAATGGGAACCACGAACTAAGCAGATGACATATTTAACTAGAGCAAGATTTCTCCTGACTTCTAAGCTCTGGTATGTCACCATACCTAGCACGAATGGCGTAGGGTAAATTATATGGGTAAAAGCCAAATAATTTGAGTTAGAGGTAGCGAATAAAAGACTTCTGGACCTTTTCAATGACTAGTTTATAGATTTTTTCATGAGGGTTCCAGATTACACTATTGGTTTCGAGTAAACTGCGTACGAAGGAGTTGTAGATGAGGGTTATGGCTGGTCAATTATTAAAAAAAAAAACTAAATGTGGCACTCGGAGACTGCCGCGGTAAAGCTATTGCATGGCATATTTTTTTACAACAGCAAATAATTAATTATTTAGTTTGACAACCTCAGTTGATAACCTTGTTTTTTTCCGTAACCATAGCAACCTGGTTGAATACTGAATCTTGAATATTTTCGTTAGGGAATTTCTGAATTCGCTCTCCACGCTCAAGGCCCGCGATAGAAGCTATGCAATAGCTTAAAAATTAACTTGTCGTAAAACAAAACCTAAGTACGGCATTAACTCGTTTCAGGGGCTCATTGTTTAATGTGTAAATATTGAGGATAGGTTGTGTGACTTTAGAAAAGGTCATGATCGCACATTTGCTAATATTCAAGTTGAGGTTGTTTATAGTGCTCCAATGGTGGATGCTGTCTATGTCTTGTTGAAGTGTGACTGTATCGCTAAGATTAGATATGGGAAGCGCAACTTTGACATCATCGGCATACATTAAAACTGTGGAGTGCTTTACACACTTGGGCAGGTCATTTACAACAATAAGAAAATACAGGGGACTTAGGTTAGTACTAGGCCAAGGTACTAACCTCCAAGCATTCCGAATTGACATTTTCAAAAATAACATATTGTTTGCGATTGTATAGGTAATTTGCGAAGAATTTAAGTGTTGCCGCAGAGAAACCAGCCAAAGCCAATTTACTCAAAAGTATATCATTGTCAACCCGGTCAAAAGCCTTCTGAAAATCAAAATAAGTGACATCCACCTGCTTTCTGTCGTCAATATTTTTGGCTAAGAATGTCGTAACGTTGAGTAAATTAGACGTGGTTGAACGATTTGGAAGAAATCCGTGCTGTTCCTCCGCAAACCACCGTTGCAGTTTGGAAAATACTTTTTTTAAAAGTACCGCTTGAAACACTTTTCCAAATATGGATAAAACAGCTATGGGTCTGTAATTTTTTATATCACTTTTTGGGCCACTCTTATGAACCGGGATAACTTTAGATGTTTTCCATTCTGTTGGGAATGTATTTGACTCAACTGATAATTCAATTCAATTTATTCACAAACAATTCACATTGTATTTGAAATCATAAAAATAATAATAAAAAATAATAATAAAACACATTCATAAGTCATAATTAAACATTAACAACAAAAATTACAATACCTACACATAAAATACAAATTTAAATCATAATTGAAACAAGATCAATACCTTTATTCCGAAAAAAATTATACGCCTGGTTAGTAAATAAATGTTTCTACACGACCCAGGAAGACCTTAGTTATAAGAATAGAAAATTAGTGTAGCGCCTTATTAAGTATGTTCCTATCAGTGCAATATAATTAGTTTAATTTAAGTTAGTATGTAATTCCAAATACCTATAAGTGTGTACCTATGTAGATGCCTAATTCATTTTTTTCATAAACTTGTATCTTTTAAGTTTTAAGTTTTTGCATACCAGAAATGGTTAATATGAGGATCGTTTTTTTTGTATTATGTAATGCATTATGTACCATCTATTTTACCCATATTATGCAAATAAATTATTTGAATTTGAATTTGACAAAAAATAATCAAAAATACAAAATAATTAAATTATTAGATTGTTGTAAAATTCATGTCAGCTTTATACAAATAGTCATTTTAAAATTAAAAACTGACAAACACAAAGGACAAATTATATCAGTTGGCGCATTATCATAATTGTATTATATACCTTAATATTACATATCGTCAACGGAGTAGAGACATTTATCCAGTAGGAATGCTTGAAGCTTTGATTTAAATGAAGACGTATAGATTAAGCTTTTTAATTCTAATGGTACCCTATTGAATAATTGCACTGCTTGATATTGTGAACTATGTTTCACAATGTTAAAATGAGGACTTATCTTATTTTTCAAATCTTTCCTACGTGTACTCTCCCTGACTAGTCCTCTTTCCTCATGCGTCTCATATTCATGCATGTACTTTTTTAAATTAATCAGAAGTACAAGAATGTAGAGACTGGGAACTGTAAGAATTTTTATGTCTAAGAAATGCGGACGACAACTCTCTCTTTGTGAGATACGGACAATGGTACGTATAGCTCTTTTCTGAAGGACAAAAGCTCGTTTACAGTTATAATTATAGCTGTTTCCCCAGAATTGTATACTGTATCTTAATTTGGATTCAATTAGTGCGTGGTTTACGATATTTAAGTGTTCAATGTCAATTTCGTCTCTATATAAGGGTTCTTAAAGCATAACATGTGGATGATATAGATATGCATCAATGGCGGCTAATTATTTTTCCAGTTTAATGGGTCATCTATGTGTACTCCCAGGAATTTAGTTTCTTTCACGAGTTCAATATTACCATCATTTAGTAGTATTGTCATAGTGTCATTATTTCGGGCAGTTGTTTTAAATAAAATTACCTTAGTCTTTGCACTTTGCAATTGGCGAATATGCAATGCGAAATCAGGGGTGTAGTGTGTACTCAGTTTACCCAAAAACCATGAAAACGACACCCATGACGGACGAACCTAAAATTTTCCTAGCCACCACCTTGGATTTTAATTTTGGTCTCATTTTCGTAATCAGCGACCCCAAAAACCATGAAAACGACACCCATGACGGAAAAACCAAAAATTTTCATCGGCGAAATCTTGGATTTTCATATTGGTCTCATTTTCGTTATGAGCGACCCCAAAAACCATGAAAACGACACCCATGACGGAAAAATCAGAAATTTTCGTCGGCGCCATCATGGATTTTTATTTTGGCTTAATTTTCGTAATCAGCGACCCCAAAAACCATGAAAACGACACCCATGACGGAAAAACCAAAAAAAATCCTGGCTGCCATCTTGGATTTTCATTTTGAATTCATTTTCGTAATTAGCGACCCCAAAAACCATGAAAACGACACCCATGACGGCAAACCCAAAAATTTTCCTGGCCGCCATCTTGGATTTTCCTTTTGGCTTCATTTTCGTAATCAGCGACCCCGAAAACCATGAAAACGACACCCATGACGGAATAACCAAAATTTTTGTCGGCGCCATCTTGATTTTCATTTTGACCTCATTTTCGTAATCAGCGACACCAAAAACCATGAAAACGACACCCATGACGGCAAACCCAAAAAATTTCCTGGCCGCCATCTTGGATTTTCCTTTTGGCTTCATTTTCGTAATCAGCGACACCAAAAACCATGAAAACGACACCCATGACGGAAAAACCAAAAATTTTCCTGGCCGCCATCTTGGATTTTCATTTTGGCTTCATTTTCGTAATCAGCGACCCCGAAAACCATGAAAACGACACCCATGACGGAAGAACTAAAAATTTTCCTGGCCGCCATCTTGAATTTTCATTTTGACCTCATTTTCGTAATCAGCGACCCCAAAAACCATCAAAACGACACCCATGACGGAAAACCAAAAAAATTTCCTGGCTGCCATCTTGAATTTTCATTTTGAACTCATTTTCGTAATCAGCGACCCCACAAACCATGAAAACGACACCCATGACGGAAAAACCAAAAATTTTTCTGGCCGCCATCTTGGATTTTCATTTTGGCTTCATTTTCGTAATCAGCAACCCCAAAAACCATGTAAACGACACCCATGACGGAAATACCAAAAATTTTTGTCGGCGCCATCTTGATTTTCATTTTGACCTCATTTTCGTAATCAGCGACCCCAAAAACCATCAAAACGACACCCATGACGGAAAACCCAAAAAACCTGCCTGCCATCTTGGATTTTCATTTTGACCTCATTTTCGTAATCAGTGACCCCAATAACCATGAAAACGACACCCATGACGGAAAAACCAAAAATTTTCCTGGCCGCCATCATGGATTTTCATTTTGGCTTCATTTTCGTAATCAGCGACCCCAAAAACCATCAAAACGACACCCATGACGGAAAACCAAAAAAAATTCCTGGCTGCCATCTTGAATTTTCATTTTGAACTCATTTTCGTAATCAGCGACCCCACAAACCATGAAAACGACACCCATGACGGAAAAACCAAAAATTTTTCTGGCCGCCATCTTGGATTTTCATTTTGGCTTCATTTTCGTAATCAGCAACCCCAAAAACCATGTAAACGACACCCATGACGGAAATACCAAAAATTTTTGTCGGCGCCATCTTGATTTTCATTTTGACCTCATTTTCGTAATCAGCGACCCCAAAAACCATCAAAACGACACCCATGACGGAAAACCCAAAAAACCTGCCTGCCATCTTGGATTTTCATTTTGACCTCATTTTCGTAATCAGTGACCCCAATAACCATGAAAACGACACCCATGACGGAAAAACCAAAAATTTTCCTGGCCGCCATCATGGATTTTCATTTTGGCTTCATTTTCGTAATCAGCGACCCCGAAAACCTTGAAAACGACACCCATGACGGAAGAACTAAAATTTTTCTAGCAGACGAATTGAGAACCTCCTTTTTTTAAGTCGGTTAATGAGATTTACCGTCTATCATCAGTTCAACCTAATAGCCTGAAAGAATACAACTATCGATCCATAAGTACGTATAATTTTGAAGGAATTTTCTTTCAAGTCCTGACCGTTGAGGAGTTGCACCTTCCGTCATCAGCGCAGCGCCGCCACATGAAATTATGATTATCAGACGCAAATACTTGAACAGCTTCTGAAAATGTATGGAAAACGTTATGTGCGCCTATGATATTCGAGGGTTGCCCTCAATTTCTCAGAGTTCCCATCATCAGAAACTGACTTGGTGCAATGGGACCGCCTCGGAAGTATACCCTTTCCAAAACAAAAAGAATTTTGAAAATCAGTCCACAATTGACGCAGATATTCGCGGACATACAAACACGAATAGAGAACCTCCTCTTTTTTGGAGGTCGGTTAAAAATATATATCGAAGTACAATCGACAACAACAAACGATCGTGAAATTCGACTTCGATCTGAAGATGAAAAAAATTTTAGCAATCTTTACAAACTAGCAAAATAAACATGTTTGATCAAAATTAATAAGTGTATCAAATTGTGGTAATCGGTGTACAATCTCGAAAATATATGCACGAAAAACACGGGAGCGTTTGTGACACAAAGCGATACGTCCGTCCTCTGGCAGTGGCCGATTCGTACTGGCGAGATAGAGTTTGCGCGGTCGATAATATAGTTAACTTTAGATTCAATTTACGAAATGAAATTATAGTTTATTGATAAAATAAAAATACGATTCTATTAGAAGGTTACCTTAAAATTAATACGTAGTTTTTAAATTTTCTTTAACGTGATTCTAAGGTATAGAAAAAAAATCTTATTTGTCGAGACATTTTGTAAAAATTGCGATGTTTTAACATTTTTTTTCTGCTATATTTTGTATTGAAGTCGAAAATGTGGCAAACTGGTCCCCTAGTAGACCATACGGTGATGTTATTTATATTTTTTTTAATGTTTAAAATCGTTTGTAGTGTTATGTTCGGCTAAGCCAAACGTAACTCGATCGGTATTTGTGCGGAAAAGGGCTTTTGACAACGGGTGATTGTCATTAATATAAACATTATTTTGAAAATTCTTCAAACCCATCCACCTGAAAAAGAACTTGTCTCTTATAATAGCCAAAAGGAAGCTTCAAATTCTTCATAGATTTCCCACACCAAGCGATCAAAATTGATCAAAATGAGATGATTTTGTGGAAGGAGCCTTAAGAAAATAAGAAGGGATCGTAGTTAGGCTGAAGGATTTTTTTTACATTGAGATTATATACCCTTTGCCAGAATTTTCAGACACCATACTGGATTGTCCGAAAGTCCTTGTGTAAAACACATATTTTGCGATGTTGGTAATTTTGTATCTGTATACTCATCCAAGTATTTTTTGTTTCATGGATCCTAGTTTTTAATTTGGAAACCTCAAAAAACATGATAGATCCGAAGACCATGAGATAAATATTTTGTTTAGAAACAAGGCGAGGCTTCGCCTTGTACAGAAAGTCACTTTCTGCAATCGTGAACACATAGAAAAGTCAATGAAACGTACAGGATTGACTTAGACAATCAATAAGTCACACATCGCTAAGTCAACCCCATACTTTCATTGACTCTTCTATGCGTTACCGATTGTAGAAAGTGACTTATCGAGCGTAGTGAGCCGGTTACCTTCATGAGCATGGTGCCGTGCAGAGCTTCCGCGGGCGGCGGAGTGGGCGGCGGGGACGGCGTCGGCGGCGGAGTGGGCTCGCCCTCAGCCCGCGCCAGGCGACGCCCAGTGTTGGGACACAGCGTCAGCTCGCGGTCCGGGCTGGGCGGCGGCAGCGGGCCCAGCTGGCGCGGGAACGGGTCCTCGATGCCGTCCGACGTGTCCGACGACGCGTCCGACTGTAAACATAGCTCACTTCTAGTTTTGGCTCTTACAGTTGCATCATTTATTTATTTATTTTATTTATTTATATATACTTTATTGTACACCACAAAAATACATAACAAAAGAAAACATAATATACACTACAAAACATACAATGGGCGGCCTTATCGCTTTCCGCGATCTCTTCCAGGCAACCTTAGGATGGACAGTGACTTATTACGATATAAAATGGGGCTGTTGTTGGTGCAAATAGTAAATACCAACTTATACAATATTAAACTAAGATAGATACATACATATCCTAAATAATAGATACATAAATACATACATACTAAATATTTAAGCAACGAAAATTAATGAAGACTAAAGATGTTTAATTTAACAGTTATGAGAACAAGATCACAACGACAAGTAATGTTCCTTTACGAGCCTTTTAAACATAGGTAACGACTGCGCGCGTTTAATTTGAACGGGCAATGCATTCCACAAACGAGCGGCCTGGACAGTAAAGGATTTGTCGAGGAAAGTTGTGGAATGCATAGGCATTTTGAGCTTCAAGTTATCAGATGACCTTAAAAATTTCGCGTGGGAGTCGCAAAGAAACTGGAAACGTTTCTTGAGATAAAGAGGGGTGGAAGGGGAAAAGAGCACATTATACAAAAGGGAAAGGATATGAGCATTCCGGCGAAGGCGAATTGGTAACCACTTGATCTTGACACGATATTCAGAAACATGGTCATATTTGCGCAAACCGAATATGAACCTTATACACACATTTTGAAGCCGCTCAAGTTTATCGAGTTGGTCTTGTGTAAGGTCAAGATAGCTGGCGTCAGCATAGTCAAGGATGGGAAGAAGAAGCGATTGTGCAAGCGCAATCTTGGTGGCAGTCGGTAGAAAATTACGCAATCTCTTCAAAGATGCAGCAGATGCAAATAGCCTGCGGCTAACTTCCTGTAGCTGGGCAGTCCAAGAGAAGTTCTTATCTATGAATATCCCCAAGTTTTTAACTTTTTCACTGAAAGGAACAACTGAGTTGTCAAAAGAAACTTGGGGGAGAGTCGTCCAGTCGATCCTTGAGACCGTCCTAGAACTGCCTACCACCACAACCTGCGTCTTTATGGGGTTGACCACAAGTCCATACCTCTTGCTCCACTCGCATATACGGGCCAGATCACTATTAACCGTTAGGATAGCCTCAGACAGATTTCCAAGAGGAGCTCGCGAGTAAATTTGTAAATCATCTGCATAAAGATGGTAGGAAGAAGTTAGTTCGTTGGAGATTGAGTTAATAAAAACTGCGAAAAGTAAAGGGGATAGAACGCCACCCTGAGGTACACCGGCAGAAGTATTACTCCAGGAAGATAAGATTTCTCCAATGCAAATACGTTGCCGGCGGCCGAACAGATAAGTACGAAACCAGTCAATTACCGATGGAGATATGTTAAGAGAGCGTAGAATGCCAAGCAAAACATCAAAGTCAACAGTATTAAAGGCATTACTGAAATCTAGCAAAGCTAGAACCGTTAGATTACCATTTTCCATAGCTGACCTTATATCATCCGTAATGTTCAGAAGCGCTGTGGTAGTGCTATGACCAGGACGGAAGCCAGACTGGAAGGGGTTGAGGAGATTATTTTTAGAAAGGAAAGTACTTAATTGACTGTGTATTAACCGTTCAAGGACTTTGGATAGGAATGGCAAGACGGATATTGGACGGTATTCAGAAAAGGATGTGGGATTTGACTTTTTAGGTAAAGGAATTATTTGAGCATCTTTCCATGAGCATGGAAAGACACCACTAGATGCAGAGAAATTGAGGATGTGACAAATTACGGGAAGGATAACATCCAGCACAGGAACTAACATATTACGGCTGATACAGTCACTTCCAACTGCATTGGAGGTAATCGATAGTATGCTTTTCTTAACATCACATGCGGAGAACTGATCAAAAACAAATGGAGAATAAGTAGGAGTCGGAAGTGAAGAGAGATAATTCACCGCAACCAAACCATAACCCTTGTGATGGACATCCACCAGAAAGTTTTATTAAGCAAGTTGCCTTATCTGCAATCGACTTGGTCTGTGCCTAATAGTCAATTTGCTGCAGAAGACAGTTTGCACAATAAAACTTACGATGGTCGTCCCGTGGTGAGACTGGTTCAGTTAGATGGTCTGAATCACAGACTGAAATATGTCCACACTTTTCTGGTATATGCTGTAATGATCTGCATGATTCTGCTACAAGCTGGATGGGTACTATATCTATCTGACGTATAAAGCACATTATTTTCAAACAGTGTGATGAGCATGCCATTTCTTCTCTATCGTGCATGCAATAAAAACATTCTAAATATCTAACTACTTCCAATCAACATGAATCCTGAAAAAAAAAGTTTCACCCATAGCAGACTTGATAATCCGATGCGGAAACGGGTAGACTGCTCTCCGAAAAATGTAAATGATGTCTACACAAAAAAGTATTCTAACCTGTTCAAAGTCTAAGGCCACGGGAACCTTGTCCCGGATGCGTACGATGTTCCCGCCGGCAGTAGCGACCGAGTACCCGCCGCGCCCACGTCCCCGCCCCGACCCGCCGCGCCGCAGTAAACTGTCGCCCTGTGCACTCAATCTCATCGTTATTTACTAACCATTTGATTAGTTTTTGTTAGTAAAAGCTCTAATTTGAACTAAGTAATTGGTTAATTTTCTTTTTTTGGTGAAAAATGCAAGCATGATGTTTTTTTTTTTTGGTTGACTGGAGAAGGCAACAAATAGAGGGCTTTGGAGACACATTTATAAAATTTGATACAACACCAAAAAAAATTAAAAGTAAATTCTACTACAGCCAAATATTCATTTTTTAAACTACTTCACACTTATATTGGACTTACCTGAGCGAGTTTCTTATTGAGTATGGTAACAGGTGACTTTCCTTCACTTTGACCTGATGGTCTCTGTATTGTACGTTGTATGATCTTTTGTCCTGATGGAGTTATAATAGTCTTCTCTGTCACCTGCTGTCCTCCCGAACCATAAGTTTTCTTTATCTATTTAAAACAATTATGTATACCATCATTTTCGTGTTTGTCAGGTTGGGGTAACCTAATGTCAGAGTTTTTATGCCGCTCATAGGCCTCTGACTTGGCTTATTATGTGTACCAAAACATGGATATTGAAGTTACAGAAAACCTTTATAATATCTGGAAAGTAAAAACAATCGAGCTACTAATGTTACCTGTGATGTCATAGGCGTGCGGATTGGCGAAGTCTTTTTGGTTTCCTCTAACTTTTTCTGAAAAAACACAGTACTGTTAAAACTTCTCACTTCTATGAAACAACATAGTTGCACACAATATTGGAACAAGTAATACCTGTTTAGCAGCTAATATTTGTTTCCGAATCACGTCCTGATCTATGTTTAGACCAGGTCCTAATTTGCCAGGTGAATCAATCTTCATAATTCCTGAGCTCTTCGACATTATATAAACACCTGGTAAAAAAAGATTAATTATGATACAAGGGGTAAGTATGATCAGCAAAGCCAGCACATACAACGCTGTTACAAACATAGCATGTCATTCCAAACAATCAAATACCTGTAGTAAGGTTAGGCATATGTTTAGGGTCAACTTTAATGACGCCCTTAATGTTCGGCATGCCCTTCCCAGCGAGGCCGAGAGATTTCACCAGCTCAGGGTCCAGAGTGGACTTGGGCGATGTTTGACCATTCAGCAATTTCTTGTCAGCTGAAATGTTTACTATATTTATTATTATCAGTACTGGGCCTTGCTATTTGTTCAAAATATATTAAAAGCACCTACATCCTCAACATTTACTAGAACCCAAAGTGCTAAGCAATAAGAAATAACAATAGACTAGTTTATAACAATGAGTGTGCTAGCTGTTTATGGTCAAGTTGCTACCTTTGGTGGAGTCAGGATCGGAGTAGTCCTCATCTTCACTGGAGAGTTCCTTCTTCACTTTCTTGGCAGCAGGCTCACCGTCCTCCGCGCCGCACCACGCCTTCACCTGGTCCAGAGCGCGGACCTTGCTGGTGCGTTGTAGACGACTGTATCCACAAACAGTTAACATATAAAGTGTGCTTGCGAATCTTTGCGTTAACATTTAAGATCCTGATTCTCCCTTTTAAAATTGCTTAGTATTCTGGAAGGGAGAAATTACAAATAACTTGAAACATGTTACTATTCTTACCCAGATGGTGTAACGGCAGGGCTCTCCGATTTCTTGACCACTTGCTTTACAACTTGAGGCAATGGCGTGCTTATCTGTTTCACCTAAAAAAGAAAGAAAATATAATTTAAGGGGGGGCATTTCAATTGTAAAGTATCTCGTCTATCTGTTAAAAATCTACAACATAACAGGTGAAGAGATTTCGGCATTTGGCACACAGATAGACAATGACCTGGATTATGATGACATAGGATCACAGTATGAAGATCATATAGGTGAAAGCACAGACAAAACCTACATGTAATATAAACTGTGAATTCATATCCTTAGGTCACATAATGCTTTAAAGGTTCATTATAATTATAAGAATATTGACCTGTACTGGATGTTGTTGCTGCTGCTGTTGCGCCCGCAGAGCCTTCAGTTCCTTCTGCCGCGCCAGTTGCTTCTCGAACGCTTCCAACAGATGTTTGCAAGTCTCCATGTTTTCTACAGGCTCCCATGTGTTCTGTTCACTGCAATTATTGTAATAGTTTCGATTAGAGAATACTAGAATAAGCAAATATTTAATCATGTTTCATAAAACATAAGCTGCTGTAAAGTGAATGGTCCGAAGAGAAGACTTTTTTAACTGACGAAAAAAACATGGAGTTTCTCAATTTGACCCATATATTTTTTCGGTTTAATTGCATGGATATAGAGCTCTTTCTGACGGGTTCAAGCCAATTCTTCGTTGATAAGGATGTTCACTCATTGAACTAACATTCACATTAGCTTGGATATAATTATAATAAATATGTGTAACCAGGAGAAAAGAGTCTGAATTTACACAAGACACGATATACAAATGTGATTGTTTTAGACTAGTTTGATTAATGTCAAAAAAATCTTGGTAAAATTGGTGCACTACTTACTGGGGATATCCCTCCCACTTGAGCAAGTATTCATACTGCTTCCCACGCGGGTTAAACCGCTTGGCTAAGATCTTCTCCACAACATACTCTCCGGCTTCAGTAGGGTCGCCCTGTCGTTCTGTTCGACGCGCGATTCTTTCTTCAGGTGGCACCCGCTCTTGAGCATTGCGGACAGATTCGTTCAACTCCTAACAATAAGAAGAACATGTGAAAATGATATCAAGTATGTGTAGCATTACGAAGAGCCATACAGACAAAGGGAAGCAGTAAGCTGTTATGTGTGTGACTGTGCATGTATGTCATTTATGTCAGTAAGCAGTTTTTTTTATCTTAATTTAAGCAATGAAGTTTGCTACTAATTTTGAAGTGCACACCAATTGTTAGGGCTATATATATCTGTAGCCTATAAATATAAAAATAAATTATCCAAATTAATGAAAAAAGTGTAAGTACCTTAACTTTGTTAGTATTTTGTGGTACTGGTACTTTATGGACTTTGAGTCCAGGGCTAGCCTTAACAATATCATCACTTTCCTCCCCAGAGGGCTGTGTTTCAGAGTCCTCCTGTAAGAGTGAGTTAGAAATGAGGGTTAGGAGAAATGAAATGAACAGAGGTTTAAAATGAACACACTATAGCAAAACATACCGTCTTGACCAACTTCCTTGGTCTGCCACGTTTCTTCACTTCTTGCTGAACTGGTATTTGAACAGGTACCAGTTGATCTTCAGTCTTTAGTTCCATCTGTATGAAAAATTTAATAAAATAAAATGAAAAATCCTGCATGTCCTTGGAACAGTATAAGATTTGTTGATGGAGATAATAGTAAATTTAAAAAAAATCTAATAACTTACGACTTTAGCATGTGCAAATTTGGACAAGGCCTGGACATTTGATCCAGCAGTGATCCAGGCAGTCCGCTGAGCCTCTGCCATCCGACACCATTGCTGGTAAAGCTTCCAGCTATTGTCTGTGTTCACAGTAGACCCATCTCGAACTGATGAGCATTTCCACAGCAGGAAAGCCCAGACCTGGGCTTTACTTTCATTCTGTGTATGAAAATAGTAACTAATACAATGTGTGATAATGGCATCTATTGTGGATAATAACACCCTCGAAAATAATCCATTCTCAAAATGATAATAAAAAGATAGTCTCAAGGTTTGTAACAAAAGAATTGTATATTGCAAAAAGACATGTATAAAATCATAGAAGCAAGTATGGAACTAAAAACCCGGAATAGTGTAACTGTAAGGCCAGGCTGCAAACGCGGGCGCAGGGCGGGCGCGGCGCGACGCACTCAAACGTATGAAGTTCATTTGAGCGTCCATAGTGGGCACGCGGGCGCGATAAGCGGCGCGGACTACTTTCCGCGAGGCGCGCGCTGGCAACTCGCGCCATAGCTTGTTCATACAAGTGGCCGCAGTGAGTGCGCGAGCGGCAAGCGACAAACCGTGCGAGAGCGGGAATCTCAAACTAGTTCGAGCTGAACACGCGCGTTGTTGTGATGGTGACTTCACAATTAAATCGGTCGGCACGGTTGGCGCAGTGGCTGAGCGATTGGACTGCTGCGCTGCGTGTCGCGGGTTCGATCCCCGCACGGAACAAATATTTGTATAGCCTACAGATAGTTGTTCCGGGTCTGGGTATTTGTGTATGTGAGTTTAAATGTTTGTGAACGCACCCATGATACAGGAGAAATTCCTAGTGTGGGGCAATGTTTTTTAAAAGAACTAAAAAAAAAAAAAATTTTGAAGAATTAATAAGTGCTATTCAAGCACGACCTGCACTATGAATGTCGAAACATCCTCAATACAAAAATTGAAATAAAAATTGCTTTTGCAATCTTTCATACAGTGTGTCCTTCATTATCTCTGGTTAAATTACTTTTATTAATTTCATCTTTCACTTTAGCATTTGCCATATAAAGTTAGAATTTTCCAGTAAAAACCAGTCTTCTTCATCCATATTATATTTTGATAAACACTGGACACGACAACGCTCGGAACGAAGCCACGGTCGACTGCGGACAGGCACAATCGCGCGCGTTCCCGCACCCGCGCCGCTCCCCGCTGCCAGTGTGGCCAAGCACTAATGAAAGTCTTGGGGCAATAACACAATAGAAACAACCCATGTCTGGTTGAATGATGTTCTGAATCGGAGTTACTCCCATTTCTTCATACTCTTACGGATATGTAACATATCACCTATCTTATAATTTCATTATTATTATATTTCTTACATCACTTAATAATAATATGTAACATTCACAACTTATGTTGTAATGTAAACTATTAAAGTTAGAAAACATCTACTTTATTGAACCCAAAACTTTTCATAGTTTTTTTACATTATTGCAATTTATATGGATATCATGTCAGTGTTATCCCGTAGAGCAATACTTTTTGTGTAACATACTTGTAAACTCACACTATCTCTTACAGGAGATTTTCCTGTGCAGTTGTTTGCATCTTTATGTTCCTTAAACTCTTCAACAAAGTGGAACGCTGAGTGGCACAGGCCACAGACTAGAACATCCAACGTTGCCATTTGTTCATGAGCCTCTGAAATACAAGAATAAAAAACATTTTTGAATATTGTTTACTAATCATCAACATTATTTTATCTAAAGTTCATCCACAGCTGAACATGTCTCTTCCATAATATGAGCAGCGAGTACTGATTGGCAATATGGCAATGCGGTAATGCATTCAATGGATTGCTATCTATGCAGACCATCATCACATGCAGATAACAGTTTCTTTTTTTCATAAAAGTCAATTTGTTCCATCATTTAAGGTTGCAGATAAGTGTTGATATGCTTGATACTACACCAATAATGTTGTAAAAGCTTTCCTCAGGTTAAAAAATAACACACAGGAGGCCTACCACAACATTATGTCCAAAACTTTGAGTTGGATGCAACTACAACTATGGTTTTAACTGTGGTACAGAAGACAAGCCGTCTAAGTATTTTTGTTAAAAAAGAAAAGATTACCTTTCAAAGCTGTTGGATTTTTGGTCAATTCATCCGGATTTCCCGCCGGTACCTCCTCCGGTGGCGTCTCGCCTTCCTCAACTGAAGTCATTGTTGCTTTTCGGGTTAACCTACAAATTAAACGAGACTTACAATATCCAGCTACAATCAACAGGATCATACATTCACATCTGGAGTCCAAAATACATTCTCAGATAACCTTAGCACCGGTAGATTCCCGCCAACTTACGTTTTACAAATATTAAATATGTAACAGGCATTACGTGTTGTATTAATAAAGAAGAAACACTATACACTAACACAAACTGCGTCGAAAGTACACAATGAGCCTTTTATTCCTTTAAAAAATATAATAATTGTAGTCCCATGACACAAATCAACGCTCATTGAATTACACTGCCATCGTAGCGATAAAATTAGATGCTTCTGTCTGTCCTATTATCTAAGTAAACATGCATTAATCTAAAACATTAACTTATTTCAATTTACATAGATTTTAAATATTATCACGATCAAGACAATGTCACTTACTAAAACAATATTTTTTTCTAATTTACTGAAACTTTTCAGACAATGCAACGCAAAACGGAACAAATCACATCAACAATCGAATGTTTAATGAGGATAAAAAACGTTTCGCCGACACGCTTATGCTGCCACCTAGTGATCGCCGACATTTTTTTGTTTTCAATATCTCATTTTAAAATACCAGCCAATCCCGATGTAGAATGACAAGCTAAAAACCAATCAGCGTGTAACATCATTTTTAGCATGCTGTAACATACCTGCAGTTTCGTGTACGCCACTTTATTTGGCCGACATTTATGTTTTACCATCATGTTTGACCGACATTCCTTTGATTCTGTGAATAATTCTATAATAATTTCAATTTTACAGTGTTATTACTTACAACTCCCTCAATTACTTCAATACTATGTAATGCTTGTAATAAATACCTAGTAAAAGTGTACCTACACTATCTTAATTTCGATAGAATTATTTCTTTTTAGGTTTTTGATTGAACTAGGATTGGCCAAATACCATCCAAATAGGTAGGTACCCAAAATGCCACTTTTACCCGACTACGGTAAAGTCAAGAAGAAGGGTTAGGCTGCTATTTGATCTGAGGGTTAGGTTGGGGTTAGGTTAATCAAATAGCATTTTAAATAGATCTATGCCTTCACACCCTTCACACGATTTTTATTCCAGAGAAACCTTGCGTAATAAAATTTTACCAATTTTCATACATCGCTATTTTGTGGATCAGATGTACGAACTTTGGCTATGTAGTATTTTTTTAGAAAGAAATTTGCCATGAATTAAAAACGGTACCTACCTATCTGATCATCTGATGTGATTGTATAGGTAGGTAGGTATTTAGGTACCTACCTACGTAGTACATTACACAGCTGCTATTACCTTACAGCATTTTAGCCTTCTAACATTCAACCTTAGAGCAAGCTTTAATGATCCGTTGGATAATCCACAGAAGAGATAAAAGAGGTTAGAAAGGAAATAGTTCCTGATTTGTATTAGAACGCGTGTCGCCGCTTGTCTCCCACTCTCTGTAACCACTACATGCAAGACGCTAATAAGTACGCGAATTATGCACACAAATAAACCGCACTCACTTAGATCGCGAGCTTGCTACTGGTTGTCACACTAGCGCAAACATTGCGTTTGACGTACACTCACACTTGCGTATATTTCTCATACATGTTACGGTGACCAAAAGGTCGATAATGTATATCGATAAAATTACTTGAGTTTTGTTACTTTAAGTTTTGCAGTTTTTGCTTTAATTTCGGGACGGGACAGAAAGAAAGAAAATAAGAAAGCAAAAATATTTATTGGTCTCTCACACATAAAAAATTAAAGATAAAAAGTAAACAGAAAAGAATTTTTTCAAATATTGAACATTAAGTACTTGAAATTCAATTTCAATTCAGATTTTATTATTGTCTTGAAATAAAACGTATTTATTAAGTAGCAATAGCATGCGCTTGCTATCTTTCAAATTCGAATTTTTCAGAATAAAATGCAATCTCACACTAATATTTTTCTATAATAGCTTTAGTCAGGTCTGTAACATATCTGGATCTGTTGGAAACCTAAAAATAAAATTTAAAATGTATGTTTCGATTTATAAATGGCTAACCTCAAAACAAATTTTAGATGAAAAACAATCAATAAACAATAATAAGGTATTGATAGTATGGGATAAACAAAAGTTATTTTAATCATAACATAATAATCATTTGAATGCATTCACACATACTAAATATCGACATTATGGACAACTTGGTACAACACTATCGAAACGCAAAGAGTAGGCAGAATTTAAGCTTTGGCTCGTCGCACGCGACGTTCGCAGTGAACGAAATGCATTGCGCAATCGCCCACGTAGTACAAGATGGTACCCACGTATTGCAAGCAATGTACATAATTTCGTTTCTGCTTGCGATTGTATCATTTTTGTCTGCGAACTACATAATACTATTGTATTAATTACAAATATCACTTGTATTTTAAGGTTTTTAGACATACCGATGAAGAGAAATCCCTTCTCGAGCCACACTGCACACCTGGCTTCTTTTCCGACACGTAATAATCGCGCAACACGGCATAATTCTTTTTTTTTCGCGGAGCTCCGTTCGCTGTCACAATATGAGCGCGATTGTTGGTCAGTAAATCAAATTTTGTCGACATATGATCGTCTGATCATATAAGCGGCGCGCGTGCCCCGCCCACATGGCCTTTCTAACCTCTTTTATCTCTTCTGTGGGATAATCCCTACTCTATGCGGCGGCGCCTGTTCTCAGGGATGCGAAGCATAATTCCGTCAAAAAAGACTAAAAAGAGAAGCGACGACAGGAGGCAGCCTTGGTGGATACCCGCGTGAACTGGTATACGTCATCCGAGATGAGGCCGTCTTAGAAAAAATAATACTTAAGAATACTTCTTGTAAATAGGTACCCTCCAACCATATTTTCGTCGGCACTCCAATTTCCAGTAAACGAGACCAGATGCTAGACCTTTTCGAAGTCGACAAAAGTTGTTGTTTGTATCTCAAGTTTGTATGATATGGAGAGTGTTGATCTGGTCCGTACATGAGCGGTTCGAGCGGAAACCAGCCTGTTCCCTGCGTAGACGAGGATCCACGGCCATCGACAGTATATCCAGGATGATCTTGCAGAAAACCTTCGAAGGAATCGAGAGCAGTGTAATACCTCTCCAGTTATCGCAATGGCTAAGATCACCCTTCTTAGGAACACTTATGTTGAGACCTTTGTTCCAATCATCCGGGAGCTCTTCGGCGGTTCAGATCTTTTCGATAAGAGGCGTCAGCACGTCGACGGCGGAAGATAATTCGGCTTGCAATATAATTTCCGCCGTTATTAGGTCGAGTCCTGGTGCTTTGCCTGTCTTCAAAGAGCGGACTACTTCCGCAACTTCAGTGGCTGTCGGTGGTTCCGTGATGTTTAGAAGCCGGGATGGTGGGGAACTAACTTGCAGCGAGTCGGGCGGCGATGTACCTAGCTGACAAACGGAAGACCTCCTCAAAGTGCTGACGCCAGCGGAGCAGCTACCCTTCTGATGTCACAATAGCTTTGGGCTTCAGCGGCTTCTGCTTTGACCTGCTGTTTCCTTCGGGGTTTTAGTCGCTTTATATAGTACCTACCTTCAATTTGTCGGTGTTTGCAGCTTTTTGAGCACGATCAGCAATAAGTACCTAGGTACTATCAGTCCACTACCTCCTGTCTTATTACTAGGTAAGTACTGCTTCCTATCAATAAGGAAATCGGTTAATTAACGACGGAGATACCCGATAACAAATAGGTAGTTATCCAAAAAAACGTACCTAAAAAGATGAATTGAGAACCTCCTCCTTTTTGGAAGTAGGTTAATAATAATTTAGAATGCATTTCGGAGAAAATTGATTACCTATTATTTATCATATACATTACCGTTATTACGTTAGGTATGTACATGAATCGCTGTGATTTTAAAGTCATGCACACACAAAATACTACCGGGCCATAAGAATAGAAATAATTGCAACATTTTTTTTTTAGTGTGAAAACGCATCAAATGATTCCTCCCGCTCAGGGCGGAGCGGAAGGAAGTGTCAGACTATTCTACTTCCAAAAAACCACCTATGTTACTTCTTGCGTAGGTATTTCTTTCTATAAAGCCGCTCGACAGAAAAAAAAAAACATTACGCAGTTCGAAAGTCGATGTTTCTTTCACCGCGCTCTAGCGCAGTCGTACAACTCGTAACATTTCGTACAATTTTATTTTAGCGCTTGCTAGAAACCTTCGATTTCGCCCAAAAACTCCCGATGCCAAAGGTTTAACCGACGGCGGTTATTTTGCCCGAATATTGTCGTACCGTCGGCTTTGGTAGGTACTGCTACCTCACTACCTGGCTTCGGTTGGTCGGTGGAGAACATAAATTATAGAACTGCGTTAGGTTAGAATGAGTAAAAATGAAAACCAATATTACAAAAGAGTTGAGATAGGTACTTTTATTTTTCGAAGCTAGCAAAAGATTCTAGCCCGTTTATTCCCGTTGTCCCCGTATGCCATATCCCCGTCACGGGGACAGCGGGACGTGATTAAATTTATTTCCCGTTGTCCCCCTTACGTACATTCGGCTAACGGGGGAAGTCTTGCAATTTCATAGAATCATAGGTTTTACCGGCCAAACCTCACTTACAAAAGGATCGGAACAACGCAAAATGCAAACAAATTATGATAATTTCACATGGAGTTCTGGATTTGGCCCAGTTGTATTGCAATATAATTATCTGCGTATCCTATTATAGCTGTCGTGGTTCGCAGTTCGTGCATAATAACATGAGACTGCATGAGACAACATTCGATCGTGGCCGCGTGTGGCTGAGTTAGCGTCATGGTCGGCTAGTTAGATTTAGAACTCAACGTCAACTATTTTGTATGGTGGTCAATTATTATTATATCTAGATGCCGATGCTAAAATGTACAACAATACGCATCATGTAACTCAAAACGAATGTATATGTATGTTTGTAATAAACTATGCGATGCGCCACCGGCCACACTCGGCCAGTCGGCCCATAGTCGGCCACACACTCGATGACTCGATCACTCGCCGAAGATCAAAATTATTTCGGAGTATTTGTAGGGTAGTGCCAACCATAGTTGCTTAGAATGTTTAGTCGATTTTTTTTCCAATTAGTCGATTATTTATGAAAAACATTAGGAAATTTATTGTTCATCATAAACTATTTTATTTAAAATCCTTAGACAATAAAAGAATTAAAAAAAATATATAAACAATTTTATTCGTTTATCTTGTTGTATTACAACTTTCAATCAAATCAATAGAAATGTAAGTTTTTTAATTAAATAGGCATCATTCTATAAATTATTGATTCCTATAAAACACGTTAGCTTCGTTTCAAGTTAAAATTTATTATAAAAGAGACCAGTGTGTAGTCGATTATAATCATAAATTAGTAATAAATTGAAGCCTGGTGAGCGTCATTTTGACCTCTATTTTTTAGTTTTTTTATTTCATCTGTGAACACTAATCACCTATCACTTCGTGGGACGCTTCGCGCCGTATAATTTATTTTTTCGTATGATTTCTTAGTATTTTTCACTGAAGAACAACGATATTTCGTCCCTGTGATAAAGAATCCGAGGCAATCGCTTTCTGACTGTTCTTGTGTTTTAGTTTTTGGAAATGTCGGGAATAGCGAGTGCACGTTTAGCTGAAGAAAGAAAAGCCTGGCGCAAGGACCATCCCTTTGTAAGCGACATGATTTTTGTTGTGGATTGTCCACTTGTTTGTTTAGTAGTAAGTACGTGATCAAGAGCATTTTGTGTTTCAGGGCTTTGTTGCCAGGCCTATGAAAAATCCAGATGGATCTTTAAATCTCATGACATGGGAATGTGCGATTCCTGGCAAAAAGGGGGTTAGTATTTCTAGAACTTTGCGAATCGGCATTTTATCATTAGAACTAGTACTGGTTCATTGTTTTCATAGCATTTCTAATGATAATGGATATAAATGATAAAAGAAAGTTCCTTAAAAATTACTTTTACTCTTGCAGACACCATGGGAGGGAGGTCTATATAAACTGCGAATGATTTTCAAAGATGACTATCCATCTAGTCCACCCAAGTGCAAATTTGAACCTCCACTTTTCCATCCTAATGTGTATCCATCAGGCACTGTGTGCCTTTCACTACTAGATGAGGAAAAAGATTGGCGTCCCGCAATCACAATCAAACAGATCCTCCTTGGTATTCAGGATCTCCTAAATGAACCTAATGTTAAGGATCCGGCACAGGCTGAAGCCTACACTATCTACTGGTTAGTAAACACATTAAAATATATTGTTAACTTAGAATTATTCAATAGAAACTTATGTTGTTTTAATAAACATTGTTGTAACCTCAAGTATTTTATTTCTTTTACAGTCAAAATCGATTAGAATATGACAAAAGAGTTCGAGCACAAGCACGTGCCATGGCAGCGACAGAGTGACGCAGATTACATCAGATATCAATACACTATAATGAGCTACTTACCATCACCTAGCTTTGAAGCAGAAAGCTATTCATAAAAATAAGAATAATCCTTTTTGCAGTAATTTGTACTATAGTAGAAGTTGAATCAGAAAGCAATCAAAGAAATTCTTTGGTAAGGATATTGGTCTGGATCATCTTTCTATGTAAAATATGCATCAGCTTTGTGCCACAAAGCCAGGCAAGTTAGTTCATGTCAGTGATATTGTTGAAATGTTCAATGACTTCAAGTATTATGAATTATCTATGAATAATTCAACAGTACATCTGATTTTAATAATATAGAGATTCCAATAAAAATAAAGCCATTTGTTCTAATTGCTGTTCACATTCTAGAATTAATGGTAACTCTTAAGGCTCATTTTATTTTATTTATTATTGTAAACTATCTGCATTGATTAAACACTAAATATAATGGTTATTAGTATTGCTTAGGTGAGTGTCAGCCATCTTGTTATAAAATCTCATGACTTGATTTGCGCATAGAAGTTTTGTGATGATCTACACTATTTTAAACTATTTTTGTATTTTTATGTTAGTGAAACCCAGTAATAAATTTCTCAAAAGTATCTGTAAATAAAAGACTTGTCAATTAACTACCATGTGAAATGTTAGAAATCCTTAAAGATTGTGATCATGGATGGAGATTCAGTCAATTTCAGTAGTATATGCCATGGGTTTTGTTTATTAAAATGATGAGAAGGCTTAGGTTACACTAGCTGTGCAGTGGCTACAGTACCTACCATGATTTAAAAAAAATATAAATTTTAATGTGCCCATAATATGCTACAAAAACGGTTTGAATTGTGAATTCATCCCTCAAATATCAACTTAATGTACTCAGTACATCAAGCAATTGTGCAGGATTCAAAATCTGCTTATGAGTTTATTTATCTTTCTTTATTTTTCTTAGAAGAGATATCACTTGTGGTTGTTTAGGCGCTGGAAGGTGTGTAAGGGCGCCGTTGTGGCATAATTGAAAATATTTTTTACTAGCGATCCGCCCCGGCTTCGCACGGGTGCAAATGGATGTTAATACACATATTATAAACCTTCCTCTTGAATCACTATCTATTAAAAAAAACCGCATCAAAATCCGTTGCGTAGTTTTAAAGATTTAAGCATACAAAGGGACATAGGGACAGAGAAAGCGACTTTGTTTTATACTATTTAATGATTAAAAATCCTTGACCTTGTTGAAGGTGAATTTTGAAGTCATCCTTTACACAGTTCATCCATCGTGTCTTTGGTCTTCCTCTGGTCTTTTAGCAAATGTAAGGAAAATTTTGCACATTCATGCTCAAAATTTTCTAGAGATGAAACGGATATCCGGTATCCAGCCTTGTTTTCACTATATCCGGCCGGATACCGGATAGTAATACAGTATCCGGCCGGATACCGGATAGTAAAATTTAAAAAAAGTATTGCCATTTAAATCAAAATATTGCCGTATTGGCGATCGTGTTTTTGATGATGACATTTCTTGTTAATCTATCAGAATTCAAACATAAAATCACGACGACAAGTGATAAACAATGAAATACTTAACAAGAAACGAACTGAGAAACAAACACAAACTGACACGCGCCATAACACTCGAACGCCTCCGAGTCGACCCGATCTCCGCTTACGTGCGACCCGAATGCGCCTGAATATTTCCGATCTCGTTCACCGCGCCAATATTCAAATCAAACTGATCGCGTCAACGCAATAAAGGACCGAATATCCGGCCCTCCGGCCTAGTAGCTAGCCGAATATCCAGTATCCGGCCCAAACTACTATCCGTTTCATCTCTGAAATTTTCCTTATACTCATTCCTCAGCATCATATTATGCCCGTATCGGGACAACTTTCATAAAGTCTGAAAATGGTGCAGTTAACTGAAAAAATCAAAATATTATATTTCACATGGGCACATAGAAAACGTCGACAAAAAAAAAAGATCCATGAAAATAAGATGATTCATGAGAATCATGAGTTTCTAAATCAGATGAGATGATGTATTTTTTGTCTCCAAGACAAATATGCAAAAAGATCGCTAGCAAAAAAGCAATCAGAGGTCTATGTGTGTAGCAGTGTAGACGATCGTTGCGGACGTAAAATGGGGCTCCTGGGATTTTACGTGGGAAACTGTTTTGGAGGGTCTGCATCCTATGAATATACCAAGACTTGGTGTGTGCAAACACGACACAAGTCTTATTAGAGTCATGACAGGCTGCGGGTTGGTCACAAAGATACCGCGGCCTCGACATAAAGGGCTAAGAAGGAATATGGGTGGTTTTTAGTCAGTAGAAGTCTGACACTCCCTTTCGCTCTGCCCAAGAGCGGGAGGGGTTATTTGATGATTTTCCACCCACCCCCAAAAAATAAAAGTTATGAATTCATGATGGTACGTGTACGGATCACCGTGGTATAGAAGCGCAGCTTGTAGCTGAGTGATAACTTGCTCTCTGCCGTTATATATTATGAAAAAAGAGAAGTCCAGTCCATGAAGTCAGTTCAGTCTGAACTGACTGACTGATTGACTTCTCAACGCCAAGCCCAAACCCTTGGACCTAGAAAACGGAAATTTTGCACAGAGGTTCCCTTTATAATGTAGACAAGGAATAAGGAAGGATTTTTCGAAATTCAACCCAGGAGTTAAAAAGGGGATGAAAGTTTGTATGAAAAATGAGGCCACCCCACTCTCCCCACTGCTCGAGCCGGTCTATATAAACGAGCGTTCGGCGTGGAGGGGATCATTCTTGTCGCAGGCTTGGCCCGGTGCACATGAAAAATGGTAATTTCCACGCGGGCGAAGCCGCTGGAAAAAGCTAGTCAAGAAATGAAGCCTACTCACAGGCACAGCAAGGGCAGCCAGGCTACGAGGTGCTTTGATATGTTTCTCGAAAGTGAGGTGGTGGTCGGGTGGTCGGGCTAGCGCATTGAGTTATAATGTACTTCGTACTACATTTTATCTCAATGGGCTAGCGTTTCCCAAGGGATCGGCTTACCGTACATAGTTATCGGGCTGAGGGACCCGAACGTTACGTGTAGCGCACGGTTATATAACAATTCCCAATACGCGAAATGGCTATCAAAGCCTTGCAAAAAAAATAGTGAATTGTAGCACGTGTTTCAACATTATATAGAATTGAAAATCCTCATTTGCTGCATCTGCCAATGTGACGATAATGGGTTACGTGGCGCAGGTTATATAACAAAACCAGAAAACCACCATAAAAAATATATTTAAACGAATTGATTGGGGTACGTTTACAAAATCACACACTCAGTAAGGTTTTCCTGTGGGTGCACTTTACTGCCCTGATAGCTGGCGCGGCGATGACCGCAGCGAGGTGCCACGCTGGATGTCAGGGGTGTAGGCCGACAGGTGGTCGCGTCGACCCGTGGTGAGCTCGGCGAGGCCCACGTGGCAAGAATGGCCGACGTGGGAAGTCCGATACGGCGCGCACGACAGGTACCAATACGGGCCCCTGTGGTGCAGGCGCGCAGAGAGTTGGTGGGCGTTGCTCCAACCGTAACTGGATGTTCCTCCAACGGGAGCCTGGGATATCATCACGAAAAGGTGAGTGTAGTTTTTTTGCGAAAACTACTTACCACTGCATCATAGTGCGTACAGACCGGCCAGATTGCAGCAACGAAGGTTAACGAAACCCGTTCGTTGGCGTTCGTTTGGCCGGTCTGTACAGGCCTTGAGAGGGCGCCGAGCGCAGGCAGCGCCTCCAATCGTGTTTTATTATATTTCTCAACAATTAGACAAAATTGCAAAAAACCCTGGCCGTTAATCTGTAGATATTATTATAGTATGTGTTTTTAAAACACATGCTTTAAGAATAACTAGTAGAATAGTAGAATTCAAGTAGTTGATTCATAAACAGTTAACGTTACTTCGATGACTGGAAATCAACAACGGTTGATTCAACTAGTTCGTTGCTTCAACACTCATCCCTATTCTAGTCCCCGTAACTGGCAACCACAGAGTATTAAAGTATAAATAATAAAAAGGAACTGGCAACTCTGCTGTCAGACTGTCAGTGTCAAAATTGTTTGTCCTTTCCAATATTTTTAATTTTTTACTGCGAAAGTTATTTGATCAGAATTATTAAGTATTATTATTATAATTATTAATTTGTTGTTGTTACGTGCAGATATTGAATTGATTTTCGTATCATTCAAAATGGCCGATGACGATCAAGATTCCAAAGAATACCGGTGGGAGACAGGTTATGAGAAAACTTGGTAAGTTTCAGTAATTTTTGAGTGATATCTGAGTTATTTTCATGATTTATCCGCCCCTAAGACGACCTACTGACCGATTTATGTCCTTTTCTATATTATGTCTTGAAAACTCAAAAGACATTTAAATATTTTAACCCGTCATATCAACATTGCAAACTTTTATTTGTAAACTTGTCGTTTCTTGTTTAGGGAGGCTATCAAAGAGGATGAGGATGGTTTGGTGGAAGGCTTGGTGGCTGAGTTCGCGCAGAAAGCGGCGCGGAAGGCTGTCGTGGCTCGGCGAGGTCCTGTGAGGCTGGGCATGATGAGGCATGTCCTTGTGGCAGTAGACTGTTCTGAAGCTATGAACTCACAGGATCTGAAGCCATCTAGGTTTCTTTGCACACTTAAGGTGGGTTAACATTCTTTCTGTTTTGTAATAGAGTAACCCTTTTCTTGTCTACTGATTGTTTATCACAACCAATAAACGGTCACTAGATTAGAAAAATATGCCAAATCTGAATAAAATTGTAAAACCAATCTTAACTCATGCATGCATATGGTCATTAATTGTGACAAACTTGTGTTGTTATGTTATTAGCCTATATTGTCCCACTGCAGGGCAAAGTCCTCCCTTCCCTCTTTTCACTTTTAGAAATTTAGGTAACCTTGTAGTGAAGCATATTTACATATTTCAGCTACTAGAAAAGTTTATAGAAGAGTACTTTGATCAGAATCCTTTAAGTCAACTTGGCTTAGTTTTGATGAAGAATAAGAGAGCAGAAAGGCTTACAGAGCTTTCCGGGAATGTCAGAAAACATATCAAGTCTTTACAGGGGTATGTGAAAATCAATTTCAGTTGTGATGAATTATTAAAAAGAAATATATATATAAAGTTTGTTATACAAACAGTTTAGTATTGTATATATGAGCATGAGAAATAATAGTATGGTATCAACCCCAACTTACACATCCACGGTGGGATGACCACACACTTTTTGGACAGCAAATACCAACCAAGGTGTCTCTGTTCCCCGTCGCGGCTGTGCCTTATCCGAAAGAGATACAGCAGCCTCGGCACAAGAACTACGAAGGAACATAGGTGGTTTTTATTCAGTAGAAATCTGACACTCGCTATCGCTCTGCCCAAAGCGGGAGGAGTCATTTGATGATATCCCACACCACAAAAGAAAGGTGCCTCTGTTGACAGCTGAAGTTGACTCTGTTAATAGTGAAATGGTGTTTGTCTGTTTGACGCCTTACTATAATAATGTTTGCTGGGCGCTACAACAATGATATAAGTTTTTAAACTTATATCATATACTTATATCATCTTACTTAACTTACTATCAACATGTTCGGAAGCAACTGGTACTGCAGTGCAGTAGTTGCTTTTGCCACCAGTAGCAGTTACCTCTGTTGACGGCAAATTGCTGCTTATCTGTTTGAAAGGTTTGAAACCTCAAAGATATGGGCTCTAACATATTGGCTTGCATTCTTAGCTGCCACGGCTTGTTTGAATTATTATTTTATTTTTGACTTTACTGTGAATACTGTCTTATCGTGCACATCTTGCTACATCGTTCTCACATAGTATACCATCTCAAGTTATTATGCCTTATTATTGTGACTAGCTTTGTTTTATGTAGTTTGTCTGACATTCAATAGTGCCTGTAATGGTTTCATTGAAATAAATGCTTTAACTTTGGGAGAACGTAAAGGCTGAAAAGGTTAAGTAAGTAATAGAAACTTCATGAGAATTACTCAGCCATCTTTCTTTCTTTCCACAGCTTAAAAGACATGGTTCTCACTGGAGAGCCGTCATTGCAAAACACCCTGGAGTTTGCTGGACGTGTCCTTAAACCTCTACCTGCACATGCCTCTAGAGAACTTTTGGTGTTGTTTGCATCACTCACTACTTGTGATCCGGGTGATATTAATACTACCATTCAGGTGAGGAAAAACTGTTATGTATTATTAGTTTTGCTACTGTTGTATTCATTGTAGTTTTTCTTTTCAATAAGCCCTTTTGTTAAATGTTCATAAAAGCTTTCTTTTTGTAGACACTAAAAACAGAAGGAATAAGATGTTCAGTAATTGGTTTGGCAGCAGAAGTGAGAATCTGCAAGAAGCTATGTCAAGACACAGGTGGAGACTATGGTGTAAGTATAGTACAGAATATTAATATTGAAGAAAAAAAAATGAAAGAAAGAGAAACAAAAAGCAATAGATTTTGCTCTAGCAGAAATAAGTCACTGACATAAAATGCACACCCCTTAGACTCAGCTGTTTATATTGGTTTAGGCCCTAGACCATTTCCAAACCACTAATTTACCTAGAGCCTAGTGCATGTAATTTTGAACAAACATTAGGAAAAAGAAGATTTAAAAAAATAAAAACTGAGGCTTTGTTATTATTGCTGAAGGAAAAGTCCAACAAACATATTACTTGGTCTACTTATAAGAAGAACCTATTCTGTATACAGGTCGTTCTAGACGATGTCCACTACCGCACCTTACTGCTGGACTCGACCAGCCCACCACCTCGAGCGCGGGCGCTGGACGCTGGGCTCGTGAAGATGGGCTTCCCTCACTCGGCGCCACCAACTAACCAGACTGATCAGGGCACCAATGCTGACCCACCCATCACTGTTTGCATGTGGTTTGTACTCGCTTGTTTAATCAGTTATGTGTTCGTATTATCTTTTTATTTGCAACTACGGCTAATTGCAAATATGCTTAATTCACGTTTAGCCGTTTCTCGTTTTGCTCAGGTTGTAATGGGCTTAGTGTAATGTTACGTAGCCTATAAACTTCAAATATAAGATTAGCTCGTTCAAACAACTTGAGCTTCGCAATACTGGTATAGATAAGCTAGGATTAATATCCATCATAAAAGCCTCATAGCTAAATATTAACAGCAGCACAGGTCGATCTTCTCTGAGGTCTGTCTGTGAACGGGTACCTTCCATTACATACCGCGACTCCCCCCTGAATCGTAAAGCATGTATGTAGTTGTCAGGGCTGTCATTCATATATTTTTGAGTTTCATTCCAGGATTTCCAATTAGTCAATACCCGAAAAATCTTATATAAACTAGTTTTATCAAGGGGTATTTTGTTACTAAATAACTTAGTTTTACAGAATGTACAGGTAGTCAAAATGGTTTAAAAAAGTGTGATGAAAGAGTATATTTTAACGAAAATAAGATAGCTTATTTTCGTTAAATATACTAAAAAAAAAAAAAAAACGATAGCGTTTGCCTACCGAAAAATAAAATACGACCAAAATTTTCTATTTTTAGCCATCTAGAGGACGGCGAAGGTGTCGGTGGAGAGGGACACTTGTGTCCGCAGTGTCGCAGCAAGTACTGTTCGCTGCCGGCTCAGTGTCGCACCTGTGGACTGACACTCGCTTCAGCACCACATCTAGCCAGGTACTGTATAGAAAGAAAAATACTATTTTGAATAGAAGCGCTCATTATAGCACATGAAGTTTCTGCCTGAGTTTGGGTTTACCCATTAAGTGGGTGGTGACGGTCAGATAGGCAGTCTGTCAATGTAAAATACTGGTGCTCAGCTGCATACTGTTGGCCTAGAAGCCGATCCTAACATCTATGGTTGAGCAAAGGCTAAGCATAGTCTATTTTCAGGGCGTTTGATATGCTCACATTCACAATACGGGTTTATTCCCATTTGCCCCCTTCGAACGGCAAATGTCCAAACCTGAGGTGGTGTCTGGCACTAACTATAGTGGCGTTTACCACCCGGTAAATAATGGCACTTATTTAGTGTTATCTACCCCCTTCATAATAGGGGATCGGACATAAAAAAACTAATTAGTCCGTCAGATAGATTTCCAAAAATTATTGGACACGTATTTTTTCTTTTTTCACGTAAACAAAAAATGAAGACGATACAGTGCTTCGAAAACTCGTGTGACGTCATTTATGATAGTACATTTTGTACCTAGATACAAGTGACGTTTCAAGCCCCGCTCCATGATCTTTGACGCGTTTTATCTTCGTAATTTTTTATTGATTTGATAAAACAAAAAACACGTATTCAATATTTTTCGATAATCTAACTTACGGACTAAACAGAATCATAATATTAATTTGACCCAGTCCGATCCCCTATTACAGTAAGTTCGATTTCTCTAAAACAAGCCCGTTCCCAAGCTGGGTGGGTTGTTTTGGAGAAGTCGCACTTTCAAAGTTATTTGGTTTGAAAAATTTGGGTCCATCCTAAGTTATCAGGGCCAAAATTGCTGCAAATTAGGCTAAGTATCGCCCATTGCGATATTTCTCGAATTTATTATTAATTTTTACTCCATGTGCAATGGGTACCTACTTTATGAAGGGAGATGCAATACGTCACTGCAAATAAAAGTACCCTCATTGCTTGGCTATAATATAATGTTTTTTTTTCTAGGTCATACCATCATCTGTTTCCTGTTGAAGCATACGAAGAATTGCCGAATGAAGGACAAGCACCTTATTGTTTTGCATGCCTGAGGAACTTCACAGATTTAGATAAACAGGTAAGTTGATAATATTAATAATAGTGTTCAGAATTGTATCTAAAAAAAAATAGAATGTGCTAAAGAAACAGGTAACATAATAATATATTTCTTTCCCACCGGGTTCTTTGTTGTCCTCTTTAGTTAGTAGGTTAGGCAATGTATTATTGTGTATTTCTTTCACATATTTCTCAGTAGTAGTTGTTCTTACTATCTCTCTTAATCTTAACTTACACATAACTGCTGAAATGTGGCAATACTAAAAGTAAACCTCTGCCTAAAACTTCGTTTCGGGTCCATACATGCGTGTTTCACCCCCAGGTGTATCGCTGCACTCGTTGCCACGAGATCTACTGCTGGGAGTGCGAGAGTGTGGTGTCCACGACCCTGCACGTGTGTCCCGGCTGCTCGTCCCGACCTCACCTCTACCAACGACTGCCCGACTCATCATGACCTCCCGACCATGAAGGACCCTCTAAACTACCTGACCGTAAACGTAAACTGAGGTTTAAGAAAAAATCCACTGATTCTTCTTCTTAGCCTGTCGATGACAATTTTAATAGGGATGTGTCCTGGGTAAAAAAAAATATGATTCCGTTTAGTCCGTCAGTTAGATTATCGAAAAATATTGGATACTTACGTGTTTTTTGATTTATCAAATCGAAAAATATTGGATACGTGTTTTTTGATTTATGAAATCGAAAAATATTGGATACGTGTTTTTTGATTTATCAAATCGATAAATATTGGATACGTGTTTTTTGATTTATGAAATCAATAAAAATTTACTCGGATAAAACGCGTCTAAGACCAGGAGTGGGGGCTTTTGACGGCTGGTACGTGGTAAAAAAATATCGTACGATGTGACGTCACACGAGTTTTCGAAGCACTGTATCGTCTTAATTTTTGGTTTACGTGCAAAAAGAAAAATACGTGTCCAATATTTTTTGGTAATCTATGTGACGGACTAATTAGATTTTTGTTGTCAACTACCCTGTCGGCTCAAAATTTAGCGACGAGTTTGGCACCAGCAGTAGCCTCCATCAGCTCCTGTGATGTGCAAGTAACAGGACCGGCTAGACACGATATCAAGTGCCCCACTCAATACACTGATTAGAGATTTGTCTATGCTACTTATAAACAGTTCAAGTCGTTTCAGTTAGTTTGTCCTTTCAGTGACTTAGTGCAAAAGTGAAGTGTAACTAACATAGTTTTAAGGTTATATTTACTTACACAAATTGTATTTATGTTAGTCTGTAAGGTAAGTATATATCTAGGGCCAAAGTAGCCTGAAAATAAATTAATGTTGTTGTTTATATCTGATTTTGCGTCACAGTGATCTTTATTCTTATTGTCATAAGGTTGCCGTTGGATCTGTCTGTCTGTCGTTGGTCTGTTAGAGATAAAATAACTGTAAGAACTGTGACTCTCATACGTTTCTATTCTCATGATAGGTGTATAGTGTGAACTGTGATTAATTAAAACACTATTACGGTTAAAAACTTTGTTTTCATTTGAAATCATTCTCCTGCCCGCCAATTTATTTGAAGTCGGTACATACTTCTCTTTACTCGTCATCTCAGAAGTAAGTTGTTTTCATATAAAATATCGTGTGCAAATCCAACTCGATTGGTAAAATGTACAAATAAAATTCTCAGTAATTTCAATTATTAGGGAATTTCTCAGAAGTAACCGTACAATCTGAATTTGTTGCCGGTTGATAGCAATGGCTCACCTTCTATTTTACATGGGACTTAAAACAACTGGCGAATAGGGTATTTCACCAAAAAAATCTAATTAGTCCGTCAGATAGATTTCCAAAAAATAATGGACACGTATTTTTTCTTTTCTCACGTAAGTAAACAAAAGATGAAGACGATACAGTGCTTCGAAAAGTCGTGTCAAGTCGTGTGACGTCACAAAGTTAGTACTTTTTTACCCACAAAGTGACGACAAAAGCCCCCACTCATGATCTTTGACACGTTCTATTATCGTCAATTTTTATTAATTTGATAAAACAAAAAACACGTATCCAATATTTTTCGATAATATAACAGACGGACTAATTAGATTTTTTTGGTGAAATACCCTATTGTAGGTAATCTATTAGGCACACCTCTGTCTTACCCTTCGGGGGTTACAGGCGTGATGATGTTATTTATACTAATAAAAAACGATATTAATTTAAATTGTTTATTCATATCACAATTTGGAATTTTCTATGTGGCTATAGAAAAATAACTGTTCATAGACTAATGTATTACATAGTTTTTATTCTATCACGTTGTTATTTTTCTGACATTTACATTTGCAAGTATTAGTATATCATAACGTTAGGTACTTACAAAATGGAAATGTTAGCAATTTTACATACATTGTGTATCTTATACAGCTTGGCAAAAAGTATAGATGAATAAGGTGTGCTTTGTGAAGCAGAATCTTCAGTAAAGCCTGTTTTTTGTAATTCCTGTAATAAGTATGTCTTAGGTATCTAAAAAAAATTATGTTTCTAGACGTTTTGGCCAAGCTGTACATGCAGATGTGATGTCATACTTCATTTCAAGCTCACTCTAGACATTTTAATCGTTACTAGTAATAGATTTCTTGCGTTCAACATTGAAAACATGATAAATATTAAATACCTTGTTTATACATTGATAGGTACATAAATATTATATTTATAACCCTAAATAAACGTCTGCGAGTACATCTTATAAGCGGTCATTTACTTAAATCACAGATAAAAATCTCTCATTGTTACATTACAATGGTATTTGATACCAACAGCTGTTGTTTTTGGTTTTAATTCATATTTATAAAAATATTATAAAAGGCATTTGTCTTGTATACGGAATAACCGTGTTTAGTAAGATTTACTTATAACTAGTGATTTTATTAATGTATTTATTTATTTGAGATAAGTTAGTTCGCGCCTCTCAGGCACGTTTCAGTTTCTTACTTTAGATACGTTTAAATATCACTTGACGTGTTGTTCTACTTGTAACAGTAGCATATAACAGTAACTTTAAATATGATAAAAATACAGTTAATAATTTTCCCTTCCTTCCAGTTTCTCATGTTTGATTGAATTTATAGCGAATATATAATAATTCGTCCAGCAGTTGCCCCATACTGTTCAGGCACCAGTTTGTTTTAATAAAGTTAAGGAAATTATTCTTTTATCACAGATTACAATATGCCAGCTCCATCGAGTACGTGCGACAGCAATTAGTTTTAAAATGTCCTTTTGTATTGTATCGGTCGAGATTTTGACATTTTATCTACTACGCTATAGATTAGCGGCCTTATTAATAAAAAAAAGTTAAGCCTGCTTAAACTTACGCTTGGTTTATCTCGCATGCCGTCTCACTTCAAAAATATTCAAATGAAAGGGACGGCATGCGAGATAAACCAAGCGTAAGTTTAAGCAGGCTTAACTTTTTTTTATTAATAAGGGGGTGTAAGTTTAGTATACTTGCACACAGTGTATCCAACGACCTGTCTTTCTATGTAGGATAGTAGTTGGGCATTTGCTTAAGTACAATTATCATTTTAACAAGTTCCTTCAGACCCTTCGGACTTCTACCGCACTCTTACTGCGCCTCATCCACAATATGTTAGGTTTTTGGTAATACTGTTCAATTTGAAGGAGAGACTTGCCTTTCGTCTCTGGATATAGAAGGAATAGGACTACGGTAGCGAGGAGCGAGGAAGCACCAAAGAGTCCGAATACTCCAGCGATGCCGATAGCGTTTTTCATGACGGGGTAAAGTTTGGTGAATCCGAATAGGACGGAGTTGAAGAAGCAGAAGATGTATCCTCCGCAGAGGCCTCGTACCTTGGTGGGGAGAAGTTCTCCGATCATGAGTCCGGGTAGGAGGAAGAAGCCGAGAGTGTTGAAAGCGACGTAGCTGAGGATGAGGATGGGGGGTGTGACTCCGGAGCCGGGGCCTTGAGACAGGAGCGCGGCGAGCGCGAGCGTGCACACGGCCGTGCCGATGCCCGACACGAGCACGAGCGCGCGCCGTGTGATGCGCAGGAGCAGGATGCACGCCAGCACTGTCACTCCAAGCCGCACGAGAGCACTTGCGTTTGCTGCCATCTGTCGACAATATCATCACGAGTTTAGTAAGTTATTTTTAAAATTGAAATTCTTTTAGTTAGCCATTCAAATACTACTGGAAACTTACAACTCTGTGTTACTTAACTCTGTGTTAGATACGGGTACTAAATAGATAAGTATTACTGGCAACTCTCAACGAAAACCAAAATTGGTCTCGTCTCGGGTCGCAAGACTTCTCGGCGACATGCAAAAATGGCTGTATAGTAGTTAGTGAAATGGACGCCAGCTAGTAGAAGATAATATAGAGGTATACTCACAGTAGGCTGAAGAGAGCCACCGGAGTCCTTGACAATGTCCACAGCGTAGAAGATGACCACATAACTGCCGGACAATATCTGCAGTATGTTGAATGCGTTGATAAGAAGCAATGGCTTCAGCACGGGCGCTCGTGTCACGGTCTCTAGGAAGTTGATCTTCTCTTCACCTCTTGCCTTTTCTTTCTCCCGGGCTGATATCAATTCGTGGAGCTCACGTTGGGCCTGTGGACATATGGTTTTAATTAGTTATAATATCGTAATGTAGAAAGTTTATGGTGTACAAGTCGTCACACTTCGTATGATTACCCTCAGAATACAGAAAGAACCAGAAGCCGTAAGCGCGCCTATTACTGAAGCGACAAAAACTACTCCTAAACAGAGTAGTTTGACACGCAGCCGCTCAGTTACTCTTCGAACGTCGTACCGCGTACCTAATGTGTTTTACCGGTGTCCAATTAAATTAAATTATGCCGTTTTGTGTCGTTCCCACCTGTAAAAATGCAGCGGGGCTAAAAAATAAACAGGATGGGATCACATTTCACATTTAAGTAACGCATTCACTAATCACCTTATTTTAATATTGAATAAATTGTTCAGTTTGTAATTGTCATAAATAATAATGCATCCATTTTGTTAGTGTTGCCAATATACTAGTTTTGATTTTCCCTTCTTTTTATTATTACCTACTGAGGGCTTTTATTTGGTGTAGTATAATAATACCTTCTTTAAAAAAGTATTTTAACCGACTTTACAAAAGAAAGGTTATTGCCCGTATCTATATATGGTATTGTTAGAATTGCATAACATTCATAATAAATAGGTGCTATGTTAGTCTATTATGATTTCGTAACTTTACATTTGTGGTGTGTGTGAGAGAGGAAGCGCCCTCCCTTCCTGTCTCACACACATGTATTAAATTATGTTAAAATTAAATTATCTAAACCGTTTTTTATTTAAAGATCTTCTCTATTTCTTAAGATTTTCAAGTACATATTATTACTTAGAAAAGGACAATTTTGATTTAATAATATCATATTTCCAATACACTCAACGGTTACCCCAAAAACGGGCAAATAATGTCTGAGCTTGCCACATTACGCGGGTGGGAAGTGAGGCGGGCGGGGGACGCTTGTTTTGTATTGGATTCAGCGTGCGCCTTGCAATGACAGTTGAACGCGGCTTCTGGTTCTTTCTGTATTCTGAGTGATTACTTAGTTATTAGATAAATAAATAAATATGCGGACGGCCACAATAAGAACTAATAAAAGGAGGGAAAGATTCCTAGTCTTGAAATAACTTTGGTTTCTTGTAGGCAAGTGTGCTCCACATCAGGCGAGTTGCGGGAAAACACAAGCATATTTAGTGTGAAAAAACTTTCATGTCTGATTTAGAATATCTCAATATCAGATCTAAAGTGGTTTTTTAGAGCTTGATGGGGTTGGTTACCTTACCTAGGCCTAGGCTATTCTGTGACCTAGGTTACCTTTAACTAGGTTAGGGTATTGTGAAAAACTCTCCACGATCTATGTTTTGTAGGGAGAAAGATAAGTTACTTATCTAGTTACTACATAGGTATCTAGTTTTTTATCTTTCGTATCTACTACTAGTAGATAATAATAGGTAAGCCCTCAATCAGCAAACTTGTCCAACGGAAGTTGGAATCATAGGTAGGTAATACTTTACCCACCGCCATAATACAGGGTGTTTGGAGAATCGTGTTCGTATGCCAAATTGAGATGGTCGACCGGAGGGGTCATCCGCTATATCCTTTCAGACCCCTAATCAGTTCTCATATTGCCCTGTATTATTTTTTGTATCAAGTCATGTGGCTAATGTCACTAATTTTGAATTTAAAATTAGGTAAGTACCTAACCTACTTACTCCAATAAAAAACAAATCTAAATTTAATACTTTGTATCAAAATGTAAGGGTCTTTTTAGGGTTCCGTACCTCAAAGGGTAAAAAAGGAACCCTTATAAGATCACTCTCTTGTCCGTGTGACCGTGTGTTACCGCCGATTTATTTAATAATATAATATAACAATATTCCACAACTATCACACAACGCCATCTAGTCCCAAGCTAAGCAGAGCTTGTGTTATGGGTACTAGACAACTGATAAACATACTTAGGTATATATTTCTAAATACATACATATTATAGATAAATTACACCCAGACACAGAACAAATGATCGTGCTCATCACACAAACATTTGTCCTGGGTGGGAATCGAACCCACGACCTCCGGCATAGCAGTTAGGGTCACTAACCACTAGACCAACAGGTCAGTCAGTTTAATAAAACACAGGGCATGAGAAGTGATCAGGGGTCTGAAGGGATAGCAGAGGACCCCACCAGCTCCAGGCTCCAAACTTCCACAAAATAACATTAAATAGCTCACGGGCGTAGCCAGGTTTTAGTTGGGGGGGGGGGGGGGGGGGGGGGTCAGGAAAATAAAAACAAGTCAAACGATTTTAGTGATGACTGAGAACAAGGTCCCGGAAATGTATTCGAAAATGGAAAACTGAAACTTTCAGTAGGTACATGTAATAACGTACGGTACGGTATGTACGGTAGTAATAGCCTATTACTAGTCTGTCTATTAATGACTGGCAACAGACTAGCTGACTAATGCGACGAGTACGGGTGGGATACGATACGGCACGATAATATACGAAGGTTACCGAATGCGATCAGAGTATCGACAGCCAGTGGCGGCAAATTCAAAATACATATAATTATTACATAGGATATACCACTCGCCTCCCATTATCTTAACTTTTCGGGGGTGGTTTGAACCCCACAAACCACCCCCTGGCTAAGCCCGTGAAATAGCTACTATCATCTTTTAATTCATGTTGGAACTTTTACTATAGCCACTAGGAATTAGGATCTTAATTTGTTTATCCGACCCCACCATTCTAAATTAGAAACACAAAACCTACACCAACAATTAACAGCTTTTTGCAAGTGTTGCTCGTTCATTGCCTGTTCGAGAAAATGACATATCAATTTGTCGTGTGCCTCCTTCCTTGTTGAGCTCATTAAGAGGCCATTTTACAGGCAATCATATGGCGGCCGGCTTTCGACGCTACAATAACAATATAGCGAGATATATAAACAAACACGTTATGTATAGTAGAGTTCCAAACAGCTGTAGTCATTAATTTAGATGAATCTGCATGACGACCGCCATTGTTCGAGAAATGTCGTAGCAACAAATTAAATGACTAACTTGTTCAGTGTACAGTCACGAGCACAAAGATGTACCTAAGTGAAAACCAAAAAATAAATTTGGAATAACTTGAGACCAGCTTCACAACAGTAGATATGGGTTCCAAAATATGTAACACCGTGTACCAGAAAGATGTGATCATGGTTCAGATCATCAAACTGATATGAACATTACCAACTCGTGCAAGGTGTTGCACTTTTGTCAAATAACTTTTGGAAGCAAATTAGGTTGCGCTTTTATCGGTGGCGGTGTCCGTGACTGTATAGGGTGAGATGTCCAACAGTGAACCAGTGGTACACATTGAGCCACCCTTCCTACTTTGTAAACGCGACGTTGCTAAACCGTGTCGTAGACACGAAAGTACTCAGTTGTAACCGCGCCGCCCGCTCCCCAGTGGCGAGCGCTAGCGCCAAAGACGCCCGTGTGGCGGACCGCATTATACTTTACGGCGACAAAACAAAATAAAACGTAAGTACTTTCTTTTCTTATTACTTCTGTTATGTATAGTTTTTCTGTGTGACATTTATTATACTTATTATGGTGTTTATTGGGGTATCATATAAAACTGAAATAACTACGGTAACTCTTTTTGTTTGTTTTTAACATAACCTTAAATATTGAATGGTGGGTGTAGTACGCAGTGAACCACAAACGTAGATTGAACAGTGAACCGGTTCACTGTTCAATACCACCTCTATATTGTTACTTTATGTGGGTAGGTTTTGAATTTTATACGTAATTTATATTGAGTTGAAACATTACATTGTATTATAATGTTATTGTTTCAGCATGGGGAGAATTAAAACAGCGCAAAGGAAAATTGGAGGTCATACAAAAGAAGAAATGTTGCAGGCTATCATGCTTGTAAAAAATGGACTATCAATTCGTAAAGCAGCAATAGAATGCGGATTACCCTACCCAACTGTACGGAGATTCGTAGAAAAATTTAAGTCCGACGAAAACACAAATTTAGTACCCAATTATGAAGTAAATGCTGTTTTTACACATAACCAGGAAAAAGAATTAAAAGAATACATTATAGATTGTTCGCTAAAATTTTATGGGCTTACTGCTAAAGATACACGAAGACTAGCTTACCAAATGGCATTAATTAATAAAATAAAAGTTCCTTCTTCATGGGAAGAGAAACATATTTCTGGAAAGGAGTGGTTAAGGTCATTCAAAAAAAAACACACGGATTTAAGTCTCAAGAAACCTGAACCGTGCAGCTTGGCTCGAGCCTCGGCATTCAACAAATTTAATATAATGTTCAAACATTTTTTATAACATTAAATATTTTAAACACATTTTTAAAAATATTTAGATTTAATAAAGTTGATTATTTGTAACATATAAAAGACGTTTTATTGCTTTACCTTTAGTTTTGTAGCATAAATAGTCATAATTTACTGTAAAATAAATAGGATGGTTCACTGTGTACGTGTTGGTTCACTGTTGACCTAGCCAGCGGTTCACAGTGTCCCACGAGGTGGACTCAGTGAGCCATTTCCCGTCTTTAAAAAAAACTTAAATATATCCTATCCTGTTACGTTTGGGTCTAAAATTAATATGCTAAATTGAAGTCAGATACATGAGAAGTACTTTAGTAAAAAAAATCTTTATTATGTTTAGAAACACTTCAGCTTTGAATGTGCAACTTTTTCATGGTTCACTGTTGGACATCTCACCCTACCTACTTAACTACCTATACTTAGTTATAATTTTTATATGATATATATAATATATGATATGATATGATATTTTTTAAAGATTCAGTGAAAGGTACAGGACCTACATGAGTAGGTCCTGTACCTTTCACTGAATCTTTTAGTAGGTAGTAATTCGTCGTTATAATTATATATTACCTACGAAATGAAATATGATAGCGCAGTAAATGAAGGAGTAGCTATCAAAAGTAACTATAATATACCTCTATGTAGTGCCGACGTAAATAACGTTACCAGCTAATTTAAAATGCAAATTATACATCGTAGAACAAGTGTTTTGTCTCGTTGCTGTCAGATTCAGTTACTTAGTTTTTGTGGTAGTGGTAGTTTTGAATAAACATTTTAACAATTAGTTTGTCGTTGGTACCGTGACCGATACGTCACGCTTTTTTTATGGATATTTTCATGTTCTACGAGTATTTTGATTTTTTAACCGACTTCCCAAAAAGGAGGAGGTTCTCAAAGTTGTTTCTATAGTCTGTTTTTAAAGTTGTACTTAAGTATATTTCCGTTATATCTAAGAACTTAATTATATAATTAAATTTTAATCAGACATTTTAACATTATTTATTTGTTTAGATTTTATCATAAACCTAGAAATAAGAAAAATTACTGAAAAACATTCAAATTGCTTTAAAAGCGTAGCAACTACGCGGTCGTAGCACTCGTAGCAGAGTACACAGCTCCCTATGCCCGCGCCCTTAGCTGGGACTTTTCGTAGACTTTCCCTTTTGCTATGAAATTACGCCAATACTTTTGGATACTTTTAGAATTAATTTTACTGAATCACTGCGCATTTTCAGGACGATTTATCATTTTCATTTAACAATGTGGTTTTACAATCATTCACGCTACTCAACCGAAGATTCAGTGCGCTTGTCGAAACCAATTTACAGATTACGTTCAATTGTTCCACAGAAATCACAGAGGATGTTTACGTGTGTAACGGACTGTGTATACGAATACTTTAGCTTATTTAGTAGCTCAATAAAACAACAATTGTCGTGGCAAAATATTTCAATTTAAAATCGGAGATGGACGTGCGGAGAGTAACAAGTATGGATAAACTCGGATAAAGTAGGAATGAGTCGTCCGCGACTCCGCGTCGTCTGTCTTGGTAAGTTGGTAGAGGGACATGTAATGAGGCGGGAGGAAACGTATGTGACTAAAAAATGATAGATACCTATTAATTTTATGCATGGAGAGGGAGTAGAAGGCCAAAGAAAAAATGGATGGATTGTGTGAGGATTGATTTGAATGAGAAAGGAGTAAATGATGCCATTACCACTGACAGACTGGGGAGAATGGAAAAAGAAAACGTGTTGGGCCGTCCCCAAATATAGAATGAGACATGGCCTGTAAGATGATGATGATGAATTCATGAAATACCTAACCTAACCAGTCTTTATAAACATGAATTCTAAACGTTTCGCAACGTAGTGTATATAAGGCGTTTTGGCAATAGTTTGTCAAATATCGCAAAGTTAATAAACACAAAAATGTCAGCAAGACCTTGTTTCCTTTTTCGTATGTCCTCGCTACACTATCCTCATGAGGATATCGACCTCATTGTTTCTAAAATAATTCTTTTCTGTTCGTATTTGGTTTGACAAGGCGAATTTGTTACAAAAGGGCAATACTTACACGGTAATAATTTAATGTGATATTTTTATTTAATTACTAATGAAACTTTTCTATGTAGGGGTGTCCGGAACGACAATGACCAAGCTGGAAGTGATCGTTGTAACTTCCAGCTCGTACCTAATAGGTATCAGAACAGATATATCTGCGCCTCTAGTGAAAAATTTAAAACAGATTTATTTTATGTATCTCTAAAAATTAAGAAATTAGACTTGTTCAATCGGATTCACTAGAGGCATCAAATATAATATTAGGTTATGACAAGATGTAAAAATTCATCGCAAAGTTAGCCATCTACACACATTGTGATTATTTGTAATGGCCTAACCTAACGAGGCGTCGATTAGCTCGCCGTAACGTAATGCACCTACATGGCATGCATTTACAATCCAAAATAACTAAATAAACGGACTTAATGACGTATGTAAACATCTACTCAACTCTAATCACGTTTCTGATTACTACTTAGACATATGTGCAAGTGTTATGACGGCAATCGATAATCTCATACATAGGTATGTATATGACTTGCTGACTGCTGTTCTCAAGTATATACACATTTTATAAACTACTTATACGTTTAATTAACTTTACGAACCTAATCACTAGATCGCAAACTTCATAACTAATCGTTAACTTTTTCCATTATGGAACTTTTGAGTTACATCGATATTAGGACTTACCTAATACTTATGTTTATATTTCGCCATTTCTAGAGCTTAGGTAATCACAAGTTTCGTTGTCCACAGTCTCATGTAAATATTGGTAATTGTGTGCCTTCTGAATTACGTATGTAAAATTACTGCTCTCCTTAAAACATTATTGTATGCTTCTAAAGGATGCGCAAGATCAGACAGCGGCATTGATCGATGGCATGGAGCATAATAACCAGATCGATGGACAGCGGAAATTAAAATGCATTATTCACAACCACTTTCTTCGCACACAAGAGAGGGCTTCGGCCGTCTACGAAACCGTAGTTTCGTAACTGGTTTCGATGAAGGAATGAGTCACGTCACGTGCCCGAATCGATTTAAAACCGTCTGAGTTTTGATAATGACCTCGCTTTTGTTCAATAAATAAGTGGATACTCACGGTGTCGGAGTCTCCACGCAGGCGTGACATGGCGGCCATGGCTTCGTGGAAGCGCCCTCGTCGTGCTAACCATGTGGGGCTCTCCGGGGACAGGCATAGGGCTACGAAGGCAAGAGCCGGCAGGACAGTGGACAGATGGGCTACTGACCGCCACGGCAGAGCACCCCCCAATGCGTATACGTACAACACTCCCAGTGAGTATGCCACGAATGGAGTGCCTATCATCAATCCTCTCAGTCTTGGCTCTGAAATTTCTCCTAAGTACACCTGCAAAAATATAAATTATATAGGTACTATAGATTTCAGTAAACTTCCTTATAACCTAGGTAGGTAGACATGTACAAGACAAACGTGACTTTATACATGGTTAGGTATGTCTAGAAAGGCAATTTAAGAGTGGATGTAATCTAAAAGTAGTTGCAAAATATCGATATCTTCTATAATGGATTTCTTGTCGAGAAGTCGTTATACAAAACGTGAGTGAGATCTATTTTAAATCCAACGAGACGGTGCATATTTGAAATTACCTGTGAAGGTGCTGCCATGATGCCAACCGCGAATCCGCACACGACTCTGCCGAGGAGAAGCAGGGCGTGATGGGAGGCCGTGCCTATGATGATCCACCCGATGATGAGAGGCAGCGTGCATGTCTGTAGCGTCCGCTTCCGGCCTATAGCCTCCATGATTGGACCCGACAGCATTGACCCGAGAGGTGTCGCTGCTGAGTGGATACTCGCTGTGGACAAAAGATTCGAGGTCAGGTGGTTAGAAGACATGTGTATGCAAAATATGCGCTTTTGGCGTGAAATTGAGGACTCCAGCCCGATATACAATACAATAATTAATGATTCGAGTTTTGTTGTCTCTATACTTATTACTATATCGGCTGTCTCTGTTTTCTAATCGGCTCTTTGTATCCATAACAATAATTAAAAATTTACACAATCAAGTAGCAACATTAGACGGCGTAGGGGTCATATATATTCAACTGTGTCCATGTCATTATGTCTGGTTTGTGACCCTGACTGATTTAGTTATTATGATTACCATCAGTATTTTTTTTTGCTAACGCATGCATGTTTTATTACAGTTTTTGTGTCTACATGATTAAAATTAATACCCACAGCAGGTAAGCACAAAAAAAAACTACAAACACGCTCAGGTACCGTGGAGCATGTTGTATTAAACTTTGATCTTTATTTACTTGTAACATCACAGCGATTAGTAACATAAGGCTTCGCAATTCGCGGGCGGATACTGGCCAGTTGAGTTTTAAAGGTGTGTAATTATGGACTTTGGCACTAGTCACTACATGGCACGTCAAGGTTACCTACGTAAGTAGGTACCCATTAAACAAGTTTTAATAACAGCTGATCCTCTTGGGGTCAACCTGGCTGATTCTTGCAGGTTACCTACAGATACAGTCTGTACTCGTATTACATTACCTGATCGCTCTTATAAAGAAGAAGAAGGGGAAAAGGGGCATGAAATTGATGAGAGATGGGATTTGGTCACGAAATTACGATAATATTAGTTTCAAAGAGTTAAAATACGTTCAGCTTTCCAAATGTTCTATGGACTGTAGTGTCTCGCCTGACAGCCGAGGAAGGTGAATTCTCTACACATGCATAAACTCACACGCCTATTTTCATGGAGGTAGGCACAAAGTATATACCTAGCGCCATCTGCTACAAGCCAAGCCATCTGCTACTTGCCATATCGTGAATCCTTTGTGCTAATTAGGTAATAATCTCCAAAGTGTTTCCAACATCCTTGTACATACAAGATGATTTAGTTTCTGAAGTCTGCATGGCTTGAACCGAAAAGAATAAAGGTTGTTATGTGTAAGTATTTCTTTAATTAGAAACACGTTTAGGTTTCGACATAAGAGACTCGTGATCTCGTTGATCTCTTTATGGTAATGGTGACTAAAGCAATTTGCAAGTCGTAAAGTTCTATTATGATCATAATTGACTAGTTTTACTTTTATTTAGTGTTAACTGATGCCCGCAGCTTCGCGGCCTTTTATTTAAGAGTTCAGTCACGCGTCGATTCATGTTTTGATTACAGAAAATTTTGTCAATATTTTTAGTACCGCATGCTTCACGTTTCTTTGTCATTGCTTGAATTGAAATACTCGAAATTTATCAACAAATGTAATTGAAAATTGAATGTTTTCTTGCTTTGTCGCGTGGATTGTTGTATGAAGCATGTCAAGGATTATTTCACCTATCTACTGCGTCTTTTCAGTGACTGTTTTAAGGGAAGAAACAAGACCATACATGATATATTACCAAGCAAATTAAACGTTTGATTTGATAGATCGTTTTTTGTAGTGATTGATTGGCGTTTTAATTTGAGAGGTTTATCGCTTTTTTTTAATCAAAAAATGCCAATGACGGAAGTAGATAACAAAATTTTATATATATCTGTCTGTGTTACAATATAGATTGCATGCACTTATCAGGTATTTTACTAACATTTCTTTTTTTGGGTCTGCTATTTAACATCTCGTCATCCTTGAGACTAAACACGAAATATACTTAAGTATTTCTAATTAGTGAGCTGCAAAACTCCAACAAGTTTACGATCTAACTCGGGGTCACTATGATTGATTATTTGCAATGTTCTTGTTGCTAAAATTATAGTCTATGGCGTTCGAGTGCAATCATGGTCCCAAGATTGAACTGACGACATAGGTCTTTTATATCATACATTTTGTAAACATTATACAGCTGCTAAGTTCAGGCTGTGAGAGTTATCAAAGGAATAAAGGTCAAAGATATCAGAGATTCTCTAGGTGTCACCTTTCACATACGTTATGTACCTACCTACTCACATGACGACGCATTTCTCTCAGATGACCTCTACAGCGTGATCATGATAAAGCGATTCAGCTGTTTTAGATAAGTCCTTACACGGGCTAGCCAAGATGTCTACTCAAATGATGTAAGTACCGAGGTAGTGACCAGCAATCCTGGCAACGTTTAGCGCACGTTTAGCGCGTGAGAATTATGAGATCTATGGTTTATTAAAGCAGTCACGCTGCAATTTTATAAGATTTATGGCAGACTAAGGAAACGATGGAAAGATTGTGTGAAGAATGATATGAAAGGAGTAATTGTTAACGTGAGGGCTGGCAGAGTAAGACAATAGATAATTCAGTATTCCAAGTTTTTAGCAATGCAAAAGGCACCAGTAGTAAAAAGTTACAATCATAAAGGTAGGATTCGTAATGAATTTAATTAATATTCAAATTAATTTGGGGCATGAATAAATAAAATAAAAGAACATGATCGTGTTTAGATGTTACTATATTTTTTGCATAGGTCTAGCTCTACCTTTACTAGAAACTTCTGAAAGAACAGTTATTAATATCTTTTTATAGCTCTGGTTCCGGGCACGTTTTTTTCAGCTTCACGTGTAGGTAAGTCTTAGTTGATTGTTATTAATTAGCGCTAATTGTGTCTTGTCTACGCCAATTTAAATAAAATTTATTTCAATAATTGTCATGAATCTGATTGAAAGAAATATGAACCTGATAATGTTCATAAAAAATTCCACTCTGTATAGAAGAAGAAGTGCATAGGTATATCTTGTAGATGTGGAAACCACTGCTATATTAAGTATAACATAGTGGTTGGAAGTATAGATAAATCAAACTCAAAGCATTTTTTTTAGTTAGAACTATCACAGGCACTTTAGATTGCCAAAAAACAAAAAAAAAAAAACTAAGCTGTACACTTACAGTCAAGGCATAATAACTTGTGAAAGTATTGTAGTTGTCGTGATTCCAAAGCTATTTCTCTATGGAGAAGAATGGGCAAGAAACTAAATGGACGCTCACACAGGTACAGTAATATTATTTTTTATCAAAGTGTTGTTTTTACACACACAACATCTAATAAAGAAGGTACAAAACCACAAGTGGCGTAATAGTACATTATGGTATAAGTGTGTAACGTTGGTGATTACCGCAGAGGCGGCATTAGGTGAGGGTCTTAAGAAAGCCGAGGACGGTAATCATCAATACACACGTGTATCATACGAAGTTTTTCAACACACTTGCGAATAAAAAAAAACGTGTGGCACTCGGAAACTGCCGCGGTAAAGCTATTGCATAGCATTTTTTATCAATTATTTAATTAGACAACCTCAGTTGACAACCTTGTTATTTTCCGTAACCATAGCAACCTGGTTGAAATATTTTCGTTTCGGAATTTCTGGATTCGCTCTCCACACTCAAGGCCCGCGATAGAAGCTATGCAATAGCTTATTAATACAAGAAAAAACATTTTATTTAGTAGATAAAAAGTTTATTTAAAGAAACAATTAGTAAATGTGCAGTTAGTAAAATTATAATTAATTGTTTTTGATGGCGTAGCGGTCTCTTCAGATAGATTACTGGCCATGGTTCTGTATGTCTTTTACAGTTATATTTGTTAATTCTTGTATCCTACAGTTACACCAAATATTAAAGCAACCTGAAAAAAAAGAAAAAAATAATTATTAATTTTAACACACAACACGCTGAAGCTGAAGTCACGTAGATAGATATTTAAAATTAGTTTAACTAACCTTAGTAACCAGATATTGGTTATCCGGAGCATCTTTTATAAATTTTTCAACATCGTTAGACGATAAAACGTTTGATTTCTTGCTTCATTAAATCCATCTGACAGTCTTTTTAGATAAGCTAACAAATTAGAGTATGTTTTTAAGTCCACTCCATTCTTCGTTCGGACTGTACTTTTTAACATTGAGTATATACACCACAAAGAGGTAGGTTTGTAATTAGAAGATAATTCTTTAAAGTACGCCAAGAACACATTTTCAGAAAATGACTGCGATTTCTTGGTGTTTTGCCACTGCTTGAAATTTTGGTACTCTAATAGATATTTCTCCTTGGAGTTTTCGGGTAGCAAATTTTCCATAACGCTTAGGGCTTCAAATCTTACATCGGGCGGTGTACAACATGAATCATTTTCTTCAAAACTAGACATTTTATCTAATAAAATAACTATAATAACAGTGAAAACGAGTTGTGTATTTTTTTCGCAGTAGCGGGAAAATATTATGTTTTTTTATAAGCGATCAGACATAGACTAAAAGAGGTTTTTTTTTTTTTGCTTGTCGTGGATAGTGTTTGGAGCCACGTACAAAATGGGGAATTCAAATTTTTATTTATCACAGAGAAAACAAAAATTATATTTGAGTGAAAGTTTTATTTATTAAAAACGTACTAAGTTTAAATTATCTATTTATATACAAAGTTTCATGAAATGAGCAAGCACTATAGGTACATTAATAAATTTTTACTATTGAACACGATCTTTTTTGTATCGAAACTTTTTTAAGAACATAGCAACTCAACCAATTAAATTTAAAAAAAAAAAAACCTATAACTCACTAGTGAATAATAGTAATGAAAAATTCACAGTTTGATTATAGGTGTCATTATGTGCCTAATTGCGGTGAAATTTTAACCACTTTATGAGCAAGTGTGTTGCAAAAAAATGGAATAAATAAACTAATAAACTGCACACAGTGTAGGAGCATATTCATGCAGTATGAGTATTGATTAATGTGTTTAGACTTCTTGGTGTCACCGCAAGTCAAGTATAGAATGACGTCACTGGCCACGGTATCGAAATCAATAATTTAAAATCGTCTTTAGTGTGATGTTTTCTCGCTATAAAGTTTTTTGTTCTATTCTTAGAAAATTTATTTTTGTGTGCCTTGGAAGAGTTCACAGATAGCCAAAACGTGACTTCAAACCGGGTTGGGATTTTTTTGGGTTTTGGGGTTCGGCATGTCATGGGTTATTTACGTTTCTACAATGTTAAAAGAAAGTGTTCTTCTTATCAAATGAATGTATTTATTTTAATGTAATTGTAATCTCCTATTTTTTTTAAATGTACCTAACATAGTTTTTAAGTCGTTACTAACAAATATTATGGACCAGAATGTCTGAAATAAAAAGATTTTATTTTATTTTTTATTTATTATTTATCAAGTAGGAAGTAAGGTCTAACGATCCCACACACCGTAAAAGAAAGTAATTGGAATGGTCTTAAAAAAAAAAACTTTTAGTCTAAGCCCAATAGTCGAATTTCCCTCATCAAGTTAGCCCGGAGCAACTTTACCTTTCATGGTACCTATTATAGGATTTGTAGAGTTCGGCATGGTAGATGTCACACGCCTTCGAATATTTTGGTTCTACGACATGCCGGTTTCCTCACGATGTTTTCCTTCACCGTTTTGAGATAAAACTACTATGCCGAGAATAAAATAATGCCATGTTGTTGTTAGGCAGTCAACGTAACCGTATCGGCAGGAAGTTGATATGGTGCGTAAAATTCAGCCAATTTACAGTCGCACCTTGTCAAATAAGTTTTTTTGGTCTCAGACAGAATCACGGCCACGATACCTTGGTCATCCGGACATGACCAATTGTAAAACATGACTAATTAATAAGTACACAGTGTTTAAAATTAAGTGTTCTTCATGGTGATTGGTCACTAAATAGAGATAAATTATTCCGGCGGAACAGATTTTATCGATCAGTTGTTAAGATTTTAATTACTTCGTCGTTAAAATATATAAATATGAGTAAGTAGGTAAGTTATGTTATGAATTTTTTTTTTTTTTTTAAACTTTGCCCCACACTAGGAATTTCTCCTGTATCGTGCGTGGGTGCGTTTACAAACATTTAAACTCACATACACAAACACACCCAGACCCGAAACAATTATCTGTAGGCCATACAAATATTTGTTCCGTGCGGGGATCGAACCCGCGACACGCAGCGCAGCTGCAGTCCAATCGCTCAGCCACTGCGCCAACCGTGCCGTCGATTTATGATTATGATTGTGTTGTCGATTTATAATTATGATTGTGTTGTCTGTTTATTGTAATCAATGAGTTTGGAGTGTCAGTATTGATTGTTTTGAGTATCTACTTATTCACATCAGAATAATGATAGTACTTAATGATGTCTAGGTACTAAATACCTTCTACTAATAGTTTTATGTTCATATTGTTTCATGATGAACATGTTCTCAGTATAGTTAATAAAAAAATGTAGGTAAGTACACGATACATGAATAGAGGTAGGTAATATGACTAAAAAAGAAGTCATTAATATACATAGTTTTTCAGTTTTTCAGACTATTTCTGTTAGGTAGCCTGATGTGAACTACTAATTGAAATCCGTGTTTAGCTTTCAGTGCTTTTGCTTTCACTAACGGCATTGTTAGATGAATTTTATTCTAGTTACATATTATTATTTACTGAGTGTAAATAACGGTACAAAGATTTCACGGGTGTAATTCTGAAGAGACTTGAGTTTTTAGGTAGAGATACGATTTTGTATTGAGAAACATTGTCTTCAAATCCATCTTCTTCAATCTAGTAAACGTGTAATGTGACTGACAAAGAAAACATAGGTGTATATAGGAATCAACAGATCTACCTACTTAAGTTACTTTGAATTTATACAATAATGTGTTTTTCTAATGCATTTCATGCTAGTATAGAGGCACACAGCCTATTTAACTATCTATAAAGCCTACGCTAAGTTTATTGGTCTCTCATCTCTTTCTTATGATTTACATAAGAGAAATAATTAATCGAGCCGCAGTTTTTTTAATTGGCCACAGGATCAAACTTCTAATTTTATAACTAAGCCACGGGAAAATTATATAGCCTCTAATATACTGATTCGTCTTTTTTACAACGCCCACTAAATATTCTATAGAAAGCATCAAGTGACGATCAACAATTATATTAACTTGCCCTTGTTATTTATACATAGGCACCTAATTTACTAACTCAGCCACGGAATTTATATCTCACCATCATTTTACATTTTACAGCTTCAACACAAGGCCCTCAAAAAAATATAATTGAAGCGACCATAGTCAACATCATTTATTATAACTTAGCATGTAAAATAATACATCACATTCTTTTATCGTGAAAATAGCAACAGCAAGATTTGGCGCGAGCGCGCGAGACGATAGTGACCGGTCATTTGCACCAATCAGAGAGCGCCATTCGATTCATGTACTGACGAGTTAGTCACGTGTATTCAAAATGTCAACTTTCGATACACTTTAGATTATTACATTTACGTTAAAAATACTTACTAGTAACAGACATGTTTTTACCATTGTCTAATTGACTAGTCACAGTCAGATTGTATGACTCGTCATTGTAAACTGAGGCAAATAGGTTAGGTTAGGTTAAAACTGTGACCAAACGCGCGCGAGCCGAGCGAGCGAAGCGAGCGGTGCCGCGGCAGCGGCCGGCGAGCGCTACTTCTAAGTTGCTTGCAGAAATGTTTTCACAATTTATTGTCTAGTTTTCCGATAAAAATGAAGTTCTGAAGCGATTCTGTCGATAACTTTTTGACATCGATACTCTGAACTTCAATATTTAGGTCATTAAATACTCTGAACTTCTATATTTAAGCCTTTTGATGACAAGACAGAAATTTATACGTACATACATATAATATAATATTTGATGACAATTTTAAATAAATTTTGATGCTCAGTTAATGTGGCATGAGTTATAATTTAAACGTACTGAGTTAATAAATTAGAAGCTAATTGAATATTTTTTGATGCCATATATTAATATTTTAGAAGTTTACTGTTTGAATCCATGTTACAAATTTAGATGCTAAAAAATAATCACGATGCTGAGTTGTATTTAGAGTGGCTTTAAAAAAGATAACTTGTGGCTAAGATAGTATTATTTAGATGCTCGTTAATTGTGGCTGACTTAGTAATTTAGAAGGCAAGTTAGATTTTTAGATGCAAATAATGCTATTAAAAAGAAGCCGGTTTAATTAGCACCCTTTACATAATACCTGGGCCCCGACTCTGCTATTCAATAGTGTCAGAATGGACGATCATTGATCTCATAATGGTTGATTTACGACAAACCAAAAAGTACCTTAAGTCGACAGGCATAAGGTACTTTTTGGCTTGTCATCAATCAACCATTATGAGATCAATGATCGACCATTCTGACACTATTGAATAGCAGACTCGGGGCCCTGAAAGCCGTAGTTTTTTTCAAGTACCTTGCTAAGTACTTGAAAAAAAGGTACTAACCAGCTAGTTATTTTGGCGCATAAGAATAAAGAAGATTAAAGTCAGCATTTTTGGGTAGTAAGAATGTATTGTACTTACACGAATATTTGGCTGTGAAACGTTTGCAAATTCAATAAAGGAGTCGTAATACTTCTCTCATTATCTCTGAGCAAACAGGTTGATTACCCCTACTTTAATTTGGATTATGTGGCTATTGTGTATTTTGCACATTAAATATTTGAGTTTACTGTACAGTTATTAAACAACGGTACTTATTACGTAATGAATGACCAGCATTGAACTGAGATGGGTATAAAGAATACAATCATGAGCAGCTGAATGTTCTTTTTGTACCTATAGACACCAACTCATCGAGCTACCCGAAACTGTCAAATTTTCCTAATCAACTTTGAACCTGACGCTTTGACAGATTGTAGTAGCTTGATGTGCTGGCGTCTGTACATTTCTTAGTTTTCATGAAAATTCTGACTCTACTTAGTACTACTTACTGAGAGCCTATCACCTAGCGTACCAGCTGTTGGTAATTTGATACTATTTTATCTTACTTTAGTTTTGGCAAAGAGACCGAACTACAATATGCAGTTTGTATAGCTCCATCTGAGTTATCCTACAGCACTTTCAGTTACTTTACTTTGGCTTTGCATCCCTGTCAAAATTACAGTGACCTTTATTTCGTCAGCAATAAGGTTGTTTTAGTTGTATGGTAGTTGTACACACGGCTACACATCAAGCTAAACAAAACCAGTATAATCTGATCGTTCATTGTGGGAAAAGATCTAGTAAAGTGAGGCCAAGATTAACTGGTTTTGTATAGCTTGATGTGTAGCCGTGTGTACCTAACCTGTGGTTTTGTAACTGACAAACCTGTCAAAAACAAAAGTGATCTTTATTGTGGTAACTTTAAAATTGCTGTTGGATTGTATGCTATGCTACAGTACTTTCCACCTTCGGTATGCGGTATGACATCGTGCGAAACAGGAAGTAGGTATCTAACAATAATAATATGTGAATTTGTGAAATCATCTCCTGGCAGGCGCCAGGAGATGATTTCACAAATAATTCAAACAAATTAATGTTCTGTCCACATTTAGTGTGTTCAACTGTTTACTTATAATTTCGCGCAGTAATTTGGTATGTCGTTTTTCAAACAATGAAACAACATAGAGAATAAAATCACATGATTATTTATATACTTTGGTAGGTACCTATATAATATATTTCGCTCCGAATATAACTTTATTTAGCTAATTATAATCATGACCGAATTAATTAAGCTTTATGTAGAGAAACTTTTTTATTTTTAGCAAACATGTTTTTTGGGATCATTCCCACTAGTTCTACTGCACAGTTCTACGATAGAACTAATGGGATCTTTTTACCCGACTGCGGCGAAGCCCAAAAGGAGGGTTATGTGTTTGATTATGTATGTATGTCCGTTTCTTTGTTCCCTCATAACTCCTAAACCAATGAACGGATTTGAATAAAATATACGTTGTTAAATTCGTCTTGATGGCGCGAGTGTTATAGGCTACATACAAATTAAAAAACAAAGAAAAATTGCGGATTTTGGGGGCAAAATCGTGGAGCTCAAATTTTTTTTTTATCGAGTACCTTCGAGTAGGGTATCAAAATGAAGGGTTTTAAAAGGAGATTACAAAAATATATATCACTTATATGTTTAAAAGAAATTCAAAGTGACAAATCCTATAAACAAGCACAAAAGTTAAATCATCTGCGAAGAAAAAAAACCGGCCAAGTGCGAGTCGGACTCGCGCACCGAGGGTTCCGTAAAAAAAATATATTATGTGATGTAACTAAAAATTTATGGTTTTCGTAATTATTCCTTTATCTATGCTCTATGACGTTGCTTCGTACCAAATTTCAAGATTCTGAGTTCACGGGAAGTACCCTGTAGGTTTTGATTCCCTTGCGAGTGTCGAAAATTTGCGGCATAAACGGGAGTATCTTGATGTAACTAAAAATTTATGGTTTTCGTAATTATTCCTTTATCTATGCTATAAGACGTTGCTTCGTACCAAATTTCAAGATTCTGAGTTCACGGGAAGTACCCTGTAGGTTTTGATTCCCTTGCGAGTGTCGAAAATTTGCGGCATAAACGGGAGTATCTTTTGATCGCGTTGACTTAGAAGTTTGATTTTTTCACAGCTCCAAGAGACCATAGACTTGAGTATTTGATATGAATTTCAGCTTGATACCTCCACGCGTTCCTGAGAAAAAAGGTCTTGACAGACAGACAGACGGACAACAAAGTGATCCTATAAGGGTTCCGTTTTTTCCTTTTGAGGTACGGAACCCTAAAAACTAAAAAACCCGACGGAAAAAACTGAAAAGCAAAAAACAAGCACATTTTAAATTAAACAAAACTTGGAAGCAGGCTCATTTGAATATTAAATTATGAAATGAAAAAAATATGGTCTTTACCTATGAAATTGCCGATTTGTATGAGAATTTTAAAATATAAAAAATTTGGTATTTTTTTTATTTCAGCTAATCAAAGTACTGGCCCAAATGATCTATACAATTTTGCCATTTTGATGGCAGTTTGTTTATCTCTTTACTGTGGAAGTCTGCCGGACGGGAGGCGATGAAGTCAGCGAAAGCGTTTTGTACTGACTCTCGGGTGTCGAATTTTTTACCACATAAAAAAATTTCAAAATTTTGAAAAAAGTAGAAATCTGTTGGGGCAAGGTCCAGTGAGTACGGTGGGTGACGGAGTGCTTCCAGCTGTAACTCTTGTAGCTTTGCGATGGTCTGTCGTGAAGTGTGAGATCGCGCGTTGTCGTGCAGAAGCAATGGGGAAGAGCGATTGACTAGTCTTGGTTGTTGAATTGCGAGCTTCTCCATCATTGTTTGCAATTCTTGGCAATAGACATCTGCCGTCACTGTTGTGCCATTCGGTAAGAAGCTATGATGTACAAGTCCGTCACTGGTGCACCAGACAGTTACCATCATCTTCCTATGAGTAATCTTTTTTTAGCGCACTGATTAGGTGCTGTACCCGGTCCACCCACTGAGACGAACGCTTACGGTTATCGTACAGGATCCACTTTTCATCGCAAGTAACAATTCGATTAAGAATTCCCTCGTTTCTATATGCCGATTCAGTAGTGTTATGCATGCTTCGACGCGTAAATCTCGCTGTTGGTCGCTTAGTTCGTGTGGCACCCACTTATCTAGCTTTTTTATCTTTCCGATTTGACGCAAGTGCTTCAATGTTGTTTTGACACTAACTCTAAAGCCCGCAGCAAGCTCAGCCGTAGATTGAGTTGGATCCGCTTCCACTATCGCCTTCAATTCGTCGTTGTCGACAATGGTTACCGGCCGACCACGAGGCTCGTTCTTCGACTCAAAATTTCCAGATTTAAAACGATTAAACCAATAATGGACCGTGTTTATGCAAGCAGTGTTAGGCCCGTACACCGTCGTTAATGTTTCGTGTTGTTTGCGCAGCGGTATTTCCACGTAGGAACTCATATTCGAAAATTGTACGAATTTTCAGTTTATCCATGGCGCCAAAAACTACCACAATGTCACAAAAACAAAAAACTATCTAAAAACAAATGACTGAATTTGAAATTAGAATAACACGTCTTTCGAATAAAATTTATTTGAATTTCGAATTACGCGCCAATCCACAGATAATTAAATCTGAAAATGCCGGTTGTAGAATCAGCAATTACATAGGTAAAGACCTATTAGAATAGACCCCGCCTGATTCCAAGTTTTGTTTAATTTAAAATGTGCTTGATTTTTTGCTTTTCAGTTTTTTCAGTCGGGTTTTTTAGTTTTTTAACTACTTTTTTTATTTTCAATATTTTTCCCACTAGTTCTACGATCCAAGATGGTACGAAATCGTAGAACGAATGGGAACGAAAAGTCAATGATTTTTTTCGTTCCCACTAGTTCTACGTAGGGTTACCAACTTTTTTCTATCAAATATAGTATTTTTGAAGTTATTAACTTAAAAAATATAGTAGATGGCAAAAAATTAAAAAGAAAATAGTGTGTGGTTAAAATAATTATGTAGGTCTACTTACTTTATTTATTACCTAAATAAATATTTTTTACTACTCTACGCCTTAAATGACCTAAATATTTTTTTTTTTTTTAAAGCATTCATCATATGTAGGTATTCATCATTCATCATATGACTGATTGCAATAAACACCATTAATTCAGATTTTATTAAATTTAAAGTAGCCATGTTGCGCTCGTCTCTCCATTTCGTCTTCGTATCAGAAAATATGCGTTCTGTGAACGCTGATGTTGCAGGAATTGAAATATAGTAGTTTCGCCTACTATATTATATAACTTTTAGAAATATAGTATTTGGTCCCATAATATAGTAGGATACTATATTATATAGTAGGGTTGGCAACCCTAGTTCTACGCTATAAGGGTGTTACAAAATCGTAAAACCAGCGGGACTCAAGTTTCTCATTCCTTCTGTCACACAGTTTAGGGTACAACTACGGCACAAACTACCTCTTCCTACTTCTATAGACTCCTGGTAGTTTGGACCGTAAGTTAGTTGTTGTACCCTAAACTGTGTGATAGAACGAATGAGAAACTTGAGTCCCGCTGGTTTTACGATTTTGTAACACCCTTAAAGCGTAGAACTAGTGGGAACGAAAAAATCCATTGACTTTTCATTCCCATTAGTTCTACGATTTCGTACCATCTTGAATCGTAGAACTAGTGGGAAAAATATTTAAAAAAAGTTCCTACTAGTTCCTTCGTAGAAATGTGCAGTAGAACTAGTGGGAATGATCCGTTTTTTGTCTTCTTGAGCTAAAGTTAACAACGAAAACTCGTCGTTTAACATTTCGATTTTTGCATATTCTTGAAATGTTGTTTAGATAAGTACTTCCTTTGTTCAATTGAATCTTTGCCTACTTATAACATGTCGAAAAACTGACAAGCATAAATATCGATACGATATCATGACTGTGCTAATTTCAATGTTATGTTGAAATAAGCAAGCATAATATAATAATAATAATAATAGCATAATATATAATTAAGCATTGTTTGTTATTTTTTTCAACGGCATGCGAGATAAACAATGCTTAAGTTAAACAGCTCTTAACTATTTTTATGAATAAGGCGGTTGGTGTTAAACCATTGTTAAACATCTTTCCTTGACGTTGACTGTCACTTATTTACGACAAATTGACCATTTGCTGGCTCATTCTTGTTAATGACACTAATAACAATGTCCATAGAGTCTTATATTGTCTAGATAATCGCTAATATATTGGAAAATACATTCTGTCTACGTTCTAAGTTCGTGTCCATAACTTGTCTGAAAATCTACAAGAACTTGTCATAAATTGACATAATAGGATTTAGCTGCGAACGTGCCTGATGGAAAATAGTTGAAAGTGTAATTAAAAAAAAATATAAATACATATTTATACACAGTTATTTTGTAAATAACTTTGATTTATTTTAGGGTACTGAGTTGTAATTACCAGTTTTATTATTAGGTAGGTACTTCTACATTTAAAATTAGTTCTTAATAATGTATTTGTATTAAACACAATTAACTATCATTATAACTTGATAATAATGTTTTATGTAACTTTAAATCAGGCAATTTGTGCACACATCACTAACTTTTATATTCTGGTAAGGGTAACACCTGTATGTTATGCAAATAAGTGTTTCTTATTATGCTCTACTTTATTTCGGCTTGTTAGCATTGACCATGTTGTGTGTCTTTTGCCCCTGTTTTCACCTGATGACAATCAAATACCTGATGGGTATCATACATAATCATATAGGTAGCTTCAAGTACTTTAAAATTCTTCGATGGTCATTCACGAGCGATTGTGTTCCTTTTCGACAACATACAAGTTATGTAGTCGCTATTGCATAACATTGCGCAAGAGTGACTTGCAAATTGTTCAAACTTGGATCAGTCAAAGCATGAGCAAAAACCGTGTGGTATTAATTTAATAACACATGTGAATCTGCAACATTTCAGATTATTGATACCATATTGGCACTCTGTGGGAGTCGTTAGCAAGTTCGATTATAATTACACTTTTAGTGACCTAGTTACGTTGATTATAATTAAATTGAATTACCTATACAACTAGAGCTTTAAGTACACAATAATAATAAATGTACCTAACTAGTAACTACTAACTCAAATTAATATTACGTTTTAGAGTTTATTGTGTATTTAACTATATTCATAATATTATCATTGTCACTTGATGTATAAATAAGTAACCACGTTAAGTCGCCGAAGTAGAGCTCTCTTTTGCATAATATAAGCAGTGTCAATAAAACAATTCTTTCCGGCGTATTGGAAACTTAATTTAATTGTTATCTTTTCCAAAATTTAGACCAAAAAAGATCATTATCATGGTCTCGTTTTGTCTAGTACCTAATTCAGATAAATTAATAACCTTCCTTTTGGGCTTCGCCGTAGTCGGGTAAAAAGAAACGTGCATAAAACTCACCGATCCAGGATCCCATTTCATCATCTATCCTCATGGTGCTGTTCTCAATCCTGAGTTGTGGCAGTGCGACGGCGGAGAAGCCGATGGGGTGCCCCGCCCCAGCCGCCAGGATTAGGACGGCACATGTTATTAGACACTGAAAAAGAAGTGCTGATTAAGTATTGTTGAACAACCAGGGACAGGAGGATTTATGTATCGGATTTGAGCAGTGCAGTGTAATAATTTTACAGTTTCAGTCAGTAGTCGTGCCTGGAAGCCTTAAAGTCAACCCTCACATAATAGGGGATCGGACAAAAAAAAAACTAATTAGTCCGTCAGATAGATTTCCAAAAAATATTGACCACATATTTTTTATTTTTTCACGTACTTAAACAAAAAATGAAGACGATACAGGTGCTTCGAAAACGTCATGATAGTACATTTTGTACCTTCGCCTTCAAGTGACGTTTCAAGCCCCACTCCATGATCTTTGACGCGCTTTATCTTCGACATTTTTTATTGATTTGATAAAACAAAAAACACGTACACACGGCTACACATCAAGCTATACAAAACCAGTATAATCTGATTGTTCGTTGTGCGAAAAGATCTAGTAAAGTGAGGCCAAGATTAACTGGTTTTGTATAGCTTGATGTGTAGCCGTGTGTACCTATCCAATATTTTTCGATAATCTAACTGATGGACTAAACAGAATTCTATTTTTTTGAGTAAGTCCGATCCCCTATTGCGTAGCTCGCATTCTCTGTACAGGTTTCATGAATTTTGACGGCCTAAAGTTAATATTCCTGAGTATTGCTTTTTTTGTCTAGATTGAAACCGCTGTGGAAAAAAGGAACGGAACGGACGGCGAGCGTAGTAAGACCTCAGGCATGGTGGAGGGGTGGACAGACAACCTGGTAATTGGTAAAGGCTACGGGATTGATCATCTGTTAGGTGCGAGAAACAAAGGACCGGTCGATCTGGTGCTTGGGGAAGGCCCTTCTAAAGCGAAACATTTTTAGGGTTCCGTAGTCAACTAGGAACCCTTATAGTTTCGCCATGTCTGTCCGTCCGTCCGTCTGTCCGTTAGCACTAGAAAGCTAAAATTTAGTACCAAATTACCAATATGTGTATCAATCACGCCGAAAAAGTGGTAAAATAAAAATTGGAAAAAAATGTTTTATTAGGGTAACCCCCCTTAAAGTGGTACTTAAGTGATTTTTTTTTTATTTCAACCCTAACTTGTGATATATTGTTAGAAAGGTATTTAAAAATGAATAGGGGAACCCTAAAAAGTTAAACTTTGTACTGGTAATTAAAATTGTAAGCGACCGAATTAACTAGGTAATAAAAAAAAGTACATAAATATGGCTCACCGAAATACTGAATGGACGAAAGACTGACATTTCAGAATGAATGAGGTTCTTTTTCTGAGAAATAACTTTCAAATTGTATGTCAATAATTAACTTTCTGTAATGGTATAAATCCGTATAATATTTTAAATACTATCCTGCACACCTTAGTACCGGTTATGAGCAGCTGTTGCTGCTCATAACGTGTTCAAGGTCAATGTGGGGTAGCTTGATGCGCTGGCGACTGTACATCCTTTTTAAACGTTGGGTTTTTTGCCACTAGGTAAATACAATGAGCCAGGGCTTGTTAACGTTACCAAATTCACGATAAAAGTATCGGTAAGTAACGATATTTTCATAATGTTAATTTATTAACGTTATCACTGGTATCGGTAATTTGGTATCGGATCAGTTTATTAATGTTCCCTGGTAACGGTAAAAGTATCGATACTTTTACCGTTACAGTCACTTACCTTCCATTTCGGTTAACCCACGTAGGTAATTTTATATACTAAATCTATACTAATATTATAAAGCTGAAGAGTTTGTTTGTTTGTATGTTTGTATGTTTGTTTGTTTGTTTGTTTGTTTGTTTGAACGCGGTAAACTCAGGAACTGCTGCTTGGAATTGAAAAATTCTTTTTGTGTTGGATAGTCCATTTATCGAGGAAGGCTTTAGGCTATATAACATCACGCTACGGCTAATAGGAGCGGAGCATAAATGAAAAATGTTACAAAAACGGGAAAAGGTATTTCCTTTTGGAGAGCTTCCGCTGCGTGCGCTGCGAAAACGGTTTAAGTTACGCAAATATCATGTATGAAGGAATTGTTCCTCTTTAAAAGTTCTAAAAAAAAGTTCGCGACAGCATATATCTATCTTTTAAGATTGACTTACTGTAACCTTTTTTTACTGTTAAACTGTTAGGTTAAAAATAATTATTTTTTGCGAAACTTATTAAACCCATATGGTATTAATCTATATCTAAATAAATGTGTTTGTTAGTACAGAAATTTAACATAGAATATTTGTGCCCTTTACTCTATATAGTTTAAACAAATATCTTAGAAGATATCGCAATGTAAAAATATCCGCGCGGCAAATTAATTCGCGCGTCGCAATCGCAATGTACCTAGGTACGGGGGATTCAAATTCAAAATATTTACTGCATGATGTTTACAAGTACAGAGTGTTATAGTATATTTTTAACAGTAAGAGATACCTATAGTAATTCACACTTTAATATAATCTAAGCTAATCTAAACCATCTAAACTATTTTAATAAAGAGGAAAGATAAGATTTTTTGTTTGTTGCGATTTAGCTTAGTTTATGTCGGATAGTCGATATATCGAGAAAGGTTATAGCTATATTTATGTGACGCAGACGAAGTTGCGCGGGTCAGCTAGTGAACAGATAAACCGTTTGCGTTCGGTTTTGGGTGGCGACTAAACTCACAGCAAGTGGAAACAGAAAAAAAAGCTATTATGACGACATAAATGCGTCGTAAGAAAGAGATGAAAGAAAAATACCGTTACTTATAGGGTTAATTTGGTATCGGTATCAAGTATCGTTACCTGATAACACTATCATTTAACGGTAAATCATTGATAACGTTAAGTCAAATTACCGGTAAAAGTCCACCCAACTATCGATACCAGACTTAACGTTACCTATGAAATTAACGTTACCTTCGAATGAAGGAGGTAACGATACCTAATTTTTAACGGTATTCAAAGCCCTGCAATGAGCATTCCTCTTTGCATATGCAGTGTGATGTCTACAGGATATATTATACGTTAGGTTCATATAAAATTTATTTTATAAGCTACTTGAGATTGAGACTTGGATCAGTTTACAACACAATAAAGCGAAGTGTGAGTGTATTAGGTGTACTATAAACATCTGCCTACATTCAAGAGTATTCGTAATACTGTATAGCATTATGTAAGCAGCCGGATATTGCAGGCTTTATCAGCCGCTACCTGACACGTATTTAAGCACTTAATATTCTTGTTTGTTAAACCATAAAGCTTAGGCTTAACTTACATTATATTCTACTAAGCATTATTTTCAGTTAATACAACATCCTACTATTTACAGTAGGTAGGTACATTTATAGTTTTGTAAAGTTATCCATACTAATCCATACTAATATACTTTTATTAATATATACTAACTAGTGACCCGCCCCGGCTTCGCACGGGTACAAAAAAGGTATTAAAACCTTCCTCTTGAATCACTCTATCTATTAAAAAAAACCGCATCAAAATCCGTTGCGTAGTTTTAAAGATTTAAGCATACAGACAAACAAACAAATAAACAAACAAACAGACGCGACTTTGTTTTATACTATGTAAGGAGTAAGGAAGGATATACTAATACTAATATACTAATTATCCTAATATATATAATATTATAAATGCGAAAGTAACTCTGTCTGTCTGTCTGTCTGTTACTCTTTCACGCCTAAACGGCTGAACGGATTTTGATGAAATTTGGTACAGACATAGTTTGGAACTTGAGAAAGGACATAGGATAGTTTTTTTTTTTCGCGAGATAAACCAAAAATCTTCCGGAAGTCACTATTCCACGCTAACGAAGTCGCGGGCAAAAGCTAGTAATCCAATAAAATATTGCCGATGAAACGTTACATGGGATGACTCATATAGTCATTCGTTCAGTGTCAAATGTCAAAATATCACATTTAGGGAAATAATTGTAAGTATCTATTTCACAATGTTTTAATTCTGATTGATTCATCACTTTATAAATAAAGTGAGTCTATCACGTTATGTTCGGACGACTATGATAATAATTTTATCAGTATCGCTTTAAATTTTCAAAATTCAGATCAAATCTTAATATGCACGTGTGTAGAATCTGTAATCTTCCGCGGAACTAACATGACTTGCATTTAATTTTGTTATAGATTCCGTCACGATCTAGAATGTAGTTTTCTATAGATTCAAAATTAAAAAAATATTCCCAGCTATTACGTAAATGTATTGTCTCATAACATTTATTTTATTTTAAATTCATTGTGGTGTTACAATGTAGTTAGGTAATTACTTAAATATTTTATGAAGTTGGTTTTCCACTATGGGACAGTGAGCTATTTGAAAATACTTACATATTGGATTAATATCTGTGAAAATACAAAATTTCAGTCGAACACTGTTCGATATCCAGTTACACTCCCAGTTTTTACATAAACAGACTTGTTAGCAAATACTCAAATGATTCATATTCATACCCCAACTACTTAGGTAGGTACTTACTCATATTTTATTTAAATATTTTGTTAACACACATGTATATCACAACGCTTACACATTAAATTCAATGTAAACATAAGCAAACAATAAAATATTTCAATTGCTATTGTAAATTCTTGTTTTTTACAGCTTAGGTACGTCTTGTTTATATAAAGCTTAATTTAAGGTGAGTCGGATCTAAGAGGTCGGGCTTATCTAATTTATTATTAAGAACAGTTTGTTTAGACGTCCGTGTCAGGAAGTGAGGAGATAAGGTTCAACGAAGCAAGAGTTTAATTATCTGATTGTACCTATGTAGGTTACTGGGTCTAGTTCGGCGGCTGACTGAAACTGAGCTTAGATTGCAAAACGAAGAGAAATAATACACAGACATGTGACTCCGTTACTATTAGTAACTATTATAAGTTCCTAATCGCTCTAACCATGACATTATTATGAAATATTTTCAGTTTCTATATTCTATAGTCATAAGTCCTTTACAAATGACTAAAGTCTAAGCTGGTTAGGTTCAAACGCGGCCATTCTAAAGCAGCTGACGGTAATGATAATGACCCATAATACGCATTCTGTTCGACAATTGCCTCAACAATGGTAAGCAATTAAACTCCATTCCACTATATACCCGTACCACTTAGGTAAAGCATGACTGCCTGGCATACTCAGCTCATGTCGGTTCCTATAACAAGCAATTTATTTAATTGTAATAAATGGAGTTTGCCAACATTGACTCATTCTTGTCAAGATGATATGGCGTCGATAGCGAACTTGAAGGAGGTTCTCTAATTAACTAATGCTTCGAGGAATGTAGGTGAACTGTCAAGTTGTCCCACTTCTAACATGTGGATATCCGATTAAGTTTTTACACTGAAACGTAGGTAGTATGTATACCTACACTGATACAATAATTTTTCATTATGCGCTATTGAGTAAAACTTCAAGGTTTAAAACTGAACAACTTTATCAGATCATATAAGTAGATATGCATAGTGTTAACACAGGCGTGTTTTAAACTGTTTACCTGGTAATAATCCTTGTCGTTTACGTTCTATATTTGGTGAGGTTAATTGAGCTAAAAAAGCTGTGGTTCGTACAGATGTGTTCGTTGAAAGTTAACCGCATAGGTATTATGGCCGCGGTATGGCGCTTGGTTTATCCGCATAGCAGCAGGACCATGGTCGCCGTCGGATATTATAAACATGCGGGTTTCCTCAATAAGTCTTACTTACTTCATTGTTTTAATCCGACAAAACATTTACTTAGGTAGGTAGTCATATTTAGAATAGGGTAGTCGACCGACTAAAAAAAATATGATTCTGTTTAGTCCGTCAGTCAGATTATTGAAAAATATTGGATACGTGTTTTTTGTTTTATCAAATTAATAAAAATTGACGAAAATAAAGCTTGTCAAAGACCATGGAGAGGGGGCGTTTGACGTCATAGTTAGGTAAAATTGGACCAAGCTGTGACGTTTCACGACTTTTCGAAGCACTGTATCGTCTTCATTTTTTGTTTACGTGAAAAAAGAAAAAATACGTGTTCAATATTTTTTGGAAATCTATCTGACGGACTAATTAGTTTTTTTTTGTCGACTACCCTATTAAAATTAAATTATTATTTTAAGCCCATCGTTTGCAAATAATATATCTATTTGTTATTATGTTATTAACATATCTACTGGTTTCGTTTAATATCTAGGTAGGTAGGTACCTATGAGTAAAATAAAAGTTAGTCAATTGATATTTAAAAAAAAACTTTGTTTCTGACTTTATACAGAATAAATATTAGACATCCATACCGAAGCTACTTTTTGTAGAGTAACATAAATTCCGATCATCGTGAATTTGTGACCACACCGATATCATACAATTACCTATATAAAGGAAGACACCTAATTGTCCGTGTAATTAACCGTATAAGCAAAGTACGACTGAAAAACGTGTTTGTCTAAATCCAATAGGTATCTAACTATCTACAGCAGTTCAACGTTTTCAAACGAGGATATCATAACAAAAATGGGAATAACAAAAAACTAAACACGTGAACCTTTTTGCTGTAAGACAAACACTCATGTCTCATCATTAGAACCTCGTGAGAGTGATGAATAGGTAAGTATTTACAAAGCATAACAAAAACCGCTCGGAACGCAAAAAGTCCGTTGTAAATAAAATATTTATGTAAATAGTAGATATTTTTAGTCTGTTTTAGAGAAATTATAGCTCTCTTTGCCAAAACGTACGGATAGTGAAATGGTGGTGAAATGCTAGCGTTGGACTAATTACGTCACTTCGCACTCTGTACAGTCACATCAATAAAATGTATCATCTTATCTTCCTGCCATTGTCCCATTCTATTTGGGATCGGCGCAATACGTTTTCTTTTTCAATTCTCCCCTGTCACACTTCAGTCTTCGTTCATATCATTCCTCACTTAGTCCATCCATCTTTTCTTTGACCTTCCTCTTCCTATCGCTCCATCAACATTATATCCTCACTTTTTTACTCAAATCCATTTTATCCCTCCTCCATTGCATGCGGCGATGCGACGCCACTTTCAAACTGCAATCCTTTTTCATCGATCTATTTCACAGCCCTGCATTCCGATCCATACAGAAAATGTCATACACTGTAAAATTCAGTACCTAGCTCATGTATGACTGTAGCGCTCTTTTGGCGAGTGGCCATACTTAGAAGTTAGAACAATTGCTGACATAATATTGTTGTTTTAAAACATTTTCAAAACAATCATACAAACGTTTACTAACAGCATTTCTCTGGTAACTGTAATCCAATTACGTAGTGGGTACTCAGTGGTTTCAGTAACGTATGTGCAAATATAATTATCGATTTTCTTTTTATCACAATGGTAATTGCTCGTGGTTTCACTCTACTACACGTGCCCAGATAGAAAATATCCCACACATATATCTTTTCGTTGCGTAAGTTGCGTTGATTTCGGAAATAATCCCATGTCTGTTCCTAGCTCAACTCCTCTTCCACATTCACAAGATTAGTTGGGATTAGTTAGGATGTCAATTTTTTTTATCAGTACGTAAAGTTATTGAAAAACAAAATGGCGACGTTAATTGCGAATATGGCCATGCGACAAATGATCCATCTATAGAGCACATCAGGCTACCCGAAACTGTAAATGTTGTGATAAAGTTGAAAATCTTTTGAATAAATTTGGCAGCTTACTATAGTAGTTTGTGCTGGTGTCTGTGCCTATAACTATACCATGTTTGTTAAGAATGTCATTGTCAAATCTTTTTTTTTCGTACGTGTTGCAATTTCTGATTGTGATTACAGATACCTAGTCCGTGCTTTACATAATGCTAATGCAGAAGCTTTGAGGTCAATATCGTCCGCTGATTTAAAATACGTAGTAAGGATTTGCATAGCGACTGTGAGACTGTGAGGCAACGTTATTAGCTGTGACTTTGAATAGTCGAGTTTACATTTTACGTTCGTGAGTTCGTTTCGTAGAGTTCAAAAATGATCTTGCGGTATCGTCCTGTCTGAATAAGAAGATCCTATTATTGTGCAAATCTGCTAGGGCTAGGCCATGGTCTACCTGTGTGTTAAATTTCAACGAAATCCGTTCAGTCGTTAAGAGCGTAGACGGGCTGCATTTTTCCATACAAATGTATTCCCCTATTCTCTTCCTGGATAATGCCTCTAGAGTAATCGTTTTTATTTATAAAAATCCAGGTCTATTGAAGGCATGCCCCTGTCATTTTTTTTTTCAAAAAATTTATTACAAAAATAAATATGACTTACCAAAAACCTAAAAAAATACCCCGTTTTTACCTACGTAATCAGATGACTACCAAAGAAAATTGAAAAGTTTTTAAAATAAAAACAAGTAATAGGGGCATAGATCTATTCTTCCTTTAAATTTTGATACCAAATATAATTTAATTGGCTTAGGTTTCGAGGAGAAAACAGGAGAATACGAAACGTCGATCGGTCAAGGTTTTTTATAGGTAAAATCGTTCTGAGCTGCAGTTGTCTCTATCGCACTCACATATTGATACCGCCCGGTTGCTAGAGCGCAGCGCGACGGCAATAGTTATATATACGTATATTATACGCAGCCCGTCTACGCTCTTAATCACATTTACAGTAAGTATTAATGAAACTTACGGTTACTGAATTTTGCATCGAACAGAATCTTAAAAAAAATCTAACTTTTGGGGATTTTCGCGATGATGTTACCTACACGATATATATAGGGAAGTAAGCAATCCTAATTTTTCAGGCGTAACAACTAAGCATTTATATCGTAGCACGTGTAAAAATAATGATAATGACATTTTAGTTCCTAAGGTCAACTGACACGAACAAGTGTATTATAAAGTAACGGTAGCCAGTATGACTTGCTTTGACATTTAAATACTAATTAAAAAAAAAAAACTGGCCAAGTGCAAGTCGGACTCGCACATGAAGGGTTCCGTACCAAAACTTAAAATTTATACAATTTCTTCTACCGCCAATGAAACTTGACCTCTGGATTGTATAGGCGCTCATACGATTCAGGGACCAAATTATATTGGTTATCTGCTGTTTCCATCTGTTGTTTCCATACAAGTTCAAAATAATTTTCCTAGAAAGTCCTTATAAAGTTCTACTTTTCAGATTTTTTTCATATTTTCTAAACGTATGGTTCAAAAGTTAGAGGGGGGGGACGCATTGTTTTTTACTTTTGGAGCGATTATTTCCGAAATTATTGACATTATCAAAAAATTATTTTAGGAAACCCCTATTCATTTTTAAATACCTTTCCAACAATGTATCACACGTTAGGGTTGAAATTAAAAAAAAATCTCTTCCCACTTTACATATAGGGGGGCTACCCTAATAAAACATTTTTTTCCAATTTTTATTTTACCACTTTGTCGGCGTGATTGATACACATATTGGTACCAAATTTCAGCTTTCTAGTGCTAACGGTCACAGAGATTAAGCGAGGACGGACAGACAGACAGACAGACATGGCGAAACTATAAGGGTTCCTAGTTGACTACGGAACCCTAAAAAAAGTATTTAATAAGACGTAGACAGTGAATGTTAATTTTATTTAGATGTGTATTGAGCTAACACAACAGATAATTCAACCTCTTCTAAACCTTTAAAATGTTATCTAAACTTAAAATATAGTTTCTGAATTTCCTCAATCGCGGTATCGGGTAACCCCCTGAGCGATTAGGCGCTACCTACTCGATTGCATAATATTTTATTTACGTCAGCTTCTATTATCGGTCATTCTCCGATTTGGCGTTCTTTGCCTAATTACCGTAACCCTATTTTTATTCTTTCATATTTTAATGTGTCTAATTCCATATTTTAATTTTATCTAATTTCATATTTTAATTTTAATGTGTCAAATTAGTAAAAAATAAAAAAAAGGTTACGGTAATTAGGCAATCGGAGCATTAGTGGAGTGCCGTAAGACTTATACCTCGGAATCCAGGACCGGTCAATGAATTTTCATAAAAACTTTTGGAATGCATTGCTAAATGCTCAAACAAGAATGTTAAAAAAAAAAAAACCGGCCAAGTGCGAGTCGGACTCGCGCACCGAGGGTTCCGTAAAAAAAATATATTATGTGATGTAACTAAAAATTTATGGTTTTCGTAATTATTCCTTTATCTATGCTATAAGACGTTGCTTCGTACCAAATTTCAAGATTCTGAGTTCACGGGAAGTACCCTGTAGGTTTTGATTCCCTTGCGAGTGTCGAAAATTTGCGGCATAAACGGGAGTATCTTGATGTAACTAAAAATTTATGGTTTTCGTAATTATTCCTTTATCTATGCTATACGACGACAACAAAGTGATCCTATAAGGGTTCCGTTTTTTCCTTTTGAGGTACGGAACCCTAAAAAAATTGGCGCGCTCGTCATTTTTAGGGTTCCGTACCTCAAAAGGAAAAAACGGAACCCTAGGATCACTTTGTTGTCCGTCTGTCTGTCTGTCTGTCAAGACCTTTTTTCTCAGGAACGCGTGGAGGTATCAAGCTGAAATTCATATCAAATACTCAAGTCTATGGTCTCTTGGAGCTGTGAAAAAATCAAACTTCTAAGTCAACGCGATCAAAAGATACCCCCGTTTATGCCGCAAATTTTCGACACTCGCAAGGGAATCAAAACCTACAGGGTACTTCCCGTGAACTCAGAATCTTGAAATTTGGTACGAAGCAACGTCTTATAGCATAGATAAAGGAATAATTACGAAAACCATAAATTTTTAGTTACATCAAGATACTCCCGTTTATGCCGCAAATTTTCGACACTCGCAAGGGAATCAAAACCTACAGGGTACTTCCCGTGAACTCAGAATCTTGAAATTTGGTACGAAGCAACGTCTTATAGCATAGATAAAGGAATAATTACGAAAACCATAAATTTTTAGTTACATCACATAATATATTTTTTTTACGGAACCCTCGGTGCGCGAGTCCGACTCGCACTTGGCCGGTTTTTTTTTTTTAGTACCACAATGTACTGAAAAACTAGCTTGTGCCAGCGGCTTAACCCGCTACAACTCGAAAATTATCCCACGAAAAGATAAAATCGGGATAAAAACTATCATTTGTGTCAATCCAGGTTATAAACTATCTGTATACCAAATTATATCCAAATCCGTTCAGTAGTTTTTGTGTGAAAGAGTAACAAACATACACCCTCAAAAACTTTAGTACTTTATAATATTAGTGTGAAGTGTGATGTGTGATCCGGGCGCGCCATGACAGTGGCGGTAAGTCCCCTCTTTGAGGAGTTGCTGGAAAGGACGTAGTCCTCACCGGACACGTTGCTTCAGGAGGTACGTGCACCAAATAAGGCGGGAGGAAACGACCGGATGTCGCCATTGTGAGGATCGGCCGGAGGACACGGTGGAGCACACTGTGGAGGTCTGCCCCGCTTGGGCAGAGCCCCGCCGTGTTCTCGTAGCGATCGGCGGCGGCGACCTCTCGCGTCCGGCCCTGGTGCAAGCCATGGTCCGGGGCGAGGAGGAATGGGACGCCGTCGCCTCCTTCTGCGAAGCAGTGATGCTAGCGAAGGAGGTGGCGGAATGTGTGAGGGAGAGAACATTTCGACCTAGCCGTCGTGGGAGACGCTCCGGGCTTCGGGGGCCACGTGACGGCTTCAAGCCACCGTAGATGCGGACCTGTGGACGGTGAGTAATGGGCTAGCCCGCCGTCTGTCCGTCTTATGACGACGACATCAGGCCGTGTCGACGGCGCGTTCGTGTTACACGCGCGGCTCAAAGAGATGTCAGCAACATGGGAGGGGCCCGCCAGGGCTCCAAGTTGGACACAAAGATACCGCGGCCTCGACATAAAAGGCTAAGAAGGAACATGGGTGGTTTTTTGTCAGTTGAAGTCTGACACTCCCTTTCGCTCTGCCCAAGAGCAGGAGGGGTTATTTGATCACTTTCCACCAACCCAAAAAACTAAAATTGTGTGATGTGATGAGAGGGACAAGAGAAAAAATGAAGCTAATAAATAATATTTGCATAGTAACTTTAATGTTTATTTATTAATATTTCGCAAAAAATAACGAGTTGTAACCAAAAAAAAAAGTTAAAAAATGCGAAAGTTTGTGTGTGAGTGTGTATGTTTGTTACTTCTTCACGTCTGAACGGCTAGAGCGATTTTAATAAAATTTGTTATGGAGTTAGCTGACACCTTGTATTAACACAAAGGATAGTTTTTATCCCGATTTTATCTTCACGTGGGATAATTTTAGAGTTGTAGCGGATGAAGCCGCTGGCAACAGCTAGTAATACTAATGTTATAGAGGCGAAAGTTTGTGAGGGTGTATTTTTGTTACTCTTACACGCAAAAACTACTGAACGGATTTGGATAAAACTTGGTGTACAGACAGTTCATGACCTGGATTAACACATAGGAAAGTTTTTATCCCGATTTTATCTTTTCGTGGAATAATTTTCGAGTTGTAGCGGGTTAAGCCGCTGGCCACAAGCTAGTTTTTCAGTACATTGCTGCATTGTGGTACTAAAAAAAAAAAAAAAATGACGAGCGCGTAATTTTTTTTTTTAAACTTTTTTATTTGGGCTTTTAGCAATACAGTCAGCAGACACAGCAGTTTTTATGTAGATTCATTGACCGGTCCTGGATTCCGAGATTTTACAATATTTACGTCTTACGGCACTCCACTACATGGCCGATAATCACGATGCAGCTTTGAGACGGTTTTAGGACTTTTAGGTTATACTAAGTCCGCCGGGGCTGCGGGTTGTTCGAAAGAGATACCGCGGCCTCGACACAAAGGGCTAAGAAGGAACATGGGTGGATTTAGGCAGTATAAGTCTCCCTACCGCTCTGCCCTCCCTACCGATTTCCCACCAAAAAAGAAAAAAAAGATTATACTCAGTAGACAGTTATTGCCACCCGATCCTAGAGAAATCTAAACTACTTTAGAACCTATGGCTTATCAAGAATAGAGCCTCAAAAAGTCAAAAAGGACGACCAATGACTTTAATGAGACAAAGACCTAAAGTTGTCAACGTTTTCGAAAGCTAATAAGTAGCAGAGCTTCTGTTTCAGATATAACCTTTTTCATCCAGCCGTTAAGAGTAATGAAATTAGAACGCCCACGTTTAAGATTAGGTGGGTTTGGCGTGGGTGTACTGCGAAAATTGGAAAATTGAGAGCAAAGGCCGGGTAAAAGAAAGGTTCGATAACAAGGTTATATCACTTTGCTCCTAGATGTATTACAATTTATCTACTGCGGTACCTACTTCGATATAAAAGTGTAACTGGTACCTAATAGTTTCCTTCGAGGTTTAAGGACCCGCCCTTACTTAGTCCGGAACTATATTTATGACTTCCTTGGCATTAACCTTAAAGGAACAGCTATGAGACCACACAATAGGTATAATGTTTTAATTATATATACATAAACCTTCTACGGCTACACAGACCGCAGACGATAGAATTCTGTCTATTTTGCAGTTGAATTTGTAGGTAGCATTAAGCTGCGCGGTATTGAACAGACAGCGGGCTTCCTTTTGATGGTAAAAGGAGCCCACTGAACTGAAATTTAAAAAAAAATATTGAATGTCTGTCTGGCATGGGTCCTACAGAACAAATTACACGTCCCGCCACGTAAAAAGAACGCTGAGCGCAGTGGAGGGGGTATATTGTTGCGCACGTTAGACAGTCGCGTTCCGAAGTACTAGGCTACTGTGACTGTGTTAAGTGTAATTGTAATATTTTTAGAATCCTAATACAAATTTCACTAGCTCCTTAGTACTTTGGAATAAGCTGAAATTTGAAAAAAAATAGTCATGTTTGACTTAACTGTCAGCGTTCTTTTTACATGTCGCGCCCTATTATACCCACTACTATGAATTTACTTGTTTGTTTTCTTCTCTTAAAATATTATATTTCACCAGCTACACACAATCAACTTTTTTCTTACCTGGTTAAAAACTCCTTTCGCCGAGGAGTAAGTTTCTCCTTTTACGTAAGGCGGTAGTGTGGCTGTGGAGCTGATGCTTCTGAGGAAACTCTGCAGAGCCTCGTACTCATCAGCTTTCTTCGTCTCCTTGCTGACAATCTGCGGCACCTGCCCGTCGACAAGCATAGCCTCGTGGGCTCCATCACTGGGGTAAACAAAAATAGGGATAAGCTAGATATAGAATACAATACGACGTAATGAGTACATAAGAAGAAGTCTGAAATTGGCACCGGTGACTGAAAAGTTGTGTGGAAATCGGTTGTCGTGGCATGTGATGCGGAGGAATGAGGAAAATGTCGTGAGGAAGATTTTGAATATGAATGTGGATGGGTATAAGCGTAGAGGAAGACCAAAGAAACGATGAATGGACTGTGTTAAGAATGATATGATAAGAAAGGAGGTGCTCTCTGTTTTTCGTCATCTCATGAGAATGAGATGACGAAAAACAGAGATGTATGGAAGAGGAAGACATGCTGCGTCGACCCCAAAGAGAATTGATCGACCCCAAATGAATTGGGATAAGGGCAAGAGAATGCTGATGATGATGAGAATACAATACGATGTTATTATCCTCATTTATCTATATCAGCAGATGAAACAGATCGGACTTTCCTAGCCGAACAGGGTATATAAATTCCCCGGGGGGAATTCCCTAATGTAGTTTCGTCTATAAAGGTTGAATTGATCACATGAATACTAATCATAGGGGATAGATTTATGCAAACTGTCGCCGTCTGGCTATTTCCTTTTGCAAGTATAGTCAACAATTTTATTGTATTTTCTTTCCCGCCCGCCTTATTATTATGAAATCTCCTTGATCGACTTACAGAAAAAATACTTGTTTTGTATTTAACGCTAGAAACCTATACGTTCGAGATACGTGTGAATGAGAGAAGGGTGACCTATGAAATATTACAATTTGAGACTGAAATACCCTTGTGATCTAGCAATCAACAAAGAAACGATTTCGTGCTATGTTTACAGACTACGACGAAAACAGCTGATGCTTTATTTTTATTTGCAAATGGCGTAATGTCAGTGCCAAAAGTACAGAAAAGGTCATTGAAGTTCAATCTAGAGTCACGTAAGGACGGGATTTTAAAACAAATATAGAATTTTAATAGTTATTTCGTGCGATGCTTTTATATTTTTGGAATATTACAGTGGTGATTAAATAACTTCTTCGTTTACAGATTATTTACTGATATGAATTACTTATTAATATTGACGCGATCGCTATCGTTCTTGGCAATTAAGACATAGCTCTCAGTCTTGACAATGACAGCCAAAACAGGCCATTGAAGTGCTAAGCACTAACAATTAAACTATAGTCTAAAGATTGCACATTTACAGTCCAATAAGTAGAGTTCTGAAAGTGTCTCAAATGTGTATCTAAATAATTGCGTCTGTTTTATGGAATATAATTAAGTAAATTATGAAATAGATAATTAAGTAAATAAGAAAGGTAAAACTCAAAACCTTTGCTTATTTGATAACTATGGTTCGCTACGACCTACTGTACTGTACCTACTGTACAAGATTTTACTTACATATTTTTCATGGTAATTATAAGCAGCAGAAGAAAGAAACGACCCAGTTAGGAAGCTCATGAACACAGACGCCGATAAAAGTTCCGACAATCATTTCTCTATGTTATTAAATTATTTATGACTAAAATGAATACATCAGAGCCGATGACTCGTAATAATTATTCAGCATCACAAGAATCACAACTGTATCATGAATTCATGATAAACACATTATTATATGCCACAGACGAGCCTTTCAATCAATGACTGTGTAGGTATAAAAGAAGTCTTTCTTACTAACAATAACAATTAAATCGGACGATTAGACCTTGCTTGTTTACAACTTGCATCAAAGCTTGAATGTATCAGCTAGAATCAAGAAGACATCTCATAAAATAATGCACTAACTATACTAGGTACCGCATTTTAACTGAACACAAATCAGGAACCAAAGCCAATGTCTTCTTGGTTTAGATAAGGAATGTGTCTACTTACCTCTGTACTCTAACGACCCTGAACTTCCGTTTGAAATGTATAACAAAACCGAATATGGTGAAGACCATTTTAATGACACTAACACAGGTCAGGGCCCTTCGTCCTGACGTCTTGTTCCCGTAGTCAAGTGTTGCGACTGGCGCAGTATAAATAAAAATAATATTATCAAATACCCTTTAACCCTTTCGGTACGTCGCAATTACAACTTCAAGTTATATGCATAGTAACAAACAACTAGATTCACCTATGTTGCATAATGTGTGTAAAGTGTCTGCTATAATCTACATAGAATCTTAATCTGTTTGGTCTGTGCCTATCCTTATTTAGTCGTCGTTGTAATTTTGGCCTATCGCTACATACAGCTTGATTTTTTAATTGGCTACAATATGCTGTTAATTATTTTACGATAATTATGGTTTTGTTGCCAAATAGAACTATCACTAATTTGGCGTTATCTCTGATTCCGGGTTTATGAACAAAAATAACCGATAGCATTTTTAGTTAAGTCGACTTTATATGGCTCTGTTTTTCAAATAAACCGACATTTTCGCTTTTGAAGTTAATCAAATAGGCTTTACGTTAGATTAGCAAGAGTCAAGAGAACCTTAAACTGGATAAAATTAAAGCAAATAATAATATTAATTTAGTAAATGATATTTGATCATAAAAGGTAGACGAAATAAGCAGTCTAAATAGGGTTTATGATATTTATGTAGTTATAACCACCTTAGTGCCTTCACTCGCCATTCAGTTCCCGCCATACCACAAATCTGCTGATAAGTAGACTCGGCCTAAAGTATTTGAACTAGACAAGATCAGCCTTTTTAGCAAGCGCCAATCTGGAACACAATGTGCTGATAAAACCAAGGTCTTGTGTAATGAATGACTCCATGAGGCTTTTCGAGATATTCGAAGTAAAAGAAACCGACAAAGAACCGTCAGTTATTCTCTTCCGAAAAGAAATAATTCTACTTAGACATTGTAATAATAACGTCCCTGACATTTATAGTACTCGAGAACTGACATTTAACCATCTTGGCCATTGTTGCGGAATATACATTATGCCCGAAAATATTCGTATGGATAAAATGTCAACTCACTCTACATTATGCATTTCGATCAGATTTTGTGAATATTATTTTATCAAACTTTATTTTTTCTGTAAGTTAACGAGACCTAAAAATATGAAGATAGGGCTTCTGAAACTTCAAAAAGTTGCTGTAATATGATGATGGCGATGATGAATTAGAAAATCACGATTCTTGAGTTTAAAAGTGACAGATGTAAAATACCCACTTGATTTGAGTGACATTGTCTCACATTATTTTAAAGATAACGGTCAATGAAGCTCTTACATAATTTATCTTTGACAAGTATCTGATTGTTTGTGAATTGAAATGATTCATTGAATTTTACTCCATGTAAGCTTTATGAAACGTAACTTGAGGTAGGTAATAAGGTCATGAATTCGACTAATTCTTCATCGTAGGTACGTCATCGGAAGGTACTCTATTTGTATTGAAAAATCAATAATCTACAGCATGAAGTGGTTGTAAAGAGCAGTTTGCTACTTATTTCATAGCTACAGGCTACTGAAGTGGAAACCGTGATGAACTCGTGAACGAACAGGCAGCGCTCGCTATAAAATTTTCTCATTAAGTTTTGTATGAGTTGTTTGCTAACATGTGTTTAGGTTTTGCAACTGTTCATTGTTGAATTCCAGTTTCATTTGAATACCTTTGAGCCAATCTGCCGGTCAACGAGCTGGTTACGTAATACGATACGTTTACAATAACAGTTTCGTGGTGCCGTCATTGGTGACTATGATCTATTGTGTCGATAATGAGATATCATGTTCTTTATTTGCACGGTTTACTTTTATCTATTAAATAATATTATACTTATCTAAGTTTTTGATTTGTTATTTATCCTTATCTTGCTCGTGTTTGGGTTAGATAACACGGGAAGTTCTAATAAACTTTAATATTCGATATTATATATTTTTAAGTTAATTAATTTAGTACCTACTTACTGACGAACGAACGAAAACGAAAGGAACTTATTGAAACACATTTTTAATAAATGATTTCTCAGAAAAAGACTTACCTAATTCAAAATTCACATGTGCTGTTTGTGTATGCTAATCTACTTTATTTATTTGTAATGACGTCATTTTATCGAGTATTGCAACACTTACAAAACCTATTTTTGCTTATCAGCTTTGCCTTTTTTGGTAACATGACAAGGCCAAAATATTTTGTTATTCCTATCTCTTTAACATGTTCCAGAGTCATAAAAGGCATGATCAGCACTTTTTGAACGTCAAGTTTACAAGAGACATTCAATTTCCCCAAAACGCCAGCTCGGTGAAGTGGTGGAACTAATTCTCTAGCAACACCTGCCTACATATTTATCTACTTCGTCATCATGATCATCAGTCATAAGACGTCCACTGCTGGACAAAGGCCTCCCCCAAAGTGCATGTTTACGTACAGGCGGGCATCGCGCGGCGCGTGCTGCGTTTTAAATTCAAACACATGGTGATGGCGATGTATGAAAAAATTAACGATTTCAAACGTCGATTTTACGAAAAGCGATTTTTCGCTCATTAGTTTAAAATGCGGCGTTTGTTGAGGTGGACCCGTCTCTCAGTAAATTAATAAAAAAGCACGAGACGAGCCTTCTGCACGCGAAACGCCATAACGAACGGCAACCTGCCGTTTGCATCCACCGGTTGCCCGCGACTCTCACGATGTCGTCTGTCCACCAGGTGGGAGGCCTACCAACGCTGCGTCTTCCGGTTCGTGGTCGCCACTCGAGAACTTTTCTTCCCCATCGGTTGTCGGTTCTTCGAGCGATGTGGTCTGCCCATTGCCATTTCAACTTGCTTAAACTGAGAGCTATGTCGGTGACCCTGGTTCTTCGGCGAATTTCCTCATTACGGATTTTGTCGCACAAAGAAACTCCGAGCATAGCTCTCTCCATGGCTCGTTGCGTGACTAAGAGGCCAGCAGTTAAGTACCATGACTCTGTGCCATACGTCATCACTTGCAACACACACTGGTGGTTATATACTGTCTATGTCTTAAGACACTGCCAAATTTTTGACGAAAAGATGTCGCGTAGTTTCTCGAACGCTGCCCATCCGAGTTGGATTCTTCGGGCGACCTCTTTGTAGAAGTTGGATCTGCCTAGTTTAACAGTTTGTCAAAGGTAGACATAACTATCGACAACTTCGAGAGTATCACTCCCAACAATTACCGGTACGGGTGGAACACGGACATTCGACATAACTTTCGTCTTGTTCATGTTCATTTTAAGACCCACCTGTTGAGAAACGTTACTATAATAAGGTCTCTGAGAATTGTGTTCATATCCTCCAGCGATTCAGCCATGATGAGTGAGTGATACATTCGCCATTGATGTTGATGCCGAATCCGTCTCAGTCCAAGAGCTTGAAAACATCCTTCAATGCGTTCGTGAACAGTTTCGGAGAAATAACGTCTCCCTGTCTCACGCCTCGTTACAATTGGATTGGTTTCGTGTTCTCGTCCTAATCGGATCGACATAGTGGCGTTTCTATAAACTTCAGCACTTCGACGAACTGAGTTCGAGCACTGTAACACCGCCCAGGTTTCGATTGAATCGAAGGCTTTTTGAAATTTATCTACTTAACTGTTTCTAACTAGGAACCTATTGTAACATGGTTTCGTCATCTTCGTCATATATTACTCATCAATGGTTTATTTAGATTAAATCTTTGGGTATGCCATTGCCAATGGCCTATTTAAGGCGATAGACGCAAGTATTTTATCAGCTCCATATCACATGTACATTGTTGCACTTTTGGGCAACTAGTTGCTAGAGATGTTTTGGATAAGGAACCATAGGGCGAGTCCAAGTCTGTCATAGTCTGGTTAGCCTTTTCCCAAATATGTTGTGGTTGATTTCTAGTCTTACCGGATGCAGCTGAATATTATTATTTTACATGAAGTGATTGCCTACCTGACCTCCACAACGCTGTACTGGGTTTTACGACACCTTTAGGTAAGACTGGTCATAAGACTGATCGTAAGACTTTCGGGTGACTGACGACGTGTGACGACTTTTTAAAGATCTACAAATGACAGTCGTGACCAACAGCTAAACGTGATATTTGAAGTACTAAGAAGACTCCGATGGGTGTTACCTATCCACGGACTTAACTAGGCAAGCGAAGATCGACCCGTGCTGTTGTTATTGTTTAGCCACGATCTCCGATTCTAATTAAAGGACCAGCTTCAGACTTTGCGAAAATGAAATTAGCTATTCCATACATTTATGATTGCACACGACAAAATGTAGAGCTCAGCAGATTTATTTTGTCTGTGCTTTATGAAGACTCTTTCCGAGGTATTTGTTATAGCAAATTAGCAATAATACCTGTACCTCAACAACAGCGCTTACATCTTCTTTCCTTTGAATGAGATTTAGACAAATAACCATAAAAGATTTCCTAATTATAAAAAAACGAATCCTTAATGCGATTATGGAGATTTGTGACAAACGGTTGTTTTATGGGCCTATTAATTATTTATTTTCCCTGTCACGTTTGTTTAATGCTTTCAGCATACGACGTGGGACATAAACTAGGCAAGCTAAGTATAAGATTTTAGGTCAATGCGGCGCCTACATTTCTGAGGTCTATTTTTCTACACTGTTTCCAGTCGTGGGGATTTTTCTAGTACATATTAGAATCAGACTTTATTATAAGTATTTCTGATTTAGAGATTTTCAGTCCGAAAAGTGCAAAGTGAAAATCTAGTTTATGTTTGTGCTTTACTTTTCAAACTACTCGAGCTCTACATCGATTCACTGTAGTTCAAGGTTGACATTTTTTTTAATACCTATAAATAAATATTATCATGAGGAACATAAATGGCGAAAATCTTGTATTTGTTTTCGTGAATCGTCTAAATCGGAACTCTTGACCTTTTGGACCCAAAAATGTTCTCTTGTACTTTGCTAAACCCGTGCTGCAAAGAGCAAATATTAGAAGTTTTAATAGTACATTGTTACCTTAGGGTGAAATAGTTACTTATTTTGTCCCCGAGACGGTTTTTGGCGCCTGAGCGAGGGCGCTAATAGTTCGAGGGACTAAATAAGTCTTTAACCCGAGGTAAACACTGTGCTTTTCATTATGAATACAAGGAAAGTTGATGGGAATAGGCTTGCGCCCAATTACCTAGATCGAAAGGAAGAAGAAATAAAAAGTATTTATTGGTTTCAAACAGGACAAAACAAATTGACAAAAAAAATATAAAAGTAAACATAAGAGAAACACTTCGGTGGATGACAATAGGCTTGCTCCTAATTACATCGGTTGATGGCAATAGGATTGCTCCTAAGTAGATTGGTTGATGGCAATAGGGTTGCTCCTAATTAAATTGGTTAATGGCAATATAGGCTTGCTCCTAATTATATTTGTTGATGGCAATAGGCTTGCTTCCAATTACCTAAATCGGTGGATGGCAATAGGCGTGCTCCTAATTAAATTTGTTGATGCCAATAGGCTTGCTCCTAATTACATCGGTTGATGGTAATAGGCTTGCCCCCAATTACATCAGTTGATGGTAATAGGCTTGCCCCCAATTACATCAGTTGATGGCAATAGGCTTGCACCTAATCACATCAGTTGGTGGCAATAGGCAGAGTATATAATAATATGTTCTGTTTGACAGCTGTCAGTAGAAAGCGATTCTCCCTAGGGCTGAAAAGTAGTACTTTCAACCCGATCCGTAGGCATGTCATGACCTACTTTCAGAGTATGAGTAATGAAAAGATACAAAACATCGATAGCAAAAAAAATCGAGTTGACCGCGACGTTAGTTACCAACATCGTCGCGTCTTTACGTCTTTTCGATCTAAAAGATCAAAGTTACTGTCTATTATTATGTCTAGAATAGTTTTATATGCTTACGAAGGCTTCCAAGACACGTAAACCGGTTTAGTTTTAAACTCCCCTCTGTGAGGTGCCACTGGTCAGTTCGTTGCAACTTTTTAACCTCGCCTGATACAATACAGTTTGCTTTCTTATTTTTTTCGGAGAAAGAATACCCAAGTACATTCGAAACTTGCACAGTTACCTGCTAAGTTTAGTCCTTGGTTTGAATGATCGATTCTTATTAACACGTAACTTATTTTGTTTTTTTAGTCGAGTTAGTATGTATACAAGTGGTAGCGGATCTGGGTATTTCTACCTGTTGTGAGATCGTCATTGAAGAAAGGTTACTTCTTTGAATAAGACGGTCCGATTACGAGAAACTTGAAACTCTACTGGTATTTTGGGGTTCCAATATCAAGTTGCTTATATTACAAGGAAAATTTTAGAATTCACAGCTACCCAAGATTAGTTACGGTATTTTCATATAAGTGTAAGCTAATGTTGTTAGGGTGTCTGACTGAACAGTCTGATTATTTTTGGGGCACGTCAGTACCCAAGATAAAAGAACATGCTACAGATTTAGTGATTTATTTATTTATTCTTCAACAAATTACATTTGTGTCGAACATAGGTCTTAACAATTAAGCATAAACATTTATTAATCAACAACATGAGGCTGAGAAAGACACAAATACTACATTCACATTGAATTGATTACTTAATATGAATTACAATAATTTAACAAAATATTCATTAAAAATAACAATAAAAATTCAAATAAAAAAAAAACAAAAAATGTCAATATAACAGAAATGTCGAATGATATTCGTCGTCGAATGAAATTCTCCGGTAACAACTATAGGTAGGTTGTCAGAATTGTGGGGTAGATTTGGGATTCCGAAACAAGTCGTCAGTGATAATGGACCACCCTTTACGAGCCGAGAATTTAAGGATTTTTTAAAACTAGACGGGGTAGAACATATTTTTACGGCGCCCTACCATCCCGCATCTAACGGTGCAGCCGAGAATGCAGTAAAAACTGTAAAAAGGGTAGTAAAAAAAGCGTACAATGAAAATAAGAATATTGACAAAACACTCAACAAGTTTTTACTGTATTATCGAAACACCGAACATTGCTCAACAGGGGAAAGTCCGGCTATGTTGCTAATGGGTAGACGTCTACGAACACACTTGGACTTATTAAAGCCAGATCAGATGGCCAAGGTACAGCGTTGTCAACAGCGGCAAATAGATACCAAAGGAGGATCTGATAGGAGTATGAATGTAGGGGAGGAAGTCTGGTACAGGCAGTATCTAAAAGGGGAAAAATGGCAACCTGGGAAAGTGACTGGCGTGTTAGGTAATACGGACTATAAAGTGACGGATGACAGTGGTAACGTAGTACATAGACATATCGACCAGTTAAGGCGTAAGTCAAGGAGCTCGTTAGTTTGTCCGACAGTGGACAAAGATAATATTCGTCCTAAGGATAACATTCCGGTATCACCATCGGGTATGGTCCGGTCGCAGCGGTCGGAGGGGACAGAACGACCAACGTCGTCGGTGTCACCGGCGCGAAGCATGGCTGAAGGCGAGGATTGTTTTGTAACTCCAGAAAAGGAGATGAGTTCACCTAACCCTAGCCCGCCCTCACTCGCGGACGCTGCGCGAGCATTACCGCCTCAGACCCGCCGGGTTAGACAGTGTAGGGTAGTGAAGCCTCCGACGTATAAGTTTTAGAATAAGTTATTTACTTACTAGATTATAAGTGGTTTGTTTAGAATAAGTTACTTACTAGATAATAAGTTGATTGTTTAGAATAAGTTATTTACTAGATATTAAGTTGATTGTTTAGAATAAATTATATACTAGATATTAAATTAATTGTTTAGGATAAGTTAGTTACTAGACAGAAGTACTAAGTAGGTTCTTTTGTTATTGTATCTATTATGTAAGAATTAGGCGATGGTTATTTGTTGTATTATTATATACCTTAAATTAAGTATAGAGGAGTGTAGTGTATTGTGGGTAATTGGACATTCAACAGTCTCGAATATACGGTGCTAAGGAACGGACGTGTCTGCGTTTTATTTACCTGGACAGTTACTAGTACATAATTATATTACAGAAAGATTACAACATTACAATCATATTGATACATTATTAGTCATAAATTAACTTTAATAAATTACGTCAACATTAATTCAAAATTAATACAAATTCACCAAAAAATATAAAATAAAAAGAAAATAATAAAAATGTATGTCAATAAAATTAATTAAGATTGTAAAGTCAATGTTGATAGAATGTTTAATAATTATATTACTTAAAGTCAATATATAATAATCAGTATACAATCATATGTTTGAACTACTATTATCTTTGAGAAACTCTTCTATGCTGTAATAACATTTCCTCAGTAACAGTGACTTTAATTTTCTCTTGAATTCATTTTGATGAATAGCGCCTTTGAATTCAACAGGTAATTTATTGAACATATGTACCTACTGATTGCACTCTTGAGGCATGTTTAACGACATTAAGTTTAGGCTGTATAAAATTAGGTAGATCCTTTCTTCGCGTTTTTATACGGATATGTCTCTGTTCTTCTGTCTCATACTTATGGATGTTTTTAACAAAATGACTAAGCAGGACTAGAATATAGAGGCAAGGTACTGTGAGAACCCGTCGGGGCCGCGGTATTTGTACTAGATTACGTGGCCTCGGCGCAAGGGCAAAGAAGGAACATGGGTTCGGTTTTTAGTCAGTAGAAGTCTGACACTCCCCTTCGCTCTGCCCAAGAGCGGGGGGGGTCATTCGATGATTTTCCACCCACCAAAAAAAAAAAAAAAAAAAAAAAAAAAAAGGTACTGTGAGAAAGTGCAGTTTCTTAAAATGTTCTCTACAAGACTCAGTCTGTTCAATGCGAAGCATAGTTCTCAAGGCTCTTTTCTGCATAACGAAAGCAGCATTAATATTATATTGGTAGCTGTTGCCCCAGAACTTTATGCTATACCTAAGTCTAGACTCTACGAGTGCAAAATATACCGTTCTGAGGTGAGCAATGGTTAATTCGTCTCTAAGACTTCTGAGAGCATAGCAAGCACTACTCATAGTGTTAGTGACAACTTCCAATTCCTTCTTCCAATTTAAAACTGTATCTATATGTACCCCCAAAAATTTTACATTGTCTACAACATCTACCTTATTTCCTAATAAATGCACTTTGACAGTATCGCTGTTTTTCATGGTCGATTTAAATAATAAGCATTGTGTCTTTTTTAGATTAGTAGTTGGAATATAGGGTATTCAGATCACATTAATCGTGATCTGAATAACCCTATATTCCACAGTTTAACCATTCGAGTATCAGATTATTTCTCTGTAACCCCATAATATACTTAATTATTCAAAATTTTCTCTCAGTTTATACCTCTGTTTTTGAATCCAAGCCACTTGTAACCATTCTTTCTTCGTCAAGTCATAAAATGGTCTACTAATAACATTTTATAGTTTTCTATTCAAACATATCTTTTTAAAATTAAAGTCCTGTATAGTAGTCGCATACTCATCAGCAGCATCTGATCGAGTGTGTAAATAAACAGAGCAGTTCAATATGAACTTCAATATGAATTTGATTATAAGAAGCGGTTCAGTATGATCAGCTCATTATAACAAGCTGTTCAGTATGAACTGCTCATTACCTTTAACAAGCTGTTCAGTATGAACTGCTCATTATAACAAGCTGTTTTTGCTTTCGATGTCGAACTATAATATGGGTTGGCAGGTGGTTAACTATATTAATATTTTTAGTGTTAAAGAAATAAAACTCACAAGTAGGTCAAGTTTAAATATTTATTTCTATATTATTATATTATTCAAATATTGTTTTATAAGCAATGATACATTTCTTACATTGCTATTACTTACATTTTCACTAACCTAAATAATAGAATATGTGTAAGTAAGTTTGTAGATTAGATATTCACACTTCGAATTATAAGTAGGTTTAACATTCTATAATTATTTATTCGTAAAACTAAGATCGTTCTTATTTTATCTTACTGACAAAACACTTGATTTTCTTTACACCATTTATTTAAGCAAAACACATTTTTTAAGGCACATATATTGGTATGATACATACAACTTATAATGTCAGATGAATCTGAATAATTGTTATATAATGTCAACAAACTTGGGCAGTTCTTACTTTCTAAATTGTATACATTATTAATACGGAATATATCTTTTATCCATAACACTTTTTCGTTTCCTTTCGTTAATATAGATTTATTTTTAAAAAAATCCCCAAAGTTTACTTGATAATTAAAATATGGTACAAAGCCTTCGTTCCAGTTTATCCCTCTGTTTTTTTCAATCCAAGCTACTTGTAACCGTTCTTTCCTCGTCAAGTCATAAAATGGTCGTGGTGGTTTTATCAACAGTACTTGTACGCGTCCTTTGTACATTATTGCTATTTCTTTTGGAATAAACTCATTTTCTTCACTCTTAAACCCTTGAACATCTACGATGACATTCATGATAGTTTTCTCACAATATTACTCAACGGCTTGTATTCGAACAGTCGATCGTTTATTATTAAACAATAGGCAGATGTATTATTTTGAATATCTTCAGAGCATTCAATTTCTAGTCGCACGTCAACTGGTCCAGTTTTAAGTGAATCGTTTTGTCTTGAACAGTCAATCACAAAAAGTGGAGCAATTTCTTTAAACTGGTCTAAGCTAAGCAATGGATCAATGCCCAAGTTGTAATACGACTGACGAAAATTAGCATACATTTCATATAATATACTGTATTTACCTTCATCAAATTTCAGATTGAGTGAGTCATACGGATAGTATTGAGAATTCAAATATAATTTAATATTGCTTACATTGCAGTGATCAAATATAGAAGAACTTCTAGTTTTATTATTTTTTCGAGCTGTTTGCAAACCAAATATTACAAACCTCGGTTTTTCTAGCTGGGAAGTTGTCTTTACTGACCAGGAATGTTTTGTTGTTCTTGGAAGTAATGGATATTCATACAAATCCCAATTTCTAAATGCTATCTGTATAGAACGATCTCTCTCCAAGCTTTTGAGCAATAACAATTTATTACGATCAGAAACTTTAATATGTGGTACACGCCATTGTATTTTTTGTATATCTATTTCTACGTTATCATTTTTGTCTATAAGCACACAGTTTAATGCTGAGCTGCTTCGTTGTAAAATAAGTTCATGTTTACAATTGATTATTATTTTGTTGTAATCTTCTGCAAATCCCAGTATTCTGTTCAATGGCACGATAACACTAAAATATTCGTTTCTTAATTTCGTACCACCTAAGTTCCATCCCCAGACTGCTGCAGCTTTACTTTCACCTTCATTCATTGAGATATACGATTTTAAGGTGGTTGTAATACCAACATTTTTAATCCGATCGATTTCAACACCATTTATTTCGTATCTAATATCTTGAAACAAATATGAAATGGGATTATTTATAAAATCAACATCTTTCTTTACTAATTTCCCCGCTGCATCTTTAGTTGACACATTTGCATATCCTTCTATGTAAATGGAACTACCTGATGGCAATACATATAAATCTTGCTGTTGTATGGGTATTCTAATTTCATCATTTTCTTTAAAGCTATTATTGTATGGATTGTAACTGTGGATCTCATAACCCTCAATAGAGGTATCATATTGTGGTAAATCTGTAATTTGAAGCATATTATATTTTAAAACCGATATCTTGAAGAAATCTTTTGTTTTCCTTTGAAACTTTATTAATTCTCACTGCACTGACACGTCTCACTTCTTTGGATATTGGCAGTCTTATGTTATATTTCCCTCTCTCATTAGGAGTTTTATTAAGAACAAGCATGATGTTGGTATGAATAAAACGAAAGAGGTTACTTTAAATAGGTAATAAAAAAATCCTTTTTCAACACTAGTGACTTTTATCACCAACAACCAAAGAATGCATGCGTATGAACTAGCAATGTCATTTATATATTTTTAGTTTAACGAAATTTGGAGACGTAAGAAATAAAAATCACTCACTTAATTAATAAATTCCTTTATTACTTTTCCAAAATAACTTAAGAAATTTTAAACATAAGTGTCCACAATTATACAAGTGATCATGTTGTACATTTTCATAATTGTACTGAATATTTTTTCCTAAATATTTTATTAATTCTTTAGGTGGTTTTAAGTTACCATAACTGTCAAAGTATTCAATGTGATCGTATATTTTGGTATAGGCTACCCAATGAGTGCCAGAGTTTTGAGAAATATCAAGATTAATCACTCCACATTCTAATGGTAATGGGTTATCTGGTAATTCATCTCTCATAAATACACCTCGAAAGAATGGGATACTATTTGAATGCTTCAATATATCAATATTAGTTAAAGCTCTATTGGGTAGCCGACAATTTAGTTTTTTTTCTTTGTAACAAAAATTCCTAAACCTTCTTTGTAAGGCTTAAGATGTAATCCTTTTCCAATAATTAAAGCTTCTATTTGCTTGTTGTGACGTTCCGATTCAAGCAACTGTTTCTTAGCTGTTTTATATGAATTAATAGCTTTCGCAATCCCAGCAGCACCCCCAGTCAAACTTCCAGCGGCAGATAAACCAGCAAATATTGGTACTAAAGGAAGAAATCCTCCAGTTTTAGGTACTGGTATAATTCTGGGTAATTTTATGGGTAAATCAGATGCAAATTCATGAGCTGCAGCGCAGGCTAATTCCATTAACGCTTTCTTACAGGTAGGTTTTAGTTTCTTGATGTGTTTTTTGGTATGTGATACAATATTTTTAAGGGTTTTTCTAAACCCCGCTCCAGATCTTACTTTATCCATTTTGAAAGATGATAAACCAGCCATTTCTTTATTGCTTGTACATAGTCCTCGTGCTTTTTTCATTGTTATTATATATTTTTTTTTAATAATTATTTTACATAAACCTGAATTATAAAGTATGTCTTTATTGCATTAAGAATAAAGTGGAAGTGAATAGATAATTGTTTGTAAAATGCTTAAATATTGTTCAGGAGTTATAATACATTTGATTTATCAATCCAGCTATTTTCACTGGTCGGCAGCCCCAACCATTTAACATATACTCGCTTTCCTTCTCGTTTCAAAACTTTTTCAACGAGGTATATGTCCGGATGATTGGTTTTCTGAAGTTCTTGTGCATAAAATGCGCCTAGTATTGGTCGACATCTACCATCTTCTATTAAATAAGTTGTTGGCTTTGTTCCTTGAATTTTTGTTATTTTAAATATTTCGGTGGACCAGTTGGGATAATAACCTTTATCAAAACATCCTTTATATTTACTTACTCTCACAAAATCTCCTACACTAAATTTCTTACATTTCAATTTTTTTCGAGACTGAGCTGCGTCTAAGTATCTTTGTAGTATATTTGTTTTATTCCTTTGATTTATTGAAACAGGTGCCTGACCGACAGTTCTATGAACATCATTGTTGTACTCATGTAACTTTTTTTCTAACATACCGTTAAACCATTTATAATTTCCATTCAAACTAAATTCCTTGTATAGTTTATTCTTTAACGTTCTTATTAATCTTTCAACAATTGAGGCCTTTTTAGTAGAATAAGTAGAATAATGATTAATTTTATACTTATTAACAACACTTTTAAATTGATCATTGTAAAACTCTTTCCCAAGATCGGTTTGCAAATTTTTTGGAACTCGTCCTTTTTCTATTACTGTTTTAAACGCCTCTGATACCTGTTGCTTATTTTTTTGTTTAAGTGGAATCGCCCAAGCATATTTTGAAAAAGTGTCTATAATCACCAGTATGTATTTATAACCTGCATTCACTTTTGATATTGCTTGCATATCCATCAAATCTGCTTGCCAAAGGTCATCTATATCTTTAAGTATTACACTTCTTCTTGGGAAATTAACTCTAGCGTTTTTATGGATTTCATTTATGACGTCTATTTTGCTCATAATGCTTGCTTAACTTCCCTGCTATTTCTTTTAAATCAATGGTCTTTTCAATGTTATTTAATCTGCTATTTAAACCACTAATTAATTTGTTCAATTGTTCTATTTTAATTAATATTTCAACTTTGAATTTATTAATATCTTTGCAGCATTCAGTTTCGGTTGATTTGTCTAAGATCTCAATATGCTCAGAGCTTATTTCGTTAAAAGACAGCGACGTTTGTTTTGTATGAACCTTCATGGTTTAGACTCTTTAAATAACTAAATATAAAATTAGATACAATGCTTTTTATTATTTTATTATACCAGCTTCTTTTAACTCTTCAACAATTGATATAATTTCATTGTCATGATTAGTATTGCCAGCGTTTTTTGAAGCCATTAATAGTCTTAATCTATCGATTAATTCATTAGGGTCATCCCAATAAACATAATCTGTATTACTCTTATACTTTTTTTTCAATTTAGGTAAGTAGCCACCACTTTTTGACTTAATGACTTGTTCCGCATGTTGAATGTAATTTTGTTCAGAAAACAAAGGTTTTATGATTTGACGGTATTTCAAACCTTTATCACCTTTTAATTGACCGTTTGGATTAAAGTCACGTTTGTGAGCATTTGTATTATGGAGCATGTCTTTGTAAACAATTTTATCAGTTTCAGTTACCAGACTGAGGTCAGGTCTATTACGTAGTAAAAGTTCTTTAAGTCCAGGAGTTATTTCATAATGTTTGTCATTAACTGTGGCTATAATTGATTTTAGGGAATTGTTAACGTTGTTTGTAAAAGAAAATGATACTTTAGAGTTACCCATCATCAATTTTTTGTTTTCACTTCGAATCCCGAAAGGTACATTCATGTTATTATCATAGATTTCAATCATATCTTCTTTATTAAGTGACATAAATGCATCGTTCTCGCTATCATCACCTGTGCAGCTAAAGGATGAAGAACCATCATTTGAATGTTTCTCTATAAATCCTTTGAAATTTTCAAAATCTATGGGTGAGCTACATCTTCTCATTATATTATTATCACCTTCACTCGTATCCAATATAGTTCTATTCTTATCATTAACTTTAATTAAAGTCTCTAGAGGATCTGTTATTGGCTTAAAAAGCTTCTTAAATTTCAAATTATCGACATCTTCTGCATTTTGTATTGTTTTAATTTTATTTTTTATACTATCTACGGATTTTATCAATTGTTCTTTTATATTGACCTCCATAATGATTCCCGACAATATCCGACCGTTATTTACAGATTGTAGACTGCGATTGATACTTTTTTTACAGTATTATGGTTTTTATTATGTTTGCTCAAAAGTTACGAATATGTCAAACCCCTGTCTATATCTACCTTCATTTAGAGAACAATCTTTATTTATCAATACAAAGTCAAACCGATCTTGCCATATAGTAGAGCAAAGTTTTTGAAGTGAAAACTTCTTTAGCGGCGTTGAGCACTTTGGGAAATTGTTCTGTGATGGGTATAAAATCTTAAACTCGCGTCAGGACAAGTGACCACGTGACCCTGATCGAAAATTCGTCAGGACACGTGACCACGTGACCCTGATCGAAAAAGCGTAAGACGGATGGAGAGTAGACAGCTATCCCCTCTCTACGGCGCGGCGAAAATGTATGCCTGGGCCTACTGTTTCGTTTAGGCAGCGCAGGGCGCTTAATAATAATGATAATTATTATTAATAATAATAATAATAATAAAATTATTAATAATAATAATATAATTAATAATAATAATAAATAATAATAATAATAATAATAATTAATAATAATAATAATAATGATGACAGCTGTCAAAATTGAAACAGCTATATCTCGGAAACTATCGACCTTAGACTAGTTGTGTGTAGGGACAATTGATAGGTCTCAATGTGATCTACATTTCGGATGACAGCTGTCAAAATTGAAACGGCTATATCTCGGAAACTATCGACCTTAGACTAGTTGTGTGTAGGGACAAGTGATAGGTCTCAATGAGATCTACATTTCGGATGACAGCTGTCAAAATTGAAACAGCTATATCTCGGAAACTATCGACCTTAGACTAGTTGTGTGTAGGGACAAGTGATAGGTCTCAATGAGATCTACATTTCGGATGACAGCTGTCAAAATTGAAACGGCTATATCTCGGAAACTATCGACCTAAGACTAGTTGTGTGTAGGGACAAGTGATAGGTCTCAATGAGATCTACATTTCGGATGACAGCTGTCAAAATTGAAACGGCTATATCTCGGAAACTATCGACCTTAGACTAGTTGTGTGTAGGGACAAGTGATAGGTCTCAATGAGATCTACATTTCAGATGACAGCTGTCAAAATTGAAACGGCTATATCTCGGAAACTATCGACCTTAGACTAGTTGTGTGTAGGGACAAGTGATAGGTCTCAATGAGATCTACATTTCGGATGACAGCTGTCAAAATTGAAACAGCTATATCTCGGAAACTATCGACCTTAGACTAGTTGTGTGTAGGGACAAGTGATAGATCTCAATGAGATCTACATTTCGGATGACAGCTGTCAAAATTGAAACGGCTATATCTCGGAAACTATCGATCTTAGACTAGTCGTGTGGGAGTTGGACATTTTGACCCTGAACGTTAACGATGTCGACTGTACAGTCAATAAAATACAAAAATAATTTATTTTGAACTAGACTGTACAATGTTTTTATGATGCTTAATCGGAGGCATGGGAAAAAATATTCCCGCTCCTCCTACCAATCGGAGTTCCGATCGGAGGACAGGGAAAGACAAAATAAATGGGTTAGCATAGTTATGGCGGAATAATTGAATTTTTAAATAATGAATTTGGTTTAACTATGTCGAATGATCGCAATCTTAGCACAACGAAATACAAAACTACTATTGATGCGGTCTTTATTAGACATTTAAATAGGTTCGAATCAAAACTGTTCGTTTCTTACTTCAGCTACCATAAACCTATCGTATCAGTTTTAGAGATTGGCGATGATAGTTCTGGTAATGATGATGGTGAAAAAGTCGTTGAAATTATGGATGAAAGTTGATTTTTCGGAGAGATAAACTTTTTAATGTAAAATAATTGTAATAGTTTTAAAGTGTTAAATTTTTAATGTAATATAAATTGTCATGTTTGTGTACGATAGCGCAATAAATCAATATTGTATTCTACCACATAAATGATAGTACTTTTATACTGTTAAAGCAATTGGTGCAAAATTATTCCCTAACCATTCCAAAATATCAAACATGCTCAACGTTAATAATCAAGTTTTCACTTCTGCCGGCACTCCCGGAGTGCAACCCGTCTTTTTTTTAAATTGAAGCCACTCCATATCCGTATTTACATGTTCATTATAAATATGTTTTAAGTTTATGTCGTCTTGTTTAAAGATTAACAAAAGATTAACATTATCTCGTATTAGTTGTTTAGGTATTTTGGAATAGGTTTGTGATAAGTAAAAACAATCTATCTGTTTGTGTCTCCCCATTGCGAAGTAGTTACGAATATTTATTTGATTTTCACATGCGACATCGTCGAAAATCATTATTGAATTGGTTAAGGCATCATTAGGATGTATAACTTCTTTATTATCATGGAAGATAAATAACTTTGCATTGGGTATGCAACGGATGACCTGTTTTAAAAAACAATATTTTGGCTGGAAAGCTGTCTTCGAGTATAAATAAATATGCTTGAATTTTACTCCATTTTCATGTAATAGTAAATTAAGCATTATATTAGTTTTTCCACAGTTAGATGGACCGCATATAATGCATCTTATAGTGTTAGGTAAGAGTGTGCTATGTCTCACTTTTTGTGAATGATTTTCTAATTTTATATTATTTATTTTAAAAGTATGTGATTGCTTAACGAAATTCATTGTGAAATGTGAGGTAATAAGACATGTCCCGAGTATATATACTTCTTATTTTACTAAAAGGTGCTATGTTTTATTTTTAACTAATTCTTAACTTGTAAGTAAAGTATGAAGAATATTGTGTAAATGGAAATTAAAATAAAAAGCTCATAGTTACTACACATTAAGCATTTATTTAACAGTATTTTTTATTTTAGTAGGTACTTACAACAAAATAAAATTTAAATCTAATTTGTGTACAATCACCGTAAAATGCATTAGTAGTAGTAGTAGTAATAATAATAATAATAATAATAATAACACATTTACAGATTACACATCACTGGAATAATCTACAAACATAGAATCACAATGCCCCCAGGGTAATGTATGAATTTGATCCTGTAATACTTGAACTTTGTCATCGTTTCTTTCTAAAACTTGTTTGTCTACTTGCTGAGTGTATAAAACATGTTTAATTGATTTTATCATATTCATTTTACATCTATGCGCTTTATTTGTCCACAGTACATTGTTGTAATCATTCAATTTTAGGTTACAAGTTACAGACTTAGAAACACCTTTGGCTTTTCTAATTTCAGTCTTCACACTGTTAATAAAATATAATTTAGCTCTTAGACCGGTAAATTCTATAATTAAATCGCCACCAACCTCATGTTTCCATAATCCAGGAATTTTAGCATTAAGTTGTGGTATGTGATATGGATTATTAATTTCAAAATTACTAGTATCAAACTTTGAAAGATCATCATGCATATCATGATAAAAATCATCTGTATAAATTAAATATAATAGGCTATCAGTGTCTGTATAGCACAACTCAGCATTGTTTCCGTATTTATTTTTCATAACGTCATAATGAAATTGGTACAAATGTTGCTTCGAATATTCCAAAACGGTAAATCCAATATAAATAGGTCTATCTAAAACGACCTTTTCACGGTATAATTCGACAGCTACGAAATTTTCCGAAAAAATTGATATACTTTTTAAATTTGGTTTACATATCAATTTTTCAGCGCCAAGATGTTTATTTGTTTTATTTCTGGTATCTGTCCATTTTGTTACTAATTTTACATCTGCTTGCTTCCGTTTATTTTCGATAGTTTTTCCGAATATGGCATTATTCAATAATTTAAAAAAGTCCTTCTCAAACGCAGTTTTGGAATTTTGACGAAGACTAGTATTCAGATCAATGTATTTTTTGAGAAAGAATTCTTGTCTGAAGCTAAGTATACGATGAATCTTTTTTAAAATCAAACCGTTTTTCAAACATTCTTTCAAGTGAACATAATGAATTACATAATTTTGCTTATCATAAAGATTCGCAACCAATTTCACTGATTTTCCATAAGGAGGTACTATTTTTTCAACTGCAAAAGGCAAGTCTTTATGCTTATTATGTAAATAATCTGGATAATTTAAGTCTACTTCCAAAATATAACCGTAATCATTATCATCTGACACATCATTTACATCAAACTTGCTAATTTCTTTCAGACTCAAGAACTTAAATTCTTTAATAGGAAGTTTCTTCATCATAGCATAGCCATATAGATTATTACAATCAAGATATATTAAATAACTACTTGATTCAGACTCATTAAAATGTGGTAAATATTTATTGTTTGCTACAGCATGACGTAGAGAACACTGTGCAAGCCCACCACGAATTCCTTTTTCTAATAACTCGTACATTCGTAAATCACTTATCAACTCAAGTTCAGTGCCGGTATATAGAAGCATTGCATCCCAACTTAAGCTCGGTGACGTTACATAATAAGCCGGATCCAACTTATAGAAATGTAAGCTTGTTTTTCTAAATTTTTCAAATATGTCGCATAGTAAAAGCACATCACATTTTATGTATAAATCTGTATATTCACCAAGAGATTTTATTTCGAAAATATTCCAAACTGTTTGAGCGTGTAAATATTCTTCTTTAGTTATATGTTTTTCACACAGACTATTATAAAAATGATCCTTCGAGGGAAGTTTCGTCTCATCATATTTAGACCAAGAATCAACGTAATCATATGGATAAACACCTTTTTTTCTCATTAAATCAAATTGTCTTTTATCAGTAAACTCTCTCGATAAGTTCAAAAAATCGTTTTCTGACAAACTTTTACTTAGTGCATCTAGACTAGAACTAAGAAAGTGAAAGGAATCAATAAATTTTATTTGTATAGGGTGATTGTGTTTTTTCGTATTAATTACTTTTATTATTGAAAGATATTTTTCTTTAGTTTTCGGTATTATATTAATAGAACCTTCATACTTTGCTAACTCTTCAATGAATAAATGTGAGTCATATCCAGACAGATTATGAAAGACAACAGGAATGAATGAACAAACTCTATACATCAAATTACAATGGGAGTGCGCTGCCCCACGATACTCAGATGTAATATGATCATGATCTCGGACTTTATCATTCAATAATAATAGTTTGCATATGTGACATGTAGTCGAATTTCGATAGTCCATCTCTTGCTCCGCCGATAATGGGGTCATTGGCTTTTTACTACTTAAAATCTTATGTATATTTTTAATGTCTTTTATTAAATATTTAACAAATATTTCCACACAATCTGTACCTCGATATGTAATATACCTGTTTAATTGATCGTTATGTGCACAACAAATATAATAAGCGAAACATGAAGGTTGATGTGTTTTTAGTTTATGTGTATTCAAAGAGCTACTTTCATTACAGTCTATTAGCATACATTCAAAATCAGCATAAATTATGAAATTGATTTTTTGCTGCCTCTCGTAATGTTTGAACTTTAGTACAGAATTATTTTCAGGTAATATAGTCAAAATCTTAGAGCAGTTATGAGTCTTGTGTCTATTTTCGTTACTAAATAGTTGTAGACATGCATCACATAAATAATGTTTTCCTTTAGAACGAGTCACTTGACGTCGCACCAGACGTACTAAATCTTTAATTAGACAGTAGTGTCCGATATAATTTTTTTCGATATAAAGTAAATTAAAATGATTTTTTCTTCTATTTTGCGTTGCATAAAGAGGTCCGGTCACAGTATTATTTTGTAGACCATATATATTTAAACTGATGTTAGGATTATTTTTTTCTAACGTTTTAATATCATTTATCGTAGGAGGAAATGACATTCCCTCAATATTTAAAACAGAGGTATAATGGGGGTATGAACTTGTTCTGCATACATTCATTTCAGCTGGGTATAATCCAGCAACTATACTCCATAATAAACAACTATTATCTTTATTTTTAATATTTATACAACTTTTAGACTGCTTAATAGCTGACGGCAGTTGTATATAAGACCCACCTCTCATAGGGGAATACTTGTTTACATTAATTTCGAGATGACTCATAGAAACAAATGTCCAACCAGATTGACAGTGCTGGAACTCGGTTAATTTATTATTTAGTTTATTTATTACTTTGATTAATAATTCATTCAAATCAGTGTTCTTATAAATAATTTCATATTTGGTATTAAACGACTTTAATTGTTGTTCGTCTGATTTTGATAACATAAAAAAGGCAAACAATTCGAAATTCAATTTTATGCAATTGTGTTCATTAAGTGACATTTTTATCAATTCTGTTATATTTATTAGATGATCACCCAGGAACGCCTCTAAACCGAGGTACTCGTCTTCCTGAGTGACATTCAATCTGTATGTCATTAATCTGTTTTTGAATGCTGTTGCAATAATATGAATATCTGTGAACTTGGTATTCAATAAACAGTTTGCTTTGTGTATATTCGTTCTCATATGATAGGAATACTGATTTTCTGGTATTTCAATTTTACATTTATGACAGGTTATTGACTTTCTAGGTCTCGATTTGCTGTTGAGGTGTGTAACTGTAAATAAGAAAACCAATTATTAGATTACTTACTTATATTATATTAATTAATACTACAATATCATACTTATAAAATACAGTACAAAATAATAATAATAATAAGACATTTCATGTAGGTAAACACAATTAAAACAAGATACAATTTAAAGTAAGTACCTATATTATAGAAGAAAATATTGATGAACACCTAGTTAAACAAATATTGGCGAACACCTAGTTAAACAAATAAAGTCTTTAAGTATCATAAGCACCTATGCAGTTGATAGGACAATTTTTAAAATCATTTTGAGTTGCTTTAACAAACTCCTTTAAGTGGGGCCAAGATTCTTTATTTTCATCTAATTTCGTCTTGATGGTAGTTATGGCCGAGCGCCATCTATTTATGGGCATTACTTTTTTAATTTCTTCCGTGTTGTAAATTTTCACTTCTACATAATATTTTCCTTCTTTAGTCTCGCTTATTTGTCGTGAATATCCCTTAGCCATCCTTCTAGTAAAATATGAGTACAGCGGGGGTATATTACCAGTTTTGTGGGGTCTCTGTGTTGGGGTGACGCTTTCTTCGTTATCACTGTCTTCACCGAATAATTCACTGGCCGTAACTCGAGCTGATGGTGTTACTGGCGAAACGACCTGCTTCGATTTTTTTGCACTTGTTGACTCTTCACTCGATTTGATGGACCTTTCCCGCTTCTTTTTTCTTTCCTCTGTCTTCCTCTTCGGCTTCGCCTCTTGCTCAGAGTCATCGCTAGAGAGGAAAAGGTCGTTGCTAAGTAGTGTCGACCTGTCAACAAAAATATAAATGTACATATTAGTGCATTGCAATAAAAAAAAATTCTTCAAAATTCCTACATTTGTAAAAAGGAACTGATCGTGAGGAAGATAAATAGTTAACAGATATAAATATCGTTTGATTTGTGCTGAAATCGAATCTGAAAAGTCGATCAGTCAACCACCGACCGATGAATATAATACATAGCATCTGTGCAGGAATCGAACCTGCAGCACAGAAAAGCATCACTCAGTCTCTGAGCCAAGCATTGTAATAGGTACTTGGTTCTATTCACACATTACTCTGACCATTCAATATATCTAACCATTCAAAATACAATTAATACATTATTCTGACCATTCAATATTTAGATACGATAATGAATTATTGAATAAATACTTACATTCTTGATTGATGCTTAGACAGGTAGGTTTGATGAGGAGCTCGGAGCGTTGATTCCTTGCAGACAGGTTTCGTTCCAGAGAGGAAATGTGCCGGAGACTAATTTGTGAAGCGTTTTTTATAGGCCTAAAATCACGTCATTCAGTCCAAATTTGTAAAACTGCATACTTGCAAAAATTGACAATTGAGTACACGAGCTTATTTATCGTAGCGGTTAAGGTTTTAAGTTTACAGCGTTTTATATAAGACAAATAAAAAAGCGATTTTGAGTCTTGTGTAGGTACTCACTTAAATCAACAATAGGGGAATCTCATACCTACTTACAATTATAAAAAATGTTTGTAGGTTGTTGTTTTTTTGCTGAATGTTTTCGACGTCGATGACGGTGACGGTACAAACGCTGCGGTTTGCACGCTCGCATGCAACTCTTAGACACGTGGAGAAGTGGAGATATGACGAGTCAGAATCTCATATTCGGTATACAAGAATAATCTTGTTTTTTATCTTATAATTTTGAGCCTTATTACAAAAATCAAATAAATCTGAACAAGTATAAAATCAGTACAATCTCGAAAAAAATAATCACATCATCGCTAGCGTTTCTTCACCAATAATGTCGGTAAGTAAATTAGCGACACTTTTATTAAATTAATTATTTTTTCGCAATTACTATGATAACTTACATAGAAATATAATTTTAGTTTTTATGAATAATGAAGTTGGGCCGCTGATATTAATAAATAATCATAATTGTATATTAACTTATCTTATTCATTCTTATGTTTCAGGAATCCGAGCAACTTTTCATTTCAACCCCGTCATACTCACCGAATCCAGCATCACAACAATTACGTCAAAATGTGATGAACTATTTGGAAAGAGAGAGACCGTTTATATCGTACTCTCCAATTTCCCCACCATTGAATCAAAATCGGGAGAGAGAAACACCATCCCAGTTAGAAGAAAGGTTGAACAGCGCCAATACCACCAGGAAAACCGTCAACGATAAAAGACGAGGGAGCAAAATGATGTATTCGTATGTTAGAAAGTATGTAAAGGGCCCACACCGTAAAATAATACGTATTCAAATCTTTGAGGGTGAAGAACTCAATGGTTCTAAATTATGCACTTGTAAAGCTAAAATATGTGCTCAACATATTGTTGATAATATATTTACTGATGATATATACGACTGTGCTAAAGATATGATAAATAAAATTCAAAAGAAAATGTAGTTGGGTATGTACAATTTACATTAGACATAAAGGTTGTAATGTATAAACTATGTATCATTCTAAATCAAATGTAATTAATTAGGTATTAATATAAACCTAGATAATAAACAGTTATAACGAATTTATGTATTTTAATTGACATTATAATACTACTTAGATATAAAATAGTAAGTAAAACCGAGCGTAGCAATAGTATGATAATTAGACACAGAACGCCAGCTTCCTATAACGAGCGATACCTCACGCACACATAGATGTGGGACGCATGCACTTGCGCGAGTGGAGATTGTTCGTTGCGGCTGGCATGCATTGCTGAGATCCCTTTATGTACACATCAATGTGTGCGTGCGCCCGTTTGCGCACGCTGTAGGAGCTGTAACGTCCTGTACCTATTTACTTTGCGTCTATGTTGCTATTTTGTTTTGATCGGTCTCCATATAAAGAATTACTTACATTGCAAAAATCATGATTAATGGTAAACTACTAGCATACGATGACTTTGCCTACCATATCTTCTCAATAAAATTTGTGGGACAAGGACAGTGAATAAACTTCAGGAAATGAACTTTTTTTCTTTTAAACCGTTTTATCTTCACTGTAAAAGTGTAACAGTTAGACAAAAAAAAAAACCTGATACCAGCTGCAACTGTCAAAGATAGGCTAAATGTTGTGTAGTGCGTTCTGCAGCAAATTGACCAAAACAATGTAAATATCCTCTAATAAATTATGTTCTACGATATTTATTGTTTCATTTACACAACATACCTCGATTTGGTCTGCATGATCTTAATATAACATAGGTAGGTACCTACATTATAACTTTAGTTCAGTAGTTCATTATGATCACGCATTTAATTAAATACTTCTTATACCAAAACTAGGACGCAATCTAGTATGTTATATAAACAAATAAGATTTGAGAACAAGAGCCATTTCACAACGAAGTGTGTGTTAATTCGAACACAATATAATTATAACTACACAATAACTATACATGAAGCCTGCATTTTACATAGGTAACTAGATGCTACCTATATAAGGTGTCGGAGGAACACATCTGTGCACATTCCACTCCAAACTCGTTGATGACTGAATAGACTATTCCTACTGAATGATCCATTGATAGGTATGAAGTGACTGCTCTTTTCATTCTGAATAGACCATTCCTACTGAATGATCTATTGATAGATATGAAGTGACTCTATCTTCATAATAACGGTAAGTTAGTAAAAACTAATCTCTCATTATCATTCACATGAAACTACTTTCAATTAATTTAGTCAAAGTCTCATTTCGAATAGTGAAATATAGGAATACTTGAATGGTTAAACTGTGGAATATAGGGTTATTCAGATCACGATTAATGTGATCTGAATACCCTATATTCCAACTACTTAGATTTAGTTTTAGATCATTCATAGTGAACCACTTCTCAAGAGCACATAGGATAAAATTTATCTTGTTTTCTAAATTTTGTATGTTGTCGCTAGATATAATAGCACTTGTGTCATCGGCAAAAATTACAAGTTTAGTATCATCTGAAATACTTTTCATGTAGGCTATCAGATCATTTATAAATATTATAAAGAAGACAGGGCCTAGAACTGATCCTTGTGGTACGCCTTTATTTATTATTACTGTATCTGATTTATGCAGTTTTTCATGCCCATCTTCTTGAACTGTTGTAATTTCCACATACTGTTTTCTGTTATATAAATAGGATTTAAATAAATTCAACACATTTCCCCTTATGCCATTGAAAGCTAGCTTATCAAGAAGAATACTATGTTCCACTGTATCGAACGCAGAGCTTAGGTCGAGGAAAAGTCCAGCTACTTTTAGTTTAGCATTCAACTTACCCACTACATCATCAACTAACATGTCAATAGCATCTACTGTTCCTACATTATTTTGATAACCAAATTGTTGGTCGGTTATAATCTTGTGTTTAGCCAAATGACGTACAAGTCTGACTTTAATAATTTTTTCAAATATTTTAGAACATACCGGCAACAAAGAGATAGGCCTATAATTCCCTGGATCTGTTTTAGAGCCTTTCTTATGTATAGGTAGTACTCTGGCTAATTTAAATTGATCAGGAAAGACACCTTTACTTACATATTCGTTTATTGAATCGGCCAAAGGGCTAGCTAATATGTCAACGTTTTCTTTTATAACAGTCATAGGAATTTCATCATGGCCGAAAGACTTTTTATTATCCATACTTTTTACTAGTTTGAAAACTTCAAGAGGTGTTACAGGTTCAAAAACCATATCCTCTTCTACTCTTGTCCCATGATTTTGCAGATACTCTTTTGCTGCATTAATGTCACTAATAATAAAATTCGATTTATTACAGAATTTTTCCAAAAGAATATTAGTAACTTCTGAGGGATTATGAACTATTTTATTGTTATCCTTAAGTATCAAATTGTCATTTATATAGTTTTTAGGATTCCTCTTACTATTTACAGTTTTCCAAATAACTTTACCAGAATTCTGAGCTAGGTTTATTTCCGTTCTTACTACTAGTCGTTTCGCATGTCGTATTACTCCTCTATATATCCTAAAATAATTACTACGATATTTTAGAATGGAATCGTCACAATTACCTTTGTCAACAAAATTTAAAAACCGTTTCATTTTACTAGCAACTCTTATTCCCGTACTTAACCATTTTGATTTGTTGCTGTTTTTTGTATTTATTTTTATTTTCTTTTTATTAAATGTGTTAGAATGCAGCTCACTGAGTTTGTCAATTAATGAACTTGCACACCAGTCTTCTTGTAGCAACTTTTGCCTAAAACATGACTTGTTCCCTTCATTATATGATCTTCTTTCAATGTACATATAACTTTGCTCTTTCCTACACTCAGAACATGCTACGATTGTCGCCAATAGATATTTCTGAAACTAGGTCCTACTCACTAAACAAACAAAAAACAAAACAAGTCTAGAATAAAGTCGTATAAAAAGAACCATTAAAAACTAAGGACAAACAACAAGGCCAAGTTTCGATCACTGATGCGTTTATGAAGTCAACGAGGAGTCAACTAGCTATTGTTTGCGATAGTTATTGAAGACCTGAAACGTTTACACTGCCCGGAGACAGACTACATAATATTACTTACAATCATACATTATTTCTACGAAAAGAAAGTTTTTGCATGTTTACAGGCGTAAAATAACTAGAATGACTCGGCAAACTTTGCGAAATCTTCACGATTTCTAACGTTTTTGCTGCTCTAGCAAAGCCTTGCAGATAAAAATATGTCGTGCTGGTCGTGCATGTTATTACTAGCTTCCATTACTGTAAACTGTTTGCCAGTATGTACCTAAGCACCCTCATCAAGCAACTAACTGGCTACTATTAAATATAAATGTAAGAATTAGTGAGGATGTACGGACTACGGATGTTTTTTACTCTTTCACGCAAAAACTACTTAACGGATTTGGATGAAATTTGGCACATAGATAGGTTATAACTTGAAGTAACAGAGAGAATACTTATTATCCCAGTAGGAAGTAACACCCCGTGAGACTGTTACCTATCGAAATCTACGTGGGTGAAACCGAAAACATAAATAAACTAACTAGTAGTGGTATTGTTAGATGTCCTTTTACTACAGTTGTAACCTCATGGCTCAAATTGAAGGTCTGAATCTCAAGTGATCACGATAATTTAGTTAAAACCTATTACTTTTAATTATCCTTTTAGATGATGAAACTTGCTTATGTAGAGATATTAAGAGGTGCAAGAGGGCCCAAGTATACATAATAACTACTAACATTTTATTTATTCAACCAAGTAAGGTCGTAGAAACCTATTCAATTAATGAATCAAATCAACCCATTGATTGCATTTGCATTTCAAATAAGAAAGAGTGAAACAACGACATCAGCGATAGCTATGAAAGTGTTTCAAGTTTCAACCGCACGCGGATACGTCCGTTTCATTCTCTTTTCATTTCAAAGTTAGTTCAAACAATGAAAAGTTTGGTCATTAGATCAGCAAATTCATTAATTAAACTCTGCCTGTTAAGTAGTAACTAACATACTTCAGACTACATTTAGCCATAAAAACACGTTTTACCTAAGGAATCTAAATAACCTTATAATATTATTATGAAATAATGTTGTGAACTGAAAAATAGATGTTAAACTTACCTTTTTATCTTATCCTTCATGTTGGATTTATATTCACTTACAACAAAAACTCTTACAAAATAATACTGTTCAAAAAATGTTCTTCAGGTGTTCACTTAGTATTTAAAATGCTAGTTATAAAAATAGTTAGTGTCTCGTAAAACACATGTTGGATTTACATTTACAGTTTAGCACCAAAAAGGCCGGTTTGTTTTGTGGTCTCGTGCGAAAACTTCAAAACATTGTGAATGAAGCGATCGATAGAGCGTGTGTAGGTGCGGAGGCGGAGTGGCCGCGACGACCGACGACTAACAGCGGGCGAAGCGCCGACCGACTGAGGCGAGCGAGCGGAGCGGCCTCAGTATTCTGCGACAATGTGCTTCGTGGTCGCTCCGGAGTGCTCGGTGGCTCGAGTGCCGAGCGCACCACGAGCCGGCTCACCGCCACTTACGTACGTCAACATCAATTCAATCAATGAATTCGGAAACCTTGAACACACGCCGCATGGACAACGTACTCGAGCTCAAATGTGCCGCGTATGGGAACCGAACGCCGAACGTCAGTGTATCGGGAGTAAACACACATTCGCAGCTGATAACACAGATAACGACCACGACGTGATCGAGATTCGCTTGTTTATTTAGATTATCCAATATCAGTAGTAGAGAGGCACTAGGCATTGATCACAGAGCTTTGATTACCCCCACTGTTTGACGCAATTATTTATCTAGCGGTCATTAGATAAGTGTGAGTACATGCTTCATTAGGTACTATGATTGTGCGCAAAGAGCGGACAGTGCAGTTAATGGCTACATCGAAAAGTTTTGATGATGATTAGCAATTAGCGTATTGTAGGAACCTGTTTAATAGTTGATTTCTAGTAGCAGCTGCTAAAATCTGTCCTGTAATAGATTTTCAACTTTATCGCTAAAGTTCAAGTTCAAGGTTGATTTGGGTAGCTTGATGTGCTGGCGTATGTAGTACTTACATCAGCTACTGTCACAAACTACATTAGGGAATCTGCAACCTACAACAAAATTAAACACAGTGATAGTAGTGAAAATATGCATAAATGCATGGATCATTATTTATTATATTAAGCCTGTATTGTCCTACTGCAGGAGTGCAGGGCAAAGGTCTCCCTTCCCGCCTTCCATTTTTCGCGATCTAGTGCGATTATAGGCCAATCCTTTGAGGATCAAAGTAAACATCACGTACGAATAGCTGTTTCGAAATGTAACAATTCTATTTTCAGGACTACTTACAGAATTCAGCCGCGTTTCAGGATAATGTTGTCAGCGCCATCTTGAAACGCTTCAGCGGAGGTTTCAGAGCATGAATTATACGTGACACAGTATATAACCAAGCCTCTTTTAAGTTCCGCATCGTACCGGCAGATGTCATGAACTCATCATCACGCCTTTAATTTCTGGAGAGTGATACAGAGAGGTACCATAGTTTGGCTAGTAATATATGTTAAAGTCCTATGTTATAAACGGGGAGCAAGTCCATTTAATTGCCATCCATTTTTGTCAAGTATCGTTTGTAATGCCTAGCCTCAGTCAGTTCTGCCAAATTACAATTGGTGAGGACTTACCTATTTTAGTCTCATTTGCTGTTTTTGCCTATATTCGCTCACCGAAACGCATTCGGTCTAGCCGTACCTAGGAAGTAAACCTACTGGCACCTGCATAATTTCAGATTTTTATTTTTCAAAGCGAATAGGAAGCCTAAGTACATAATGTAATACTTTTTTATAGTCTTGACGACAACTGACAATAAAGGTGCGGAAATAAGTTCAATTAAACTTTTAATGAGTCGATATTTAACAAGGAAGCCTTTGTTCTAACATTAGATTAACCAGTAATGTTACCTAGGGACATATTTATTTCCGCATAGCGGCATAGCCGTAAGACAACCTGCCATGTACTGCGACCATCAAATCAGTTTCTGTTATTCTTACCACTTCTCATTAAAACATACACTCATGAATTTTTCAGCACTCAGTCACGTTGTTTTTATTATTAATTGTTTTTCAGCCACCGCGTTACAATTCAATTCTGAATGAATTAAGGCTAGGCTCCGGGTAACGTCAACTTCTTGACGGAAACTCTGTCAGTTACTGACTATGCATGTATTCTTCTTTACGTGTCGATGAGCTCAAATCGTTCTTATGAGACCAGTTTGTAGCCACCTGCACAGATCTATCATTTGCTTCTAGTAAACCCTGAAAGGTGCAAGTGGTTGTGCAGGGTGGGCAGGATAGGAGGTGACGCATATCCTGCAGAGCAGCTCCACACTGCCGTCGGGGTTGCGGGTTATTCGAAATAGATACCGCGGCGTCGGCACAAAGGGCTAAGAAGGAACATGGGTGGTTTTTAGTCAGTAGAAAGAAGTCTGACACTCCCTACCGCTCTGCACAGAGCGGGAGGAGTCATTTGATGATTTCCCGACCGCCCCCCCCCCAAAAAAAAAGGGGCTCCACACTGGCAGTTTGTTTGAGATGGATCGATCGAGTACCTATACCCCATTTACCCAGATTACATCTGCAGCGGCCAACCCATATGCATGTATTTAAAGGTACTCTTACTTGTATGACGAAAATGACTATGTCGGTACCTAAGAAGTCTAAAAGTAGACAAACGGGAGTCTAAATCTGCTAAAAGAAAGAATTAGGTTAGTCCCCAGTAACTGTCCCACTACCTGCAGGGTCTGGTGGTCTGATGCACGAATACGAATATTAATCACCACGTCTGCTCAAGGTGGATTGGTGATTGAAACGATAACGTTCAGATCAGAATCCTGCGCAGGATGAAGCTCAACGATCAACATTGGTCTCCGGCAGGGGAAGCACAATCAAGCACGAGAATAAGCAATGCCAATTTGCGGGCCCAAGTTAGTTAATCTGGCCAAATGGAGTATCGTCGATCCATCCCAAACTAACTGCCAGTGTGGAGCCCCTCTGCAGGATATGCGCAACTTCCTATCCTGCCCATCCTGCACAACCACTTGCACCTTTCAGGACTTACTAGAAGCAAATGATAGAGCTGTGCAGTAGTGTGCAGGTGGCTACATACTGGTCTAATAATACGATTTTAGCTCATCGACACGTAAAGAAGAATCAATGCCCAAAAAAATGCACAACCGCAGTAATTGGCGGTAATCTTCATGCTTCGTTGAATAGTGATTAATTAATGTTAATAGCAGGTAGCAGGTAGGTATTTGGGCAATACGGTTGCCTAGTCATTTTTGCATAAATCAATAATCCGTAAAGTCCAGTAATTTTTTCGTAACTGCCTTTGACGCCTCGTGACCGAATCAAGAGCACGTGTGTACACTTCAATTGAATCATGCATGCAAAACAAGATGCTGCGACTCTCACGTGGCATGAATGTGGACACGGGATACACTTATTAAAACGACATAGTTTAGGTACATATAATATGTATACCTACGTGTAGGTGTTTTTCTCAGTAGCAGCCACGTATTCTGGATTTGTGCACGGTTGATGGTAATAGGCTCGCCTCCTATTAGGTATGTACAGATAGCGCGCGAGTTGAATGCAGAGCTTAGGAATGCGGTAGTGCGTGACAGCACTACCGCATTACACTAGTGTGAATAGCACAGCACTACACTGCTCCCGCTCTTTACCTCAGACCCCGACTGCATTCAACTCGCGCGCTATCTGTAGTACATGAAACTTAAATACTTATAGGTAACTGGCGAAATGTAGGTGTTCATCACCATCATCATCTTCTTCGGGGATTACAGGCGGGATGTTAAGTTATGTTAATAATATCTTCCCCTCTTCTGAACGTGTCGATGACAATTCAAATTGAGTCGGCCCCAATATTTGGCGGTGAGTTTGGCACTTTCACTAGCCTTCCATCAGCTCCTGTGATGTGCAAGTAACAGAACAGGTAGGACACGATATCATGTGCCCCATAGTTTGTGGGACCACATTTACACTCCAGGGCAGAGTCATCTACGAATCTCCACCTGAACAGGTTTTCCTTGTGTCCGGAGTTTATTTAGAAACTTCCAGGTCAGCCATGGCAACTCCCCGTCACGTCGGGGCTGCGGGTTTTTCGAAAGAGATACCGCGGCCTCGGCACAAGGCCTCGGTAAGGGTAACGTCGTCTGCATAGCATAGAGGAAGCGGGATGTATTGTATACGGGCTGGATGGTTGGTCGTTGTCGCTGGGATAGGTCGAGTAGAAGCGGTGCCAAGACACTACCTTGAGGTGGGCCGTTCTTCTGTACTCTCCAACGATTTTAACAAAACCAACCAAAAAATAAACAGAACCAGGATTTCAAATTAAATAAATTAACTTTTTAAATAAACAGGTTTCTTCAAATAAAATGTGCCATTTGACATAAATTTGCTAATGATGGGGTTATCAGACTGCGGGTTGTTCGCTAGAGATACCGCGGCCTCGACATAAAGGGCTAAGAAGGAACATGGGTGGTTTTTAGTCAGTAGAAGTCTGACACTCCCTTTCGCTCTGCCCAAGAGCGGAGGGGCAAAAAAAAGGTTATGTCTGGCATCTAGCTTTAAATTACTTGTAATCACACCTTCCATAATATAAGCAGGGTAAGTCTTTCTTAGCAAGGTAAGCCCTTTTATTTTTGGAGGGTGGGAAACTATCAAATGACTACTCCCGCTGAATATGGAGCGGTAGGGAGTGTCAGACTTCTACTGACTAAAAACCACCCATGTTCCTTCTTAGCCCTTTGTGTCTGAGGCCGCGATGTCTCTTTCGAACCACCCGCAGGCAAGGTAAGCCCTAACAAGGTTCAAGAGCAGTACCCGACAAGATACTTGATATGGTATCTTTCTGGACCAATGATTGTACAATTCTGATGCAATATTAGTTATCTTACTACATGCGATTCGAATGTAGTATTTTTTGACAAACAATGATTTATTGTTTTTGATTTGGCAGACATTTTACGCATCAGTACCTAATGATGAATCATCTATATAAATAAATAAAATTGAACTGTATGTTTGATAAGCATTTTACTGAATGCATTGAAATGCATTATATACATAACTAGGTAGGTAGGTACGGTACTTATAACAAAAGAAACATTTTCGATTTTTTGTCTGTTTCTTCCGGCTAATCCGATTTTGACTGGCATAGCTGATGTTATACGGAGTAACCTATTTTAGAAAAACGAATATTAGATAATGTTCAGAAATTAAGAAAAATCTTCATAAAATGAAAAGTACTGGGCCAAACTATACTAAATTTTTATGGGACCAAATGGCAACCATTCCGCATCAAACTAAAAAGAATCACGTAAATCGGATCATAAATCGCAGCGTAATCGGTGTACATAGGGGAGACTGAGGATACTTGATCCCCCCTTTTGTTTTTCCTTTATAAAATCTAAAATATCCATTATTTTTTATACTATAATTGACTAATAGATCCGCAATTAAATAAGTTATAAGTTATGAAGCCATGCAAAAGATAGGATTGCAAACAGAATCACTAGTAAACAAAAACCTCTATGATATAGCTTTGTAACAAGTGTCCTCAATGTGTAGGAGAGTTGATACTACCTGTCAGGAGACTTGATCCCCCCGGATCAAGTCTCCCACACACGGAGGACACTTAGGACACGAGATGCTTATCATAGTCCTACTTAAGAGACTGTATCTAGATCTTATGAAAAGAAGTTTAAATAAAATGAAAGACTGACATAAGTTTCAATTTGTTTTAATCATTTCACATTAATTAATAATGGCAAGAGTTTGAGATCAATAGAAGAAGAACTGCCTGTACCTATCAATAGCCTGTCTTTTTTTTGCAACATATCTTTTGAGAGTCATTACGGACAGTTTGTAAGACTTAGCCGTACCCCGTAGCGACTTATTATTGTATATTACATCATGGACTGCTAATTTTAAAGAATCTTTGTTGATATGTTCCCGCTTTTTACCCGACTGCGCAAAGCAAAGAAGGGTTATTACTGCCTTCTTTGGTTTTGTATACACGCGGCATTTTAAATCTGCAAATAATATAGGTACAAACGCGTCAAATACTTGTAAGGGCCCTAGTTCCTAAAAGCAACAGTTATTTAAAATAATACTAAAAGAATCTATTCAGTTGTTATAATGTAGGTAATCTGGTAAGCAAACCGAGTTTAGGAGACTTGATCCCCGGATCAAGTCTCCTCGAACTGAATGTACCATGTCTCCTCAATGGTAGTTCAGTTAGAAAAAATAATAAGTACAGAATTTAAACCACCCAGGACAAATGTTTGTGTGATGAGCACGATCATTTGTTCTGTGTCTGGGTGTAATTTATCTATAATGTCTTTCAACTCACAACTGATTATTATGAAAATATGTAATATACACAGTAATTATTCTATCTCAGTAGATCCCTGATACACAAATTTCATAATAAGAAAAAAAAAACAAAAACTTACCGATTCTAGTTTCGCTCGCTCGTAAACAACACTCGTGCCCCATTTGCAAAAGTTGACGGAATATTGACCTAAGAGTTTTATATTCTTAAGTTGGGACTTTGGGAGCAACAGTTTTGCTACTTTAAATAAATCTAATACGCTTCGTTAATTCATAATGCTCGTGTACCATGTCTCCTAAACAGAGACGTCTCTAGCCCATGTAGCGCCCGTGTGCAAACATTATCCTAGCGCCCCCTCTATTTTCATCATTAGCCAAGAAAAGTAGCAAAAAGACAATTTACACTTTGTGTTTATTTTTCAAAGTCAAATCTTTTTTTTAATTCAATTTCATTGGTTCTAAGTAGTTTCTATGTACCTACGTCATATTCGATAGCCATTATAGCTAATAGTGTAAATTGGTAATCGATTGTCGTGGTATGGACATATTATTATGATGCGAAGGAATGAAGGAAATGTTGTGAGGAAAGTGTTGAGTATGAATGTAGATGGATATAAGAGTAGAGGAAGACCAAAGAAACGATGGATGGACTGTGCGAAGGATGATATGGCTAGAAAGGAGGTGACTGCTGAGATGACGAGAAATAGGGAAGTATGGAAGAAGAAGACATGTTGCGCCGACCCCATGTAGCCACGGATCCCGGGATCCGTGGACAATTTTTTTTTTTTTTTTTTGTAGAAACGGATCCCGGGATCCGTGGAGACAAATCGCCGGGATCCGTGTTACGCCAAATCAGATCCCGGGATCGGTGGAGACAGACCCAACATTTTGGCACATCGAATAAATGAGAAATTCATACATATAGACAAAATGGCCTCTTTATGAAAAAAGCAAGAGCGAGCGAAGCGAGCTCGAAAATTTTAGCCCCCCCCGCCTCGGAAAGGTTATTTTTATCATTCAATAAAATTATATTTAACTTACTTTTACTACTAACGCATTGAAAAATGGGGCAATAATAAAAACTCGGCGGCAAGAGCGAGCGAAGCGAGCTAAAAAATTTGAGCATTCCAATTATGAGATGGGTTAGATTTTCTTTTTACCGTGAATACAGATTTAAATAAAATAATAATTTAAAAAACAATCTTTTCAATCAATGTAGTGTCACCAGAACCAAAGTTATGAACTGTGAGCAACCTTTCAGCTCAATCGGATGAGTCGAACTGGTTTGAAGTTCAGTTGCAAGATTTAACCAATACTAACAAACTGACAAGGGAACTAGTGGGTGGCGGGTTAGAAGAAATATAGTAATAGGTATAGATTTTCTAGATTTGCGGGGCGGCAGACCGGAATTTTAATTAATTGTCTGATGACATAACCATGACCTGACGCTGCCGCTTGACTCCGCTCTGTGCCGCCCCCTGAAACGCGCCGCCGGGGGCCATGGAATAAATAAAATAACAGGCCAGAGGGGGTTGGTTAAGTAGATGTCACATGTCTTCGATTTTTCTCCTTGGGCGCTCCGTAGCGAGCGCTGATCGGCGTCCACATGGACTCTGCGCCCGGGTACTACCCACACCCTGCACTATATGTAAAGACGCTTTTGCCAGTTTTAGTTGTAATAACATATCTTACACAAATATTTTCTATGCATTTATTTTACATTGATACCAATTCATGTGGTTTTCCCACATTTGATTTTTCAAAAACCGATCGAACGAATTCGATAATATTTTAATGGAATCTCCTGGCGCCCCTGTATCTCTGGCGCCCTGGGCCGTCGCCCAACCGCGCCCTACCCTAACGCCGCTACTGTTTGGAGGTGTCGCACTAGAGGGCGCTCGGCGCCCCCTTAGACCCGGCGCCCGTGTGCGCCGCACACCCTGCACTATAGGTAAATACGCCTCTGCTCCTAAAGGGATCAAGTGTCCTCAGTCTCCCGTATATAAAAAAAAATATATATACCTAGGTATAGTACCGATCGAATTGAGAACCTCCTCCTTTTTGGGAAGTCGGTTAAAAAGCATAAGGATTCCGCACAAACTAATTAAATTCTTAACAAAATTCAATTCAAATAAGTAGAGAAGTACCTAATACTATTTACATATTTTTTTCATAATATCTTTACGCGGACTACAGATAGTCTTGCCATAAGAAAACTGCCATGTAACATGACGATGCCATCAATGAACTTTGGGATAAGATAAGCTTGTCTCGTGTTTATTTCGACGATAGACATAAATATGATGCAAAAAAACAAACTCATTTGATGAGTAGAAACAATAAGGCGGGAATAATTACATCATTCATCATCATCTTGACATCTTCCCGCCCTTGTCCCATGTTACTCGGAGTCGATGCAACACTTTTTTTTCATTCTTCCGTCATGCTATCATTTACTTACTCCTTTTTCCTTACACAATCCATTAATATTTTCTATGGTCTTCATCTCTCTCCATCCATCAGCATTTATATTCATTAGTGCGATTTATACCTCCTCATCACATATTCACATGCCCATACCAAGACACCTCTTCAACTTTTCTGTAACTGGAGAAACTTTCAAACTTCTTCTAATATTAGGTAGGTACTAACTTACTCAATCCTTAATTTATCTAATCTTGTCAAACCATAATTAAGTACATCATCCTACGACCGTCTCTGTGTTAAATTCCAATGACAAATTCCAACCGAGGTTTGAAATATCTTTGCAATTACTAGACTATAATTAATTAAACTAATGTATTTATATTTTCTTGTTGGTTTTCCTGGATACGTACCTATAGCCAATTTTGAATGGTCATGGTACTATACACAAGCAATTCAATTTAAATTAAATTTATTGCGAAGTGTTGAGTAAACCCGTTTTATTGTGATTATGTTAAAATTTCAAGAACTCGCATATTTGTTTAGGTTCAGTACTTGATGGGTGTTTTATAGTTATTTATACAGCAGCATCATGATGACCTCGTGACTCAGACACCTTGACAATGACTGATATGTGTGTAAAGCAACGCGTGTTCGAATTCATAGTGCGTTCGAATTAATTATTTTAATTATGGTGATCCTACAGATACAATTTACGTAGTACCTACCTACACCTTCTCATTATGGTTAGGGCTAATACGTTCAGCATAGTGCAGGTGTCCCACACACCTTCTAGGGAGTAGGCATTCTCTTCTCGTATTCGCGTACTTATAAGATGCAATAGTTTACTTCACCATCTGCCTAGCCTTTTCCTAACTATGGTGGGGTCAGCTGCTTCCAGTCTAATCGGATGCAGCTGAATATCAGTATTTTACATGGGGGTATTGCCTAGTTGAGCTCCACAATCCGGTTAGTAGTGGTTAATACGACACCCATTTGCAGGGCTGGCTGTCAAACTTTCGGGCCACCAAATACGTGTAACGACTTTTAAAGATCTTCAAATTTTAATGACACTCGGGACCAAAGGCTTCACGTGCTTTCTCGGCCACAGATATAACTTTGTATTATATCTACTTAATGGTTTGGGCACGAATTCACGGACCAACCGCAAGCCCGGCTTACCCTGAAGATTAAGCGGAGCGGCTGTCATTATCTAGCCACGAGCTCCTGCCATATTTATATTCAGCAATTTAGTAGGTAACATACATACAATGCAAACTAATTAAAAGCTTTTAATAAACAAGTGACTACAAACTTCATAAACAAGCATTTTTTATTTCAAACTTTGGAACGTACGTCAAGTAACGTTAACCTATAGTGTTAGTTGCTGCCAAGTGCTGCTGTTGAGTCAGTTTTTTAGGGTTCCGTAGTCAACAAGGAACCCTTATAGTTTCGCCATGTCTGTCTGTCCGTCCGTCCGTCCTCGCTTAATCTCTGTGACCGTTAGCACTAGAAAGCTGAAATTTGGTACCAATATGTGTATCAATCACGCCGACAAAGTGGTAAAATAATAAAAATTGGGAAACAATATTTTATTAGGGTAGCCCCCCTATAAATAAAATAATTATGTAAGTATGTAAAGTGGGAAGTGATTTTTTTTTTTAAATTTAACCCTAATGTGTGATATATTGTTGGAAAGGTATTTAAAAACGAATAGGGGTTTACTAAAATTATTTTTTGATAATGTCAATAATTTCGGAAATAATCGCTCCAAAAGTAAAAAACCATGTGTGTCCCCCCTCTAACTTTTGAACCATAAGTTTGGAAAATATGAAAAAAATCTGAAAAGTAGAACTTTATAGGGACTTTCTAGGAAAATTATTTTGAAAGTGAAAAAAAAAAAATTAAAAATATATATAAACAAATAAAAAATACATAATGGAGGGTACCTTTAAACTCATAAGTGGGAACACTTATTGTGACGGACGGGAAACTACGGAACCCTACACTGAGCTTGGCCCGACAAGCTCTTGGCCGGTTTTTTTCAGTCTAATGTCGCTGTGTTATCAATCAATCAAAAATATACAGCCTGAAGTTAAACATTAGGCGGTTATGTAGGTACGTCTGCGTTATAATTATTATTAATACACCCACAGGGTGTTTGTAAATTCTAGAAATCTGTAGTATACGTCATCATAAGTTAATGACACTTTAGAAACTGGCAATTTTAATTATGCAGGGTGTATGCAGGTAGGTACCTAGGTGCAACTATGAAGTAAATATTTATCTTTTGTACCTTTATCTAATGGCACTGTTTACGTACTGTGTTAGGACGGATTAAAACAACAAGTTTGTTTTCTGAACCAGCTCCTGCTAAAATGACGTAAATAATTGCATTAACTTCTTGTGTAGATAAGTACCTCCTATCCATATTTTGTAAATAATTATCGTTACAAAGTATGTAGTTATTTACTGAACGTAGGCACGTATTTACTTTATTATTTAAGTAATTATTGTATAAGGCGTTGACTGGTTTTCAATTAATGATACAATGTTATGTTTATACCTACAGCTGTAATCGATGATACGGTGATTCGAAATTGTGTCAGACGATTGTTAGGTATGAATATTTTGAAAACATGACACATATTTCATATTTGTTTGAACTCACTTGAGGTACAGGCAAGGCACGTCAAACTTCTACAACATGTCAAACTTTAATAGATTTCCAACTTTATCGCTAAACCGGTAGGTTCAAGGCTGATTAGGAAAATTTGAGTTTCGGGTAGTTTGATGTGCTGGCGTCTGTACCTACCTACTTAGATAAACACACTATTACGTCAATACAAGGGAAACTAGAACTTGGTTCAGCGAGTCTTCAGTACCCGTTACAACAATGTAGGTCTCACGGTCGTGCATCACCGGCCTATGAATACGAGTTGAGGACGTGTTAATTGGAAGCGACCGTATGACCCGTTACACTTCCTCAAATTCGACCATAGGGTAAACAGATGCACCAGATGTGTGTCATCTGTCGGTAATTATCGTCCCTATAAAGCATGAGCATTCTCTCCAAAGCGGATACAAAGGGATTAGCAACCGTTGCTTCAACTTCAAAATCTTTTATAAGAACAAAAATAAAATCATGTTCAGTTTCAAGTTATTGTGTTTAACATTATTCGCGCTCTTCATGTTCGTTAGCTCGAAACCTCTTGAGGAATCGAAGAGTGTAACGTCTAAAGTAGATGACGGCGAGATGATGGAAGGGGCAGAGTCCCAGAATCCATTCCTACCACGCTTCGCAATGAGAAAGCTTCGAGAGCGCAATGAGCAAAGAAATGCACAGAGGAGGAACTATCAGGGTCGAAGAATGAATCCACCATCGCGACAACCATGCGCGCATGGATATTACTCGTATTAAGTGAGTCGATTTCTAATATAACTTTTACAATGCTTAGGTAGGTACTTATTAGATCATTAGTGTGGGGCGCTTAGTGCTGCAGCAGTGCAGGTTTTGGGTGTGCCTATAGAACAAAATCTATTATTGTGGAAAGAGAAGTGGGCTATCAATCAGATGGACCGCAACAAGAAAATTCTTATGATGACTTTAACGCTATTGTTTTCATTTGCTTAGATATTTTTTCGGAAATTCCGGTATTTGAGCAATATATTGACAAATGAAATTTGTGTTGCCACACACCTTTCTTTGACCTCGATCTTCTATAATATAAGACTAGCTTACTAGAAAAATTTCACATTGAAGTTTGTGTTCGTCGCGTTATCAAGTAACTAAAAACGTTAAACTGTTCTTTCAGAAATGAAGGTGCATACAATATTACTATTAGTGGGGATTGTCAGTGCGCTTGCAAATCCTGTTACAAAACCAGAAAACTTGAGTAATGATAAGGAACCGCCATCGTCAGATCCAAGTGAGTTAGAAGTGACGCTAGAAGTAGAAGACGCAACAATAAACAAAAGTGATCCGGATCCAATCAAGGTGGAGGTAATAAGTGAAGAATTTGTCCCGGAACCTGATAATATAGAAGACAACACGAAATATGGCGATGAAGAAATTGGTGTAGTGATTGAAGAAAGTGTAACTCCTTTAGAAGAAGTAATCTCCGACGAACAGAATGAAATCAAAATCGACGACGATGACTATCTTTATCCGGGTGACCAACTAGTTAATAATATACTTGCGGAAAGGATTCAAGATGAAATAATGGAAACCGCTGCAGGGTTTGCACCACCTCCGTTTTTGAGAAAGAGGCACCGACAACCGCCGCGACGTCGTTTCGCCATACGCCGAAAGTTCCAGAGTTATCCGTATGCACCGTACAGGAGACTTCCTTACTATAATCCCTACTACAGATTTTATCGTCCTAGCTCTCTAAGATTTTATTAATGTATACTATGTAATGTAATATAAGATTTAATTTATTCTAATTTAATTTAAATATAGTGTATAATGTGTGTAAAAAATAAAACAAAATGCGCGTAAATAGTAATTGATTTTCATTTATTTCTACAAAATCTATAAGCACATTGGCCTTACCAACAAAATTATTTCAATATCATTATATTAATTTATCTATTTACATTGATTGTTAATTGTCGCATTCTATAACTGCATCACTTAAATTAGGAAAATTATTGTACACTAAATTGTATTTTACTCATGGCAGTTGCGTTAAGTGGATCCTCCGTTAACAGCAAAGATGGACCTATGAATCGTCTTTTCACATTATACATGTAAAGTATGACACAATATGATAATAATAATAATTTGATTACTAAAATATACTTGAATCACATAATATCTTATTTTACATTGAAAAATATACGACGTGATTAAAAGTAAGTCTCTAGTAGAGAGAAAATTACGAATAAATTACTTGATAAATAAATATCCATCGATAAAATTACACAAGGAATCATAAATGAGTAAGTTATATTTCAAACAATATAATATGAGAATAATTCAAGATTTCGTTCGTACGCGATTTAGCTGTGGGAGCGTGCGCGTGCGGGCAGGCACGCTGGCACTCATTTGCCTGGACCCACGAGCGCCTCGTCCATGAGCTCGTCGTCGGTGATGCAGGGCGAGTTCGAGTGCGGCGAGGGCGCCACCAGCGGCGACGGCGCGGGGCTCTTGGCCAGCTGCAGCGCCAGCGCCGGCGACGACGGGTACACCGGGCGCACGGCCACCATACCCGACACCTTGCTGCCCGACGACGACGAGAAGTCCAGCAGCATCTCCGCGGCCTCCTGCGGTGTCGTAGCCCCGCTGCGCGCCACGGCGCCGCTCGCCGGGGGCTTCATACACGAGTCGGCGCCTTTCCTGTCTTCCGAACTGCCCTTAGGAGCGGCAAACCCCTTCGCCATTTCAGTTTTGAAATCCAGGGGCAGGATAGGAAATGACGGCGGATAGCCGTCTTTTGAGTCGTCTTTATTTCTCAATGGGCTTCCCCCCTTTGGTATACTGTCAGCCATAGCTTTTGAAAATTCTAGGGGCCGGTCAGATTGATCATTCTTACCTGGTGGTATTGGTATTGTTTTAGGACTCATGCTGCCCATATTGAGCAGTGGTTTCGGTACGTTTAGAGGATACGCTGACTTTTGAAGGGTATCAGCCGTTCTGGCACTTGGATTGTCGAAGTGCGGAAACTGATATTTGCTTTGTTCTAGTGAACGAGCGAAATCGTTAACTAAAGATCGCTGATCATACTGCGCCGCTGGACTGTTTTTATCGGGAGTGTTTTGATTTTTCAATTTTGGTATTTGAAACTTGCTTGTATCGAGAGGCTTGATCAAGCCTTCTACGAGAAAATTCGATTCCTTCGAGCTTTTAAACCTATCTCCGTCTATTTCGTCTCTCGAGCCGCTAGGGCTAGAATGACGTTCAGATTTAGATGAAAAAATAGATTTTTCTGAATTAGTGATAAGTTTAGTTCTGGCTTTCTCTCGTTCCCTTTCTCTGATTATTTTAGCGAGATCTGTGCTGCTGCTTTTAGGGGAACCAGAACTAGATTTAGAACCCGATTTTGATAAGTTGATACCTGCACTATTTGTGGTCGACGATTTTGAATAAGGCACTTTGGGCATGTTGGAGTTGCCAGTCCCGGAGGAATCCGACGGGCTCATGTTAGCTTTTGGTGGTGTTGATCCTGAAGTGGCGCTACCAGATTTAGATGATTGCATTGCTTGAGTTTTTTTAGAAGCGGGTCCACTTATGACACCTGGCTTTAAACCTGTGTGGGTTTTTGGAGAGCCCTGACTTGGAGGAGTGAGTTGGGGCGATGAAGATTTGGAATTGGAACTACTGTAGTTTAATTTAGAGCTACTGCTCGAAGAATCTTTTGTTCTAGTTTTGTTGATAGTTATCTTCATACCATCGGAGCTCGGCTTCACCATATACTCTTGGTTTTTGCTGTCATTTATTTTTCCACTATTGCCAGGAATACTTGTTTTGGAATCTGAAAACTTGGAACTACTGGAAGAGCTACTAGACTTTGCACTTATTTCAGAATCAGTGCCACAGTGCTGGGCAGACTTGAGTTTATCTATGACAGCACTGAGGGAACCTTTCCTATTGCGAGCCTGGCTCGGAGCATTTGATTTATTTACTTCAATGTTAGGGGGAGATATAAGTGGCTCTGTTACGGGACTATCACAGGACACGGGGGTTATTTCTAACTGTTTCAATTTGATTGGGTTTTTTAATTTAGGGCTACTCCTATCGGAACTAGAAAAAGATAAACTGGAATGTTTCTTTTCTTTATCCCTCGAGGTCGTCGAGCTAGAGCTGTAACTGTCTTTGGATGTCTTTTTTGTAAGGTCATACCCTGTTGTACCAGATTTCCCTGAAGGGGACCCGCTGGTCGCAGATTTGAGTGCTGACATGCTTGGCTTTCCCGACCCCGAAGAGCTGTGCTTAGGGGACGAGACGCTGTGGTTTTTTGGACTCGAGTAACCAGTTAAATGTTTAGGGCTATTTGGAACTGGAGAATGTCTGGGGCTGCTGTGGTGACTAGATGTCCCCGACGGCTTTCCCAAACCCTTCACAGTGCTAGGGCTCGGCGATTTAGTTATCGAAACGGATCTGCCATGCGTTGGGCTTGGACTAAATTTTCTAATAAGAGAGTTTGGGGAAGTCGCACGTAAAGGGGAGCCATCAGTGGGCTTGATGCTAACCGACACAGGTTTAGTGAGCGGGTCCTGTTTGGGCGGCACTTTCTCCGGCGGGCCCATGGAGTCGTCTCTCCTGCGCTTCTTCTTCTTTTCCTTGCTGCGCTCTTCCCCCGACCTGCTCGACTTCTTCTCGGATCTGATACGATCGTCAAGCGTTTTCATTTGAGATGATGTTATCGGTGTGATTGTTATGGAGCTGGGCAGAGCGGCGGGTGCGGCCGCAGTGATGGGGATTATTTCAATGCCCGGCCGCCTGTCCAGGCATAACATGGACGTTATACTGGAGCCGGAGCCTGCGTTGGGTGTGGTCGGTGCGCTACCTATAGGAGTTATGCTTACCGAAGATGGCATATAAGACTTCCCTTCGGTTAAATCCAACAGTAGGGAGGCCGCGGTCCTACCAGTGCGTAATTCGGAATCTTTGCTTTTAAGTTTTTGCCGTTTGTGATCAGACTTGTGAAAAGAATTCCTGTAAAGAATAAATTAATGTGTAACATTAATCTGTCGAGAGATTTGTTGTAAGATGAAAGAGTAGTAGGTACGCACCGGATAATGTCGTCCACGTCTCCATCGTTAGAGTTGTCCATGTCGGACGAGGTTCTGTTGTCCGCGACGCCGAGTGCGTCCGTGGCGTCCATAGCGGACAGCTCCAGGTCGGACGTGAACTCGTTCTGCGACACTGAGGACTCCCGCCCCTCCAGGTCATCATTCGTCGAGTTACTATTCACAGTATTCTCATCTTCGTTGACATAATCTGAATTTTCACTCTCGCTATCAGAGTCTATCATTTCGGCGATGCCTGATGGTTTGCCTTTCTTCTGAGTGGCCCAGATATCGTCGGATTTTCTTTTCTTGGGTTTTCGTTCTTCGATTTGAGGTTTTGTGTCACTTGTGGAGTCCTGGCACATTACGGACAGGTGATGTTGTTGCTCTGAGAGGTAGGCCCCTGTGGACAAATATGTGCAACCATTATTTTTTTGACATATAGAATGCGGGAACCCAACTCCTCGCAAATAGTTTTGTGTTATATTTGTTGCGTTCTACGAGTAAGAGTCAATAGTTTCAATTTAGACCTTACATTAATGACTCTAAAAGTCTTAGCGCAATTCACGCACTCATTATTGACAATAACTTACCGCCCTGATGTGGATGGTTGACGCTGGAGGGGAACAGGGCGCGCGAGTGCATGTTGGCGGGCTCCTGCTTCACGTGGTCACCGCCCGGGTCGAGGCCTCCCATTCCGAGACTAAAATTTGGCTCCAGAGACGAGTACCCGCCATTTAACTGCTTAGTGGCTGCTTCGCGCTCCCAAATCTTTATGAGTGACCTATGGAGAACAAATTAATTCAACTTTAGTGAAATTATTTAGCCAATAGGGTAGTTGACAAAAAAATCTAATTAGTTCGTCACATAGATTACCAAAAAATATTGGATGTAACGTATTTTTTCTTTTTGCACGTAAACCGAAAATGAAGACGATACAGTGCTTCGAAAACTCGTGTGACGTCACATCGCACCACATTTTTTACCACGTAGTGCCGTCAAAAGCCCCCACTCCTGATCTTTGACGCGTTATAACTTCGTCAATTTTTATTTATTTGATAAAACAAACATGTATCCAATAATTTTCGATAATCTAACTGCAAACTAAACGGAATCATATTTTTTTTACCCAGGACACATCCCTATTTTTTTTGTCCCCCCCAAACCCAAATAATTTATTATCTCTTCGGGTCGCTGAGCTCAGCTCCACGGCGTGAGGACGAGTATCTCACCTGAGTGTTATTAGTGGAGTGCCGTAAGACTTATACCTCGGAATCCAGGACCGGTCAATGAATTTTCATAAAAACTTTTGGAATGCATTGCTAAATGCTCAAACAAGAAAGTTAAAAAAAAAAATTTGCGCGCTCGTCATTTTTTTTTTTTTTTTAGTACCACAATGTACTGAAAAACTAGCTTGTGCCAGCGGCTTAACCCGCTACAACTCGAAAATTATCCCACGAAAAGATAAAATCGGGATAAAAACTATCATTTGTGTTAATCCAGGTTATAAACTATCTGTATACCAAATTATATCCAAATCCGTTCAGTAGTTTTTGTGTGAAAGAGTAACAAACATACACCCTCACAAACTTTAGTACTTTATAATATTAGTGTGAAGTGTGATGTGATCAGGGCGCGCCACGACAGTCATGGCGGTAAGTCCCCTCTTTGAGGAGTTGCTGGAAAGGACGCAGTCCTCACCGGACACGTTGCTTCAGGAGGTACGTGCACCAAATCAGGCGGGAGGAAACGACCGGATGTCGCCATTGTGAGGATCGGCCGGAGGACACGGTGGAGCACACTGTGGAGGTCTGCCCGGCTTGGGCAGAGCCCCACCGTGTTCTCGTAGCGGCGATCGGCGGCGGTGACCTCTCGCGCCCGGCCCTGGTGCAAGCCATGGTCCGGGGCGAGGAGTAATGGGACGCCGTCGCCTCCTTCTGCGAAGCAGTGATGCTAGCGAAGGAGGTGGCGGAATGTGTGAGGGAGAGAACATTTCGACCTAGCCGTCGTGGGAGACGCTCCGGGCTTCGGGGGCCACGTGACGGCTTCCAGCCACCGTAGATGCGGGCCTGTGGACGGTGAGTAATGGGCTAGCCCGCCGTCTGTCAGTCTTATGACGACGACATCAGGCCGTGTCGACGGCGAGTTCGTGTTACACGCGCGCCTCAAAGAGATGTCAGCAACATGGGAGGGGCCCGCCAGGGCTGCAAGTTGGACACAAAGATACCGCGGCCTCGACATAAAAGGCTAAGAAGGAACATGGGTGGTTTTTTGTCAGTTGAAGTGTGACACTCCCTTTCGCTCTGCCCAAGAGCAGGAGGGCTTATTTGATCACTTTCCACCAACCCAAAAAACTAAAATTGTGTGATGTGATGAGAGGGACAAGAGAAAAAAATGTTTGAAGCTAATAAATAATATTTGCATAGTAACTTTAATGCTAATTTATTAATATTTCTCAAAAAAATAACGAGTTATAACCAACAAAAAAAATGTTAAACAAATGCGAAAGTTTGTGTGTGAGTGTGTATGTTTGCTACTTCTTCACGTCTGAACGGCTGAAGCGATTTTAATAAAATTTAGTATGGAGTTAGCTGACACCTTGTATAGTATATAGATATATCCCGATAGTTTTTATCCCGATTTTATCTTCACGTGGGATAATTTTAGAGTTGTAGCGGATGAAGCCGCTGCCAACAGCTAGTAATATTATAAAGGCGAAAGTTTGTGAGGGTGTATGTTTGTTACTCTTACACGCAAAAACTACTGAACGGATTTGGATAAAATTTGGTGTACAGATAGTTCATAACCTGGATTAACACATAAGATAGTTTTTATCCCGATTTTATCTTTTCGTGGGATAATTTTCGAGTTGTAGCGAGTTAAGCCGCTGGCACAAGCAAGTTTTTCAGTACATTGTGGCACTAAAAAAAAAAAATGACGAGCGCGTAATTTTTTTTTTTTAACTTTTTTATTTGGGCTTTTAGCAATACAGTCCAAAAGTTTTTATGAAGATTCATTGACCGGTCCTGGATTCCGAGATTTTACAATATTTACGTCTTACGGCACTCCACTATATAGGTATGGAGTGCGTCTTCTGCAGCACCGTGGTGATTTACTCGTCGATGTGCTCGGCGGGCGCGCTGTGCAGCGTGTAGAGCGAGGCGCGCGGCGCGGCCGGGTCGCTGAGCTCAGCTCCACGGCGTGAGGACGAGTATCTCACCTGAGTGTTATAGGTATGGAGTGCGTCTTCTGCAGCACCGTGGTGATGTACTCGTCGATGTGCTCGGCGGGCGCGCTGTGCAGCGTGTAGAGCGAGGCGCGCGGCGCGGCCGGGTCGCTGAGCTCAGCTCCACGGCGTGAGGACGAGTATCTCACCTGAGTGTTATAGGTATGGAGTGCGTCTTCTGCAGCACCGTGGTGATGTACTCGTCGATGTGCTCGGCGGGCGCGCTGTGCAGCGTGTAGAGCGAGGCGCGCGGCGCGGCCGGGTCGCTGAGCTCAGCTCCACGGCGTGAGGACGAGTATCTCACCTGAGTGTTATAGGTATGGAGTGCGTCTTCTGCAGCACCGTGGTGATGTACTCGTCGATGTGCTCGGCGGGCGCGCTGTGCAGCGTGTAGAGCGAGGCGCGCGGCGCGGCCGGGTCGCTGAGCTCAGCTCCACGGCGTGAGGACGAGTATCTCACCTGAGTGTTATAGGTATGGAGTGCGTCTTCTGCAGCACCGTGGTGATGTACTCGTCGATGTGCTCGGCGGGCGCGCTGTGCAGCGTGTAGAGCGAGGCGCGCGGCGCGGCCGGGTCGCTGAGCTCAGCTCCACGGCGTGAGGACGAGTATCTCACCTGAGTGTTATAGGTATGGAGTGCGTCTTCTGCAGCACCGTGGTGATGTACTCGTCGATGTGCTCGGCGGGCGCGCTGTGCAGCGTGTAGAGCGAGGCGCGCGGCGCGGCCGGGTCGCTGAGCTCAGCTCCACGGCGTGAGGACGAGTATCTCACCTGAGTGTTATAGGTATGGAGTGCGTCTTCTGCAGCACCGTGGTGATGTACTCGTCGATGTGCTCGGCGGGCGCGCTGTGCAGCGTGTAGAGCGAGGCGCGCGGCGCGGCCGGGTCGCTGAGCTCAGCTCCACGGCGTGAGGACGAGTATCTCACCTGAGTGTTATAGGTATGGAGTGCGTCTTCTGCAGCACCGTGGTGATGTACTCGTCGATGTGCTCGGCGGGCGCGCTGTGCAGCGTGTAGAGCGAGGCGCGCGGCGCGGCCGGGTCGCTGAGCTCAGCTCCACGGCGTGAGGACGAGTATCTCACCTGAGTGTTATAGGTATGGAGTGCGTCTTCTGCAGCACCGTGGTGATGTACTCGTCGATGTGCTCGGCGGGCGCGCTGTGCAGCGTGTAGAGCGAGGCGCGCGGCGCGGCCGGGTCGCTGAGCTCAGCTCCACGGCGTGAGGACGAGTATCTCACCTGAGTGTTATAGGTATGGAGTGCGTCTTCTGCAGCACCGTGGTGATGTACTCGTCGATGTGCTCGGCGGGCGCGCTGTGCAGCGTGTAGAGCGAGGCGCGCGGCGCGGCCGGGTCGCTGAGCTCAGCTCCACGGCGTGAGGACGAGTATCTCACCTGAGTGTTATAGGTATGGAGTGCGTCTTCTGCAGCACCGTGGTGATGTACTCGTCGATGTGCTCGGCGGGCGCGCTGTGCAGCGTGTAGAGCGAGGCGCGCGGCGCGGCCGGGTCGCTGAGCTCAGCTCCACGGCGTGAGGACGAGTATCTCACCTGAGTGTTATAGGTATGGAGTGCGTCTTCTGCAGCACCGTGGTGATGTACTCGTCGATGTGCTCGGCGGGCGCGCTGTGCAGCGTGTAGAGCGAGGCGCGCGGCGCGGCCGGGTCGCTGAGCTCAGCTCCACGGCGTGAGGACGAGTATCTCACCTGAGTGTTATAGGTATGGAGTGCGTCTTCTGCAGCACCGTGGTGATGTACTCGTCGATGTGCTCGGCGGGCGCGCTGTGCAGCGTGTAGAGCGAGGCGCGCGGCGCGGCCGGGTCGCTGAGCTCAGCTCCACGGCGTGAGGACGAGTATCTCACCTGAGTGTTATAGGTATGGAGTGCGTCTTCTGCAGCACCGTGGTGATGTACTCGTCGATGTGCTCGGCGGGCGCGCTGTGCAGCGTGTAGAGCGAGGCGCGCGGCGCGGCCGGGTCGCTGAGCTCAGCTCCACGGCGTGAGGACGAGTATCTCACCTGAGTGTTATAGGTATGGAGTGCGTCTTCTGCAGCACCGTGGTGATGTACTCGTCGATGTGCTCGGCGGGCGCGCTGTGCAGCGTGTAGAGCGAGGCGCGCGGCGCGGCCGGGTCGCTGAGCTCAGCTCCACGGCGTGAGGACGAGTATCTCACCTGAGTGTTATAGGTATGGAGTGCGTCTTCTGCAGCACCGTGGTGATGTACTCGTCGATGTGCTCGGCGGGCGCGCTGTGCAGCGTGTAGAGCGAGGCGCGCGGCGCGGCCGGGTCGCTGAGCTCAGCTCCACGGCGTGAGGACGAGTATCTCACCTGAGTGTTATAGGTATGGAGTGCGTCTTCTGCAGCACCGTGGTGATGTACTCGTCGATGTGCTCGGCGGGCGCGCTGTGCAGCGTGTAGAGCGAGGCGCGCGGCGCGGCCGGGTCGCTGAGCTCGAGCTCCACAGTGGCCATGGTGTCGTCGCCCGGGTGCTCCAGTGAGATCGAGATGTGCTGCCATGACAGTGCGCTCACCTCGAACATTAGCACGGTCTCCAATTCTATGACTGTGGAAAAAACAATGAAAAAGTATAATAATACAGGTCTAGTAGAGTTAATAATTATGATCATTCGAGTTTTAGAAAGCGACTGTCACACAGGTTTGATTGTCAAAGACAACAGTCGAAATGTCACGTCACGTTCCTACTAGTGGCGCCTGTAGTCTGCACGAGACGTTGCCAGCTGGTTGGCCATTGTTTCGTTGTTTTGTACTGGCCATTACTACGAACTACGTATTTTTTTAAGATAGTTTCGCTCGCTTGTTCAGCCTAATTTCGCTTGAACCATAGCTTTATCTATACGGCGCCAAAGTTACTCCGGTATACCGAAAGAATTCTGACTTGTCCAAGCTAGTTAAGTGTTAAAATACTCGAGCTCGCTTCGCTCGCTCTTTGAACTAGTTTGAAGTTTCTCTTGAAATAATTTCTAAGCTGTCAAAGTGTCCAAGGTAGATTGTTAAAATCGTCGAGCGCGAGCGCCATGTTGGAGCCTTAGATACTTTTGTTTTTAAAATTGGTTCCCTAAGTTGATTAGGTAACATAAGCATAACACACAAGAAAAGCTAATTTGTCTTAATTTTTTTTATAGTTCAGTCTTTTCAAAAAATCTAACCAATCGTAGATCACCACTTCGGCGACCACAGATTGTTTAACATTTTTGAAATGGCTATTGCATTTTAGATTCTTAGAAGAACCTAAGCTGCATCCTTAAATAGTAAACTTAACCCTTACAAATCTGTTATTTACTTACAATCTTCTGCCCCCCCCCCCCCCCCCCTGGCCCAAAAGTCGGTGACACGCTTGCAAACAGCGCCCTCCAAATGAGCCTCGCCCCCCTACACATACGTACATTGTTTGCACTGCGTGCGCACACAGCTGGTGATGAGCGCGTTGAAGAGCGCCTGCTGCCGCAGACACGCCAGCAGCGGCGGCACGTGCGACGGGTGCGTGAACGGTACGCTCGTCACCATGCAGCCGTCCAGTCCGCGCGTCTCGCACAGGAAGTAGCACTGAGTTTGTTCTGGGAGATTCTAGAATGTGCCACGGAAATGGTTAGAGGAAATGACGGAGAAGAAGAGGAATGGGGAAGTCTTTGCCAGCAGTGGGAAACTATAGGTTAATATTTTTTTTAGGTAGCCTTTTGTGTCTCACTGCTAGACAAAAGCACAGCGTCCTAGTTATTATATCCCCCTACAGTAAGTGGTATTTTATTATCAAAATATGCTACGATCTGCTGGAAACGACACAAATTTTAAAAGTATAATGTTTCAAGTCATGAAAAAGGTTTAAAAAATCATGTGGCGATGCTAGTACATGCAGTTTAGTACAAACCACAAATAGTCCTTTGCTGAGATTCAACTCGATAACTTTCCCTGGGGTCAGCTTGTTGTACGCCTGTTGGGCCACAAGCCCCAACATGGGCTTGGCATTGCCCCAGTCACCTGCCACTTCCACCTGAAAATATATTACAAGTTAAAATAATTGATGAAACTTAAAAAAATACACATTAAGAATGTCTTACTGCCGTACTCAGAGAGCTTTAATGATTACTTAGGTGCGGCAGTAAGAAAATGATGATCGGGTAAGAAATATTTTTAAACGTTTGTTAGCATCATCGTTTGCCTAGCCTTTCCCAACTACGATCTAGAATAATCTAGACGCATCTGAATACCAGTATTTAACATGCAGTGACTATCAAACACCTATTTTAAAGACTGGTAAATTATCAAACTTTCCAACTAAATAAAGAAGAAAATAAAGTTAGTTTAAGTGACAGTATTGCGGTTGGCACGCATGAGGATCAAATTCACGAGTATGAGCATTCATTCACATAATACTAAAATTTGCCTTAGATAGAACTCGCATCTTTTTTGACTAATGCTCGTTTACTTACGTCACTAACACTGCTCTTTTATTTAGGGATTCAAGTACTTCACGTATTTTCTCCAAGCTGATTTTTACGTAAGTATATTTTAGGCAAAATCCTTAAAAATAAGTCGCAAATCCTCCCAGACACTTTCCGTCGGCCGTATTGCTTAACAGACGCTTTAAAGAATACTAAACCCCTTATGTTTTAATACTTAAAGCTAATTAATCGGGATATTGCCATGCTATATTGGGCAGGCGCTCCAAAATGCATCCGAGCGTTGAAAGCAACGTTTTCAACAAAATTCTGAAGACACAGGCAATGGACAGATCCTGTTGAATGCCCACCGAAAGAGTCCAGTGGAGGTCTGTATGTCAGCCACACGAGTGATGCCATGCGATCTCGGGTAAACAGCCACAATACGTTTAAGTCTAAACTTTTTAGGAACTTTAAAGCGTCTGTTAAGCAAAACGGCCGCTAGGAAGTGTCTGGGAGGATTTGCGACTTATTTTTAAGGATATTGCCTAAAATATACTTACGTAAAAATCAGCTTGGAGAAAATACGTGAAGTACTTGAATCCCTAAATAAAAGAGCAGTGTTGCAACTTATTTTTAAGGATATTGGCTACAATATACGTAAAAATCAGCTTGGAGAAAATACGTGAAGTAAGTAATTTTTTTGTGTACCTTGATGACCTGATACCTGAAAATTGGCCGTTCAAGCAAGCTAGCTGGTAGTAGTGTGTTCTTAGTTCAAACCATGGGGTTTCAACTCGAACAAATTATAATTCTTCTTAGCGTGTCGATAACAATTCAAATTGAGTCGGCCCAAAATTTGGCGACGAGTTCGGCACTTTCAGTAGCCTCCATCAGTTCCTGTGATGTGCAAGTAACAGGACAGGCTGGGCACGATATCAAGTGCCCCATAGTTTGTGGGGCAAGACCACATTTACACTCCAGGGCAGAGTCATCTATGAATCTCCACCTGAACAGGTTTTCTTTGCTTCGGCCTACCTGTGTCCGGAGTCTGTTTAGAGACTTCCAGGTCAGCCATGGCAACTCGTGTCCAGGTGGAAGATTTTCGGCAAGTGGCACAAATGGGTTGGGTAAGGAAACGCTATCTTGCCACAACTTAAGTCTTTCCTTAGAGCGTTCACCAGTGAGCGGGGGTACACACTTTAAAAAGCTGTTGCGGCTTTTCAGCCTTTGCGGTACTATGATGTTATTGTGTAGAGGGTGTCTAGCGTCGGAGACCATTTTGGCTCTTTCACTAGAGCTCGCCACCGCTCTGCGAACTACTGGTGGCGCTATGCCTGCCAGTGGATACAGCATCTGTACCGGGGTCGGCTTGAGGCAGCCAGTGATTATCCGGCACGTTTCATTCAGTGCTGTATCCACTAACTTTGCATGGGCTGAACGACCCCACACGGGGCACGCGAATTCACCCGCAGAGAAAGATAGCGCCAACCCAGTAGTCCGCATGACGTCAGGCGAAGCACCCCACTTTGACGAGACTAGTCGCCGCAAAATACTATTGCGAGAGTATAATATAATTAGTCTTGAAAAAAAAAATACTAGATGGCAGCATAAGTAGCAGTAATGAAATTAACAATCGCTTATATGCGTTAAACCACAGAACAGATAAAAGAGGTTAGAAGGGCCATGTGGGCGTGGCAAGCGCGCCGCTCTTATGAGCAGACGCTCATATGTCGACAAAATTTGATATACTGACCAACAATCGCGCTCATATTGTGACAGCGAACGGAGCTCCGCGAAAAAAAAAAAATTATGCCGTCTTGCGCGATTTTTACGTGTCGGAAAAGAAGCCAGGTGTGTAGTGTGGCTCGAGAAGGGATTTCTTTTCATCGGTAAGTCTAAAAACCTTAAAATACAAGTGATATTTGTAATTATTACAATAGTATTATGTAGCTCGCAGACAAAAATGATACAATCGCAAGCAGAAACGAAATTATGTACATTGCTTGCAATACGTGGGTACCATCTTGTACTACGTGGGCGATTGCGCAATGCATTTCGTTCACTGTGAACGTCGCGTGCGACGAGCCAAAGCTTAAATTCTGCCTACTCTTTGCGTTTCGATAGTGTTGTACAAAGTTGTAAATAATGTCGATAATTATTTAGTATGTGTGAATGTATCCAAATGATTATTATGTTATGATTAAAATAACTTTTGTTTATCCCATACTATCAATACCTTATTATTGTTTATTGATTGTTTTTCATCTAAAATTTGTTTTGAGGTTAGCCATATAGAAACATTTTTTTTTTAGCCTATATTGTCCCACTGCTGGGCAAAAGCCTCCCCCATAGCCTTCATATAGAAACATACATTTTAAATTTTATTTTTAGGTTTCCAACAGATCCAGATATGTTACAGACCTGACTAAAGCTATTATGGAAAAATATTAGTGTGAAATTGCATTTTTATTCTGAAAAATTCGAATTTGAAAGATAGCAAGCGCATGTTAATGCTACTTATTAAATACGTTTTATTTCACAGACAATAATAAAATTTGCATTGAAATTGAATTTCAAGTACCTACTTACTTATTTTTCAATATTTGAAAAAAATCTTTTATGTTTCCTTTTCATCTTTAATTTTTTATGAGTGAGAGACCAATAAATATTTTTGCTTTCTTATTTTGTTTCTTTCTGTCCCGTCCCGAAATTAAAGCAAAAACTGCAAAACTTAAAGTAACAAAACTCAAGTAATTTTATCGATATACATTATCGACCTTTTGGTCACCGTAACATGTATGAGAAATATACGCAAGTGTGAGTGTACGTCAAACGCAATGTTTGCGCTAGTGTCACAACCAGTAGCAAGCTCGCGATCTAAGTGAGTGCGGTTTATTTGTGTGCATAATTCGCGTACTTATTAGCGTCTTGCATGTAGTGGTTATAGAGAGTGGGAGACAAGCGGCGACACGCGTTCTAATACAAATCAGGTTTTCTAACCTCTTTTATCTATTCTGTGCGTTAAACGGTACATTTCGGCCGAAATAAGATTAGCAAAAATCTAAAGTTCCATGATTAACGCTTATTTGTCTGTTTACACTCATATATCACGTTATTTCAACAAAAAAGGTCAAAAGAGGACTTTTACTTCAATTCGTACCCATAGATTGATAAAGTTGTCAAAAGTAAGCCATCTGTAAATCATTTTCTCTAGAGCTGTTTGCAATAGATGGCGTTTTACTCAATTTGCCACATACAATATTATAACCACAATCGTAACTGTTGTATAATTTTAATTAAATTTAAACATTAAAAAGCATATGTATTACTGTTTATAGAAATATAACACATCTTTTAACATTTCTAAGCGAAATAATTACATATTTTTCTCATTTTACTGAACCCGAAAGTTCCGGAACTACATAACACGAAACGTGAACTCCTAGATGGCGTTGTAAAACTCCAGTCTGTGGCAATTAGTGCGACGCTGGTGCTGCCATCTGTTGAAATAATGGAGGAAAGAATATAGCCCGAGCAATAACCTGACTTAGGGAGGTGTCATTTCTTTGTATGGGATTGGGTATCTGTACGAAGTAATAAAATATCTGTGGTACAAACTAACACTACTCAATCGTCCACATTTCCTTCGTCAGAAAATACGTGACGCCTGGCGGCCCTTGGATCTTACTCTACTAGTATTTCTATTTTAGTACTGTTCGCTGTATATGAGTACATCTAAAAAGGTCTTAGTGTACTTACATCTGTAGTGGCATGTATAAGTTTGGCTAGCCCGGCGCACAGCGGAGTTGGCTGTGACAGCTTGAGGGTGAAGCACGCGGGCAGCATCGCACTGTTCTGAGGCACCAGTGGAGCGTAGATCGGCCCATTCCTATGTAGGTCAAAAATGTTTTACGAATTCATTAGGCCTGGTTTCCTCAAAAACAGGTGGGTAGAGCGGAGACATTCAAGATTCGAACAACCGCAGGAGAGACGAGAGTCCTCATGTAGATATCAACCAATGTGATTCCCACAATTGACCTGTCTCGTTTCCGCTATGGTGGACCCCGGACTTAGAGTTGCCTGGGATATTATGATAACATCAAATGATCCCATCAAAAATAAACCTTCAGTACTAAGAATACAACATCAAATATTCTATGTAAAAATCTTACCCCTTCCCAGGCCTCTGAGCACCTGATATGATAGGTGACAACTGTAGTTTATTAGGTGTAGAACCTTCTAGAAGAACCGTTGCGGATTGGCCAATGGGCGTGTGAGAAGGAACTACCAGTGATGCAAGACCGCTGGTTGCGGCGGGCTTGCCTAGTGTTAGGAGGTCAACCGTCAGTGGATTGAGCCCCTTGTCTTTGTCTAACAGCTCGTATGGGGACACGAAGTAAGTGAGACGCATTGCGTGTCCTAAAACAAATAGGTTTTTAGTTAATGCTTATTTGTACGTTCCACATAGTCAGGTGTCGCGTCGAACAGAAGTAGTCAGATCAAAGGTAGTGAAAAAGTACAAATTACAATATTTATTTTAAACTAATAAGGAATCAAATGATAAAGTTGCCTGTATCTTTATTAATATTAACAAAAGGTTCAATTACCTCCTCTTCGTTTTTGCAAGAACCCAATAGGACTCTTGTGGACTTGCGCGCTTGGATCTTTGATAAAACTCTGGAGTTGTCTCATGGTACATAAGTCTTCTTCTAAGCTCTGTAGAGCACTAAATGCTTTACATTTTACCTGTTAAATAAAGCATGCAAAAACAAATTATTAAAATGTGAATTATGAGTATAAAAAAAAAATAAGGAAAATAAAAATTAAAAAAGAAAACTAAAAATTTCAAAAGCACCGACCGTAGGGTTCGTCGAATCAGCACAGCCAAGGCGGTGTTGACTTAGCACAGAGTCTCTGGGCAGAATTAGAAACGAATCAGGGGTAACATGAGCCAACCCTGCCCATGCAGTGTTGGTCTTGCACAGAGGCTCTGCATTATGTAAAAGTCAACAGAACAATAAGTCGACACTGCCCTGGCAGTGCTGGTTCTACCCACCCTGCGGACTTCCCCCGTAACAGGAATTGAGGCGTAAGTTACTTTTTTTTCAGCGCCTAGTTGATAAACCGCGGTTAAGCCTTCCAGCTGTGCTGTGAAATCAGCGAAATCACCACGAGCTATACACGAAACCAGTTCTTCACAGCTTTGTTGTTCAATCTGTTGGAATGTAAAAATATATTTATTAAAACATGCAAATAATTCATATTTTATTAATTAAATAGATATGTAAATACTGATATTAAATAATAGAGAAACAAATTCAGTTCATGTGTTGTTGTTTTTTTCACACACAAGATGAATAGTCGCAAACTTACTTTTCCTTCATGATGAATTTTAACATCTTTTACTGACCCTGATGATGAGTCAACTAATATTTCCAAATAAAACATATCAGATGATATAAATAGATTCACTCCTGATGTTCCCACTACGAACTTGAGCCTGAAATAAATATCAAACAACTATCAACTTTGTTTCAAAACAAGGTTCAATAAAACAAAGAACTGATATACTTCATTGTGATAAAAATCCATTTATTGTTTAAAGATTATAAAGATTGTTTAAATACTGATCAATTATTTTTAACTAGCTTGTGCCAGTGGCTGCGCCTGCGTGGATTTCGATAATTGTCCCATGGGATGGGATCTACTACCGGGATAAGAAGTATCCTATATGTTAATCCAGGTTATAAACTATCTGTGTTCTAAATTTCATTCACATCTGTTCAGTAGATTTTGCGTGAAACGCATCCTTACAAAGTTTTGCATTTATAATATTAGTAGGATTTCCTTGTAAAATGTGATGTCTTCACTAAGCCGTGCCTGCAACTTCTGACCAAGGAGGTTGAAATAGTGACCAAAGTTTACAAACCCTAGCTGCCTGGATAAGCACTCTAGGCGCTCAATGAGGCTCTGCAAGGAGCTAACTTTGATGCAATGCTGCAAACTGTCAAGGCACTTCTTTAGTATCATTCGATCTGCACTGTCGATCCCCCATCTTTTGTCCTGTAAACATAAACAAAAACAAAGCTATATAATATAATAATAATATAATTCAATACTAAATAGGTACCACCACCACTCTATAGTCAGGTTTATCACACAATGGTATTAAAAGATGTTGGAAGATGGCCTGTCTTTCAAAATAGCGGCCTCCATAAAACCCATATTAATCAATAGATGGTATCAATACAAAAATGAAATAATTTGACGGAAGTTATTCAGGGAAAATAATTCAAAACACTTTGTACCTATTTATTCGCTAAATAGGGAATTGTTGTCAGCATTATTTGTAGAGAGAGTGAGAGTAGAAAGGCTTCAAACAGTCAGTAAACTAGTATAAAATGGAGTTGGGTTATAATTAGTTTTAATATTGTACCTAGACAGCTGATAACACGGTTATGTTAGGCCTCAGCTATTTGTTAACAACTATAGCCTAAATCATAATCAGCCTATGTTGTTTCCACAGCATGGCACACAGACCACTTCTGTATGGCAGGGACTGGGCTATAATCCACCACCCAGTGCAGATTGGTACCTATTGGTGTAAATGTCACATGTCTGCGAATTTTTGGTTCTAGGACATGCCGGTTTCCTTCACCGTTTTGAGAACAGTGTTGACTAAATAAATAACACAAAGTAATTGTTAATAAAAAAAAATCTGGTTCTCAAAGTCTATGTCTCATTATTATTTAGTAAATCATCCATTATTATGATTAATGGCAATGCTCTTATTAGTACCTCAATGGTTTCTAGGCAAAAAGTACCACCTTGTGGGATACAAGTAAGGGTTATACAAGAGGGTGGGCAGTTTTATTTGCAATAACCTAGATCCATCTGCTAACCATACTTGTTAAGATCTTGGCAATAACTCAACAGAATCATTTATTAGGTCACAGGGACGCATAGGTTTTAAAAGCTTATGAAATTAATCAATTATGGTATTGTATAAGTTTATTGATTGCCTTAGGTAACCATTATTGATTATTGTGCTGAAAAAGTGTAATTTTTTCAATATTTTTATATTCATCATCTGCCTAGCCTTTCCCCACATTGGGGTCGGCTTCCAGTCTAACCACATGTAGCTGAATACCAGTATTTTACATAGAGTGACTGCCTATCTGACCTCCACAATCCAGTTAGTAGTAGGTAATATAAAACCCCTTGGTAAGACTGAATGTCAGACTTTTAGGCAAGATGTACAAATGGATTATTCAACAAATATGCTGCTGATTTAAGGTTATTCAAAAGAGTTGTGACAAGGCCTTTAATGTAAAACCATATCTACTGCCAAGTTTAAAATGTTTGTGATTGAGTTTTGCCTCATTGCATAAATTATCATTAACTATAGTACTATTGTGCAATTTATGATTTGTATAACGTTACCTGACACAGATCATAGTAAATTAAAAGCTTTCCTTTTTTTCTTGAAATATTGTTTACAAAGTTGTATTATTTGAAAAACAGCTCAATATTTGAATTACCTCTGACTATGATAATAACTTTTATAATAGATAATGAGTGCACTTTCTATACTATAGCTATGGTAATTTAGTTCAAAGGTTGCTAGTGTGGGTTTAGTAATCCTGAAGATATGTTAACTCATTTGGGATTTCTATAGGAATAATATATTAAAGAAACATACCAGCAAAGCCATTCTGACGCCTTTGGAAGTCTCTGTTAGGTTTTTAAACTGTGATGTTTTGGACCTAAGTTTTTCCATAAGAATCTCCTTCTGGAGTTCTTTGGATTTGTCGATGAGTTCAGTAGTAGTAGCCATGGCCACGACTGGGGTAGTGTCCGTCATTTTCACAGATTTTAATGCACCACTTTACAACAACATACACAAATTAATGATAACACAAGAACAATCACAGACAGAACATCTGATAGGCGAGGATCGCAATTTTTATTATTTAATATAATTATGTTTGATAAATACGTTTGTCAAAAGTTATTGAGCAATTTTTGGGCTTCTCGAAATATAAAAATATTCACTATTTCACTTTATTTTATTTCTTAAAAATAATTTTCTCGTTCACAGAACAAACTGTCATTTTCACGCGATGCCATTTGCTGTAACACTACTAATGAAATATGTCAAATATTATCAAGTTGGCATTAGTTTTGTCTCAGAATGGCGCTACTGGAGTACGCCGTCGCGTGAGTTAAAAAGAGAGAACCGATTGTTTTGCTGAGTTGACATGTGCCAGCCTACACAGACGTCATAATAATTCGTTTTTAAGCCAATGCCAAATATGAGTGCGTTCAGAAACAGTGAAAGTACCACGTTTAGTTATAGCCACCAATAAACACCACCACTAGTTTATTAATTCGAGATTGTAATAAAAACAGAATCTGCCGAAAGAAAACAGTTTTCAGATTAAAGAAGACCATATTTTCTGTAAGAGTTGGTATTTACTTTAAATGGTCTTGCTTAACCTTACATTTAAGACTGGTTTGATTTTGGGCCTAACCCACAGAACAGAAAAAAACAGGGCCTAACCCAAGCGTGATGATGCCAAAAAGGAGTGTGTACCTTACCTTATGATATTTCCCAAAGAAATAAAATAGAATCATGCATGACTCGTGCTGCTTATGATTTTGTAGTTAAGGTTGATGTTCCAGGGTAGCCCGCGAAATTCAAATTTTCTTACGTTTTCAGCGATTTGCAGGTCAGTGCTAGGTTGTATGTTAGTGAAAATATGATTCGCGAGTGTAAGACGTATGCAGTTACAGAATTATAATCATCAAAATCATCATTACAACCCTCCAAGTTCATGTAGGTAACTCTCAAGAATGACCTTTTGATGAAATACTCATTCTTGCTTCTTCGGCGTAAGTGTGACCCTTTAAGATGGCAGCTGCGCTGCGCTGACGATTCTTTAGAGAGACCTATAACCAAGACTTTTTCCATAAGTCCATAACATCCATTTATACATCTATTTATCATTTTTTTGATACAATTTATACAGTGAAGGTTGCAGGGATCTGTTGGATGCGTGACGCATGGGACCGGCCAATGTGGCGGCACTTGGGGGAGGCATAAATGTCCAGCACTGGACGTCTTTCAGCTTGAATATTGATGTTGATTACAAAAAAAAAAATCCTAGCTTCAAAAATTAAAATCACAAATTAAACTAAACATAATATTCACAGTCAGGGATGTTAAAAATATTATATTTATTGTGTAGGTATACGTTGCGCAGTCTGTACAGTCACGAACACTAACATGTATAACGTAACGTAACGTAACTAACACGTAGCGACTTTTAAATGCTTTTTGTCTGATCTCTTGATTGTAATTGTATGTAGTTACGAACATATTGCCCGATCCGGGAATCGACCCCATGACCTGAAGCTCAGTATTCGCGTTTGCAACCACTAGTCCAACGAGGCACTCAAGTCGAGGCAGATATCCCTAGCTTTTTTAATAGATCTTTCATCAAAGTTGCAATAGTTGTTTTGCGAAAAAATCTCTCTCGAATCTGTCTAAGTGCCATACGAGAACATATAGTTAATCTGCAATATAGAGGCGATACATTAGTACGTGTATGTTTGCTGTTGGTATCATAAAGTTCTTTAATAATGTTGTTTGATGCTGAATGTCTCTACTATTCTATTGCCTGTACAGTCCTTAATGTTCAATTTGAGTTTATAGGACACTGCGTGCAATATCGAAATCAATTTGATGACGTTTATTTGAACTCTTTATTGAACTTTTATTTTATTGCTTCAAAGTAGCTTTTAGTGTTCCTAACGTAAAGCTGTATCTATAGTATGTACGTACGTAGGTACTTACTTAAGTTTGTTTCGGGAACACATAACAGCAAGCCTGCCTTTCTGAAGGGTTAGGTAGATGTCTCCACGTCTTGGTGGTCACAATGGTAGTATCACCTATTTTTTTTTTTTTTGTTAGCCTATATTGTCCCACTGCTGGGCAAAGGCCTCCCCCATAGTCTTCCACTCTTCTCTCCGTGCGGCTTTCTCCGGCCAATCTTGTAAGTATAAAAGCATCCAAATCGTCACGCCAGCGTTTTCTAGGCCTCCCCTCCCCCCCCCCCCCCCCCTCCTATATATTTCGTAAATTAGGTAGGTACGTTTAGCTTATAATGGGCATTAATGGGCAATTCTATTTCTATCAATCGGGCACAATAGAATCCCGGCTGCTTAGTACAGATTCGACGCGACGCCAGCACATCAAGCTACCCGAAACAGTCTTTACCCAATCAACCTAGAACGTAATGATTCAGCGATAAAGTTGAAAATCTATTACAGGAATTTGACAGTAAGATTGTAGTAGGTAGACTAGTAGGTAGCTTAGTAGTGCTGTTTTAGTGTGGCGTCTGAACCTGCTTACACTGACATACAAGTGATAAGTAGATTTCGGATTACATGCAAAAAAAAAATATTTTCTCTTTGCATTTTCAACAAGATTTTGAGTCAAGAGGAGGTAGAATTTAAGTTTTGTACAGATAGAAAGTTATCGCTTATGTAATACTAGCTTTTGCCCGCGACTTCGTTCGCGTGGAATAGTGACTTCCGGCAGATTTTTGGTTTATCTCGCGAAAAAAAAAAAAACTATCCCATGTCCTTTCTCAAGTTCCAAACTATGTCTGTACCAAATTTCACACAAATCGGTTCAGTAGTTTAGGCGTGAAGCAAAGACAGACAGACAGAGTTACTTTCGCATTTATCTATACTAATATTATAAAGCTGAAGAGTTTGTTTGTTTGTTTGTTTGTTTGTTTGTTTGTTTGAACGCGATAAACTCTGGAACTACTGGTTGGATTTGAAAAATTCTTTTTGTGTTGGATAGTTCATTTATCGAGGAAGGTTATAGGCTATATAACATCACGCTACTACCAATAGGAGCGGAGCATAAATGAGAAATGTTGCAAAAACGGGAAAAGAAAATTTCTTTCTGAGAGCTTCCGTTGCGTGCGCTGCGAAAACGGTTTAAGTTACGAGAATATCATGTATGAAGTAATTATTCGTCTTTAAAAGTTCTAAAAAAAAGTCCGCGACAGCATCTGTCTATCTTTTAAGATTGACTCACTGTAACCATTTTTTACTATTAAAATGTTAGGTTAAAAAGAATTATTTTTTGCGAAGCTTATTTAACCCATATGGTATTAATCTATATCTAAATAAATGTGTTCGTTAGAACGGAAATTTAATATAGAATATTTGTGCTCTTTACTCTATACAGTTTAAACAAATATCTTAGAAGATATCGCAATGTAAAAATACCCGCGCGGAAAAATAATTACGCGGGTTGCGTCGCAATGTAGGTACGGGGGATTCTGGCTGGCCTCCGGGAAATTCAAATTCATAGTACATTATGGTATAAGTGTGTAACGTTGGTGATTACCGCAGAGGCGGCATTGAGACCCGAGCCGTCAGGTGAGGGTCTTAAGAAAGCCGAGGACGGTAATCATCAATACACACGTGTATCATACGACGTTTTTCAACACACTTGCGAATAAAAAAAAACGTGTGGCACTCGGAAACTGCCGCGGTAAAGCTATTGCATAGCATTTTTTATCAATTATTTAATTAGACAACCTCAGTCGACAACCTTGTTATTTTCCGTAACCATAGCAACCTGGTTGAAATATTTTCGTTTCGGAATTTCTGGATTCGCTCTCCACACTCAAGGCCCGCGATAGAAGCTATGCAATAGCTTATTAATACAAGAAAAAACATTTTATTTAGTAGATAAAAAGTTTATTTAAAGAAACAATTAGTAAATGTGCAGTTAGTAAAATTATAATTAATTGTTTTTGATGGCGTAGCGGTCTCTTCAGATAGATTACTGGCCATGGTTCTGTATGTCTTTTACAGTTATATTTGTTAATTCTTGTATCCTACAGTTACACCAAATATTAAAGCAACCTGAAAAAAAAGAAAAAAGTAATTATTAATTTTAACACACAACACGCTGAAGCTGAAGTCACGTAGATAGATATTTAAAATTAGTTTAACTAACCTTAGTAACCAGATATTGGTTATCCGGAGCATCTTTTCTAATTTTTTCAACATCGTTAGACGATAAAACGTTTGATTTCTTGCTTCATTAAATCCATCTGACAGTCTTTTTAGATAAGCTGACAAATTAGAGTATGTTTTTAAGTCCACTCCATTCTTCGTTCGGACTGTACTTTTTAACATTGAGTATATACACCACAAAGAGCTAGGTTTGTAATTAGAAGATAATTCTTTAAAGTACGCCAAGAACACATTTTCAGAAAATGACTGCGATTTCTTGGTGTTTTGCCACTGCTTGAAATTTTGGTACTCTAATAGATATTTCTCCTTGGAGTTTTCGGGTAGCAAATTTTCCATAACGCTTAGGGCTTCTAATCTTACATCGGGCGGTGTACAACATGAATCATTTTCTTCAAAACTAGACATTTTATCTAATAAAATAACTATAATAACAGTGAAAACGAGTTGTGTATTTTTTTCGCAGTAGCGGGAAAATATTATGTTTTTTTATAAGCGATCAGACATAGACTAAAAGAGGTTTTTTTTTTTGCTTGTCGTGGATAGTGTTTGGAGCCACGTACAAAATGGGGAATTCAAATTTTTATTTATCACAGAGAAAACAAAAATTATATTTGAGTGAAAGTTTTATTTATTAAAAACGTACTAAGTTTAAATTATCTATTTATATACAAAGTTTCATGAAATGAGCAAGCACTATAGGTACATTAATAAATTTTTACTATTGAACACGATCTTTTTTGTATCGAAACTTTTTTAAGAACATAGCAACTCAACCAATTAAATTTAAAAAAAAAACCTATAACTCACTAGTGAATAATAGTAATGAAAAATTCACAGTTTGATTATAGGTGTCATTATGTGCCTAATTGCGGTGAAATTTTAACCACTTTATGAGCAAGTGTGTTGAAAAAATATTTACTGCATCATAATGTTTACAAGTACAGTGTTATAGTATACTAGCTGACCCGCGCAACTATATTATAAAGCTGAAGAGTTTGTTTGTTTGTTTGTTTGTTTGTTTGAACGCGATAAACTCTGGAACTACTGGTTGGATTTGAAAAATTCTTATTGTGTTGGATAGTCCATTTATCGAGGAAGGTTATAGGCTATATAACATCACGCTATTACCAATAGGAGCGGAGCATATTTGAGAAATGTTGCAAAAACGGGAAAAGAAAATTCTTTTCTGAGAGCTTCCGTTGCGTGCGCTGCGAAAACGGTTTAAGTTACGAGAAAATCATGTATGAGGGAATTGTTCCTCTTTAAAAGTTCTAAAAAAAAGTCCGCGACAGCATAAATCTAGGATCTTTTAAGATTGACTCACTGTAACCTTTTCTTACTGTTAAACTGTTAGGTTAATTTTTTTTTTTTTTTGCGAAGCTTATTTAACCCATATGGTATTAATCTATATCTAAATAAATGTGTTTGTTAGAACGGAAATTTAATATAAAATATTTGTGCCCTTTACTCTATTCAGTTTAAACAAATATCTTAGAAGATATCGCAATGTAAAAATATTCGCGCGGCAAAATAATTTGCCCGTCTCAAACAATGTAGTTATGGGTGATTCTGACTGGCCTCGGGGAAATTCAAATTCAAAATATTTACTGCATCATAATGTTTACAAGTACAGAGTGATATAGTATATTTTAACAGTAAGAGATACCTATAGTAATTCACACTTTAATATAATCTAAGCTAATCTAAACCATCTAAACTATTTTAATAAAGAGGAAAGATAAGTTTTTTTTTATTGTTACGATTTAGCTTAATTTATGGCCGGATAGTCGATATATCGAGAAAGGTTATAGCTATATTTATGTGACGCAGACGAAGTTGCGCGGGTCAGCTAGTATATAATATTAGTTAGGGTAATTTATTCCTGCAAGCTCTAGGTGTAGGTAGGTATACCTAGGATATCCCACATTGTGTTCAGAGACAATTTAGTTAACGCCATCAGCATGTTCTCGTAAACTTTGCAGTTTGCAACTTCCAGGATACAATGGTTTCACCTCCTTTGAAGTAACCAACTCTAGGTATACGAGTATAGCTGTATTGTAGTGATATAACAGGTATCTAAGCATCATAGAAACAGTGCAATATTGGTTCAGCTGTTGTTGACGATCTCGTAGTTTAATAACAACTGCCAATCGGGACGATCTTTAGGTTAAGCCGTGCTTGCCTAGGTTGGTCTGTGGATGGGTGACCGCCGATTACATACCGTGTTTCCGGAAAGCACGTTAAGTTGTTGGTCCCGGCTGCCATAAATACATCTTTGGCAGTCGTTACAGGTAGTCTTTAAATCTGACAAGCAGTCTTACCAAAGGGTATCGTATTACCCATACCTGGGTTGTGAAGCTCAGAAAGGCAGTCGCTCTATGTAAAATACTGGTATTCAGCTGCATCCGACTAGACTGAGAGCCGATCCCAACAAAGTTGGGAATCGGCTAGGCAGATGATGGTGTGTCGAGTATACCTTCGTCAGTTTTCCATTTATTTCCTTTATTAACGTTTGATTGATACGTTACTGAGCCGACTATTCCTTGAAACTATACTTATGCTCAGTGCTCAGTCAACCTTACCCAAAAATGCTTAGGTACTATTTCACGAAGCGTCCTTTAAGAATGAGAGAAGCATACTATTTCTGCCCTAAAAATGGTTTTGCAAGGTTCTAAATTCACGGTTTCGTGTTTTGAACACGTTATGGATTAATTCAAAGTATTGTGTTTCAAACACGATCCGTTGATTTTACACCTAGTTTTCTGCGCTCCATCGCTTGAGTTTGAACTACTGAATGTTATTCAAAGCCCAAGCACAAGCCCAAGTGTGTGTATTATACCATAGCCTATGATGGCGAAAATTATTAAACACTCATCACTTAGAATTACTGACATCAAATTGTCGATGTGGCGGAAAAGGTTACCAATTCAAATAGGACTGGGCAGGACGTCTCCTGAATTTCAGACAAATTGTCGGCCAAAATAGCAAGAAACTGGTACCCTAGTGCCTACCACGGTGAGGTGGCGTTGCGGCAGAGGCCACGAAGGAAATTGCGGGACGTACTGGACAGGTTCCGTTAGAAGTTCAGAACTAAAAGAAAGACGCGCGGGTTTGCGAGGAATGGATAGGTAGAGTGGCTAGGAGACCTTTGCCCTAGAGAGAGATAGAGCAGGCTATAGGAAAGACTCCAAATAGTCTAGGTTTTCTACGTTTGATTATAAGAATACGAGTACACCATGAGTACATCTTTGATCGATGTCTAGTTTACATCAACTCGATTTAACCCGAAACATTTTTAATGGTCTGGCCATTTGATATAACATAATTTAAATTTAGTTGTTAAAGTCTGATAATGTCCCTTTTTTAATCGGTCACAGTACGTGGCAAGTACATGGCAGTATGCTATTCTGTAATGCAATAGAATATAATGCTGAGTTGTTGTAGCAGACTCTTCTAATGAGCTTATGGTGTGGGTAGGGTGTGGTGTCGACTATCTATGTAAGTACCTATCTATTTTTGTCAAAATCGAATGTAGCAGCTTTACTTGCAACACTTAAAAACCTAAATGACAACGGAACCCTAAAACTGTGGTGTTGCGGGAAACAATGTATGTTTACTTGTGTTTTCGGTGATTAGAGGTCTCGCACTAAACAATTGAATTCGTAATAGAGTATTAACTAATCAACAATAACAACACATGTAGGATGCCTAATGATGAATCTTATAATTGTAATACCAACAGGTAATCCTTCAAAACTTTGTAATTGGTATTAATTTAAATTGTATCTTGAATTTGGAAACATTATTTCTACATCCCTCTCACGTCTGCTAAACTAAGGGATCGGATGACTCGGCATGGAACGAATTTCAGCCAATCTAATTATGGATTCCGTCGTATCCTTGGAACACCCTGTATATTTTTATAAACGTATTTATTTATTTACATATCTTATTTGCTGTTTGATGGCCCTTCTCTCAAATCATTTAGGTACAGTTAATACAATATTTTTAGAAAAAATAATGAATTATTATTTAGTTGTGAATAGAAAGGCGAACCGCTAAACCTACTTGGGTATTTCAAAGGTTTCTAGTCATCTACTTCACGTTTAGTTACGTGATGCCAATATGTATTCAGAAAATGAACATTAATTGTTTCCTATTTTTATCTACAGAAAATTGTTACGCACATCCCGTACCCTCAACAGAGCAAAAAAAAAAAAAAAAAACTCTAACGCAGATCCATACGAGTTGTATTTTTAGCAAAATATTTGTCGGATGAATTTATCTGGGTGGAAAGAAATTGTTAAAAATAAAAATGACGCGGTAGCCGGTAGCCCGTGGAAAGCTAGGCAGGTACCTATAGATATATAGCATGTTCTATTCGCATCCGTGCACTTGTCCGGAACAACAAGTAACAAGTGGTTGGAATCCTTTCACGTTTCTAAACTGCTGGAAGGGACAAGAAGAAAATAAGTTTTTTTTTAATTGTCGTAGTTTATTCTAAAATGATCTCCTAGCGACACAATTGTAACATTTTGGGAATTAAATGCTATCGTAAAGATAGTCGAAGACATTTTATTACCGTTTCGATGGTAATCTAAATTGTGTCGGGCCAGAGAACTGAGCTACTAGTGTGGCGGGCGTCTTCAGTAGCGTCCAATGGTAAATTATACGCTACTTTGCTTGGTATACCAAGAGAAGTACTGCAGTTTTTATTTGTAAAAATAATGATAATCCTACAAAATGAGATTTAAATGAGCATAGTAGGTAGCTACTTGTCAAGTAAATTGAAGAATAAACCTGAGATATTGCTTGGTTACGGGCTCTCTACGAACTGTGGTTTGTAACACATCCTGCTCTTTTATATCAAGGTGACAAGCTACAGTCGTAACAAGGTAACAAGCACAGCCTGCAGCTGACGCGTTTAAAAATGCAATTTTTTGCTTTGTCTCGGTGTACAGCATTCTGTTCGTCACTCTTTGTTGAGATAATGTCGGAAACGCAATGTGCTACCAGTGTGTCAAATGAAACGGTGTGATTTGCAATTTGAATACAATTAGGTAATCCACGAAGGATTAGGCAGAGGCATTTCATCAGTTGTGTTCAGGTCCCGTGTACTAGGGGGCGAGCCTATAACCTGCGAATTGAACCCGGGATCTTATGCTCGTGCTCAAGTAGGTAACACAGTGAAAAATGATGTGAAAAATGCCGAATCTTGGTGGTAAAACGCAGCCATATGTTTTCGAATTTTCGAAGTACCGACTTCTTTTTTCCAATTATTAATAAACTTAGCTTAAAAGCCTACGGATGGTTTTTGTTGTGTCTATCAGCAACAATGAAAATATAAAAGTAGCTAAAAGTAAATGAAAACTTATTTTTTCTTTGCTCCGATTTCATATTCCACGTCTTTGATTATAAAGTTTTAGGAAGTTCACTGAATTCTCAGTGAAATTTTGAAGTCATTGCTTCTTATTTTACCTTTTGTTGGCAATTGTTGAATGCTGAAAATTCTATAGCGGTACCCATACATCGGTGCTACTAGGTACAGGTACCTAAGTAGCGTACTTAGGTGCCCTAGAAAATCTATTAGGGAAGGCTATTCTATTTTTAGCCTATCAATTCAGAAGGTAAACACGATTGATTGATGAAACCACCACACAAAGCCGTGTTTAATTACAAAAAAAAATATTATCTGCTCTATTTCAGATAACAGAACGTAAACATTGTTATGAAAATTAATTAAATTTTGTACAAAGGCAACAATCTCAAGGTGTACAATCCCTTGGAATTAGACACTTAACGCCAAGACAAACTCGGATGATTAATTTGCAATTTTTGGGTTGTCTGTAGCTCTGATACTCTATTAAAAAGTGCTTGAAATATACTTTGTCAGGATGAAATTACTTTTCAGCTTCATGGTCTAGTACTTTTCCTTTAAGTTGGTACTTCTATTTCTATTTATCTTCGGGGACGCCGGCAGACACCAGACGGGCGATCAGTCCTTTCGTTGTGGATTATTTCGCCCAGTTCCCCATTTTGGTGGATCCCCTTCATGGGTTACTGGTGGTCGGCATCGCGAATCTTCCTGTTGCCTTGCAGAAGCTCACCAGTTGTTCGGTGGAGATTTCTGCGAGCTTCTCTTCATTAATTTCATCTGTTCCTAGTATTTCCCATCTGAGTGGCCCATACATTGTGCATTCCGCCACAAGGTGGAAACTTGTTTCTTCTGCTTCTCCACATGCTGGGCATATTGGATCTTCCTTTACTTTCATAATCGTCAGATGTCTATTGAGTCCACAGTGTCCTGTTGCGACCCCTACTACTAGTCTTATGTTTCCCCTGCTCATTTTGAGTAACTTGTGGGATTTCTTTTCATCGTATGACTTTAAGAAGATTTTTGATTGTCGACAACCTTCTGTTGCGTTCCATCTTTTATTTGACTCTCTTGTAGTTATTCTAGGGATGATTCCTTTTGTTATATTATGTGGGATCGGTAACCTGGGCTCTGGTCCCACAAAGGTTTCATCTGCTCCTTTTCTGGCTAATTCATCTGCTATCTCATTCCCTTCGTGTCCTTGATGACCAGGGACCCATGCGACTGTTACTTCTGCTTTTTCCGCTAGTTGGTTGAGTGCTTCCTTGCACTCTTTAACCAGTGCAGATGTGACTTCCACTTTGTTCAGTGCTTTGAGTGCTGCTTGACTATCACTGTATATAACTATTTTGGAAAGATCACCTGTAAGGGCGTTTCCAATTATTCTGGTACATTCCATAATGGCATGTATCTCTGTCTGGAACACACTTGCGCCTGTTCCTAGTGAGAATGATCTATTTATTTCCAGTCTTGGTATGTGTATCCCAGAGCCGGATAGCTTAGTTGATTCTTTCCTTGATCCATCTGTATAGCAGACCGCTATAGATGGATCACTCTCGATTGTCCATTCTTCTCTTGAGCCTATATGTATTCTATACTTTTTGTCGAAGATCTTCTCTTTTTTGATTAAGTCATTGTTTGCCATAATCATTGATAGATTGTCTTCGTACAGATTTGCTATCTCCGAGTGACCTTTATCCATAAAATTGCCTTTCCAGAGGTTCAAGCTTTTCAGTTTGAACCACTGCTCCAAGGCTCTTTTCTTAACTTGTAGACTAAGCGGTATCATTCCTAGTATGACATCCAGGGCCGCTGACGGAGTCGTCCTCATTGCCCCAGAGATCATTAACCCGGCCATTCTTTGAACTTTTACTAGCTCTGTGCTGTTAGTCTTGATTTGTGTTCTGTGCCACCATACTATTGCTCCGTGTATGACTCTGGGTATGATGATGGCATTATATATCCAGGCTACTATGGCCGGTTTCATTCCCCAGGTTCTACCTATAGCTCTTCTGCATTGTAGTAATGCAATTTTTGCTTTCTCACATGTTTCTTTTATATGCGTCTTGTATGACATGGTTTTGTCTAAGATCACTCCTAAGTATTTTATTTCCTTAGTTACTTCTATCCGTTCACCGTCTATGTATATTGGTGATAACTCCGTGTATTTCTTTCTTTTTGTAAAAAGGACTAACTTCGTTTTAGTGGGGTTGAGGTTCAGTCCCCTTTCCCTACACCATTCGAGGGTGGCCCTAATTCCTTTCTTCATTACGTCACTCATGGTGCTAAGTACTTTTCCAGTAATTAATAGCACTCCATCGTCCGAGTATGCTTGTATATGTAGAATGCACCAGTATTATTCCATCAGATTCAGACATTATGTGGGCAGAGTTTGGGTCTCGTGCAAACGAAAATACACTGGGTTACAGTTCACTGGTTTTTATTCACTGGTTTTTATTTTAAATTACAAATTAGTTTCAACACCTCACAATCAGAACACTTATACTGGGTACAACGAATCGAGTACAGTTCCGGAATGTCTTCACACTGCGGCGGTCAGGCCTAGAATGACCTCCTCGCCGTCCTTATGAAACATCACGACTCTGTAGAAGCGCACGCAGATCACGTGATGTTAAAAATGGCGCGCTTGCGATTCGTTTCTTGTCCGTACTATTGACCGGATGCGACACGGCCATCCTGCGATTCACACGTCCTCGTGTGATGGTAATCTGGAAAACACAAAAATCCCGCACAGTTTTTGTTCGTCCATTCCTGACTCATGAAATAATAAAAGGACTCTATCTTTATAATTTGATTCATTTCACTAAGAACTAGTCTAATTTTTTAGTCTAAAATTAGGAAGCATTAATCAATAATCATTCGAGATTACCGAGACCAAGTACAAAATTCCACTTTCAATTGATCAAACAACAAAACCCCAGGTATCTCGTTCATGGTCAACAACAATCACACACACACACTATTCCCCACGGGAATACCGAGTCAATCCTCGACTCTATGGTTTTCGCTTCTAGGCAAAACCCGACTATACCACCCAGAGCTACCGCACTCCGCGTACCCACGGACAGCTTAAGACACCGATTTCTACGGGCTACGGCTACGATACTCTGGTATAGTCTCAACAATCACACACTATTCCCCACGGGAATACCGAGTCAAACCTCGACTCTATGGTTTTCGCTACTAGGCAAAACCCGACTATACCACCCAGAGCTACCGCCCTCCGCGTACCCACGGACTGCTTAAGACACCGATTTCTACGGGCTACGGCTACGATACTCTGGTATAGTCTCAACAATCACACACTATTCCCCACGGGAATACCGAGTCAAACCTCGACTCTATGGTTTTCGCTTCTAGGCAAAACCCGACTATACCACCCAGAGCTACCGCCCTCCGCGTACCCACGGACTGCTTAAGACACCGATTTCTACGGGCTACGGCTACGATACTCTGGTATAGTCTCCGACCCACTGAACCGAGAACCTGTTACCACTAACTAAAGAGGTGCCAACTCCTCATCTATTCCTTCTACAATTTCTATTGGTACTTGGCCCTCGGGCATCTTACGAACACGATCGTGAGCGTATTTGCAAGTACGCTTAGAGTCAAGAACCGTTATCTTAAATGGACCTTTGAATTTAGGATCTAATTTTGTCTCATTCCTTTCCTCATTTTCAATTAAAACAATCATTAACAGCTTACTCAGAAACCTGAGCCTTATTTTGGTCAAATCAATTTTTTATCATAACTAGCATTATTTTCAATGTTCTGTGTCGCGTGCTCTCTTATCTCATGTAAATGAACAACAGTCAAATTAATCATCATCAGCGGTCACTAAACTAAGTGATCTCGCTACCCTTCCAATCATCAACTCGAGAGAGCTAGATTTAGTCACCCTATTAATCGTAGAGTTCATAGCTAGCTGAACCTCTCCTAATGCGTCCTGCCAAGAGCGGTCACGACTAGTCTCTACAGCTGTCAACATACTTTTGACGGTACCTACTCATGAATGGCCCAATCAAGAGGTTAGATGCATATGCCCAGTTAAACAAAACTAGGGTACTCATTACCCTTTCAACCTGACCGTTTGCGCGACTGCCTCCAGTAGCTATCAAGTGCAACTCTATGTTGTTAGAAGTGCAGAAACTAGAAAAATCTTTGATAGCGAAACAACGACCTTGATCTGCTACTAAGCGTTTCGATGCACCAAACAACGCTATACAAAACTCAATAGCACGCATACTACTATTGGTGTCTATGCTTAGAGAGTGACGAAGCAGCACAAATTTGGTAAACTCATCTATGATGACAAACACGTACTCCTTGATGACATTATGAACCGAAACTAATCGCAAATAATTAAAAACGTGAAATAGAATTTCTAAAACAATTCCATCGGTCTCAACAGAAGTCAAAATTTGTACCGTTGACCTTACAAAAGTCTGCCTAATACCAGTCGTTCGGCCATTCCTGGCCCAAGTGGGTGGGGAATAAAAGGTATTCTGAACAAAATCATTACAGGTTCTAATGAAAATCAAAACAAACTCTTTTTCTCAAAGCTGACATGTCGAACAACACCCATACTCATTCAAATAATAGGGGACTCATTAAAATATTCAGTGCTCATACTCTGACCTAACCAAGAGGAACTCTCAAACTTCTCTTGTAACAAAGTTATCAGTCTTGCTAGATTGTCTCACTATTAAGAGACGTACACCTCAAAATCACATAATTTGTTTACATAGTCTTTTTTTTTTTGTTACAAACATTACGACTTAGAATAGTCAGCTCAACAAAGTGCAAGTACCCTTTAACTAGAACCAATAAAACTCAAAATCTCTCAATTTCTCAAAAGTCAAAAATCTAATTCAAGGAATGGTGGTTGCTCTTACAGCCATCTTTGTGGCTTCCGATAGTTATCCCTGTAACCATCACGACCATTGTCATTCGAGTGACCAGGCTTCGTTACCATCCCTGTGGCTACACAGTAGTCATCCCAGTGACCACAACCGACCATAGTCATCCCAGTGACCAGGCCTCGTAACCATCCCCGTGGCTACACAGTAGTCATCCCAGTGACCATACACACTTAGCGACCTCACCATTACTAGATTTAATTGAAACATTATCAACACATTCGACTAAGTTTTACGTTAAAGGTACTAGACTTTCTGGAACTTCTTTCGTTCTTTTAACTCTACCCCGAACACATCACACTGAAAATTATGATGATAGCCTGATAGCATAAATCAAGACGTGAACCATGTGGTACCATCTAACCTAGATACAAGATCCTTTATCAAAGGCAATGGGAATCTATCCGACACTGTATAGTCATTCAGTTCCCTGTAGTAGACACAACCGATCTGAACCACCCTTCTTTTTCACAAGCAACACTAGACTAGAAAAAGGTGAACAACTTGGCCTAATAATACAGTATCAACTTCGCTTTGAACAGCACTAACCCTGTAAGGGCAACGATTAACCGTTACACTAGGATCTACAAGCCTATTTTGCAACTGTCCTGTTGTAATATGGGATCTAGAAACCACTAGAAAACGAAGATGAATATTCTGTCAATAGAATAATTAATTGGGAACAAAATTCTAACGGAACATCTGTATCAACTGTATTGAAATCAATTTGAAAATTAGAAGCATTCTTGAGCTTACTAACATCACATAACCTAACAACCTTTTCACGACACAAAAACAACACTATCACACGTCAAACTAACGTTAAATCCTTGTTGTAAAATCTCAAGACCAATTAAAATAACACTTTTTTTTTTAAACAACTATCCGTACAACATGAAATAATATCTCTAATCGTAAATCGCTAATCATAACCTCAGAAAATAATTGTGAAGTACAGACTATCATGACCTATCCCGGGTCAATTTACAATGTTATTTACACGCTTGCCACTGAACTGTGATGAAACATTTTTGATCAGAGAGCATTCGGCACCAGAATCATAATAAAATGGGTACGACTCACCAGGTTCATCGGCACACTGCTGGGATTGCTCACATAGCAAACTTCAACGTGTCGCTCGCTATGTGCCACTGCTGCAGGCACTACCCCGCAGCTGCTCGGTCCGCCTGCTGCGCCACCGCGCCGCGCTGTTGCTTGCCTTCTTGATATTCTTCCCAGGGCAGTTGGCTGCGTAACATTTGGGTCCAGTGTATGGCTCATTAAAGCGGTTCCTCTTCGCATCAGGGTCTTCACGATCGTCATCACCCTACAGGGCGCTCCAAACTCCTTAAAATCGCTCCATTTCATCCCAGAACAAGATATGGACGACAGCCATGACGAAACTTCTCCCATGAGTCTCGTGACATTCGCTGCGGTCCTTGTAGGCGCGCCACAGCGCCAGTTGCACGGCGCTGCTGTCTTCACAGCACCCCGGCGGTCCATCCCCACCAGGTGAGACCAACGGTTACCCGGAGGAGGCCCAGCGGAAGACAACCAGCGACGGAGGTGCCGACTTACGACGCACCTACAATGGATGTGTGATTCCCGTCTGTCCCGTTTCTCCCATGAGTGCGCGGTTCAAAGCAATCTTCAACGATGCACCTTGACTGTTCGGATCGATAACACACATGTCGGCTGTTGCCAACCAAGCACGCGGGACAATATTCCGTTTTTCAGAGTCAAAATGCGGTAGGCGAATATCCGTACTCGGAAAAGGTGTTTTCATTGTTTGCACAATAGTCATAAAGTTTTTGTTTAGCTGCTCGAACAGAAAACACCACATTTCCGTTTCTATGTCACTTTCAGACGCACGCGCATTGTCTTTACACTTTTCCGGGATAGCACTGTCACTTACACTATGTAGGCGTTAGAGTTACATCCCACTTCTGATGTAGAATGCACCAGTATTATTCCATCAGATTCAGACATTATGTGGGCAGAGTTTGGGTCTCGTGCAAACGAAAATACACTGGGTTACAGTTCACTGGTTTTTATTCACTGGTTTTTATTTTAAATTACAAATTAGTTTCAACACCTCACAATCAGAACACTTATACTGGGTACAACGAATCGAGTACAGTTCCGGAATGTCTTCACACTGCGGCGGTCAGGCCTAGAATGACCTCCTCGCCGTCCTTATGAAACATCACGACTCTGTAGAAGCGCACGCAGATCACGTGATGTTAAAAATGGCGCGCTTGCGATTCGTTTCTTGTCCGTACTATTGACCGGATGCGACATATATATATGTGCATCTCGTTTAGCTTCTTAAGCAGGTCGTCAAGTAGCAAACACCATAGGAGCGGCGAGATGCAGCCTCCCTGGGGAAAGCCCCTCACCGCTCTCACTGTGATGGTATTGTTGCCTAATTCAGCCTGAATTGCTCTGTGTCTTAGTACGTTTTCTATCCATCTTGACATGTAGCTTGCTATGCCTTCCCTTTGTAAAGCGGCCTTGATCGCTGTGGAGTTGGCTTTGTCAAAAGCTCCCTCCACGTCGAAAAAGCAGCCCAATGCGAATTCTTTGTTTTCTAACGCTCTTTCGATTCTTACCGCTATGTTATGGAGGGCTGTCTCCGTGGACTTGCCCTCCATATATGCGTGTTGATTTCTCTGTAGCGGTGTGTCACTTTTTTCCACTTTGTTTCTAATGTGTCTGTCTATTATTTTCTCTAGGGTTTTCAGCACGAAAGACGAGAGACTGATGCACCTAAAAGATTTTGCTTCCTGGTACGTCGTCCTCCCAGGCTTGGGGATGAAGACTACTCTAACTTTTCTCAAAGTTGGTACTTGGTTACACGGTTGGTGTACACCCGATGAGAGCCCTTTGTTCTCATATTATTACATTCGCAAAATATTATATTCACAAAATATTATATTCTCGAATTATTATATTCTCAAAATATTACACAAAGAACAATCACAGCGAAAAATGTTTTTAATTTGAGGGAAACAATCTACCCGTCGGCGTCGGGGCCGCGGATTTTTGTACTATGACGTGGCCTCGGCGCAAGGTAGGGCATTCAAACTCGGATAGTTATCAACTCCGGAGTTAGTTACGATGTTGAACAATCAAATCCGGAACTCCGGAGTTGGCTCCGGAGTTGAGAGATTTTTTGGAAATTGATAAAAAGGCCCCTAATTTTAATCAATAGACGTTTTATTTGATAGGGAATCAGTATTTTTGTTTACTGTCTGACAGACAGATGTTATAATAGACAACAACAATCATAAAAAAATACTTTTTTATGCAAAAAAGTATTTTTTAAACATCTAAAAGTGGAAAATAAACTTCAGAAGCTGTTTTTTTTTTCATTTTTAGTTGGTATAATTATCCTACACAAATAATATTTACTATGCATTTAACATTCAACCAAGAAACCTAACCATTAGCCTTCAAGATTTCCTTATTGTTGCTTTCAACTCCTAACCGTTGAGGAGTAGTACCGTCCATCAACAGCTCATCAACATGAAGTGATGTCTGCTAGATGCCAATACTTGAATAGCGTCAGAAAAAGCACGAAACACGTAATACGTGCTTACGAAATTTGAGGGTTGCTCTCGATTTCTCTGGGATCGCATCACCAGGTCCTGGTTTCCATATCATGGTACCACCCTTGAAATATCTCCTTTCCAATAAAAAACGACATTGGTTAAAAAACGACGAAGTAATTCGCAAACACAGCGAAAAATGTACAAAAATTAAAAAATAATGTTCATAAAATGAAAAGTACTGGGTCAAACTATGTTAAATTTTTATGGGACCTAATGGCAATTATTCCGCATCAAACTAAACAAGAATCACGTAAATCGGATCATAAATCTCAGCGTAATCGGTGTACATACTTAAAAATAACAATCAATTGAGAACCTCCTCCTTTTTTGGGAAGTCGGCAAGAAGAATACTTAATAATGTTTAATAAAAAATAAACTTTTTGTTTAAACATTTACTGTCTGACAGACGTTATTATAATACACATCTAATACGCATTATAAATAGAGTTTTTTTTTTTTTTTTCTCTTTTCCTAGTGTTCATCAAAATGATCCTAATCTTATTACAATCTAGCCTTGGATATAGACTAATAAGTAATTTAATTCTAACTTAAACTGTTAAATTGTCTTTACGTTCTAAGAATGTGTCCATTGGCACTTTTCTTATTGTCTCTATTAAGGGGAATACACTTTTTCTTGTGTTTATTTGGTAACACTTGTGCTACATTACACTATTCACTAACACTAGCACTAAACACTAACTCGAACGGTTTCGTTCTTTTAAGTCTTCTCACTATGTCCGTGTGGTCGAGAAGCTGGATCGCCTCGACGCGGACGTTCACATGCTGTTGAAGTCTCTTGTCGTGAGCTTCTGCAGATTTTTGGATCACTTTATCGATGAACTCAACGTTTAGGTCCCGATGGAGGTCATTATTTCGTACGTACCAGGGTGCATTAACAATTTCCCGTAGTACTTTGTTTTGAAATCGTTGAATGATCAATGCATTTGTCTGTTTGGTACAGCCCCACAGCTGAATACCATAAGTCCAAACTGGCATCAGGACTTGTCTGTATAATAACAGTTTGTTTGGCACGGACAGCTCGGAGTTTCTTCCAAGCAGCCAATACATTCTTTTGAACCGTAGGTCGAGTTCATCTTTTTTCTTCTTGACGTGAGCTTTCCAGCGTAGCTTTGCATCAAGGGTCATACCGAGATACTTGGCTGTATTCTCATAAGGAATTTGGTTGTTATTAATATAAACTGAAAAATACTGTGGCTTTTTGTTGGTAAAATCTATATGTACGGATTTGGATTCATTTAATTTAATCCTCCATTTTTTGGTCCAGTCATAAACTTGGTTAGCAGCCATTTGAACCTGATAAATAGAGATGTTAACAAAAAAAAAATAGTCCGTCAGATAGATTTCCAAAAAATATTAGACAAATATTTTTTCTTTTTTCAGGTAAACAAACAATTAAGACGATACAGTGCTATGAAAACTTGTGTGACGTCATATTCTAAGACATTAGTATAACATTTCTTAGCGAGCAGTGACGTCACAACCTCCCAATCAAATCTTTGACGCGTTTTATCTTCGTAAATTTTTATTGATTTGATAAAACAAAAAATACGTATTCAATATTTTTCGATAATCTAACAGATGGACTAATAAGAATTATATATTTTTTGTCATTAAACATCCATATTATTAAATAATCATAAAAAATAAACATTTGTTTGGCAAGTTACAATATAATAATAATCATGAACTTAGACCATACCTAAAAAATCTACTACGAGTATTTTGAGATCTAATTTCTTGGTTTTACATGGTTTTTGAAAACCGGTTTCAACTCCGGTGTTCTATTTCAACTCCGGATTTGAAAAATGCTTAAAATCGCTCCGAAACTCCGGAGTTACGAAACTCCGGAACTCCGGATTGAAAGCCCTAGCGCAAGGGCAAAGAAGGAACATGGGTTCGGTTTTTAGTCAGTAGAAGTCTGACACTCCCCTTCGCTCTGCCCAAGAGCGGGGGGGGGGGGTCATTCGATGATTTTCCACCCACCAAAAAAAAAAAAGGGAAACAATCTATCTATTTAATAAAAATGTTATGTTGGTTTGTGTACGCTTCAAAAACTCAATCTGCACCGATCGAGCTAAAATTTTAGAATGATATATATAATCCGCATCAAGGATTGTTTTTACACTATCCACGCGGGTGAAGCTGCGGGCATCAGCTATTATAATTAATTTTTGACATCATCACTTATGTTATTCATCACATATATTTGTATCGGATGGGAATCGAACCTACAACCCCTTTTTTTAAGGTTTACCTACCTTCTGTTCGAGTTCAACATCAGGTGTTCCAGATCTTCGAATTTACAATTTTTGCTATGGTACCATTTTTGTATCTCTTATAGTTAAGCTGGTCTGTTGCGGTTCTGCATCAGGTATTCAAGTTTCCAATATAAATTATGGCCTATAATATGTTGGCCAGACTTAATATCTATACAACAACAAAAAAAAAAACATTCAAATCCGTCGAGTAGTTCCGAAGATTAGCGTGTACAAACAAACAGACAAACAGACAGACTTTTTCTTTTCGATTCGTGCTCTATTACTGTTCCTAAACCCCCCTCAATTATTATTTTTTCAATATATTCAATGTACAGACACAGTTTTTGTACTGTTTTATTATATGTAGGTATAGATGATAAATGCAAATAATTTTGCAATACTGTAATTAATTTTTATTTTAATATTGTATTACGTTCGAAAGTGTTTCCATGATGCCTAGGTATTGGAATAAAGAGATTTTGATTTAAATAAATTCATTTTTATTTTTCACTGTGTTTGATTGTACTTCTAATATTTTGAGAATATAATAATTCGAGAATATAATATTTTGCGAATATAATATTTTGCGAATGTAATATTATGAGAACAAAGGATGAGAGCAAACAGCAATCAAGCACATACACTTTTTTTTTTGGCGGGTTGAAAATCATCAAATAACCCGCTCTTGGGTAGAGTGGAAGGGAGTGTCAGACTTCTACTGACTAAAAACTAACCCATGTTCCTTCTTCGCCCTTGTGCCAAGGCCACGTTATGCTCTTTCGATAATCCGCATAGCCCCGACGGGATCAAGCACATACCTTAGAAGTGGTTACTTACTTTATGAAGAGACAGGCATAGGAACCTACATTTTACTAAGTATTGTAACAAATCTACTGAATTTAGAAAAAATAAAAGGTTGTAGACTTGAACAATATAATAAATTTAGGGAGGAGTAAAAAATACAATAGGAGTTATAAAAAAGGGCACACTCTCAGAAGGGAGGAGGGAGGAGGTTTTAAAGAACTTTACGGTTGTGGTTATCCTTGGCTTTATGGTTCCACGGCAGTGCAGGTCACTCTGGTTGTGATTAAGATGGTCCTCTTTAGTGTCAGCGTCACCTTGAGTAGGAGGACCAGCAGCAGTATCAGCGTCACCTTGAGTAGGAGGACCAGCAGCAGCAAACTCAGTGAAGAAAGTGAAGAGTATAATATGGAGATGTGTCCTCGATCAGATCCAGAATAGAAGTCCCCGCGTGTGAAATCATTTCAGCTTTTATAGATCCACAGCTTGTCATTTTCAGTTCATTTTTCAGAATTTAAAATAGTGACTTCATAATTGTCTTAGAAATGCAACTTGGCAGTATTCAGAACAGCCAGTAATATTCAATCCAAAACCTTTTCGTAGAATTCTGAGAGCGTGTTAATTAATTATATGTAAGTTATAAAATACAATATCTGAGCTATTTAAGTTATAAAATATAATATTTGGGCTAACATATTGATAAAAAGAATTTAAAAATTACATAAATCAAAAGTAACCTTCATAGACTAAGCCAGTAAGAAACTATGAGAGAAAATTAAAGAAAAAGTATTGACAGCTTGACAGCCTGACGTAAGTGTCATAACAATGAAAAATATGAAAATTATTTATTTTATTTTAGATATTTTAGAAGGAAACGAATCGTTTTAGACCGATTCGCAGAATAGTAATGTAAAAACCAATAAAACGTATGATAGATGCGAAGTGTAAGTATAATTATGATGTAAAATGTTTTGGCATGGAATAATGTATATATTGTAAGTAAGTAAGTATGTACTACAGCTCACTCAGTGAAATAAATAAAATACGTGGTGTAGAATAGCGAAATACCACATTTCCCCAACAACCCCGGAAAATTTTCAACTCTATTGAAAATTTTGAAGGTTAAAATAAGTCCTTGATCTATCACACAACATCTTTCATGCTTTCATCAAACACTCAGTCAATCACACGTAGGAGATATGGTTCACATTCAATGACGCATACTCCAACAAAGAAATATTTAATTGTAATTATACGAAGGCTTTTTTATTTAATTAGGTGTCGTAACCCGCACCTGTTTGAAAACCCATTTTAGAAGATAGCATTAAGGCTTATTTAACGAGTTGCTAATCCGCTCGGAAAGTTTAAGGTTTAAGAAAAACCTCAAGTTTAAGAGATACTTGAGTTTAGAGCTCAAGAGGAAACTTGAGTTTAGAGCTCAAGAGGAACTTGAGTTTAGAGCTCAATAGGAACTTGAGTTTAGAGCTCAAGAGGAACTTGAGTTTAGAGCTCAAGAGGAACTTGAGTTTAGAGCTCAAGAGGAAGGTTTAGAGGGTTTTAAGAATACCTCTAAGATAAGATAATGCATTAGGGGCTTATTTAATGAGTTGCTACCGCTCAAAAGAAAAATAATGCATTATAGACTAAGGGAAAATAAAAAAATCGAAAAGAACAAGAAGGAGTGAGCTGAGTGTTTCGAGTAATATATGAAGAATGAAATTATTTACATAAATATAAACCTACAAAAGTAAAAAGATAAAATAAAAAATGATAACAATAAAAAAAAAATATATATAAGAGGACTTCTAGAGTGTTTAAGGAGTGGTTTAAGAGGACTCTGTTTAAGAGGACTCGGAGTATTTAAGAGGACTCGGAGTGTTTAAGAGGACTCGGAGTGTTTAAGAGGACTCAGAGTGTACAAGAAGACTTGAGTGCATAAGAGGACCTTAGAGAGTATAAGAGGAAAATTTTGTGTGTAGGGTAGTGAAGAGTATTGACAATATTGAAAGTTTTGTATAAACAACTACAGAATATTGTCCTGTAGCTGTCGTGGAGTATCCCAGCCCCCAACTTGTAAATGACCACGAGTGGTTTTAAAAACATTCACAAGCAAAGACTGGGTACGATTACCCGTGGGCAAACGTAGTGGTGTGCAAGTGTGTGGGGTGCAGAGTAGTGAGGTATTAGTAGAGAGTAATGTGTAAGAGGTAAGTGTAAGAGGTAACGACTATAGGATATTCTCCTACAGTACGTCGTAGAGTAAGCCAAACCCCAGCTTGTAAGTGACCACGAATGGTTTTAAAAACACTTACAAGTGAAGAATGGATGCCAATACCCAGAGGGTAAAGGAATGTGTGTGGGGGTGTAGTATAAGTGGGTATGTGTTGAGTGTTGTGGATGTGTTGAGTAGTTTTAAAGAAGAGTGCTGAAGAGGAAAAATAAATAAATTAGTATTAGTTATAAAAAAGAGACTAAGCCAAATAAGAGTCCAAAAGATAATAAACTTAGATAGTTTGTTTTAGAATTTTGAAAAGAGGGAAAGCTTTGAATTTAAACTGGGCGCCAAACTGTAACAAATCTACTGAATTTAGAAAAAATAAAAGGTTGTAGACTTGAACAATATAATAAATTTAGGGAGGAGTAAAAAATACAATAGGAGTTATAAAAAAGGGCACACTCTCAGAAGGGAGGAGGGAGGAGGTTTTAAAGAACTTTACGGTTGTGGTTATCCTTGGCTTTATGGTTCCACGGCAGTGCAGGTCACTCTGGTTGTGATTAAGATGGTCCTCTTTAGTGTCAGCGTCACCTTGAGTAGGAGGACCAGCAGCAGTATCAGCGTCACCTTGAGTAGGAGGACCAGCAGCAGCAAACTCAGTGAAGAAAGTGAAGAGTATAATATGGAGATGTGTCCTCGATCAGATCCAGAATAGAAGTCCCCGCGTGTGAAATCATTTCAGCTTTTATAGATCCACAGCTTGTCATTTTCAGTTCATTTTTCAGAATTTAAAATAGTGACTTCATAATTGTCTTAGAAATGCAACTTGGCAGTATTCAGAACAGCCAGTAATATTCAATCCAAAACCTTTTCGTAGAATTCTGAGAGCGTGTTAATTAATTATATGTAAGTTATAAAATACAATATCTGAGCTATTTAAGTTATAAAATATAATATTTGGGCTAACATATTGATAAAAAGAATTTAAAAATTACATAAATCAAAAGTAACCTTCATAGACTAAGCCAGTAAGAAACTATGAGAGAAAATTAAAGAAAAAGTATTGACAGCTTGACAGCCTGACGTAAGTGTCATAACAATGAAAAATATGAAAATTATTTATTTTATTTTAGATATTTTAGAAGGAAACGAATCGTTTTAGACCGATTCGCAGAATAGTAATGTAAAAACCAATAAAACGTATGATAGATGCGAAGTGTAAGTATAATTATGATGTAAAATGTTTTGGCATGGAATAATGTATATATTGTAAGTAAGTAAGTATGTACTACAGCTCACTCAGTGAAATAAATAAAATACGTGGTGTAGAATAGCGAAATACCACATTTCCCCAACAACCCCGGAAAATTTTCAACTCTATTGAAAATTTTGAAGGTTAAAATAAGTCCTTGATCTATCACACAACATCTTTCATGCTTTCATCAAACACTCAGTCAATCACACGTAGGAGATATGGTTCACATTCAATGACGCATACTCCAACAAAGAAATATTTAATTGTAATTATACGAAGGCTTTTTTATTTAATTAGGTGTCGTAACCCGCACCTGTTTGAAAACCCATTTTAGAAGATAGCATTAAGGCTTATTTAACGAGTTGCTAATCCGCTCGGAAAGTTTAAGGTTTAAGAAAAACCTCAAGTTTAAGAGATACTTGAGTTTAGAGCTCAAGAGGAAACTTGAGTTTAGAGCTCAAGAGGAACTTGAGTTTAGAGCTCAATAGGAACTTGAGTTTAGAGCTCAAGAGGAACTTGAGTTTAGAGCTCAAGAGGAACTTGAGTTTAGAGCTCAAGAGGAAGGTTTAGAGGGTTTTAAGAATACCTCTAAGATAAGATAATGCATTAGGGGCTTATTTAATGAGTTGCTACCGCTCAAAAGAAAAATAATGCATTATAGACTAAGGGAAAATAAAAAAATCGAAAAGAACAAGAAGGAGTGAGCTGAGTGTTTCGAGTAATATATGAAGAATGAAATTATTTACATAAATATAAACCTACAAAAGTAAAAAGATAAAATAAAAAATGATAACAATAAAAAAAAAATATATATAAGAGGACTTCTAGAGTGTTTAAGGAGTGGTTTAAGAGGACTCTGTTTAAGAGGACTCGGAGTATTTAAGAGGACTCGGAGTGTTTAAGAGGACTCGGAGTGTTTAAGAGGACTCAGAGTGTACAAGAAGACTTGAGTGCATAAGAGGACCTTAGAGAGTATAAGAGGAAAATTTTGTGTGTAGGGTAGTGAAGAGTATTGACAATATTGAAAGTTTTGTATAAACAACTACAGAATATTGTCCTGTAGCTGTCGTGGAGTATCCCAGCCCCCAACTTGTAAATGACCACGAGTGGTTTTAAAAACATTCACAAGCAAAGACTGGGTACGATTACCCGTGGGCAAACGTAGTGGTGTGCAAGTGTGTGGGGTGCAGAGTAGTGAGGTATTAGTAGAGAGTAATGTGTAAGAGGTAAGTGTAAGAGGTAACGACTATAGGATATTCTCCTACAGTACGTCGTAGAGTAAGCCAAACCCCAGCTTGTAAGTGACCACGAATGGTTTTAAAAACACTTACAAGTGAAGAATGGATGCCAATACCCAGAGGGTAAAGGAATGTGTGTGGGGGTGTAGTATAAGTGGGTATGTGTTGAGTGTTGTGGATGTGTTGAGTAGTTTTAAAGAAGAGTGCTGAAGAGGAAAAATAAATAAATTAGTATTAGTTATAAAAAAGAGACTAAGCCAAATAAGAGTCCAAAAGATAATAAACTTAGATAGTTTGTTTTAGAATTTTGAAAAGAGGGAAAGCTTTGAATTTAAACTGGGCGCCAAACTGTAACAAATCTACTGAATTTAGAAAAAATAAAAGGTTGTAGACTTGAACAATATAATAAATTTAGGGAGGAGTAAAAAATACAATAGGAGTTATAAAAAAGGGCACACTCTCAGAAGGGAGGAGGGAGGAGGTTTTAAAGAACTTTACGGTTGTGGTTATCCTTGGCTTTATGGTTCCACGGCAGTGCAGGTCACTCTGGTTGTGATTAAGATGGTCCTCTTTAGTGTCAGCGTCACCTTGAGTAGGAGGACCAGCAGCAGTATCAGCGTCACCTTGAGTAGGAGGACCAGCAGCAGCAAACTCAGTGAAGAAAGTGAAGAGTATAATATGGAGATGTGTCCTCGATCAGATCCAGAATAGAAGTCCCCGCGTGTGAAATCATTTCAGCTTTTATAGATCCACAGCTTGTCATTTTCAGTTCATTTTTCAGAATTTAAAATAGTGACTTCATAATTGTCTTAGAAATGCAACTTGCCAGTATTCAGAACAGCCAGTAATATTCAATCCAAAACCTTTTCGTAGAATTCTGAGAGCGTGTTAATTAATTATATGTAAGTTATAAAATACAATATCTGAGCTATTTAAGTTATAAAATATAATATTTGGGCTAACATATTGATAAAAAGAATTTAAAAATTACATAAATCAAAAGTAACCTTCATAGACTAAGCCAGTAAGAAACTATGAGAGAAAATTAAAGAAAAAGTATTGACAGCTTGACAGCCTGACGTAAGTGTCATAACAATGAAAAATATGAAAATTATTTATTTTATTTTAGATATTTTAGAAGGAAACGAATCGTTTTAGACCGATTCGCAGAATAGTAATGTAAAAACCAATAAAACGTATGATAGATGCGAAGTGTAAGTATAATTATGATGTAAAATGTTTTGGCATGGAATAATGTATATATTGTAAGTAAGTATGTACTACAGCTCACTCAGTGAAATAAATAAAATACGTGGTGTAGAATAGCGAAATACCACAGTATATCGTCAGTCCTATGTACCTATATACCTTAGTACATCAAACCGGCTTCTCTACTGCTTATTAATAAGTTATTACATCCGTAAACACAGTTTTCCCAGGAGGCTAGGCAGAAACCACATAAAGCCACCTGTTCCAGAACTTCCTTCTAAACGATCCTTAGGTGCCGACTTATTATTTTTTATTTAAACGTGTTTTGCTTTTGTGTAATCCGTTTTTCGAGATGGAATAACTTGTTGCTCTTTCTTCCGTCGATATTGATCATATAACTTAGAAAATATGCGAATATTTAATGCTATAACTTGGTAGTGTTATAGCGAACCACATCAGTTTAAAAAATGATACTAGGTACTGAAACTAATCGACCAAGAACCAATTATTCTTGGTCTTGTCTACGATTTGCGCACAACACAACCGCGGTCACAACTACATTGATAGAATCTAGGCTGGTACGCACTATTAAAACTTATAGGTTCTAATGTCTTTATTATCTTGCGTATATATATCTGTGAGGCTGTGACTTGGTGACTCAGTTTGAACTTTGCATTTAGCAAATGAGTCAAAATGTAGGTCAGTGCTTCTCACGTTTCTTCCCGGGTGCTTTAAAATGTAATGTGGCTCACTAGAAGGTTATGCAACTACTCAAAACTTGACAACTTACGAACCCTTGCTAGATCTTTGTAAAGTCATGGAAACTAGTTTTATTTGAGGTAGAGTTTAAAGTTTGGGTCCTTAAAATGCACGTGTCAGGCTCAGGCCGTGTCACAAGCAGATGTAGGTATGTACATATTATTATGTGTATGTGATGTGTGTAGGTAGGTATGTATTATGTTGTTGATGCGTCCTTTTGTATTTATTATAAATATTTGTTATTGTTTTTTTTTGTCATTTTGTAAGCACGTCATATATCTGAGACAAATAAACATTTTGTTATTTTTTCTTACAGTCAAGAGCGGATATTACCCAAAAACGATATCGTGTGCTATAATGTACTGTGTAATAAATAACTGCCTTGTCTTCCATTATTGTTTAAAATATTACATGTCTACTTGGTAATCGGTAGCAAACGTCAAACAAGGCTTTCTAATGAAAATACTCTTATAATTCAAATCATCTCAAGGACTTCCCATAATGCAATAGGACACCTTAAATTTTGCTCTACTGCGTAAAATAAATTGATATAATTATCCTTTTGAGGCAGCAATTACTTACTTGAGAGTTCAGAGTGGGCTCTTAGAAATTGTCGAAAGTTAAATAAAATATTTATACTTACGAGAAACTTTATCTTTAGTGAAAGAAGTCAAACTAAATTAAGTTCAATTACTTTTAGGTTCTCGGAAACCGTCACGCATAGCATGGTGATTGTCGTATTTAATTATTGACTGTTCGCAAATACGATTTAATAGAAAGAAAACTATGTCAGTGGTGGCCCTTGAGGCCCACTGGTATTGTTTAGACACGAGCTGGAAATTATTTCTTAGAACTTATTTTGAAACGTAGATACTAAAAGCTTTATCTCGATGTAGTACCTAACATTTTAATTACACACAGTGTACATCTATATACCCCTTAGCTGCCTTACATGCCTCCGCAATGTTGTAACAAGAAGCTCGTTACATGTATAATTAGGTACGTGAGATACTAATTAAATTATCTGAGAATTCTTACTTTCAACATCCAGGTTCTAAGAAAAATCCTAAAGTAAAGCTATAAGTCATAATTAGTTTGTTTTTGTTTAGAATTAGGATAAATACAGTCTGTTTCTGTTCTGTGAACCAACAAATTGTGCTAAGTAAAGTGATTAAAGTACTTAAATGATGCAAACTTGGTCTTTCCTTGCATTTCTACGCCTTTGAATCGAAGTGAATACATATCATTGGTTCGATGAAATTAGACACATCGTCAGAATCAAGACGAGAATCAGACATCCCATCAGCTATTTAGTACGAACACATTGTGTTAATTTACAAAGCATATGATAATCGGAATCAAGACGGCTATAAGATTAATAGAGCGATAATTACTGGTTCGATTAAGTACTTAACATCCCGTGCAATGCATCTCGATGACAATGCACTTTCTGGGAACCCTACATACCTACGAGCATTAGTAGCTGCATGACGATGCATGTCATTGTAAACAATTGAATCACGCATCGATTGAACCCAACACTAGGTCTTAAACTTAGACACGAAAGATAATTAATCTTGACCTGCCAAGTGTAACCCTTTTATGTTTGTGTTGGAAATTGGAATATTACTACGCATTCGAGTAATAGGTGGGAGATGAGATGAGATGCAATCAATTGTAAACAGATCAAACTAATTGTAACATGTGAAGCTCTTACCCGGCGCCATGGGGAAACGGCTTGATTTAATGCCAGTGGATATCGAATATTCTTACATTTAGGTATTGGAGGAATATCTAAAGGATGTAAAAATACCCTTGACGAAGCCGAAACACATAGTACTCCCCGTTATTGCGATATTTTTCTTGGGAACCTTCTAGTTAAGGCGATATTGGAGATCTAAGTTCCAAAATTTTCAGACATGACCCCTTTACTATTCAAAGTATATCCTAGCGAGTGCTATATTGAGTTTTACCGCAACATGTGGTTTTTCACAAGTAGTCGTTTCCCAGCAATAACTTTTGTGTAGGTGTACTTAGTTTGATGTACATAAAGCTTGGTTGACGGGTTCGTGAATGGTTTGTTTACACCCTGTACGTGAACACGTACAGGAATTGATGTTATAATGCCGGTGCTGCCAGAAGAAACTGAATAAACCTGGTAGGTTTTTTCGGTTTCTTCTGGCAGCATCGGCATTATAACATCAATTTCTCTGAAAGATTTTTTTTATGAAAGTTTACCCGAGTGTAATGTTGAAGAAATTCGATGTAAACATTTAAAATGAAAATGGTAACATTGAAATCTCAACAGACTGAAACGTAATCTATTGTTGTTTCCGTTTTTATAAATATCCATTTTTGTAAAGATCTTTATGACTGAAATATTAAAGATTTCTGTTTGACCCAATTGTTTCATATATTCTTTTATTTGACGACTTCTCAATTCGCTTGAGTGGTGCCTATGACTTGACAGAACGTGAAACTGGAAGTCCTGAAAAATGAAATAAAAAAATTGTGTAGGTTTTAAATAAAGTGTACCTAAGTATAATTAAATACTACCCATTTGGGTGCGGGGGGGGGGGGGCGAGCCTATTGCCATCAACTGGCCACAAATCCAGACTCAGTGGTTGAATGGTTACTGAAAAAAAATCTACAAATTAATTTCTATCTAGTTTTCCAAATACTTAAACGCTTGAATGCTGTACCATGGTATAGCTACAAGTGATTCTATGGTGTTAACAAGAGCGTGTCGGTCCACGCTCAGTGTAGGGTTCCGTAGTAATAATTCTTTTTATGTTTGAAAAAAGATACGTTCAGGATAATAAAATATGTAAACAAAGTTAAAAAAATGCTTGCATATACGATTATACGTACTTACTGAAATTATTTTGTACAACTTTTTGTCTTTTTTGTACAAAAACTGGACCCATCCAAGTCCAAAAGGATTTTCCTAGAAAGTCCTTAGGTATAAAGTTCTACCTTTCAGATTTTTTTCACATTTTCTAAACTTATGGTTCAAAAGTTAGAGGGGGGGGGACACACACATTGTTTTTTACTTTTGGAGCGATTATTTCCGAAATTACTGATATTATAAAAAAATGATTTTAGTAAACCCCTATTCATTTTTAAATACCTTTCCAACAATATATCACACGTCAGGGTTGAAATTAAAAAAAAAACACTTCCCTTTTTACCCTAATAAAACATTTTTTTCCAATTTTTATTTTACCACTTTGTCGGCGTGATTGATACACATATTGGTACCAAAGTTCAGCTTTCTACTGCTAACGGTCACAGAGATTAAGCGAGGACGGACAGACGGACAGACATACATGGCGAAGCTTTAAGGGTTCCTAGTTGACTACGGAACCCTAAAAACGTTCTCAATGATTCTCACACTCAAGGGCCGTGGGCGATATTATGTAAACCAACCAACTACTAAATCATTGTCAATTTTTGGGCTAGCCTTTGATTAAACATTAATTTGTTTTTTGTCTCTAGCTGGTTTCTCTTCCTATACGTATAACATCAATGTAGGTCTAATTGAAATCGTGTCGTGTTGATTAAAACGTCACATAAAGGGCGTAGCACCGGTTGACAGGTTTTCATTATCATCGCATTTGAAGGTGTGGGGATTGTGGGGAAATGTTAAAAGGCAACTCACACTTGAACTTAAAAAAATTCAGAGAAACTGTGCTGCAACAAGGAATTGTGCCGTTCGGTTCTCTACTCACCTAAAAGATAAAAAATAATTTCTTACAAATGATTTCACACGGACGAAGGTTACGGGCAATAGTTCGTAAGATATCAATTATGGGCGAAAAGTATAACAAAGTATAATAATTTAAGTACACATGCAGGTGGATAAGTTCGGAGGTTGATGTACGACTCAGACCGGTATTTTAGGGTAGCTCAACTATGTACTAGTTGAGCTAACATAAAATAATAATACCCCAGTTCGATTTAAAAAAGTCTGTATCTAACTCCATAACCTCAGGCCAAGCCACCAATTTTCAAGTTTGTATTCGACATTTCTATTCAGAGTTGAGGTCTTCACACGTATTGTTGAAAGTTTTCTAAAGTTTTCAAGCAGCCAATTTGTAGGCTGAATTTATGCGGGCCCAAATCCAATCTATTCGTTGAATTAATGATTGATAGCCTTAGATCAAGTCATCAGTCCCTTGCAGCAAGTTTGGACTTCTGCGATGCATATTAAGCAGTTAGTGTCGAGGTCAAACTATGAAACGCTTGTTAGAACCTTGGGACATTTGAAATTCATGGAGACATTGATGTTCCAGACTTTGATATTACTGTCGGTGTTCAGGGAAGCTTAGAATAGTGCATTAAACATTGTTGGACATGGGATCTCCTTCTTCATCTTGTGGATTGTTCCTTACCTGGTGTCAGAGTTTTGATGCCGCTTATAGGTCTCTGAAATAATATATGAGCTAGACATATATTCTTATGTAAGGATCGTAGCAGGTGGCGTTCTGTGGTTTTTACCAACCCCCAAGGGAAAAATGAGTGAGTTTATTTATACATAGGACTATGTTATCTGAGACTCTCTAATTTAGGAGACTGGTTAAAGAATTCTATTATTGCTCGTAAGGCCAAACCAATCCATTCTCTTTGTAAATCTTCCTGACATTCCAGCTAGCATTTCCTTCTAAAATGTCGTAACATTAAAATAAACATATGATTACGAATATTATGTTTATTTTAATGTTTTAATTTAACATGTAAAACTAATTCTTCAATCTACTCAATGGATACTGTTTCATGTTTACACAGTGAAGTCGATTTATGTTATTTGCAGAGTATTAAATATAAATCCATCCGGCTTCGCCGTTTCGAAACTTTATGAAAACATGAATAAGCCTAAATAAATAGGTTGTTGAATGAGATCATTTTTCGTTCATTATCATCCATACTTATATATGCTTTGTACGCTTTCTTTGCTTATGAGTTGTCCGTTACAGTCAATTAATATGCATTTTGCGATATCGCATTTTTCATTTTTGTTTTTTTTTTCATTTTTGATGTAAAAAACAAACTACAAATAGAATAAGAAGAAAGAACAAGTATTAATAAACTTCCCGGAAATGTATGAGACCTAGGAATTGTACACAATTCCTAGGAAATATATAAAAAAATAAAGTATACAATTCCGAGATGACACTAGGAAATATGTATATAAAAAAGTAATGCTTTTTGTGACTAAAATAAATGAAACATGTTTGTAAACTGAAATCAGACTTTTTAATAAGGATCTCGTTGATAGCGTTTTATTTTGCGTAATATTCATTTAGTTGTTTACCAAATAAAATTATTGAAACCTAACCCCTCCAGGCACAGTTGACGGAGCCCCGCTTTGCAGCTCCTACTTCTGGGTGGTTTATAAAAAAATAACCACTAATCCCCTTCTAACCCAACCTGTCCGAGTCGGGGTGCCCCAAGTCCCAAGCTCGCTTCGCTCGCTCTTGCGTCCAAGTTTTCCTAGTAGCATGTTAGCAGGGTATTTCGGGTCTCAGTATATACTCAGAGGAAGGAGGAGGACCCGCTATACTTACAAACAGCAAGAATTTTATACATTTCCGATTGCTATTTAGGAAATGTATAGATTTCCTAGGAAAAGTGCATATTACAAAATATATCATAGATTTCCTATTCTATTTTAGGAATTGTACACATTTCCTAGGAATTATATACCTACAATGACGGATTACACACTTTTCCGTTAATATATATATGCAAATGTAACTCTTTCTGTATTTCCCTTTCACTTCGTAATGGACGAACAGATTTTGATGAAATCTCGAATACAGCTTAACCTTTATATGGAAGAAGAACCAAAAAGTCTCCAAAAGAACGTGCCGTCTCAGAAGTGGGAAAATTACCTATAGTTTGCTTTTGGTACGATCACGAGAGACTATTTCCAGATTCCGCGGCGAAACCACTGGAAAAGTCAAGCTACACTCCTTTGCAAAAAAAACGGGCACCTTAGGAAATTTACGTTCTAAGGTCGATTTGAGTTAATTCAATGAAATTTAATTGTTTGACGTAGTCTGTATACTTATAATCGTGTAAATTAATACGCGTGAAGTGAACTGTGGCAATTTAAAAAAAAAATCTATGAATTCTTTAAAACCGATGTACACGGCCAAACAATAAGAAGTGGTCGGCAATAAAGACAAGAAGATTTTTTTACTTTGTTTAATTAAATAAAGTTACAAATGTAATAACCTAATAACGAGTGTGACCTCCTCTTGCCAAAATCACAGCTTGAATCCTTCTGGGCATGCTTTCCACGATGTTTTTAATGACGTTTTGAGGAATACGTTCCCACTCTTCTGCAATGACTCTTTTTACCTCCCTGATGTTTTGTGGAGCATGTTGCACTGATCTTACCCGTCTCTTTAGAACATCCCAGACATGCTCAATTGAATTGAAGTCAGGACTTCGAGCTGGCCAATCTAAACGACGGATCCCAACTTCTTGCATGTACGCTTCCACGTCGCCAGAACGGTGCGGGCGAGCATTGTCGTCCATAAAAATGGAATCTTCCCCAAGTGCAGTCAATGCGGGTTGTGCATATGGAATTAGGACTTCCATTATGTACCGGTGTGCATTTAATGTTCAATTTTCTATGAGAACTAACTCCGTACGCCCCGTCGAATTAATTGCTGCCCAAAACATAACGGAGCCTCCGCCTTAAGGAGTGATTTCTTCGAAACACACTTCCGCATAGCGTTCCCGTGGTCTTCGTAGCACTCGCCGGCGTCGGTCCTCTCCACACGAAGAGATTCATCAGAAAACAATACTTAATTCCAGTCCTCCAGAGTCCATGAAGCACAGTTTCGAGCAAACTGAAGTCGAGCAACACGGTGCTCACGGAGTAATTTAGGTCCCCGAGCCGGGCGGTAACTCCTGATATTGGCAGCCAAAAGCCTCCTCCTGACGGTCCACAAGCTAACTTCTACTCCTCTTACTTCTTCAAGGCTCTTCTTCAGGTCCACACTTGACGCCTTACGATTCCGCAAGGCCTGACTCACCAAAAAGCGGTCATCTCTTGGTTCTGTGCGTCGTTTTCTTCCCGAACCGGGTCTTCTTTTGACCGAACCGGTCTCTTGATACCGTTGCCAAGTCCTCTGGACAGTTGAACGACTCACATTTAGCCGCTGAGACACGTAAGTTTGCGAACAACCTTCTTCAAGTAGGACTATAATTTTACCGGCCCTTATCGCTTTATCACTCATGTCAAAAAGTGGTATTTAATGTAAAAATAAAGATAAAATTGTTTAATTTGCAGAAAATATCCAAAAAGTTTTAAAATTTTAGTAATCAGTAATAAAATCGTTTCAGCAATTCGCGCCATTAGTAAAGCAATTTTACAATAATCTACAATAATCATTATTTTCCTTTTGTTAATTTCAAAATTTAAATTTGGAACGTACAGAATCATGCCAGGATTCTTCAAATAACATGCCAATACATCGTCAAATTAATAAAACCTCTTACTTGTCCTTCTTCATTGAAGTAGAGAAAAAAATATGAAGTGCCCGTTTTTTTTGCAAAAGAGTTTATTTAAGTCATTCCAATAAATGTTTTTTCAATATTTATTTCCATAATGGATATTAATTTGATCCACTTTAATAAAAGCTGTTCACCTTATTAACATTGATTGATTTTTGGAGTCATTTCCTGATTGCTTTAATACTTTCGTTTCGTTATTAAGATTTAATTTTAAAGGTCAAGCTTGAATGATCACCTAGTTGTCCTAGTTTTACCAGAGGAAAAAAGATAGATATCTTTATCTTATCTTTTATAAAGCTACACCATCAGGGTGAGAAAATTAAGTTATTCGAAAGAAATTGCCTGTCGTCGCCGCTTTAACGAAGACCGCGGAGATTACCTGCTTTTAATATATCTGTCTGTTACATGGGTTTGAAATTGTCTTTAGAGAAACATTACCCTTTCATGCTTATGTTCATAAAAATATAACACTATTTCATGCTTGTTATTAAGGTGATAGGCAGAGGCATACCGCATAGTGCCGCATATCACATAGTGAGTGCGCTCGCATTTCACCATTTATGTTTCAGTTTAAATATTTAAAAATACCTTACATGATCTCATTCTATGTGTTGGATAAAGACCAAGATTTTTATAATTGTAATCTACAGTATCAAATAGTGAAAGAAATAGAAACAAGCCCCATCAAATAAAGAGTACCTACGTCTGTCATTGAACAATATTGTTTGGCCATTTCCTATTAATATTTCCGCTCTTCCAAATCGTGGTACAGTCAAACAAACGAAAACCGCTACGACAACTCCATTACCTACAGTATAGTCAATGCTGAATACTCCCAAGTGTTATTGGATTGACGTCTCGACGGATAATGTGAGTAAAGAAACTAACAGATTGGGCACACAATGCCACATTCAAAATGGCACATTGGAATTTCGCAAACAAAATGCCATTGAGTGCAACTGTGTAAGCGCATAGAATAATGCCTAATTTCTGATTTTACTGATTAAGATCTACTGATTGAGGTGTTTCTTTTCCCGCAATATCGCATTATTTAGTCATCATTTTCCTGCGCCTGCCCCATATTACAAGGGGTCGGCGCAACACGTTTTTGTCTTTTTTTTTTTTGACAGAGGTTAGCTGTCACGCTATCATTAAGGTACTCCTTACTCATTTTGCTTTAGATTGAAAAGATTTAGACTCATAACGCTATGCCATCGGCGACCTTTGCCAAAAGTTTACGGCTAAGTTACAGTTCTCAAATGTCGCAATGTCGATTGGAAATATAGTTTTACGACCCATTCACTGCTCTTGAGACAGTACTGTTTACCTTCTTACTTAGGCTACCTTCTGGGGAACTGGGCGAAATAATCCACAACGAAAGGACTGATCGCCCGTCTGGAGTTTGGCGGCGTCCCCGAAGATAAATAGAATAGGCTACCTCAGACGTAATTAGCTAACTTCCGTGGAAATTGGCCGTGAGCCCGTTACCAAAATCCGGTCGAGAGAATATTATAACAGAGCGTCAATGAAAAAAGAATTACCCATAGCCGTGTGGTTGACTGTACGTGTAGTATACGAAGGTAAAGAGATGTTTGTTCAACAAGATAGTATCGACCCTCGTTACAGAGGATTTGTTATTTGTCATTACATACTCTTTTCGATTTTCAGCTTCGCAGGACTCGGACGAAGACGATTTAGTGATCACGTTGTAACTGAAACTTTTTTGTAGTAATCGAAAAATTGTGATTACTTTAGTAAATCATACCTAATGATCTTATTATATTGGTCTTACGAAATCCAGCCCTATGATGACGTTTAATTTTTTAATTAATGAGGCTATTTGAGACTATATTTTACAACTAATAATAATTAGGCAACAATAAGAGAGCAGCGGTGGGCAAGTGGTGGCGGCCCCAACTTACGAACAGTAAGTCGTGGGTTCGAACCCAAGCAAGAGCATTACTTTGTGTAATTTATTTCATCGCCGCTGCTCTCAAAACGGTAAAGGAAAACATCGTGAGGAAACCGGCATCTACCACACTGCACTCCACTAGGCCCGCGTGGTGGATTATAACCCATCCCTCTCCTCGAGAGGAGGCCTGAGACCCTGCAGTGGGAACATCGAAGGCTGATGATAGTGATACGACATCAATACAGACACGTACAACGCGGGGATATTTTGTTTGATTCAATAATCACGATGATCGCGGATGTAACACGTAAATCACGTGATCAGATTCTTGAAAGAAGCAGGAAATAGAGGGTCCTGCATATCTTGGGTGTGGGGTATCCTTGAGCCACATCGACCTAAGAAAAACTAGTCGCCCAAAAAGAAGAGGAGAGCGTTCAAACTGAAACGGGATAAGGCTAGATGGGGGAGAAAAAGTTCTTCGAAGCGGTTACGATTCGAGGCGCCTACGAACTTGCTACGAAACGGTTACGAGACGCCTACGAACTTGCAATGAAACTGTTATGAGATGCCTACGATGCGACTACGAACTTGCTACGAAAAGGTTACGAGTCACCTACGATGCGACTACGAACTTGCTACGAAACGCCTACGATGGGACTACGAACTTGCTACGAAAATCAAATCAAATTGTTTATTTGTGATACACGGGTTACATGCAGGTGTTCATTACATTAATTATAAGCTTATAATGTCCATTCTATGATCAGCCACTTGGGCATACAAATGATAAAATAATACAATAGAAATAAGATACTTGAATTCCAAAGATTAGACAAAACGGTTACGAGACGCCAACGAACTTGCTACGAAAAGGTTACGAGTCACCTACGATGCGACTACGAACTTGCTACGAAACGCCTACGATGGGACTACGAACTCGCTACGAAAAGGTTACGAGTCACCTACGATGCGACTACGAACTTGCTACGAAATGCCTACGATGGGACTACGAACTTGCTACGAAAAGGTTACGAGTCACCTACGATGCGACTACGAACTTGCTACGAAACGCCTACGATGGGACTACGAACTTTCTACGAAATAGCTACGAGTTGGCAACGAAAACGTTACGACCTGCTGACATACATTTGCTGACTTACTTGTTTAGGCATAGGTTTGCAATTCAATAGTTTCGAGGTTACGAGACGCCAACGATGCGACTACGAAGTTGCTACGAAACGGTGACGAACGCTTACGATGCGACTAAAGTGCACTGCAAACCACAGAAGAGATAAAAGAGGTTAGAAAGGAAATAGTTCCTGATTTGTATTAGAACGCGTGTCGCCGCTTGTCTCCCACTCTCTGTAACCACTACATGCAAGACGCTTATAAGTACGCGAATTATGCACACAAATAAACCACACTCACTTAGATCACGAGCTTGCTACTGGTTGTCACACTAGCGCAAACATTGCGTTTGACGTACACTCACACTTGCGTATATTTCTCATACATGTTACGGTGACCAAAAGGTCGATAATGTATATCGATAAAATTACTTGAGTTTTGTTACTTTAAGTTTTGCAGTTTTTGCTTTAATTTCGGGACGGGACAGAAAGAAAGAAAATAAGAAAGCAAAAATATTTATTGGTCTCTCACACATAAAAAATTAAAGATAAAAAGTAAACATAAAAGATTTTTTTCAAATATTGAACATTAAGTACTTGAAATTCAATTTCAATTCAGATTTTATTATTGTCTTGAAATAAAACTTATTTATTAAGTAGCAATAGCATGCGTTTGCTATCTTTCAAATTCGAATTTTTCAGAATAAAATGCAATCTCACACTAATATTTTTCTATAATAGCTTTATTCAGGTCTGTAACATATCTGGATCTGTTGGAAACCTAAAAATAAAATTTAAAATGTATGTTTCGATTTATAAATGGCTAACCTCAAAACAAATTTTAGATGAAAAACAATCAATGAACAATAATAAGGTATTGATAGTATGGGATAAACAAAAGTTATTTTAATCATAACATAATAATCATTTGAATGCATTCACACATACTAAATATCGACATTATTTACAACTTGGTACAACACTATCGAAACGCAAAGAGTAGGCAGAATTTAAGCTTTGGCTCGTCGCACGCGACGTTCGCAGTGAACGAAATGCATTGCGCAATCGCCCACGTAGTACAAGATGGTACCCACGTATTGCAAGCAATGTACATAATTTCGTTTCTGCTTGCGATTGTATCATTTTTGTCTGCGAACTACATAATACTATTGCAATAATTACAAATATCACTTGTATTTTAAGGTTTTTAGACTTACCGATGAAGAGAAATCCCTTCTCGAGCCACACTGCACACCTGGCTTCTTTTCCGACACGTAATAATCGCGCAACACGGCTTAATTCTTTTTTTTTCGCGGAGCTCCGTTCGCTGTCACAATATGAGCGCGATTGTTGGTCAGTAAATCAAATTTTGTCGACATATGATCGTCTGATCATATAGGCGGCGCGCGTGCCCCGCCCACATGGCCTTTCTAACCTCTTTTATCTCTTCTGTGCTGCAAACGATCAAATTGTTTGTCTTACGTTCGTCAAATTATTTGGTAGTGTACAGCTGTGTTTGAGGCGTTTGTCAAACAATCTACGTGTTTGACGCGTTTGATAAACATCTGTATTGATGTCGATTTTGACGTCCTTTTTTTCAATGCGAGGACGGTTTATAGCCAGTAATAAGTACTAGAAAGTTAGCTTTTTTTGATATTTGGTTTGATCGTGTAAGCTATTGTTTGACGAAAACGTGAAGTTTGACAAACATTATATATATGTCAAGCAAATTTGACCGTTAACAGGGCGCTTAAGAACGTGCTATGACACGGTTACGAAACGCCTACGATGTGGCTACGAAGTTGCTATGAAACGGGTACGAGACGCCTACGCTGCAAATACGTTGCTATGAAACGGTTACGAGACGCCTACGAACTTGCTACGAAATGGCTACGAGATGGCTACGAAAACGTTACGACCTACTGACATACATTTGCTGACTTACTACAATTCAATAGTTTCGAGGTTACGAAACTTTGACGAGACTACGCCTACGATGGGGCTACGAAGTTGCTACGAAACGGTTACGAGACGCTTACGATGCGACTACGAACTTGCTACGACAAGGTTACGACTGTTACGAGACGCCTACGATGCAACTACGAAGTTGCTACGAATCGGTTACGGGACGCCCACGATTCGACTATAAAGTTGCTACGTAACGGTTACGAGTTTGTTATGAGTGGTCTCTCATCCACAGACCATTCTAGGCAAGGGCGGCTTGACCTCTGAAGATCAACCCGGGTTGCGGTTATTACTTATCTTCGAGCTCTATAAATATAAGTGAATATATATGACAGCTCGCTAAGCTTTATAGATTTATTAGGGAAGCCCGCTTCCATAGCACATTCATCAAATATAGTCGTTCCATCATTCGGGTTTTGTTGAAAGCATTCTGTATTCATGTCAACAGTGCGCAGTGTTTGTAACGAATACACTAAAACAATTGCTGTTCGCAGTTCATGTAATGAATAGTCTGTTAATTGCATTGGGTTTAGGTACTACAATTCGGGGTGTGTTGCTGTGGCCTGAGTTAGAAATTGTTTGTAGTTAATTATCATACACAGTTGTAAAGGCAGCTCGATCACGGTGCTTATGGCACAAGATTCCTCCTAACTTAAGCCCAGTTGCTCATGTCTTATATATCTTATTTAAGATATAATAATTTTAATAAATAGGTTTAAGTCTTGAACAAATAATGTTATTATTATTATACAAATACAGTTAGGATCAAAACTAGGAAATGCGAAATACCAAAAGTACATATAATTAAAAGCAGTTTAAAAAGGCTCTTGCAATATTGAATCCTGTATTTGGGAATTAGTTAAAATGTGACAAATATCTGAAATCTGTAGCTAGCTTTTACAATGACACCGCTCGCATGGAAGTCGGAAATTAGCGAACAAGCACCAAAGTGAATACTTTTACGAATAAAAATAGTTGGGATAGAGTCGCGGGCAACCGCGGCGGTCTGCCGTTCGTTATGGCATTCTATGGAGGAGGCCTTTGTCGAGCAGTGGACATCTTATATATGGCTGATGATGATTCTTTGAATCAAGCCATCATTACATTTAATTATCTTTTGTGGAGTTTTAAAGCCCTGTCTAGATTAGAGGTCTAGTCTTTGGCCTCGTTGTTCTCCTGGGTTCGATTCCAGGTCGTGAAAAAATGTTACAGGTTTTATTATCAGGAAACTCCAGTAGCAGTCACGGATTCTGGATTTACGCCCAGTTGCTAGCAATAGGCTCACCCCTAATGTATGGAAAAACATATCTGGCGAAATGTGCGTGCTCAGGGGCTTCACCTCTGCCTAACCTGTCGGGGATTACAGGCGTGATGATATAATATATCAAAGCTTCGTAATAAAGTTCTTTAAAAACAAAAGTTAAAGTACATACATTGTTTATTGTTATATACTTTTGTTTATTACTGATTGTGTCTATAGTAAATCTTAAATTAATAACTGACACCTTGGTATTGTATCGAGTCTGGTTCTTCTAACCAACCTAACAGACAGATGTGTGCTGGGAAGTTTGTTTCGCCACTTCTTCTTTCCAACTAAACACTGAAGACAACACGGAAGTGTCGATGGGTGGGCGTTTTGGGGGACTGTCTTATAAAAATGTAAATAGTAAAGTAAAGTAAATTTTGACCTTCGAAAAGTGCTGATTATCAGCCTAGTTTGAATAAATGAGGATTGATTTTGATTTTGAAAAACGTGATATCTACTTAGCAAGTTCTAATGGAGTACCGGCCAATTATTTGCTCAGGCCACTTTACTGCAACAGGCGGCCACGTAATGTTTGTTCTCTTCTAGTACTTAGTTGCTATTTGCAGCTATCTCACTCTTACATAGTTGGGAAAAGTTTTATTCATTTCAAATACTATACAGGCATTGGTTATAGCTACATCAGAAAGAGAATTTCAGCTGAGTTTGAAAAGATAATTATTACGAGTAATATTTGTCTTATTCAGTATGTCGGATTCGGCTTGCTTAACAGCGCCGAAATATTGGGAGCTCGAAACAAAAAGTAAAATGGTAAATATCCCGATTTCAGTGTTAACAATAGTGTAAGAGACCATGTCAGTTTAAAAACTTATCGTGCTTGTTACAAAGCATTATAATGAATTAAAAAATCGATGGATTTTGTATTAGTTTGACACTGCACGCTCGTGCTTGGCCTCAGTACACAGGAACAGTCAGTGTGCGCATAACTGCATACCCACAGTTCACTAATTATGTTTAATCATCATCAGCCTATAATGTTCGCACTGCAGGGACTCAGGCCTCCTCTCTAGGAGAGGGATGGGCTAAGATCCACCACGCGGGCCCAGTGCGGATTGGCAGATGTCACATGTCTTCGAGTTTTTGGTTCTAAGACATGCCGGTTTCCTCACGATGTTTTCCTTCACCGTTTTGAGAGCAGCGGTGATGAAATAAATTACACAAAGTAATGCGCCTGCCTGGATTCGAACCCACGACCTACTGTTCGTAAGTCGGGGCCAATACCACTGGGCCACCGCTGCTAATTATGTTTAAGTACTATGTAATTGGGGCAAGCTTTTTGCCATCAATCGGGCATAAATCCTGAAATTAAAACTTGTTGATCGAATAACTCGATAACACCTTTAGATATTGATTTAACTTGTTAACACTGCTTGGCCTAACGATGGGAAATCTTCGAATAACTCCTCCTGCTCTGGGCGGAGCAGGAGGGAGTGTCAGACTCTTACGGACTAAAACCCATCCGTGTTCCTTCTTATGTCTTTTGCGTTCCAGGGCCGCGTTAACTCTTTCGAATCAATGCCGTAACCCTAGCAGGCACTGACCCTATATAGTGAGTCCCGTCTTCTTTGCTGACAAACTCTTTCGAGGCGCGCATAGAAAACAACGCGCCGTCGACCCTGGTCTGTTTCTAATCGGACGGCGATCCACAACACTCATTGGCCTAGTTTAGTGCTAACTATCTTCGATTAATTAAAAAACTAATACGTCTCGTTTTCTACCTGCCACCTGCAACTTAGTTTGTTTGTTGATTTACTTTAGCGATGTGTTCGCGAGTTTTTAATCGAATGTGGCCGTACCGCCGGTTATTTGTCACAGTTTAGATTGTTTAGTTAGATTGCGTTCCGACCAGAACTTTAATTACTTAGAAACGTTAGTCATCGGCCATTTGTCGCCATTTGTCTTCGCAATCTCGGCACACCTCGCTTTTATGAGCCGTTTCGTGGACTTTGATTCGTTTAATCTCTCTACGTGATTGTTTCAATGGTCATGAACGGACATACGTATAATTAAGTTTTTGCTTTTAATTAGGTATCTAAAAGTTTTTCTTTTTTTTTTGTACTACCCGCGTTGTTAGGTTAGCTGTGTGCGAGCTTTTAACAAATGAAGTTATTTTTGACGCTTCTTTTAATTTTATTTATTTATTTAGTTCAGACTGGTTCAGACCACAGAACGGATAAATTATCTGTTCTGTGGTTCAGACCATAGATCCATAAAGCTTTTAAGCCAAAGGTAAGTTCTAAAAACCTCGTAGGTACGTACGCCAGCACATCAAGCTACTACAATCCCTCAAATTTCTTCAATAGATTTTTAACTTTATCGCTAAAATTTAAGGTTCAAGGTTGATTAGGAAAATTTTACAGTTTCAGTTTTGAGTAGTTTGATGAGCCTGTACTTACACTAAATGGATGGATCTGGGCCTGTCTGACGTAGGAACATTTTCTCTCTCTCTCGCCTATAAGAAAGATTTGGATTGAATTCCTTTGAAAGGAAACAATTTCGGTAGCCCAACAATACTTGTTATTTCTCAAAGATCACTTTAGGCCTTTAATATTTTAGGAATTCAAAAACATAATTACAACTTTGTTGACTTAACAAAAATTAAACTTAATCGTGTAGTTTGTAATTAAAGTATGTCAAAGTGAAAATAATGTATTTATAAAAGCTATTTGCGAGAGCCCTGGGCAAGTTATTACCCAATGTTTGTGCTTTCTTGTCTAACCAACAGACGGATAAGGGCCAGCGTCCTTTACGTAACTTATACAGACTGCTCCGCAAACTTTAACATAAACAGGAGCAGTTTGGACTATATACAGGAGTCGAAGAGAAACCACCAAGAACATTCATAATCTTTTTATTTATTTCTTAATAATTTATAATTAAACAAACTTAAATTGTAAGTACATGGCATAATGCATTTTAAGGTCAAAGAAATTCACAGGTACACTTTAATTCAGGTTATTTTCTAAGGGTTGTTCGATAATACTGATATAGGCAAGAATCTAAGCCTCTCCCTCCTTATAAATATAAGTTTACTACAGTTTATAATATCAGAGAAATTTACAATATCATATAAGTCTAATAATTTATCTAAACTAGATATTTAAAGAAGAATGAGAAAGATACTATGAGTTAAACACGTGTTGGTAACTGCCTAGTTCGGCGAAGATACAACTTTTGATGAAGGACTTGGCCATCATTAAAACTTTTTTTTTAGAAAAAATAAGAACTTTTAGTATTGCAGAAAGATAAAGACAAGTCCATTACTGTTATATCGAACTAAATTTTTTATTAGGCAATCACAGAGTTCCGAATTTAGAGGTTAAAAGTGGAATAATAGTTAATGGTATTGAAGTAGGACTGTAGCTAGATTCTGTTGTTTACAATAGGTTGCGGGGGACCAGGGGGTAGTCTTGGGACCTCTTGGAGCCGATGGGGAAGTGAGATAGGTCAATCTCGTCCATGGGGTAGTCGGGTCTGTACCTCTTCTTGTCGAAGCTCGAACTGTAATAATAATAATAATAATATAATAATAATAATAATAATATTCCACAACTATCACACAACGCCATCTAGTCCCAAGCTAAGCAGAGCTTGTGTTATGGGTACTAGACAACTGATAAACATACTTATATATTTCTAAATACATACATATTATAGATAAATTACACCCAGACACAGAACAAATGATCGTGCTCATCACACAAACATTTGTCCTGGGTGGGAATCGAACCCACGACCTCCGGCATAGCAGTTAGGGTCACTAACCACTAGACCAACAGGCCAGTCAATGCAATGAAGGCATGAGATTTTTGAAGCAACATAACAATACGTCTGTAATCCTCGAAGGTTTAAGCAGAGGCCAGAGTTGGCCCCATGAAAAATAACAAAAACAACAGTTTGCCTGAAAAAGGAATCGAACCCAGGTGCTAATGCTCAGCAGTCAACATTACGACCATTATAGCAACAAGGCAGGCGAATCATCAATTTTTTCTTGAAGATAAGTGAGCATGACTTTTTGCTGCATCCAGTTAGACTGGAAGCCGACCCCAACATAGTTGGGAAAAGGCAGATGCGGATGATTGTTACTGATCTTAATGTTTCTTGTGTTCGAGATCAGTGTGTGGTTTTAAGCAACCGAGTACCGAGTAGTAAGTGGGGTAAAGTTTTATAGAAAAAAAACGTTCAGTGAGTAGGTACACCCCGGTTTGCTCAGGTCGTTAACCCCGGCTTACACAGGCGTATCAAAGTCAAGGTAGTTGGTTCCGTACACGTGGTAGAAGCGCTTGGTGGCGTACGGGAACGGCATTGAGGACCTGTCGATCTCGTCGAAGTTCCTCTTCTTCACGAACGTGTCGAGGCCGGACCTGGGGGACATATAAATTGGTTGTTGGTTCTTGGTCAGTTGTTTATTGGCCAGTTGGTTATAGGTCATTAGCTTATCAAAGCTCTCAAAGCTGCGGGCAAAAGCTAATGACCAATAACCCTATGGTTATGGGCAGAAATGATCCCATGGCATATTGTAGCTACTTATTAGTCTTCTTTATCGTGTGGTTAGAGCCAAAAATGGTGTCAGATGTTCTATGCCATCCCCCATGGGTCTTCCACTTGACTTTTCATGCTGCAGAAAAATATCTCTCAGGCATGCTCACAGGCATGATGATTTATGTTTTGCCTCACCGAAGTAAGTGATATTTAAGCAATATGCACATGAATCCGGAAAACTCAGAGGTGCGTGTCTTAACCCTCTGCAACTGACGTGGCTCAATTTGTACAATTCAACTGACGTGGTAGTCCAACAGACACCGCGAAATACAAAATTCCGTTTTTTACCGGCAATTTTCATCAAAAATGGGCTCGCACGTCGGTAGGTGTGCGGTTGGCGGTCGCAGTGAGCATACGTGTGCGTAGCGGAAAGAAGGTGTCCACGAGACTACCACGTCAGCGATTCTTTCCGCTACGCACACGTATGCTCACTGCGACCGCCCACCGCACACCTACCGACGTGCGAGTCCATTACAGTAAGGTACTCGCAGCGGCGGCGCTCAAATTTGAAAATTGCCGGTAAAAAACGGAATTTTGTATTTCGCGGTGTCTGTTGGACTACCACGTCAGCTGCAGAGGGTTAAGTTTGAACTCGACACCTATGACGTTGTCAGTCCGACACCACTAGATATCACTGTTTTTTTTTTTATTATGTCTTGGGCTTGCTCTTGGCTTCAATCTTGCCCTAAGGGCAGAGATGATGTCGACGATGGAATGAGCTTACCCAGTAGAAGCCTGTTTACTCGCGACTTAAACAGATTAGGGTTATATGAACTCGGAAAAACCGACGCAGGCAGGGAGGTGTTTCTCATTTGTGAAAGATACATAAAGTCTCTTTATAAAATTAGTATAGATTTGGTTGTTTCACTGGTTATTGGCTAAGCAGTGTTATGGTTCAACTTCGTACACATTGCCGACGGCATGGTCATACCAGGCGGTCAACCGCGTTTCGCCCAAACGACGACGCTTGTGGACATGAATAACAGTTATGATAATGTTAGCGGTGAACGCGCATGGTGATCGTACCCCCTCCATAGTATGTGCTTTTAGATATGTTTTTTAAAATTGTGCCATGTAGCATTGATCTGACGACCCTTTTTACATGAATTGTGTTGTTATTGTATGCAAACAAGGCCCTAGGGGTAGCTAAATATCAATAATGGTTTTTATGTTGTATTGTTTTTAGTACCTAAGAGGAAAATAATCGTTGGAGTTAAGTTTATCATCGAAATGACAACGGAAGTAGACACCAAAGAACTTAATTGCACCATTTCGGAACCTGAACACAACCAAAATATCCTTGTTAATTCAAAACCTGACACCTGCCATTTTCTCATTGTGCACGTAAAAAGAAATTCTACTTTCTTAAACAAATTATAAAGCAATGCGAGTTTTATTTTTCCGCTTCTTTCTCGTAAGGACAACTGTGAATTCAATTACAGTTATAATTATTTCATTTTAACGTTCAGCAACTAGTTATCAGAAATAACTTAATTACGAACTACACGACCATAAAGTTACAAAGCCTGTACTCGAAGGTACGGACTAATTAAGCATGGGTTCAGAAACTAGTTACCGAGTAATTACATGAAAATGTATTAAATCCAAGCTACCAAAGGTTTGCTATTGAAATATTACAAATAAGGTGTCAAACCAATTTGACCTGGATCGGTCAATTGAATTTCAAACCCACGACTGAAATATACGTCAAATTGAAGGGAGTTTTCCCACGCGCTTTCACACATAATACTCGTACGACAGTATATTGTTTCAAAATGTGGAATGGTTTCGACAGGTCACCGTCGTTCATAAAATTACACCTTGTGTTTATAAGGGAATTGTGCTAAACAAGAAACTACGAAACCGTTTAATTAAAACAGTTTAATTTTATCCATTAGCCATACTAATGTCGATAGTACTGAACTTCTACATATAACTGCCAAAGGTATCTTTTCATCATGATTATTCTATAGCCCATTTTATTACAGGTAAATGTTTCGTTATCAGGTATGTTTCCATACACGTACGAAAGGGAAATCAGATTTCAAAAAATAAATATGGAATGTCAATAATTTCTTTTAAACAAAACAAATATGAAATTGAACAAGTATTTGACTTGGAAAGTAAGTATAATGTATAATGAATATACATAATATTTCCTCACTGATTTAAGATTAGCAAATGTCTATTATGTCTATCAACAATGTTCTTTATGGCTGAACAAGTACGAAAGGAAATAAACACGTAATTTGCTTGAAAAACAAGTGGAGAAATAAAAAATAAAAGTCTTACCGGTCGATCTCGTCGAAATTGCGCTTAGGGAGGCCATCTCCGTAATATCCGCCGAACTCTATCGGTGCTACCGGCCAGGGCTCGCGCTTGCCGCCGTAAGGGCTGCGGTCAAACATTCATGTAAGTTTCACATGTGCGGTTTAAGAGCGTATGGTACCTCAAACGCAAGTTTTATAATGCGTAAAAGTATATGATTCACTGCAGTAATCAACATCAGAAAAATATATGATATTCTTCAGGATATATGCTAGTGCCATAGTGTTGTGAAAACATAATACTACTAACTTTGCTCGATAGAAAAAAATCGCGAAGATACCTCTAAAAATTTCTTTTAACGAGTAAAAACCATATTAAAATACATGTCATCGTTCTGATTTTTTTGCCAAATAATTCTACAAGCAACAAACTAAAGTCATAGTGTTTTACTTTTTTAGTCCAATCAATATTTTTTTTGTAAATCGCAAAATACCACTAATTTCGCACTATTCGGCCGCAGCGAAAGACGTAACAACCGCTTTGTAGTGCAAGCTGATTAGAACTTTATTCTAACAGTATTACAAGCGAAGTTTGAACCACCACAAATAGGGTTGCTAATCTGAGGTAGCATACGCTCTTAAGCTATCAACATGCACTAGTTTGGTCCTCATTATTTAAGTAAGCGGAGTTGCAAGTTTTAGGCTCCCGTGTTAATTATGTAAAATAATATAAATACTCCATGTGTTTTATTTTTATTGTCACTTAGCCTACGGCAACAGTATCAGTGGACCTATGAGTCCTGCGTTTACGTGTTTCAAGTTCTATAATATATTAGTCGTTATGTAATAGTACTAATTCCTAAAAATCTTTATCTTTATAGTGTGATGTGAAGAAGAATTTAAGTCTACATGGTGACAGGCAAACTCGACCTATTACTTGGAAGGTAGAGGTCGATAATCACAAATAAAGTTCAGTTAACTGGGGGTCAAAACTGGATGGTTACCGAGCTGTGTAGATTTTCAGTAATTACCACAAACATAAGTTGCAGTTTTATTTCTGAGATGAACAGTGATCATGAAAATGCTTTCCGTTAACTTCTGTAAGTTTTCGGAAAGCATTTTTATGATCACTGAGATTTTCAGTTTTCAGAAAAAAATCAAATTAAGTAAATGATTAGAGTGAGTGTTTTCATAATTAATTGTTTTTGGTAAAAAGTAGTTTGGTAAAGAACCAATACAGCTCGCGAAAACACGTCACCCTGTCTGTAACATGTAGGTACCATAGTAACATTAAATGATAAGATTCAGTGCACACCTTTACATAAAAGTGTTCATGCATCACTTCACAGCAGGGAGTCACATGCTTGCGTAGAAAGCGGTCCATCTATCTATATTTATTTCTGTACCTCCATGGAATAATATCGTAATTGGGTATTCAATCAGATAATGTTTTATTATCGATATGCGACACAAGTAAATGTAATTACATTTTCATAATAAGATGATGGTAGCGTGTAGATAACTGGCTGTTAGGAAAAACCAATTAAATAATAATTAAGTCGAAATGTTATTTGAATAATTTTCGGCGTTTTAAAACAATGTGGGTAGCGAACTCGAGGATTTCGCAGAATTAAGTTCCAAAAGCCAATGTTTCTTCAGAAACCATTTTTAGGGTTCCGTACCTCAAAAGGAAAAAACGGAACCCTTATAGGATCACTTTGTTGTCCGTCTGTCTGTCTGTCTGTCTGTCTGTCTGTCTGTCAAGACCTTTTTTCTCAGGAACGCGTGGAGGTATCAAGCTGAAATTCATATCAAATACTCAAGTCTATGGTCTCTTGGAGCTGTGAAAAAATCAAACTTCTAAGTCAACGCGATCAAAAGATACTCCCGTTTATGCCGCAAATTTTCGACACTCGCAAGGGAATCAAAACCTACAGGGTACTTCCCGTGAACTCAGAATCTTGAAATTTGGTACGAAGCAACGTCTTATAGCATAGATAAAGGAATAATTACGAAAACCATAAATTTTTAGTTACATCACATAATATACTTTTTTTACGGAACCCTCGGTGCGCGAGTCCGACTCGCACTTGGCCGGTTTTTTATATAATTTAATTGGTTTTGCATTAAAGTTTCCTTCTCTAGGTTTTTTGGCACTTGTTAAAAAGTCTTGCGTTTGGACGCGACCTGTTTTTACGATGAGGAAAAATGTAATTAGCCTACTGCCTCGAGCCATTTTCTGTTAAAGTAAAATAAATAAATAAATGGTTTGGTGTATACTAACCTGGCGAAATCAAATCGCCTGGAGATGAGGTAGGGCACATATCCGGAGTGACGGATCTCCCGGACTTCCCTGACCAAGTTGCCGCCCAGAGCGTCCAGGGTACGAGTCTTCTGGCCTATGTGCGTGGAATCCAAGAGTCAGTTGAAGAAAGGATAAAGTGCAGAGAAGAAATATGAATACATTGAATGTATAGCTGACAGTCTTACCTGAATGTAGACTTGTGTGTTTGTGATAAGGCAGAATAATGGTCACAATCAATTTCATTACGAGTATTTAAAAATATGGAGATGGTCGGTAGAATATTGAGATGAGAATGTAAAAAGGAATGTGTGATGTTATGAGATTGTAAAACTGAGAAATATGTATGTGAGAAAATGTAATAGTGGCAGCGTTGATCAAGAAGTTATGTGGTGAATGGTTCATAGTGTTCATGGTTTGGGCAAGTTGTGCGAAGGAATTAATGAGGTGCTGTAAGAGAGATGGAACGTAATGTGCTTAGGAAGGCGGTATATACTGACATAATATGACGATTGAGGAGATGCATGGAAGTAAAAGACATCTTGCCTCTGCGCGCCATGTTTTTTTCTTCGATGATGATGAAGAATATTGGGTAATCATAATACATTTTCCTAGGTTGCAAAGTATTTATTTAAAAACATCAACACGGAATGATAAATAATTACATTTCAATAAATAAAATTTTCTTAGGGATATCACAATTTTATACGTTGTATGAGAAAATTATTTCCAAGGGTAGAATGACTATGATTGTGGTTGAATTTAAACGAAGTTGGAGCCTCCTATGGAGTCCAGTTCACGAACGAAGTTACCGCCGCCGATGGAGTCGAGGTTACGGACGAAGTTGCCTCCACCCAGAGAATCCAGGTTCCTCTTGACAAGGTTCGGCCCGCCGAGCTGGTCAAGATTCTTTTTAACGAAGTTGCTGCCTCCGATGGAGTCCAAGTTCCTCACAAAATTCCCTCCACCAATAGAGTCCAGGTTACGAACAAAGTTACCACCGCCGAGGGAATCAACAAATCTGGAGTAGAGCCTTTTGTCTGCTTCAGCGTCTCTGCCCACCAGGGTGGAGCCCCCGATGCCGTTCAAGTTTCCATTGAAGGATCGGCCGGCGAGAGAGGAGCCACCAAGTCCGTGAGTGTTTCTGCCTTGGCCGCCGTAATGTAGCTCCCTACCTACCATGGAGCTACCTCCAAGGTTTCCAAGGTTTCTGCCCAATAGAGAGCTTCCTCCGAGACCATTGGTGTTCCTGCCGAGTAGAGTATTGCCACCGATACCGTTCAAGTTGCGCTCATCATAATGTAAGAGGAATCGCAGAAACTCTTCAAGTTCTTCTTTTTGTTTATAGTCTGTAACAATTTCAAGCAATCTTAACTTTATGCAAACGTGTGTTACGAAAGACAAACATAAATGTGCATTAACATAAATTAGTACTTACCGCATTGTGCAGAAACATATATGCACCGTGTGCTAAAGCTTCGTGATTCAATCTTGTGCAAGGACGTAGTTTGTGGTTGGTGCAATATTCCATCACCTGAATGGTACTGGTGCACAAAAAGGTTTATTTACAAACTAAGTGCAGTTTTCAAAGTACATTACAAGATAAACGTGGGTGTTTTTTTGTTAAATACGAAATGTGCATAGATTTTTAGGTGCAGTTTTGTGAAACGTCTTTTGATCAGGGAGTTAATCCTTTGTCATCAAATGAGACGTTGGACGTCACGGAACAAAAATAAAAAACAAACGGTGCTGGACGTTCACGAAGTGTTGTTTGTGATAATGGTGCACAACGACTGTGAGAAATTCTTACAAGATAGTGCGTTCATGTACAATCAACATATGGATTAAATCTATTTAGACTCAACGATCTGACGTATGAAATTCACAATTATAATTTCGCAATATCGTACATCTAGATGTTAATCCAATATTGATTGCGCTCCCTTCAAGTCCCGGTCCCAGTTAGTTCTATAATGTGCCAGGTAAAGTATCCGTGTTAGCATTCAGTGTGCGTACAAATTGAATATTGAATAACTGTGGGAGTTAGTTATGTTTGCAATAAGGTGTGTGACCGGGGACTTACCGACGGGATCGTAGCGTTCCGCGGAGTTGTGCTCAGCGCCACTCACGTCTTGCTCCTAAGGAATAATCAACATGTTTACTTAAAAAAGTTACGAGTTTGAGTGGCAATGGTCAATTAAGTACTAAATGCCAGTTAGACAGAATGATTAGGGTTTATCCCACAAAAAATAAAAATCTTTGGCGGTTTTAATAACTAGATACTGATGCCGTTTGCTAGAGTATTGGAAGGCATTCTATCAGTCAAACAGAAACAAGCAACGTCTCTATGTAATTTGAAGTTTAAAAAAAAAAAAAAAAAACGTAATGTTTTGTAACATTATATGGTGGTATTCATCGTCTTAGGTAAGTACCTTACCTTAAGTCTTAGTAATGTTTAAACTACCTACATTAAATAATGTGTAGACATTATTTGTATGCCTTGCAAGGCAGCACATAGTGAACTATATATTCTTTTGATAACACCTGATAACTCTTTTACCTATGTGTCACAAATAAAGATTTTTGAATTTGAATTTGAATTACCTACTGAATCGGCAAGCGAGATTATAAGACAGAGAACCTAACAGCTGCCATCTAAATGATCAAGATGCAGTTTAACTTAATGTTACAATCACAAACTATACAGCTGGGTAATTTAGCTGTTCCCTAAAATAAATAGAGAGCATCTATCCAGTGTTTATTTACCTTGTCTGACTCTGGGATTCTGGGATATGGACTTCGTCAATATGTACACCTGTTAACTTAATCTAGGGGACCTTGTTACTACGCTGTGTTAAATAGTTCCACTTCTATTATAATTGCGGGACTTTGCAAGGGTTTGCTATAAATTACACTGCACAGAGCTATAGCAGACGTAATTGTTGCAATGTTCGTTCAGTATGTTTGAAACCAAATCAAAACAATATTGCTTTTGTTAAGTAAGTTTCTGTATCTACTATTTCATGGATTTCCACAAGTATCGTCTAGTTCTTTAATACATATTTACAAATCTAACATGCTTTTTGATAGTGAGCCATGAGTAAATGATGCGTCGTCTAACAGGGGAGAATAGCAGAAGATAACGTGTTGCGTCGACCCCAATTAGAATGGGACAGGGGCAGGAAAATAATCGTTAGCCAGAAGAAATACGAATAGATATCTTACAACAAAATTACCAGTCATGTTGTCGTAAGCTAAGTATATTATATGTATTTGTACCGATGGATGCCATATTCACCTTGGGTAGAAAAGTGTATTTCCATTCACAATCGACCCCCCTTTCACCACCCATTATCCCCTTTGCCGAGAAAATAAAATTAAGCCCGTTGCCTCGCTAGTCAACTTTAATTTTCCCATTTATATTTTTACAGTTCCTATCTTCAAGAGACCGATTAGTATCTAATTGGAGGCTTACGAGTAAGTTGTTCTTATTATATTTTCTCGTTACGAGCCGTAAACCAATCAGAATTTGTTCTGTCAATTAATATTCCGCCACTGCTGTATTTATGAGTTATACAGAATTGCGTGGGGCGCCGAAACGAAAAACTGTTAGCGAAATTTGTTCAATTTTAACAATTCACCAGAATTTTGAGTAATCTTTTATAAAATTGTGTCAATTTAAACGGGTCAGTGGTCTGTGTAACTGCCTTTTAAGCAGTGCCCTTAAGTGCGTAATTAAGGTCCCAGATATTGGTTTCTATCACCTAAGTACTTCTGAAATAACTCTTAATTCATAGAAATGTTTAGTACTATTTCATATTTATAGATTCGTAGTTAGTTAAGTTTCTGATACGAATAGGCACGTAATACATAATGAATGCGAATACATTACCAGTTATAACAACTGGTTTATTTACGTATTTTCGCAGAATTATCGTTAGACGGTATAATTTGCTACGTTTTTATAAAGAAAACGAAGGCTGGTGTAAAGATGGTGTTGTGCTAATTAGCAAATAATCTTAATAATGAAACAAGAGGTGCCTGGTTTGATCTGAAAGCCAACGACCGTAAGACTTGAATGTAAACGGGTAAATTGTTAACAAAACACAGAACAAAAGGAAACGTTTCCAACCGCATTATTTAAAAAAGAAAATATAAAAATGTATAAAACAATAGTTTTATATGACGTCCTTGTTTTAAGAACTGGAAAAGTGGAAGATAAATAAGGTATTAGGTACACAGTGGGTTGAAAGTAGTGTGTTGCTACCTGTAGAGTGTATTATTATATCATTTATTGATACAACACCGATTATCCTATATCTCTTTTATGATATTATTATTGGTTTGTTTGGAAGCGATCACCAATTGCGATAATAATCCAGTTCTAGAATTGAATTAGATACAAACTTTCTCATGATAGAATTGCAGTATTTGCTGTGTTTTTCTCTTACGATGTTCACAGATAAACTTATTTTGTCAGAAACTATTACCCGTTTATATTATTATTTTATATCTCTCTTTCAAACAATATAAAGTTCCGTCGCCGCCGGCTTTGTTCTACTAACTCACTTTTAACGTTTACGTAATTGGGTATTCCTATAAAACATAATTAAGATTATGTCTGTGTTTCCCCGTAGGGTAAGGAAGCATAGCATCATGCTTGTACTGTATTTTTCGAGAGGTTAGGTAGAGGCGTTTAGTATACCCGTATTTTACCACGTTGCAGTCCTATATAAACTGATCCTATTGCCATGGGAAACCCTGAGAAATTTTGGACGAAAAAACACATTATCACTTTACTTGATCTAGGATTCGAACCAAGGACATCTCGCATGCTCTATAGTGCAACCAGTACACCAACAAAGTAACCCCGCTATTATCACTATTTCTAAACCACTGCAATTCATGAAAGCTAAAACCAACAGCAAAGCGGTGGTCTCCACCACCAGCAAAGCGCCGAGACACTGGATCTCGACGAAGTCCCAAAGAAACAATTTAACTGTCTGTCTGAATGACTGATGGAGGCAAGTCGAAATGATGTTTTTTCTACTCCTCCGCTACGCTTCTCTGATTAATTTCTTTGCGGGATCAGGGGGTTGCGAGGGTTACGAGGGTGTTCAAAGCAGTCGTAATGATGAGAAACCCTTACCTGATGAGGATCAGCACTACAGCAGACGATCAGCGCGGCGACGGCCACAGCCAGCGCTCCGCCGGCACCTCGCATCATTGCACAGAGCTGTTTACACAAACTTATGATTAACACTTTGACCACCAAACGATTGACGAACTGTGTGATGGTATGGCTAGACAGTGGAAGGATGAATTTTACCAATGATTCTCACGATTTAAACCTTTTTTTACGGGTGAGAAATCATCAGACGACCGCTCTCGCTCTGGGTGAAGCGGAAGGTGTCAGACATGTACTTTCTCAGCCCTTAGTGTTCCAGGACCGTGGTAGCTCTTTCGAATAGTTTCGCAGCCCGGTAGACACCCTTTAACCTGTGCGTTCAAAAGCAGTAAGAGTCATTGTTCCAGAATATTACCTGAGCTCTTGGACGCACTTAAGATGTGTTGATATCGTTTAATTTCTGCCCGTAACTAATTGGGAAAAAGGTAACTTTCATCACGATTTTTTCAACTATCGGATGTGTCTGCATTGCGGACAGCTAACGTGTTCAACAGCTATAATAATGAAAAACTAATTACAAAGAACAGCGTTGAATTTGATATCAGAAATTGTTTTATTATGTTGTTCTAATAGAATTACTGTATTGTTAACTCATTAGGTGAAGTATGCACTTGTATTATTACATTATAATTCCCGAAGGGTAAGGCAGAGGTTTAAATAATAGTAAACCCACTTTTCGGCAGTTATATATTATTGTATGTATAGATATATTTGTAATTTAGAAATTAAGAAATTACTTGTACAGGCCTAAGTGCTCTGTTAGAAAAGTGTGAATCGTTTAATGAACTCCCAAATAACAATCCTGAAGATCACATTAAACTTAGGTCATCCGACTGCAAGAATGCATAAGACGCAGACTGAAATAATATATATGCGTTTAAAAAAAATATTACGTGAATCTAGGACAGGAATGTCACAACCACGAGCTAGACGGTTATGGCTAGATAATAATACAATCCTCTGACGTCACATTATGAAATGCATTAATATAAAATTGCATTCAGCTATGACTTATATGGACGAAGTTAAACGGCACGGTTTGAATCTATTACTGTTCATTAGAATAAACTCACGCAGTACATTCTCAAGTTATTATTATACAGTTTTTTTCTTATTTTCCGTCTACGTGTAATATAATTGAGGTGGGCGCTTAATTTAAATTACGTAGGTACTTAATTAAAGCAGGAAAATGGGAACGAATATAACATGAAAATATATCCAATTAATTTACACATCATTTTTTTCTTGTGGGCTGTGTTGAATACTGTATGTTTTTGTCATGAGGACAATCACAAATAGCACGAATTGTTACATAACGCCAGTAATCCCCGAAGCGTCAGACAGATGTGTATCTAATATGACACCAATAATGCGCCAGTTATATTTTTTAAGTCCCGTGTAATTATTTCCCGTGTTATTATTATTATTATAAACACAAATCTAGACTTTTGAGGCTGCTATTGAAAAAGGTCAATTTTTTAAGGCCTGATTTGGAGTATGAAATACTCTGATATTCATATTACACCATATCACACCCCTCACTCCTAATAATATGAAAATAAATAGGTAGTATTGAATTATTTTTTATGCAATTAAAGATTTTTACTAAAATCGAAAATATGGTACACGGAACGTAAATAATAAACGTAAATCCGCTTTTTTGGTGGTTGGAACTTCGTTTGACATTATTTCTGTTTACTTCGAATTGCATTTCATTTGAATATTTCTCGATTTTCCATAAGTCAGCCAAGCGGCTAATATTACCAATGCAATCCAGAGATTACAAGGAAGATATCAATAATAATTTATGTTTTATTACTCGACGCTAAAATTATGTGGCGGGACTCTCTAAACAAAATGTAATTCTAATTTAAAAGCCCAATCTGAACACTTAGCCCGACCCGGAAATACCTAGGACCTCATACAGAGCGGTCGTGTTTGCGACAAATCGACCAACAAGCACAATTTATTTGGCGTGAAAAATAGTGTTTTCTCTAGATCGCGACCGTTGTAATTATAAAGACATCAACGCACCGGCAGACGACAGTTACATCTTTGTACGATATATCCAGTTGGTTTTTATTAAGAAAAAACGTTATTTGAGATAAGGGTCTAATAACAGTAAAATATAAGGCAAAAATATGTCAGGTATAAAACACAATAGGTACATGACGTGTGTAACGTTCGTTGTACGGAAGATAGACACGTAGTACATTAAAAATAAAGTTTTTATTGCTTAGAAGGTACTGTATCTTCGTTTTATGACAAATAGGGGTCATGAAAAGAGTGAGAATCAATCAAAATGTATTTTATTTAACTCTTCTTTTTTGATCGAGTTTCCTTAGTTATCTGAGGGAACATGTGACACGTGCAAGCAATCAATTCGGCAATTGGACTAAACCAATTTTTAATCTAAATATAGAACAATATACGAATCAAAGCATTCACTCACAAATTGATGTCACCACGATTTATTTTTAGGTGCATAATTTAAGTGTCTTGTTTAGATAGAAGTTTCTGATAATGTGTTTTGTAAGCAGTCTTATTTCTTGACTGTTTTATTTATTTATTGGAAACTTTTAACATTTAGAAAAGAGGATCAATATTCGTATTAACAAAACAGAAAATTTGAAGCGAGGTTTTCGTATCTGCCCAGCCTTTTCCCAACTTTATTGCGGTCGGCTTCTATTCTTACCAGACCACTACAATCCTGTTAGTACTGGGTAATGCGGTAAGACTGGTTCTCAGACTTTCGGGCCAAAGACTACCTGTAACGACTGTCAAAGATCTACATATAATATGACAGCCAGAACCAACAGCTTAACGTGCTTTCCGAGGCACGGTGACAGTTCGGTACGTAATGAGTGGTCACCCATTCACGGACCAACCTAGGCAAGCGCCGCTTAACCTAAAGTACGATCCGAGCGGCTGTTATTATTAAGACACTAGCTCCTCTTTTGTAAAAAAAGGCTTTTCTAAACGATGACATTAATTAATATGGATTTGGGAAGCCTTTTAATTTTAATGGCTTTTCGTTTAGGCTGAGTCGATAGTGCTCAATACCTTTAAGATAAGAAGTGACATTCAAGATTTGTGTAGTACGAACACTAAACCGAGTATGAAAAGAACAAAATTCATCAGACACTCGATTCAAGGAAGCTTTTAAGTTTCAAATACACAGAGGAGATTCAAGTTACAATATAAAACGACGTAAAATGTTATCATTAGAAAGAAAAACATGGACATTTTTCTCCTTTCAGTACTTCAAGTATTGATGGCACCCCGTTGGGGCTGCGGGTTGGTCACAAAGATACCGCGGCCTCGACATAAAGGGCTAAGAAGGAACATGGGTGGCTTTTAGTCAGTAGAAGTCTGTCTGACACTCCCTATCGCTCTGCTCAAGAGCGGCAGGGATTATTTGATGATTTCCCACCCGCCAAAAAATAAATAAAAACTTTTTAACAAAAAATAAAACCGACTTAAAAAAAAAAACACAAAAAAGTGAAAAATAAACTTCTTGAAGTCGGTTTTATTTTTTGTTAAAAAGTTTTTATTTTTCACTTTTTAGTGGTTCACATGTTCATGTGGACAATGTAATTTATTTTTATGACTTTTGTTCAATTTTTAAAAACCGCTTATCCGATTTCGATAAAAAACCATTTGGGAAGAAAAACCCTTTCCTATATAAACATCCGAATTGAGAACCTCCTTCTTTTTTTAGAAGTCGGTTAAAAAAAGGTTGTTCAAGTATCGATGGCATAGTGTGATGGCATTCTATGAGTTTGTATCAAAAGAAAGTGCTCAAGGAAGAGTTGAGTAGAACGAAAGATAACACTTCTTTGTCAAGCTGCAAGTGTTTAATAAGCTTTTAACGGAAGCAGCTTCGAAGTGGAAAACTAAGATCCAGGATGGAAAATTAAATAGTTAGCTAATGGGTGGAGTACCTGATTGGAAAGGTTTTTAATGTTAAATTGTATAGTCATTTTGTTCTATTTAACGCAAAGGTCTGGGGTCTAAAACGGCCACTTTGGCAGATCATAATATGAATTACGTTAAAAAGCGTAAAATGGACCTTTCATTATAATAACTGCGTCTGTAACAATTTAGTAAAATACATCATAATAGGAAAATAATATGAATTGCGTTATCATTCGTAAAATAGTCACAGACGCAGTTTTTATTATGAAAGGTCCATTTTACGCTTTTAAACGCAATTCACATTATGATCTGCAAAAGTGGCCATTTTAGACCCCCTGGTAGAGAATGCCTTGTGATATTAAATCCGCCTACGTACCAATGTTGTTCCTACGTACATGAAGTTTAAATATATTAAAGTTATTATAGGTAATAGTTAAAGGTACAAAGATCGTTTTTTTTTTTAATATAGTTTTAGATTTAACATAGCAGCTACGATTATTTCCCAAAAAAAATGACAGGCATTAGGAATGTCTTGTGGTTTTCAGTCTTCCTTTTTTCCCAACATTTAACCAACGAGATAAAAAGTTCTCAATTCAACGCGTAGGTATATCTTTTTGTGTATCACCACGCGTATCTTTTTACAGAGGTCCCAATTAAATAAATACTTTAAGTAAACAAATAAGTAAGAAGTTTAATCAAAACAGTCACATTAACTAATTTTAAAGTCTCTATTGTATATTCAACCTAAAATGTTATCATTGCTGGGACAAACAGGCCTCTCTGTTAGAAAGAAGGGTCCATTTTTCACCATACGCGCTATTAATTACTATGATAAAACTCGAGTCGACACTTAAATAGAGATGCTGCAGTGACCATGATTGAATAAAAATAAAATTTAGTTTTAACCATTAAGCACAGGATATGAGGTCCATATTGGACCGGAAGTTACGTGAGGCGACGGATAAATTCAGTGAGAAACAGTCGTAAATATGGAATAATCTGCAGTAAACTGACCTGTTTATACCGTCGGAACAATAAGAAAATGCAGTTTATTGAAATACTTATGCAAAAGTGTATTTGTATTATATTTTAAAACACTTTAAAAGCTTTCAGAGAGCGATTAAAGTTTTTACGTAGTTACTTTTAAACTTTTTTAACACAGAGAAGTGTCTCTGTCTTTAAAAACTTTATTGTAGCAATAAGGTACAGACAGAGAATTAAGTTATTCTTGAAATGCGATATCAATAAATAAACATTAATATTTACGATCACTATGAAGTTTTTCAAATGGTTATAAGTAAAGTTAAAGTTCACTTCTAAAAAAAATATAGAGAAAAATCAATTTCCAATAAATAATTTAAAATAATATAAATTCGTACCAACCTGTGTTCGTGTTGTTGAGGAGAGGAGAGCTCGTGGTTGTCGCTGGTTGTGTTGCGTTGTGCCGCTGAAGGCTCGCCGGCGCCTTATATATCCGTTTCGTGAGCTAGGGCGGACCGGGATGGGCGGGCGGGCGGCACTGCCGCCTGCAATAACTGTCCATCTTTTTCCACAAACTACTCTCCGAATATGCATTTCAAAGTCACGCCTTTTAAGGCTAATCTTAGTTGTTGACAATTGATTGTTTTATGTGTGTTTGTTAAAAATGAAAACTTATACACGCCAATTTGATAGACTTTCATGTTTGTTTATTAAAATTGTTTGACTGGTGCATGTTTTACACTTGTTTTTAATTGGATATATGAAAAAAAAATTGTTTTGGACGAATACCAGTTTACAATTAGGTCATCATGTGCCATGCCTTTTCCCAACTATATTATGGTCGGCTATCGGACCTCAAAACTCAGTCTTTCTCCCAGTAAAAAGACCTGATCCTGTGGGATTTTTTATCAGTTACGACTGAACGAACCAAATATACAAAAACACATATATATGCCTTTTTTAAATAAATGCTTGAACCTTTCAGAACTTTTCAATTGGACGTTTAATTAGACTGACCGCTCATTTCTACAGACCTTTTAGTTTTTAATAAAAAAACCTTTCCATTAAAAAGTTTCAGGTAATCAGAATCACTTATGTGTGCTTGTTCTTCGAACAAATATTCCAAGGAATTCATGAAATCTTTTATTTTCTTGTTCGAGTGAAAAGTTCTATATTACGTAGTTTATTCTGATAACATTAAATGATAAATGATGTTTATTTTGGCTTTACGAACACTTTTACATGATTTTGTTTTAACTAGATAGTTCAGTGTTTCTTACTTGATTACTATGAGAAGAAACATCCGAAAAAAAAAATTAGGAGCGCCTTTAAGGTCCAGACATAATTTTGGTCTTGGAGAAAGAACCACACAGATTTGGTTGGACCTATGTACAGTGTACAGTCAGTGCAAGTATTTGTCAGTTATCTTTAACAACGTAGGGAGTTCAATGTCAAGACGAACATTGGTAAAGAAAGGACATTTGAGTAGGTCGATTATAGTACTCAAAAAGCCAGACAATCGTTTAAACCAAAATGGTAAAAAATTACCCATATTCAGGATAATCAAATAAAAAATAGTAAAATATTTAACAAAGTAAATATTCCTGTAAATATTCATTCTGAGGAATCCACCACTCTCGAGACTCGAAATGTTGTTTACATTACATATTCTGTAGAAACATGTAAAATGTAACATGGGATTATTTATTTATTCACCCTTGAATAATGATGTATAAGGAGGACTATTGCTGGCATACTTAGTCAATCAAACGCAATATCGGAAATCGAGAATCTAACAGGCTAATAAGCGATATACCCTTTTTTTTTTTTTTGGTGGGTGGAAAATCATCGAATGACCCCTCCCGCTCTTGGGCAGAGCGAAGGGGAGTGTCAGACTTCCACTGACTAAAAACCGAACCCATGTTCCTTCCCCGCCCTTGCGCCGAGACCACGTAATCTAGTATATACAAAAATCCGCGGCCCCGACGGGAAGCGATATACCCTTTTTTTTTTTGGTGGGTGGAATCGAATAACCCCCCCCGCTCTTGGGCAGAGCGAAGGGGAGTGTCAGACTTCTACTGACTAAAAACCAAACCCATGTTCCTTCTTCTTCGCCCTTGTGTTGGAGCCGCGGTAACCTTTCGATATCCACAGCCAAGCGATATACCCTGACTTCGATTACCGGCTAATCATAGAGTTATTAGTTGTATTGTGTGTATTATAATTTATATGCTAGAGCTTTTGTGTCTATGGTGTTACAGTCTTTTGTTTAGCGGGAAAATACCGACTATTATCCTTTTCATAATTGCTTAAACAGTTTTGTTTTTGTTGTTTAGAGTTTAGTGACTAACTGTGTAAGTTATGGTTTAGAATTATCTTGTTTTTATTAGAATAATTGTGTAACAAATATTAGTGTCATGCGTTACTCATTTCTGGGTAATTCCAATTTCCAGTTTTATAATTAATTGAGCATTTTCCGGATCTTTGCTTATTATATCCTTATTAATTTAGTTAATTGGAGTATTATGACATGTACCTAAAACATATGAGTGTAGACATGGATACGTGTTGGTTTCAGGTCCGGCTTTCAAAACATACTGTTTCGTAAAAAATATAATTAATTACTCTGGTGGTAAGTAATTTTTTATTTTAGTACCTAGTATATGAGTTATTCGGTAGCTTATGTCAGTCCTATACATTGTTGACATATATTTACTATCGTCTTCGTGTCGTTCTAAGCCCTCAGAAATACAGTCAGCAGCACAAATATGTACACAGCATAATAAAAGAAGCAATTTTCGTTTTCTGTATTGATTGTATTTTCATGAAACTTAACGAAACTAATGTTTTGGAACCTATATTATCCAGTAGGTATGTAGATATCTCAAAGATAAAATTGGCTCGTGACTGCAGTACCTACATAGATAAAAACCATTTTAATGGATACACTCCTAGTTTGATCCAAGAAACAATCCTTACAACTATTAGCCTGGCCCTGTATTGGTACTTACAGAATAACCTAGTGTTACTTTAGTGGTTGTAGTTACTTTATAGTTTCGGGTTTTATAGTTTATCTTTGCAGGAGGCAGGAAGCTCCTATATCAATAACTGAACTATTTCGTTCATACCGACGACGTAGATACGATAGTTACGTAGAGCATAAACTATTGATTATATTCATTTTAAACGTTTTATTGATCTATATAAATAAAAAGAGAAGTCCTGACTGACTGAATGACTGACTGACTCATCAACGCCCAGCCCAAACCCGTGGATCTAGAAAGCTGAAATTTTGCACAGATGTTCCTTTTATAATGTAGACAAGGAACAAGGAAGGATTTTTCGAAATTCAACCCCTAAGGGAGTTAAATAGGGGATGAAAGTTTGTATGGAAAATCGGCATTTTCACGCGGGCGAAGCCGCTTGGCAAAAGCTAGTTTTTAATATAATGGGTTTCATCTGCTCGCCTTCCCTAGTTCTGGCTAGTTGGATTAGTGGTCGCAAGCGCGACTGCTTTGCATGAGGTCGTGGGTTTGATTCCCAGATTGGGTAGTGTTATTGGGTTTTTCCATCAGGGATTTCTCAGTAGCAGCCACAGAGTATGGATTTGTGGTTAATGATAATAGACTAGCACCCTATTACATGTGACTTAAACATAACTGGCGGAATGTACTAATAAGTAGGTACACTTCTGCCTAACCCTTTGGGGATTACAAGCTTGATGTTATGTGATGTTTTTATGTTGGGTATCATCTATCATATCGTTTTGCTCCAGTGATCTTGAGGAAGTGTTTACTCGACCTTTTTTGTCGTTATCTCCCTGTCTGTCACTTCCCATTGCAAGGCAAGCGACTCACATCTTCCAGAAATTCTACTAATTTTTATTTATGTTACCTACTCATTTTGGCTCACCATTTCTTATTTATTGAGCTTGCTTCCTCGACAACACACAAATTGGTTGAGTTCCAAATGTTACGGTTTTCGGAACTGTGACTGCCCACACTTTAAAATTAATTTACGTATGGGAAATCCAGTGTAAACATGGCCATCGCTTGACAACCTTACATTACTTATTATCCATTATATCATCATCTTTGAATAAATCAATAGGACACAGCAAATGGCCTACATTTTGCCACTAAATTATAAATAAATTATAGTAGGTAAGCTACCAATCCATGAAAAACCATTTTGGGGACGAAATAAAGAAAACAAATGTCTTTTTATGACGATTTATCGCGTTCTAAACCGAAACAATTGGTTTAGATCATGTTTCTGTTCGAAAAGGGTAAGTATTCGGAGTAACTTTTCCATATGGGTAGGTACACATTAGGCAGGCAGGTAACGCGACTGAAGTTAAAGTTCAAAGGGAATTCAATTTGGATAAGTTTACGAGACTATTGGTAACAGTTTTACGCAGTTATATCTACTTGATACTTTATCTAGTTTTTTTACCAGAAAACCACCACCGCTGGTGTAACTATTAAAATAAAATAAATATTATAGCTGAAGGTAGAATTACCTAAATACGTTCCATAAGTTGTTCAAAGGTGACTTATAAGGATAGAGGCATCTCCCCTTCAAAGGGTAAGTTAACAAAGGTAATAAAAAGAAAATAAAGAAGGCTCATGTTAGAGAACTACTTATCGTCACAGCGATGTAAAAAATTACGATGGCATCATGGCATATTTTCAGTGTAATGATATTATTGTTTTAAGTATTTAGAGTGTATAGTAAGTACCATAACATATCGCTGTGCCTGTAATCCCCGAAGGGGTAGACTAACGTGTCCTGTAACCTATGTGTGTAACGTTTTAATACACACATATTTCGCCAGCTAAGTTTAAGTCCAAAAATCAGAGCAAAAATCCAGATGCCCGTCGCGTGATACTGAGAAATTCCTGAAGGAAAATCCCAGTAACACTTTGCTCGACATGGGTATTGGAACCAGGACCTCGTGTACAGCAGTGGCGCTAGTGACCACTAGACCAATGAGCAACGAGGCATTTAGGTGAGGTACCTAAATCATGTACAAACTTTGAGAAGTGTTTCCATAGTGCTCGCTTTGGAGTTAATTAACCGTGAGTTTGTGTAACCTGTAAACAGTGTTTAAATGTAGTTACTAAACCTATATTGTATGTGAGAATATAAGGTCCACTTGCAATACAAATCACTCCATATATTATGTGTTAAACATGATATATTTAAAACATTATTCTAACAAAAATCTAGCAAAATCTCTTTTTATTTCAAACGTAAAATTGTTCAAAACTAGACTTATTTTTTTAATTAAGGAACTCTGCTTGATTCGATACCAGTACGTAGGAATGACTTTCACTTTTAAAAATCAAATTAACTTAGTTATTCAGAAGTTCTAATGATTTTTATTTGTGAGGAGCTCAGAGTATACGATTCGATCCGAAAGTTTGGAAAAAACGAATTGTTTTTGGGATGTCTCACGAACGTAATTTCACGCTGACAAATGAATAGGATTGTGTTTTAGAGTTCTATGATATTTATTTTATGTCTGATGGGAACGAGAAGGTCATTGTAGGTACTGCTAAATCAAAAGTAAATAACAATGAAAGCAGCGTATTAGTAGTACTATATACACTTAGCTACAAAGTTGGTATAGTACAGTTCATTCGCTCCAATACTGACCGAGCATACGCTGTGCAGGAATTTAAATGGATTTCCATCCATTTACTAAATCTTTCAGTTTAATGCACCGATCTATGCGATGACTATATCTCTTGCGGGTGTACTTCATGCATATTGCAGGCGTGGGGAGAACACGTACTACCTCTTGATAGATTCTAACCAATACTTAGGAAAACTGTCGGTTTCTCGGCTCACCTTGTGCAAAGCAATGGCTAAATAGATCTCAGTGTCAAACTCAGACCAAGAAAAAAAGAAAGACGGCGCGCCGCGAACACCAACAGTGAAGCCACAAAACCACACGCCTATAGCAAGTAAACATACAAGCTCACGCACACACCTACACTAAAACCACACGCATTTCTCCTAGAACGTCACGACTTCACGAGACATTGTCTACACACATAGATAAAAAGTTGGCTTCACTTTTGATGTTCGTGGCGCGTCGTCTTCCTTTTTTTGTTGGTCTGAGGTGTCAAACACAAAATTAACACATAATGGGTAAAATGACGACAGTTCACGGGGATAATCTATGACTCCCGCATTCCCCTTAAACTTAAGGTTGATGTTCCAGGGTAGCCCGCGAAATTCAAATTTTCTTACGTTTTTAGCGATTTGCAGGCCAGTGCTAGGTTGTATGTTAGTTAAAATATGATTTGCGGCTGTAAGACGTATGCAGTTACAGAATTGTAATCATAAAAATCATCATTACAACTCCCCAAGTTCATGTAACTCTCGAAAATGAGTATTTCATAATAAGGCTTGGGCTACCCTGGAACATCCACCATAAGGGGAAGGTTTTTAAAACAATTGCTAGACCTGCTGTCATGTATACATCAGAATGTTGTTGTTGTTCAAAAAGTGACGAAAAGAGATATGTATAAGAAATGAGTGCATAAGAAGAAGTATGAAAGAGACGACGTGACTGAAAAGTGTTGTGGTAATCGGTCGTCGTGGTATGGACATGTGATGCGGAGAAATGAGGAAAATGTCGTCAGAAAAGTTTTGAGATGAATATGTATGGGTATAAGAGTAGAGGAAGATACAAAGGAAACATGGATGGACTGTGTAAACGTTATATGGCAAGAATATATAGGTGTCTGATAAGATGATATACTTATCATCTCATCCATACACCAGGCACACTGCACCGACTTCAAATGAATTGGGATAAGGGCAATAGAATGATAATGTTTTTGGAACACTGTCGATCAAAAGGTGAAGGTTAACAAAATTATAATTCATCTATTACGATTGTCCGGTTTTATAAAATCCATAAAATTACTTAATATCTGCTTGATGGTAATTTTGGTTTTCAAATTCAAACTAACGACTAACAAGAAATTGTAATGAATATTAAGTTAGCTTAGTGGTATTACATAGATTGGTTTTCTTTCGACTGATCATCGAGAATGTTTTAGTGACAAATTACTATAATTCTCTGCCACGTCGTCGTCACGTAAATATTCGGAATATAATAAAAGAGTATAATACCCGGGATGCATTATATGTTAAGTAATAGCCGTAAAGTTTTATTAATATGAGCACCGTTAAATGTCGTCAACCAACAATGTCTTAAGCATTAGGTACTTACTACATGGACTTTCAAAATTTTGCATAGTCTTTGGTGTCTCAGGAAAAATGAAAGCATAACCAGCATGTAATGATTCTACTGTTGGGCCAGTCCTTCTCTCAGTAACGAGAAGTCCCATCACCACATTTCATGGGACTCAAAAATAAGTGGCGACATGTGGCTGCATTATTAGGTGTCTGTGATTGTGTCTGTAGTAAATCTTAAATGTAACTGACACCTTGCTTTGTATCGAGTCTGGTTCTTCTGACCAACCTAACAGACAGATGTGTGCTGGGGAGTTTGTTCCGCCACTTCATCTTTCCAGCTAAACACTAGGAAGTGTCGATGGGTATGGGCGTTTTGGGGGACTGTCTTATAAAAATGTAAATACAGTGAAACCTGGTTAAATGTGTCTCAGATATCCAAATCTGTCTCATGGGACCCCAGTATGAGTTCCAGTTATAGAGGTTTCTCACTTATCCAAGTCCCAGTTAACCAAGTTTCACTGTAGTAAAGTAAATTTTGACCTTCGAAAAGTGCTGATTATCAGCCTAGTTTGAATAAATGAATTTTGATTTGATTTTGATTTTGAGGTACACCTTTACCTAACCCTTACCGCCTTATTACAAAAAGTAGATAAACCTGGTTTAACTTAGACTTGGTTTATCTCGCATGACGTCTCACTTCAATAATATGGTATTACAGGCGTGTTGTTATGTAACCTACTAGAAACGGTTACCCATCCCACTATGATCGGACAAACAGCGTCCATTTCCTTGTGCTAGTCATATTAAAATCCTGCAAACACTTTGAATACTGACATTACGCACGTTTCAGTCATTTGTTAATGTCCTCTAGAAACTTGATGCTCTAAAGGGCCTTGTCCAAGATACTCGTAGAGCAATGCTTTGAGATGAACTTAGCAAGATTAATAAATTTATGCAAAGACTAGCTGATGCCCGCGACTTCGTTCACGTGGAAATTTTGATGAGTGACTGTCTCGTTGATTGAGTGACAGTGAAATTAGTGATAGCTTTGATTTCCACAGCAGCTGTTCCAGATCTTCAAATATATGACAACAGAGAGTGCTTATCAGGCTGAACAACTCTTGCTAAGACGTCATTCCTATATATGTTATAGTGTAGTCTTGGACTTCCACATCAGGTGTTCCAGATCTTCAAATTTATTCTCTGAGCAGAAAATGCTCATCACGTAGAACAATTTTTGCTATGGTACCACTTTTGTATCTCTTATAGTTAAGCTGGTCTGTTGCAGTTCTGCATCAGGTGTTCAAGTTTCCAAGATAAATTATAGCCTATATGTTGCCCAGACTTAATAACTATACAACAAAAAAAAACATTCAAATCCGTCGAGTAGTTCCGAAGATTAGCGTGTACAAACAAACAGACAAACAGACATACAGACATACAGACAAACAGACACACAGACAAACAGACCGATTTTTTTTTTGGATTCGTGCTCTATTACTGTTTCTAAACCCTCCTCAATTATTATTTTTTTAATATATTCAATGTACAGACACAGTTTTTTTACTGTTTTATTATATGTATATAGATATAGAATATAGATATAGATTATCACGAGATGCCATAGACTTTGATCTTGTTTTAAGGAAAACTGCGTCTTGGAACCTAAAAGGTTTACACATAATAGACTAGGTTACCTTTTACCCGACTACGACAAAGCCAAAAGGAAGGGTAAGTTCCACCGTAGCGCCTAAACTTTTATGCATCAATTTTAAATAACTTTGATTTAAATGTTAATCGAAACAGAGGAGGTAGTTGTAAAATAGACAGTTTTTGTCTCGACAGCGGACCGGTTGGCCTACCCCACATTGTAGGAAAATCGAACACACAAGATAACGGCAATGCGTCAGCTGTTGCGTGTGAGTCATTTGAACAAGATTTGTCCATGTCACACCAATCAGCCAATCACCAATCAGTCGATGTTTCTTTCGCACCTACCTCGGAACTACCGCGTCTCAACGAAAGTGAGATTGCACTACAATTGGGCAAAAATATGGAGCAAAATAAACCATTGGTCTCAAGTGCTTCTCCCATGATGAAAACGTATGCGGGTACCTTAAGTGGCAGTGGTGAATGGAAACAAGAAAAACCCAATGAAGAATGGATACAAGTACAAAGAAAAAAACTGGGCCAACGGTTCGTTGGGGCTAAAGGAAAAGCTGAGCCAAATACAAAATTTAGGGCCGCTGACAATCGTATTCCTCTCTTTATTAATTATGTGGACACGGGGACGAGTGAGAGCGATATTATTGAATATATCGTACAGAAGACTAGCATAGCTGTTACTATGAAAAAAATTAAAATGAAGACACAGAAATCATATGATGCGTATAAGATCTTTGTACCGCAATCAAAGTTATCACTGTTTCTTGATGACGAACTTTGGCCGGAAGGAATACAGTTCCGGCGGTTTGTTTATTTAAACAGAAACAAGTTTGAGAACACGGCGGAAAATCAAGATAATAATGAACGGAATGTACCAATCAAACCATCTAATAATGTATAGCTGTGTAAACAATGACAACGTTCCTGAGATGTGTGCAGTAAACTTAATTAGTTTTAACTGTAAAAATGTTGTGAGATCGGTGGACTGCGTAAGAAGGCTATGTGGTACTGCCGACATCATAGCGCTGCAGGAAACATGGTTGTTACCGCATGACCTCACGTACCTCAGCAGTATTGACGACGGTTTTGGATGTACGGGAACGTCTGCGGTCGACACCTCTGCGGGTATACTTCGAGGCAGACCGCACGGTGGCGTCGCCTTGTTGTGGAGGAAGTCTGTGTTCCCAGTGGTTACCGTTGTGAAGTGTGACAGTGTGCGTTTAGCCGCGATAAAACTCGAATTATGTAATAATTGCTCTGTAATCGTATTTTCTGTTTATATGCCTACCGACTCAAGAGATAATTTGATTGAGTTTACACAATGTCTAGGTGAAATTAATGCCATAATTGAAAGTCAAAATGTCGAATCAGTGTATTTACTAGGTGATTTCAACGCCCATCCCGGTGAGTTGTTTGCATCAGAATTATTAAGTTTTTGTGCCGATCAGTCTTGGTCGTGTATTGATATGCAGTTGCTACCTATAGAAACGTTTACTTTTGTAAGTGATGCGCACGGTAGCCAGCGATGGTTGGATCACTGTGTGGTCACTGAAGCTGCGGGTCACTCAGTACTAAGTAGCTCAGTTTTGTATGATACATATTGGTCTGATCATTTACCCATTCTATTAAAATGTAATTTTAATCTCTTGAAATCGAAGATCAGTGCGTCCAGTACTTTGTTTGAAAATAAAATAAAATGGGGTGAGCGTGATAGGGAACAGATTAGTATGTATCATGATAGCTGTAATTCTAGGTTAAAGGACATAGACTTTCATAGTGATTTTACCTACTGTGCCGATCAAATGTGTAGTGATCCTACACATAGATTATTATTGAATAAAATGTATGACAGTATTGTGTTGGTGCTGTCTGAGGCCGCAGAATGTAGCTATAATGTCAGAGTGAAACGGCGATGTAAATATATTACGGGCTGGAACAGATACGTGCGCGGCGCTCATGAGAAGGCGCGGCTATGTTACCTCACCTGGTTATATAATAATAAACCAATCTCTGGTGGTACCTACAAGGACATGTGTAATTCTAGACGATCTTTTAAATGTAAGTTGAAATGGTGCCAAAACAATCAACAACAAATAAAAATGAATATTATTGCTGAACACCATGCAAATAATGATTTTAGTAAGTTTTGGAAGTCAACTAATCAGACGAATCATAGACCGAGTCTTCCCATGAGCGTGGCGGGGGTTCATGATTCTGGTAATATAGCTAATGTGTTTCGTCGATATTTTAATGTAAAATCTCCGCTGGGGCCGGCGTCGCCAACGATGCCTGATGCTGGGGCCCATGACTTGGGGGTTAGCGTAAGATTTACTGCAGCAGAAGTAGCCGCTGTAATAAGGAAAATGGTGAGTGGAAAGTCTCCAGGGCATGATAGTCTCAGCATCGAGCATCTGCGGTATGCTGGATTCCACCTTCCAAGAGTGTTATCTTTGTTTTATAATTTATGTTTAACTCATTCATATTTACCTGATAAATTGATGCAAACTATAGTAGTTCCTGTTATTAAAAATAAAACTGGCGATCCTTCGGAAGTGTCTAACTATAGGCCGATTTCGTTGGCAACCATTATAGCGAAGGTACTGGACACTCTTATTGATCGGCATTTAGGTGCACACTTGAAACTGGACGATTCACAGTTTGGATTTAGACCTGGCCTCTCAACAGAAAGTGCTATTCTGTCGCTTAAACAGACGGTCCAGTACTACACAGCAAGGAAAACTCCAGTCTATGCCTGTTTTTTAGACTTATCCAAAGCTTTTGACCTAGTGTCCTATAATAAGCTATGGGTAAAGCTTCAGAATACCAGTGTACCCAGGGAAATAGTGTCTGTACTGATGCATTGGTATGCTAAGCAAATTAATCAAGTAAGATGGGCAGGCACACTCTCGGATGAGTACAAGCTGGATTGCGGGGTGAGGCAGGGGGGGCTTTCCTCACCTTGTCTTTTTAACTTCTATATCAATGAGCTGATCGAGGAGCTCCGTAGCACTAGGATCGGCTGTCACATAGATGGTATTTGTATTAATAATATAAGCTATGCTGATGATATGGTGCTGCTGAGCCCCTCGATCTGTGCTTTGAGAAAGCTTTTGTATAAGTGTGAAACTTATGCAGAGGCACATGGTCTTCAGTACAACCCAGTGAAATCGGAATTAATGGTATTTAAGTCAGGGGCTAAATGTTATGATAATGTACCTGAAGTTTTCCTGGGAGGTAACGCGATAAAGAGAGTTATTAAATTTAAGTATTTAGGACACTGGATCACTGATGACTTGAAGGATAGTACTGACATTGAGAGAGAGCGCAGGTCATTGTCTGTTCGATGTAATATGTTAGCTCGCAGGTTTGCACGGTGTACAAAAAAAGTGAAAGTGACGTTGTTTAAAGCGTACTGTCAGTCCTTTTACACGTGCAGCCTGTGGGTTGACTATTTGCAGAGGGCATACAGTGACCTGAGAGTGCAGTACAACAATGCATTCAGGATGCTGATGGGTCTGCCGCGGTATTGCAGTGCCTCCGGCATGTTTGCTGAGGCCCGCGTAGATAGCTTCGCTGCAGTCATGCGTAAGCGTTGCACGTCGGTCCTAACACGCATGCGTGCTAGTTCCAACGGCATCCTGTGCGTATTGTCGGACCGATGGGATTCGCCAATGCTCGAACGCTGGATACGACTACACGCAGTCAAATAAACACGCGCGCGAGTATTGGGGTATCCAGTAGGTCATGTTTCTATGTTTGTGTTTTTTAGTTCTTAATGTGTCATGTCTTGTCATTACTAACATTAGCTATAAGCATTCCTGTGTTACTAACAATTTCTATGGATGTAATATCTGAAAATAAATGAATAATAATAATAAACTACTGAACGGATTTTAATAAATGAGGTGTGAATAGATTCGTAAAAATAGCCCGGGTAACATAGGCTATATAAATTTTATAAAAAATAATTATGACGGAATTTAAATGTCAGAATTTAACTTCGAAAAAAATATAATTGAGATAAACATAACATGTTTTGTATCAAATGAAAGGTCTTGGCGAGCACATTACAAATATGTAAGTATATTATATTATAGTTTTAGTCAACATATACGTCTAGAATGCGGTTAAACAGTTCTCGTGGTCTAGTCTGTGTTATTTACTCGTAATAAGTAAATAAAAAACCAACATTAAGTGGAATATTACATTAATAATTAATAATTTAATATCTAACACACAAAAGTAAAATTCAATACAGATTTTTAAGTTAAAAAATCTAAAACCCGACTACGAATAAAATGGCCTATTAGTCTGCCATTTTATTCGTAGTCAGGTTTTAGATTTTTAAACTTAAATTTTTTATTAATGCAGAATTTTACTTCTGTGAATAGAATATTTTCTTTTTAATTTCATTTAGTTGAGATTAACTTTATATAGCGACATCAAAGGATAGCCACTACGTACGTAGGTATTGTTTAGAAAGTAGTGACAGGAAATGGTGTCCTAGAAGCTCTCATAGTGGTCGGGCATCCATTTCCTTTCCGAGGTTTTGTTTTGTATGTTTCAAGGAAACAATCGTACCTACATTGTTTTCAAATAAACGGACTTAGATGAGTTTTCTACTAAACAGCAATATAAGTTTTTAAATTGACATGGTCACTATTATAACCATTGAAATAGAATATTTACCATGTTTACTGTTTGTTGATATTTTAAGCCTACTTACTTTACTTTATACAGTTTATACCTACTTATTTTAAACTTTTTTTGTTATACTTATGAAACATACATATATATAAATTCACACCCTTTTCCCTGCGACGATGCTTACATGACTCCTATAGCCTTTTCCACAGTCACACATCTGGTCATACACGCACGCCGGTTGCGAGTACTACGCACCTGTCCTTTCTGAAGAACCTCACAAATAAGGTCAGTGTATCTTTCTAGGGCGTCCCCTCCCGTTATACTTACGATGTTATTCACAATTGATGTTTATTCGCCTCAAGGATCACAACGCCTATGTTTATCATTTCCGCGGGTTTCCTAATCTGTCACGTATAAAATTAAGCGGCACTTCGTGTAAAGAAATTCATATTTCACGCCGACGACGGTCACTTGCGGTTATTTTGTCAACATTTGCAAGTCTTTGAGTGTCCGAATATATGCGAGTCACGGACGCCTCATCTTTATTAACAGAAGTGGGTGTATTTTTTTTTAATATTTACATCACGGTGTGTTCGGCCTCTTAATTGACGGTTGGCGCCTGATGAAAGCTGTCTCTAATGATTCTGGAGCCCACGGCCGAGGGACATACCTAACGCGTTTGTGAGGACTTCACGTTTTGCGAACCATTCTGATAGGGCATTATCCGTATGTTTTGTTTACTATTTTAGGCTGAGCCGCTGAAGAAATTTGATTGCGTTTGATGTTACTTTTAGAATTTTTATACTTAGTACTCTTTAATTTAAAGTAGGTACCCATTCATGAAAATCGGTGGATGAATGGTTTTCAGTTCTTATTAATTAAATATTTCTGCGATGTAGATCGGCGCTGATGCCTGGAGGTTAAAAATATACTTTTTTATCGTCATGTACAAACAAAGAAAACAACAGAAAGAAAATAATGTTTCATCATTAAAAGTCCTCATTTTATAACAACAGGATCTGATTACAATATAAAACATCAATTCAGATCATTTTGCTGGATAAAATATGGCACGTTGTTATTAGAGCGTATACGTCTGAACAATATATCAATCGTTTTTTTCTGAAACCAATTATTATATGGCGCCAGCATCTGGTAAGAGCCTTTTTCATATATTAATGTAATTTTCAGGGATATCAATATCACGTAGGTTTAGTACGCGAACACTGCATAATTTGGTTAGGTACATAAATGTTCGGTATGTTTAGGTAATAGTTACGAAATAAAGTTAAGTACATGACAACATCACGTCTTTAATTCCCGAAATGCATTAAAGCAGCGGTGGCCCTAACTAATAGTACACCAACCTTTTCGCCAGCTGTTTAAGTTTCATGATATAAGTAGGGGGAGAGCCTAATGGGGTTAAAATGTTAAATGCATATCGGCCTATTGTATTGTTCCCATAGTTGATACTGACGCCTATATGAGCACTGAGCACTAATCTATCATGAGAGTCCAATCCAGTAACATTGATAAAAATCAAGCATGTCTTCGAAATTTGAAAACTGTGTACATACTTAATGTAGTTTTCCATGCATGCAGTATCAGCACATTTCTGATTTGTGTACTCGTCGATGGATTATGTTTTAGCACTCTTTAATACAAAGGTTAGGCTCTAAAAGGTTTCACTTAAACGTGTAGGAGTAACATTCGAGTGAGTCCGTAGGTGTATCAATAGTTTCGATAAAGTGCCCCGGATACCTGTAGCCGGTAGCGGCACAATCAATAAAATTAAGAAGGTCAGATAACATTTAATTTCCACTGACGAATGTATGCGTTTTGTGGCAATTCTATTATCTAGAGTGCTCTCGACAGTTAATAAGCGCACTTGACGCAATGAAGTGCGGTACTCGGGGAGTCGTGATACAAAACTCCCCGAGATATGCTACCGAGTGATGTCACTATATTGCGTCAATAAGTACTAAGTTACTCAACTTACCAAGTTGAGCAGTGTCGAGCTGGACAGTGGACACAGCTGACCAACTGTTTCTTCTTTTTGTTGTTCAAGGATTATTTTACTTTTTTGTTTGCTACATTTATAAGTTCGTTAATAGATACAAACTCCGGGTGCTGAAGTTCAAAAGATGTCACATAAATACTTACACAAATTCTCGTTTTTCCACATTGGTTTGGACAGAACGTCATCTGCTACGATCATTATATACCTAAATATATAAATACAGCATACATAACATACGTAACATAGCATCACGCCTATAATCTCCGAAGGGTTAGGCAGAGGTGTACCTAATGGTACACCCACATTTAAACAGTTATGTTTAAGTCCCATGTCAGGGGGTGAGTTTATCGCCATCAGCCGGGCACAAATGTAAACTCCGTGGCTGCTATTGAGACATTCCTGATAGAAAAAATATAACACTCAAATATATAACATCGAAACAGAGTCTCAATTTTAAAAATACATGTAAAAATAAATAAATATAAACCACATTCACACATTTTCAATTGAATGTAACAATCGGTTATATCAAAATAAACATTTTCGTTTGTTTAATTTAGACCACCTTTGTATGTTGTAACCAGTAAACATCGATAGGCAAATGCCACGGGCCATTTCAATAAAACTCTCCATTCAATTATACCAATCCAATATATTCAATCAAACACACACTCAATGGCTACTCTGGAACAATGAATCTATACCCGTTACTGTTGGTTTTTCATTTTTTACAGTGTGCCTACAAACTTTCTTTTTTTGGCGGGTTGGAAATCATCAAATGACTCCTCCCGCTCTGGACAGAGTGGTAGCGAGCGTCAGACTTCTACTGATTAAAAACCACCAATGTTCCTTCTTAGCCCTTTGTGCTGAGGCCGCGGTATCTCTTTCGTACAACTCGCAGCCCCGACGGGGTGCCTACAAACTTCATACTCAATTGGTTTTGATTTTTATTTCATGACCAGAGAATTCTTAACTAACCTAGAGACGATATGGACCACGACCCGCAAGGAACCTAGCTACCTCTCTGGTTTGATATACTTCAGCTTAATCGGCTTAAAGAATAGTACAGGTGTTAAACAGCTGGACAAATTAAGGTACTTATCTGTAATCTACTTACTACTACTTTTAAACCAACGAAAAAAAGGAGGATGTTCTCAATTCGACACTAAGTTTTTTTTTTGGTAGTTTAATGCAATACTGCAAATGGTATATTTCGGCGCGTGATCGCCGTCGTCGTCAGAGTCTCACAATATATTGGCATACACCAATATATTACACACACAATTACACAGTAAATAGGTAACAGCAGGAAGTATCAGCACAAGTTTAAAGAAAATAACTTACTCCAGATTAGGGTGTTTATTTCACGATCGGTGAATCAAGAATTACCTTTCTTTCGAAATACAATGTCTTTTATACACAGAAATGGCGGGCTTCATATCACAATATTTCGCTTTACAAGGCGGGAAAGATCAAAACAAATACTTAATAATCATTATTCTAGCAGTTATATTAAACTAATTTCTACTATTCAAATAAACAGATTTAACAATATTTTACAAATATCAAACAGGTGTGACAACATAAATCTTTATTATTGAAGCAAACGGAAATTACAATTACTTTTAAAATAGACGGAAATACGAACTTTAGTTCAGTAAATCTAAACATGTCAAATACAAGAACTGACTACCTTCATCAATGAATCTACGTGAGTCAAAATAAAATCATAACTACCCGTAAATTATAAACTAATTTAAAATCAACATTATGGTTTAGCGCCCATATAATTATACATTCAACAACAACAATCTTACAATGTATTCAGAAAAAGTATACCTACTTATTGATAAAATGAAATGCTGAACGGAAAAATGTTCGTAAGTTGACACTCATGAGAAATTCGCGTCGGTAGGTTGGTTTACCTACCTTTTCCGCACCGCGTGTCCCACGTAAACGTTCAATTTTCAGCTATGGTAAAATACCGCAGTATTGTATCGCTTATATATTATACTTAGTTGCTTCTTTACACGTGTCTAAAACATGACTTCTATAAGAAAAGGAACCGTTACGTTTACTGATGAAATAATACGCAGCAGTGTATAGTTTATTCAATAAATACTTTTTTTTGTTAGTTTGCACTGTCGCACTGCTGGACAGCTAGAAACTCAGGCTTGGCAGTCTCGATTGCGACCACTACACCAACGAGGCAGTACTTCATTTTTCAAACAATATTTCCTACTCGTAGGAAAGAAGTCCGAAACCTCAGACACTCGACATCAGAATTCGCTTGAGGAGGGTTTTCCCTAAACTTATTGATAACAGATAGTATAGATTCGTTGGAAATTGGAAAAGTTGATTAATGAATCCCCATTGTGGCTGTCACAACATCTCCGAGCAGATTGTGGGCGACAGCCGGGCTCGCCATCCGCCCCGCGCGGCGGCCCATCCGCCCGCGAACATCACCCGCTAATAATACAACTGAGAACTGCTACCAGTGAGATATCTCCGAAGTAATACTTGATTAATAATGTCATCTCATTACTAGAATTTATTACTTAGGCATCGAAAATTACTCGTACCTATGTTGACCATAGATTTGCTTTATCATTTTGGATTATTAGGGTGAATTCAACAAGGTAAATATGTAGCCTGCGAAAAATCTTCCTCAATACCTAGTCATCAAATAGTCACTCAAGAAAGTATTAATATGAACTGAAGGGTTTTATTGGTGATTTTAATCATTATTACTCTGTAAAGTCACTTTTGTTATGGTCGCAAATCCTATTTTATTTAACATACAACCCGGCAAATTACAAAAAACGTAAGAAAATTCGAATTTCGTGGGCTACCTTGTCGGATTCGCCCTAGTTTAGTTTAGTTTAACGGGGCTTTTATCCGCACTTAGTCTCTTGATTGGGCCATTGTGCGTGATGTTTTCAGAATAATAATAATAATAATAATAATTGCAGCAGCCTTCCCAGACTGCTACACTAGGCTTCAGTTGATGGGGATCGTAGAGTTTGTGCCCGGTGATCTGCCACGCTCCTGCACTCTAGGAGTACCTACGTGCCGTGGTGGATTCACCCTAAGTGAGCATGTTTTCTGTTTCATTTATCGTTACCATTAGACTAACAAGCCTCCTGTCAGGAAATGTATAAAAACAAACAACGAGGTTGTAGTATGCCTGAAGCAGGGATTCACCACAATTTTGTATTTTTTCTACCCGGTCCATTGATCGACATGAGTAAACGTTGTTGATCAATCATAAATTAATGAATAGAATATTCCACAATTTATTAAGGAAAAGATTTATTTTTCAAAAACAGGTATTTTATTAAGCACGAACATATGCATAAAAATAAGTCTGTGAAAGAAACTGAAAAAACATACTTAAAATAAAATAAAAAACATAAACTTCAAAGTCAAATAAATTTCTCTTTTTCTACTCATTCTGCTTTATTTCTTTGTTCTAGTTTTTTCGAGCTAAATTGCGCCTGCAATTAAGTAGCTTGATTGCTAATCTTGCTATCTTGAAATGCTAAAATTCCTCTATAAATATGATATAGGTAGAAACTGTCTAGAACTTTATCATCTTCCTTGATGATAATGTAAGGGCACTTAGTGCCCTTGTCTCAGTTAAAGCCGCGCTTGCCTAGGTTGATCTGCGGATGGATAACCATCCATTACATACCGAGTTTCCTCCGTGCCTCGGAAAGCACGTTAAACTGTTGGTCCCGGCTGCCATTTATAGATCTTTGGCACTCGTTACCGGTAGCCAGTGACCTGAAAGTCAGACAACCCAGTACCTATTACCCAAGATTAACCAGTATTATCTGGATTGTGGAGGTGAGATAGGCAGTAGCACAATGCAAAATACTGGTATTCAGTTGCATCCGGTTAGACTGGAAACCGACCTAAACATAGTCGGGAAAAGGCTAGGCAGATGAATGCTGAAATCATTAGGTATGATATATTTGAATATTATTTTTTTTATCATTGATCCTCTCAATAAGAGCACCTGCCATCTAATCTCTACACCACCCTTGGTTGACTGGTAGAGAATGCCTAAGGCATTAAGTCCGCCTTTGTACCTTTTTTTGTGTGCGAGAAGTTTAAATAAATAAATAAATGCTTACAGTAAACTGGTATCTTCAAGTAGGTATTGATGACTAAGTGATGATGTTCTAGGTATCTTTTGTGTCATTATTATTAGGTTGAAAAAAGGCACATTATTAAATATACCGCATAAAAACGACGACGACGACTATAAAATATTAATAGTAATCCTTCAGATAAATTGATAATCCTTCCTCCCAGAATCCCCTAAGATAAATCCACTTAATCGGCAAATGCCTCCTTTAAATGTATATTTGTACGCCAAATGGTAAAACATTGAGAAACTATATAAAAATATTGTAACATCCTGCACATTGCTGTTTAACTATGTTTACAAATAAAGAATATTGATTGATTGATTGAACCTTCATCAGCCCATCTTCTGCAACTCTGCTTGCGATCTCGCATGATGCAGTAGATGCCACGTTAACGGTATATTGCGTATGAGGAAATAAATAAAATGTTTTTGGAATTAATTTTATGAATTTTCATAACGTTCCTGAAATAATTTCTTGTAGGTACCGGTCATCTTAGTATGATATGCTGAATCATCCATCAGTTTACGGTGGGTTATCCCTTGCACCCTATGTAACGTGGAAATACAAATCGTGCTTCTAACTGAATCTTCATTTCATCCTTCAAAAAACGCCAAGCATAGTTCGATTCTTTGTGTGCTGAACTGCCGAGCGACCTTGAATATAGAATTCGACCCGACTGACATTTGTGATTTTAATAATAACTAAGTAGGTATTACATTGTATATTCTAAGAATATTTTCTTAGAAAACATATCAGTTCGACGCATATGTAGATAGTTATAATAAATATATTCAATGCGAGCTGTATTAAGTTTTCCTCCGTTGCGGTGGATTATTTCAAGGTACAACAATGAAAAATCAGGAGTTGATATTATATAAAGCGGAAAAGGCTAAATAAAAGGCTGGATTGTGCCCATTATTTTCCAGTCAGTTAATGTAGCTACATAATTTAAGCATTATTTCAAAAAATCTTTATAGTTTATCCAATAACGTGTTACTTCCACATCAGATATCTAAGAAGATAATAAATAAATAAGATAGTATACATCGGAAACGTAGCTACATATTCATTGATATTCTGTCAGTTGGTCGGCCCCGCAACCGCGCGGTATGACACTAAGTGCTTGGCCAGACTGCAAACGCGGGCGCGGGGCGGGCGCGGCGCGACAAACTTAAACGTATGGAGCTTCATTTGAGTGTCCGTAGTGGGCACGCGGGCGCGGGAAGCGGCGCGGGTTACTTTCCGCGGGGCGCGCGCGGGCAACTCGTGCCATAGCTCGTTCATACAAGTGGCCGCAGTGAGTGCGCGGGGCGGCAAGCGATAAACCGCGCGGGAGCGGCGTATCTCAAACTTTAGTCTGCGCCAGATAACCAGATAAATTGGATTTATTTATTTAACTTTTATAAGTTAAAGCTTAAGAAATTAATCCAATTATTTATAATTATTTATAGAAGTATCCAATTAATTAAAATAACCGAATTTTAAAATTCTTACCAAATAATTTTTTGCTTTTTTTTAGCATCGGCGAAAGTTGTTATTTTTTTTTAAATATAATTTTCTATATTTTGTAATATGTAGTCAAACGTATCCATTGACATTCTTGTATAATTCAAAAAACTTTCGAGGTAGTTCTCGCAATCTTTCATACAGTGTGTAAAATTCTCCTTCATTTTCTCTGGTTAAATTAATTTTATTAACTCCATTTTTCACTTTTAGCATTTGCCATTTAAAGTAAGAATTTTCCAATAAAAACAAGTCTTCGTCATCGATATTATATTTTGACAAACACTGGACGAACAGTTGAACGCGATAACGCTCGGAACGAAATCGCGGTCCAGTGCGGACAGGCAAATCGCGCGCGTTCCCGCACCCGCGCCGCTCCCCGCACCGCGCTGCCAGTCTGGCCAAGCACTAATAGGATGGCTGAATGCTCCACAACTTTACAAGTTACCTGAGCTTTCAATTTCTTGCCAAAAATTCCTTGTAATACGATATTAGTCGAACCCAATCGGTTTTGAATAGCAGGATATTTTGATCCCAAGTGCTTTGCAAAAATGGAAACAAAGAGATCAAATGATTGCTATTTAAATTCTTGTTTATTCTTAACAGTCACAACGGATTTGTCATAGTACAAAGTTACGAACTTTCATGCAATGTTTCCGTTTGTATTTTATTCAGGGGATGAATTTTAAAAATGCTACTTCAGTGCCCACTTTCAGTTATCACCTGCATGTTGGGAATTCCTGTGTAAAATATCAAGCTTTTAGAGCTGTCGTTTTAGGCTGTGCGTCATTGCGTAAAGATAATTTATTGTCGTCTATAAGAATACTTCTGCCGCATAACGTCTTGCTCACCTCAACGCACCTCAACTCACCTTTATAAGAGAGACATGCATTGATATGTACACGCATTTTATCTCAATCTAATTGTATTACGAAAAGAGATGAGTTAGTTCAGGTACCTACATACTTTTAAGAGGCCCACGTCATCGTTTCACCCTTTGACAAGCGTCGACTTCACCTTTACTAACTCCCCCACAAAGTCATATTCAATTTACAAGGGATCTGAACTTTCTAACAGTTTTAGTTCCGACAAACTTGTCAATCACTATTGGTTCACGGTTCTTATCTGCTACCCGTTATTGATTCTAGCTATGGTATGATAAGCTAAGAGTAGCTATGATAATAATCAATCGAGAACTAACGGCCCAAAATATTTGAACTAGCCTATGCAAAGTCTTCTTGTCAAGTCCTCTTCTTTCTTCATCGTGTGGTGAGTGCCTAATTAGCTTTACATACCGTCGAGAAATATCTCTAAGGCATCCTGGTTTCCTCACGATATTTTCCACCACTGCATGCAGCAAGTGATAATTCTACAATACACACATGAATCCGTTAAATCATAGTTGCGTCTTTTGGGTTCTACCTTGAGGACTACCCACTCTTCAAATAAGTGATTGTTATACCTAGAACTTGCTTTAAGGGGCAGAATATATTTTTTGATGTTCTGAAAATCATCAAATGACTCCTCCCGCTCTGGGCGGAGCGGAAGGATGTCAGACTTCTACTGACTAAAATCCACCCATGTCGCTTGCAGGCTTCGGTCCCTTCATTGTTGCTGACATATCTTTGAGGCGCGTGTGGAGCACGAACGCGCAGCTGGCCTGTACTCTCAAGACGGACGGACGGTGAGCTAGCCCATTACTCACCGTCCACAGGCCCACTTACGGTAGCCGGAAGCCAACACGAGGCAGAGCTACACCCTACTTATAATCTGAATATCTTTGAATATTAACTGCAGTAGGAATCAAATGGTTTTAACATCAAATAAACCATGGTCCCCGTTGCGGTTTGGGTCATCTTTCATATTTCCATACCTAGAAATGTTTGCTTGTAAACTACAGGATACACCTGCATAATTAAAAGCCAACTATAACTTACGATACCTAGTTGGTGAAAACATCATTAACAAATCATGAATATTAATTAGAGTGAAACACGTGTTAATTACTTTATCATTTCTTAGAATCTTAGCGAGGCTCGTGTAATAAATGGTTATAGAAAAATTGTTTTAAGACGGTAGAAAAATTAATCCAGAACAAATGATGAAATGTATTTTAGGAAGGTTGAATTATAAATGGAGTAAAAATACCCTTTACGAAGCCGAAAGGTAAAGGAAATGTTCTCCCGGTCATTGCCTGGGAACCTTGTAGTTACACAGATATTGGGAGTCAAAATTCCGATTTTTTACAGCTGTTTTTTTAAATATTAGATTTTAAGCCTATAACTTTACTTAAATTACCTCCATAACCCATTTAGCGCTCCCATCTATCACCACAATGTTTTGGGACAGCTACCTTATTTTTATTTTATTTTTTTGGTGGATGGAAAATCATCGAATCACCCCCCCCCCCCCCCCCCGCTCTTGGGCAGAGCGAAGGGGAGTGTCAGACTTCTACTGACTAAAAACCAAACCCATGTTCCTTCTTCGCCCTTGTGTCGGAGCCGCGTTATCCTTTCGATAATCCACAGCCCCGACGGGGTCCACAGCCCCGACGGGTTGGGAGAGCTACCTTGAGTTGTACAAAACGTAACTTTTAACAAAAAAAAAAATGGTTCCTAGCAGATTTATTCGTAGGATTACGTAAGAGTCCGTTTATACCGTATATATAGGTAACTAGCACTAGTCACCCGTGACTTCGTCCCCAAAAATTGATAGCGCGGCTAATATGAATGCATGATATAAATTATAAATACAATTTATATCCTATAGCACCCACAGACAATGTAGCTTTCTGCCAGTAAAAGATTTTTTAGAATTGGCTAATTAGTTAATTAGTTACAAACTTACGAACAAACTTTAACTCTTTATAATATTATTATTATTTACTAACGGACGTCACGCGGTTTTACCCGCGTTTGTCCTGTTCCCGTGAGAATACAGGGATAAAAATGAGTCTATGCCACCCTAAATAGTGTGGCTTCCCAATGGTGAAAGAATTTTTCAAATCGGTCCAGTAGTTTTTAAGTTTATTCGTTACATACAAATGTTTTCTCTTTATAAGTAATAGATATAATGTAGATAGATTTTTTAAATTAATAAGAATTTATCTTAACTTTATGAATATTAGGAATTAATTTGTAAATTTCTGTCAATTACCTAAGCATTATTTAGTAATGCATAAGTTTAGTATTAGCCAGTGCTAACTGAGTCGTGGAGGTCAAGCAACCCGCGCGCCCCGAGGCTAGAGTCCCGGAAAAGATTCAATTTCTTTGTAAATGAAATGAGATGAGTAAGAAAAGAACCGTGGAAGACTAACATAAAGCATAATTTCCACTTTTAGTTCTGATGTATAATTTACATAAGTACTTTATAAATATGTAGATTGTAGCTTAGGTATGTAGATAGAACACAAGGGATACGAAATCACTAATAAAAAGCTTCTTAGAAAGCTTCCGAAATTGACAATATAATAATATCGTAGCGCAAGGTGTGCTACGCCGTAGCCACCTCGTAGCGTAGGGCTACGAGCTTTGGAAAACTACTACGTTAGGAGATAAAACAATGAAAATAAAAAGTTGAAGTGATATAGTACATTGTAATACAAGGGCCTAAAATGATCGTTATATACGAGGTAGTAAATATATAGGAACCGAGTTATAATGGGATTTTAGCGCCGTGTGTTACACTGTACTTTTCACTACGATTGCGAGAAAATAAAATAACCATGTTCAATATGAGTTTATTTTATTAAAAATTAAATTCAATTTAATAATACAATTCCTCAATTCCAAGAATTTCGCGCCAATTTCTTTTTTTTATTTCTTCTGTAGCTGCAATGCAACGCACACATTCTACCCATTGATGTATTAAAAAACCCAAGATACACACTACGCGTCTCAAAACCGTCCGCATAAAATGAGTGCAAAATTACAAATCGTGAACTCATTTCAAATAGTCTCGCGTCGCTCGCGTCTCTGCACGGTCGTACAAAATGCCGAAGTGTTCACTGAGAATTTGCAAAAATACAGCTTCAAAGACATTAAAAAAGGATGGGATATCGTATTTTCGGTAAGTAAAAATGTTTATTGATTTATTCTTGTTGCGTTTATGGCGTAATATAGAAAGCAATACGTGATTTTGATTTAATTTCTCTCTGAACTTTACTAAACGGTCCGAGTATAATACGGCATATTTCAATGGTCGCTTTGTTAGCGTAAGAACGATGTATTACAAGACTTTTCTTTTAGTCGCATTATACAAATGACCCTGTTCGTATCGAATGGAGTCGATTTTTTTTTATTGTGTTTATTAGTGTTTTTTTAATCAATAAGTTTTTTGTTTTATGTTTTTAACAATTATGTATATATTTACATATTATATTAGTTTTTAATTGGATTTCAAAAGGAGAAGAGGTCGTCAATTTGACTTCGTTTTTGACACCTTAAACTTAATAACTACTTAGTTTCGATAATAATGTTCTACTAATACCTTTAAACCAAAAATGTAAATAAATGATTCGAATGGATAATACTTGTTTCATTGATTATACACGACTACACGTACACTAACACAGTCAGATCCTAACTAAAAACATTTACCCTTAGATAAAAGTAAAATTATGTGTTTAAAACACAATTTAACTAACTGTTAAAATAATAATTAAGTATTAAAAAAACATAAAAAGTACCTATTCGTCTCCACTCCATACCTTGTCCTACCGGCTTACTTCGGTCGTAAAATTATTATTGCTTTTTATAACTGCATTGTAAAAACAACTTTAAGTAATCTGCGTAAGGTTGAATTTGCAAAAAAATATGTTTATAGTGTAACGATAACTACTTATGTAGTAGTGCGTGTATTGGTGAGTGTTTGGCGACAGCTTCGACTGTTTGTTTTGTTCGTGAGTGTGCATCTAGGGTTATAATACATATGATTCTACCAAAGAGTTCGGCATTCAGCGCGTTTAGTTCCATTTTTAAAAATAAAACATTTTTTTTACTTGAAATTAAATCACGCACCAGCTGGCTGAACAAGTTGTCGTACGAGATTTACTTTTAACCCTAGGGCAATATATGCAATTTTACGCCCGCTCTCGTATGCTATTATGACGTTCTTTTTGAGGAAGAGGAGTGAAATAGTACATTGTTACCTTAGGGGTGAAAGGAACTTATTTAGTCCCCGAGACGGGGTTTGGCGCCTGAGCGCAGCGAGGGCGCTAATAGTTCGAGGGACTAAATAAGTCTTTAACCCGTGGTAAACACTGTGCTTTTCATTACGAATACAAGGAAAGTTGATGGGAATAGGCTTACGCCCAAGAAATCGAAAGAATGAAGAAAGAAAAGGTATAAAATTTATTGGTATCACATAGGACAAAAAAAAATACAACGAAATTAAAAATGTAAACATAAGAGAAACACTTGAAATTGGTTAAATCTAATCGGTGGATGGCAATAGACTTGCTCCTAAATACATTGGTTGATGGCAATGGGCTGCTCCCTATTACTCAAATCGGTGGATGGCTATTGCCATCATTAGGACCAACCTGTTGGTTGGTCCTAATTACATCGGTTGATGGCAATAGGCTTGCTCCTAATTAGATGGGTTGATGGCAATAGGCGCACTCCTAATTACATCGGTTGATGGCATAAGGCTTGCTCCTAATTAAATTTTTTGATGGCAATAGGCTTGCCCCCAATTACCTAAACCGGTTGATGACAATAGGCTTTGCTCATAACTACATTGGTTGATGCCAATAGGCTTACCCCTAATTACATCGGTTGATGGTAATAGGCTTGCCCCCAAATACATCAGTTGATGGTAATAGGCTTGCTCCTAATTACATTGTTTGATGGCAATAGGCTTGCTCCTAATTAAATTGGTTGATGGCAATAGGCTTGCTCCCAATTACCTAAACCGGTTGATGGCAATAGGCTTGCTCATAACTACATTGGTTGATGCCAATAGGCTTGCCCCTAATTACATCGGTTGATGGTAACAGGCTTGCCCCCAAATACATCAGTGATTGGTAATAGGCTTGCTCCTAATTACATCGGTTGATGGCAATAGGCTTGCCCCCAATTACATCAGTTAATGACAATAGGCTTGCTCCTAATTACATTGTTCGATGGCAATAGGCTTGGTCCCAATTACATCAGTTGATGGCAATAGGCTTGCTCCTAATTACATTTGTTGATGGTAATAGGCTTGCTCCTAATAACATCGGTTGGTGGCAATAGGCTTGCTCTTAATTACATTGGTTGATGGCAATAGGCGCACTCCTAATTACATCGGTTGATGGCATAAGGCTTGCTCCTAATTAAATTTTTTGATGGCAATAGGCTTGCCCCCAATTACCTAAACCGGTTGATGACAATAGGCTTTGCTCATAACTACATTGGTTGATGCCAATAGGCTTACCCCTAATTACATCGGTTGATGGTAATTGGCTTGCCCCCAAATACATCAGTTGATGGTAATAGGCTTGCTCCTAATTACATTGTTTGATGGCAATAGGCTTGCTCCTAATTAAATTGGTTGATGGCAATAGGCTTGCTCCCAATTACCTAAACCGGTTGATGGCAATAGGCTTGCTCATAACTACATTGGTTGATGCCAATAGGCTTGCCCCTAATTACATCGGTTGATGGTAACAGGCTTGCCCCCAAATACATCAGTGGATGGTAATAGGCTTGCTCCTAATTACATCGGTTGATGGCAATAGGCTTGCCCCCAATTACATCAGTTAATGGCAATAGGCTTGCTCCTAATTACATTGTTCGATGGCAATAGGCTTGGTCCCAATTACATCAGTTGATGGCAATAGGCTTGCTCCTAATTACATTTGTTGATGGTAATAGGCTTGCTCCTAATAACATCGGTTGGTGGCAATAGGCTTGCTCTTAATAACATTGGTTGAGGGCAATAGGTTTGCTCCCTATTACAACAAATAATTTGACAGCTGCCAGTAGAAAGCGATTCTCCCTAGGGTTGAAAAGTAGTACTTTCAACCCGCTCCGCAGGCATGTTCTGACCTACTTTCAGAGTATGAGTAATGAAAAGTTTATTTGTTACCTACTTATCTACTAAGAAAAAGATCGCTCTCAAGAACCTAGGTAAGTATAGTATATCTTATTTCCCGCCCCCATGCAAGTGCTTCTCAAGTGCCAAGTGAACTGCGATAGGCTTTGCTGATTGTTTTTTTTTTTTAATCTTTATTTTGAAAAAGGCTTGTTCGCGACGCGATTATGCCAGCCTCGTAGTTTTACCTAATAAATATAATCTAAATAAAAACTAGGATCTTACCTTAATTAGTTTTACAATTAACTTATATAACTTAACAGCTAATTTGGACGTAGGTGTAGACAATATCGCATTACATATTCCAACATCCCTTAAAGTAACTCTCGCTTCAGTTTCTATAGTTATCCGTTCTTCTCCAACCCGAGCACACTCAACCAGAGCGTGGTAGCTGATTGATTCATTGATAAAGCATACGATCTTGGGTAACAAACGACTTGATCACACACTGAACAGGGTCCATATCTATTAACAACTACCTAAGAATTCCGTACATATAAGGCACGGAAATAGTTGTAACCGAATAAGGCCCGGATTCCACCAAAGTAGAGCGTAGAGATTTCTGAACATCTCTCGTCTCCGTTCCTCTCCGCTTTGATGGAAGCCTTACACTGTCCGTGTCGGGTTCGAACTCACGACCTCATGCACATATTTTATCGTGTTAGAGACTATTGCACTTCACCAATAATTAAGTTTTATGAGAATCAGTAAGTCTAACACGCAGCGACGCACACCGAGATTAACGGCAGCTACATTTACGAAATAATATGTGGCTCTGAAGTTGATTTTAAATTGAACATTAAGTTAATTTATGAGCCTCTGAAATTATTTATTCAAACAATTTCCGATTTCATTTTGATTCTTTTGTAGCTTATGCCTTTTGAGCACGAGCACTAATGTGTAATAATAATTATAATTATTATTAAAATTACAAGAAGCATAATTATTTTAAAAGTGATTTTCTCTTACTGTATCAGTAAACGTTTTACTTTTTCATGAATAATCATATTATTTTGAAAGCTCCTACCTACACTATTAGGTACGAAATATTTAGCTCTTATTCCAAAGTTGCAGCCGTTTTTGACGAGAATACAATACTATACTCACGCCCTATTTGACTACTGTTAAAAATTCACGAAAATGTTAGGTATATTATTTCAAAGAACTAACAAGGGGCGTATTTACCCTAGGGCTATCCGGGCCATGGCCCGGGGCGCCAGGATGCCAGGGGCGGCGTAGCCGCTCGGCCACCCCTGGCTTATTGCATTTGTTTTGACGCCATTCATTCCACTTTTACTTTTCACGTTTTTTTATATTTTCATAACAATCTCGACCAGGTGGCAACGTCAGGTCATGGTTATCAGATCAGTTAATTACTATATATCTGTGCTATATATTGTCATCACATTGTCATCGAGACTACGTTGTAAAAATAAGGACAACCAAGCATAGGCGAATTTTTCGGCCACTGCCGCCGCCCTAGGGCGGTTTTTCGAACTAGCCTTACCTACGTTTATTCCGGTCTGCCGTGTATCGCCCCGATAATCAAGTAAACAAGCACTATATCCTTTTACTCTGCCGCCCACCGCTTGCTATTCACGGTAAAAAGACAATCTAACATATGTGGAATGCTAAAATTTCTACATAATATGACGTCATATTTGACTGGCCTGTTGGTCTAGTGGTTAGTGACCCTAACTGCTATGCCGGAGGTCGTGGGTTCGATTCCCACCCAGGACAAATGTTTGTGTGATGAGCACGATCATTTGTTCTGTGTCTGGGTGTAATTTATCTATAATATGTATGTATTTAGAAATATATAAGTATGTTTATCAGTTGTCTAGTACCCATAACACAAGCTCTGCTTAGCTTGGGACTAGATGGCGTTGTGTGATAGTTGTGGAATATTATTATTATTATTTCATAAATTCATACCGCCATTGTTACGTAAGTAGTACAAATGATCGTTTCGCGCGACAAGGATAGAAAGTGCACCCACCAAAAACTTGTAAAGCATTGCAGTCACTACATTTTATTTATCGATTTGAATTACTTTTTTCATACACCGTTTTATTTCTGTTATTTCTTTGAAATAATATAGCGTTTTCGTGATTTTTTAACAGAAGTCAAATAGCCATTAAGATATTGTGGTGAATGTGGTGGTGTGTTTCAGCAAACTACCCGTCCATGTAGATAGCTCCGGCAACAGGGTAGCAGGTACCATCATCATCTTCCTGCTCTCTCTCATCTGTTTCTTTCTTCAATTCAATTCGGTAGTAGGCACGCGGTATGAATATAGTTAAGTTAATTAGACAAGGGTGTAGGGTTGCATTTTAAGGACGTGATTCCATAAGTAAGATATTGTTAAAGGCTATGAACGAAAAAGACCTTCAGACTCTCGAGATAAGCCAAAAAATATGTAAAGTACGTAGGTACCCACCTACTATTCATGCTTAGGTACCTACTACTTTAATAAGTTAATTATTAGTAGCATCTGTCGCGTCATAAGGCGCGAGCCAATACCACAATATAACACACGATTTTAAATCCTTTAACTTAGGTATCAAATAAATTGTCCCCATTTTTAAACCGGAAGTTCGTTGCACTCGGATTTTCTAACGCGTTTTAACAAACATTGACGTCACTAACCACGTCAACATTCTCTCTCTACTTTGCTTCACAAACACAGAACACTTGAAACTTTAAGGAGGCATCAGGTCTCACAGGTCTGTATTTGCAGTAGGTATAGGAAACTAAGTACTAGAAATCCTAATTAGCGGTAAGGAAATACTGCAAAGAAAAATGTAGCTCGGCTGGTAAACCAAGCATTTCTATCATTTATCTCGACGACTCCGATCCTTTCATCGTTCCGTCTAGGGATTGCAATCCAGCGGCGTTTTCAATCCAGCGGAATTTTTGCTGGATTGACCTGAATCCAGCTGGATCCAGCGCGGATCCAGCAAAACGTGGAACGAAAATAAAAAGACGACATTTTTAAGACGTTTTTTTATTAATTTGTACTTCTTACGATAATCTTTGAAATCTTCCACTCATTTGCTTTGGTTTTTTAATAATTTGAGATCAAAATAATCAACATAAAATTAAATAACAAACATATCGTGCCCTTAAAGCGAAAACCAACTAAAGTCACTTATGGGCAAAAATGAGTTACAAATACCGTTAGAATCTCCTTTTCAAGATCTACATACTGGTAAAACCCGTTTTCCGATATGACGCTCCGTTCTGGATTTAGCTTTTAGCTAAGGTAGCTTATCAGGAGATTTTTTTAATAAAGAACAGACAAAACCCAGTAAGTGTCGGTTAAAGCAATGTTTTTGCACTGTAAGCAATTTTTCTCGCCAGGAAAAACATTCTATCTGCGTTTATGTGGTTTTGTCATGATTCACGTTAAATTAACAATAACAATAACTGAGACTAAATATTTCTACTTAGTATTAACAAATACCCATTAGGTGAACATAAATATTTCGTTTAATTAAATTCATAAAAACTGCTGTCTAAACTCTATTCTTCAAAACATAAGAAAACATTGCGACTACAGGAAAAACCACTTATCTGTAGCATTTATCAAGCCAATCCTTCATTTTTCCTACTTGTTTGAGAATTAAGCTATTTTTCCGTCACCACCCGAATAATGAATAATAAGAAATCAAAATACACGTACTAGCCTCTTTATCAAGTATTTTAATAAAAAATTTACGATTCGAACCTTTAAACACGATTTTCTCGAAACTACATTTTGTGCAGTTAGTTGGGTTTTGAAGTAAGGGCACGATATAACCATATATTCATATAACATTTAAGATAATGTTTCTAAGTAAGCACATTCTTATTAATTACGCTTATGTTTAATGATAGGACGGCTAATCAGTAGCAATCAGTCTCACAAATTCTTTTAAAATTAACTTGATTAACATTCTTTTAAAAAAGGACCGTAACAATAACACTATTTTAATTTTCAATAGTATTTTTGTATCAAACAAAAAAAGCTTTGAAATAATCTTCTCTCCGCTCGTTAATCCTTAATAATTAAGCAGTTTAAAGTCTGACGATAAGAGACTACTTCTTTTTTTGAATTCTCTGAAAGTAAGACCTTAGAAAACAAATTTTATCTATAGTCTTATCTCCAACCTGCTTCGCACAGAACTGCATATTATGTAGCCGGATGCTGAGAATGCCCTTTCGGCCTCTACACTGGTCGGTTTTAAGGTCATTAAATACTCATAAACCATTGATAAATGTTCACCTCGCACTCCTTCGCTCTCATAAACGCTCATTTATTTTTTCAGGATCTTTTCGTAACTAAACAATAGAAATTGATACGTTTGCGGATCCGCATCGCTGGATCAAGATGTATGCTGGATCCAGCATGTTTAAAAAGGCGCTGGATCCAGCTGGATTGCTGTATGCTGGATCCAGCAATTGCAATCCCTAGTTCCGTCCAATGTCATCGAAGACCATCAAGATTTCAGCCAGCAGCAAATAAGATTGTCTCTTCGTAAACAGAGTTATCCCTAAAACTACCACTGTTTCCATGGTCGTACCCTGTAATGGGCCGTCCATTACCTAATTACGTGAGGCATATTTTGGCCACTTTTCGACCGGCTTTGCCCCTGGGCCGTCGTAATATTTGACTTGCCCCCTCACCCTCCCCCTAATCTCACGTAATCAAAATGCGTAGTTAAGTACGTAAACACGTTGATCTGTGCTTGATTGTGTTGGAATTATTTAAAAAACTGAATTTTCACTTAATTATTATCATTAATTAAAAAACATCTAGCAAAGCTTGAGTGAAATGAGAAAAACACATAATTTCTTTACTTACATATTGTATTAAAAAATAACAAAAACCAGGTATTTATTGGTATCACATTCTCATCCTGTTGCAAAAGCATCAAGATTAATTAAACAACATGATTAACTTTATAAAACAAGAAAATAACTTCATAAATAGCGATTAAACTTTATAAGCAAAAGTGCTGAGTGAAAGTGACGCGTTATCTTAGCCCACGAAATATAAATTTAGAAAATTTATATTTAATTTAATTTAGTCGCAAATCTATCATCATACAAATATGATGATAGATTTGCGACCTTAAAATATGTATTTACTACTAAAAAGAGAACTTCTATCATGAAAGTCATCAATAATGCAATATAATATATGCCTCTTTTTTATACTCTGACTAATTCATGAATACATTTGGGGCCATCACTGACTTACATAATGGTAGGTATTCCTAATTATTATAACTATAGTTTAACAAATACATACATCATGTTTTTTATGATCGCAAATTAATAAATTCTCAAAAAACAACCTGGCTAACAAATTGCAAAAAAATATTGAAAATAATAATAAATACATTTGGGCGGCTACCCCGGCTCTTTCGCTTTAAGGACGCATTTACGATTGATAAGTCAAATCATTACTTTTTTAAACAAAAGTATGTTTATTAAATCCAATGCTTTGTATTTTTAAAATGTTTTTGCTACTTATTGTAGGTTGATGTGTAAGGTACAATTCTTAACTATAAATATAATTTTAGATATGTCCAGTTTCTCAATAAATGTACCGAAGTGAAATTTTTTTACTTCGGTACAATCGTAAATGCGTCCTTAAGTGCTTGACGTAACACATTAATCTATCTATTTATAATAATATTTTATGTAGACCTCAGCTTAGCTAGCTGAGCCTCGATGTCTCTATCGGTGTCGGATACCTTGCTCGATTCTCCAAGTTTGTTGCGGGCCACGGAGGGGGCGCCAGCCATCTGTGAAAAAATAAAAGCAGTGAAATACCGGTTTAGTTTCGTTTTCCGTACCGATAAACCGCACTCCACTAGATCTATTCAATATTCCACAGACACAAGTAGGTCTATGGAATATTGCCTAGTATTGTGTGGAGCATTCAAAAGTCTAAACTCAAAGTTTGCCAACGTGCTATGGAGCGCAGTATTTTAGGTGTAGAATTAACAGATCGTGTTCGAAACACAAGAACGCAAATCGTTGGCGTGGCTATGACTGCCCAACTTGAAGTGGACTGGGAAGGATATGTCTGTCGCATGCCGAACAAGCTGTGTGCCCGTAAAACTCAGGATTGGTGCCCTGAAGCAGTGACACGGGGTCGCAGCAGACCACGAAGGAGATGGCGGGACGAACTAAGTGTCTTCCTTGAGAATAGGAAACCAGTTGCATAAAAACGTGACCGCGCGTTGGAAGGAATGAAGGGAGTTCTTTGCCCACCAGTCGGACAAAATGGGCTTATTTACAAATAAAACGGGGGGTTTACTTTAATTTATACATACACTATAACTTATAGTGTATGTATAAATTAAACTACATACTTACTTATAGTCTATAAGTAAGTATGTAGGGTTTCCATGTATGGAAATAAAACGTGAGTATATGGACATAATCATGCATGTTGATTGATACTTATTATCATTACAGTTCTGAATTCAAATGCCACATCGAAAATTTGACGCACACTGGTTGTAGAGACATTACTAGTTGCAGCGTAGTTGGGTCTCGGTCTTCCTATCATATTTTTTTCTGTAATAATCATCATAACTGCTTATAGTCCTTAATCGACTATGCTGGGGCCTTACTTACTGTTTACTGTTTAGTCACCTAGACAAAAAAATATATATTTTATTTAAATTCATTATTCTTACCTTTCCGCTGATTTCAATGCCTATTTCATCAAGCACCTTGTTGACAATGCCTTCAGTCTCCTCCTCGTCGCCGGACTCATCCATTATGTCGTCAAGAGTATCTGAAACTGTAAGCAAACATTATTTTGTAAGATGATTAATTAGAAGGTAAACATAATACCTACTCCATGTAAGGATCGTAGCAGCGTACTGTGGTGTCTGCATACCCCATGGGAAAAAGGAGTCCCTTATGTATGTAGGTAACTATCATTAACTATGTATGAGGAGCTACCGACATCGTGCCGTGACGTCTCTACGAAGGACCGTCAGATTGTCTGGCTATTATAGGATTTATTGACAATTGTCGGGTAACCGATGACCTGGTGGGTTACGAGAATCCGCTGGATGCGAGACGCACGGACCGGTCAATGTGGCGACACTATGTCCAGCAGCGGACGTCTTTCGGTTGAAATGATGATGATGATGTCGGGTAAACCAACACATTTTTGTTAACAACCTAATCTCGCCCTAATAATTTAATCACATGAGTATAGGTGTGATTTTTAATGACTCATTGATTCTTCTTCTTTTCGTTTCGACAACTCAAATTTTAAATGCTATGAAATATATTTAGTTTTAATACCGCGAGACATATATCCAGGTTTGAAAGCAGGACACAAATCCCACCGTCAAGCATATGCACATGCACAAATGGGCCCACCCTCCCGCCCTCATGCATATGCACACATACAAAACAAGTGAGAAATAATTAGCATGCCATGCAACCAAACCTATACTCGACACGTGTTTCGCCCCTCCACGGGGCATCCTCAGGAGTTGTTGACTCGTCGAGCGTTCGAGCTCGAATGAGCTAGTCGCACCGCTGTCGGCCCTTTATATACCGTTTTGATGACGCTCGATACAACGACATCTGTTCCATAACTTAACTCAAATTTTGTCCGCCCAGTACGTTAGCAACCTGGATAGCTCTTTCGTTTGCCTCGTTTAGGTCTTTAAACATGCAATAAGTTGGGTACGACGGGCAAAAGAGAAGGTGTGGCATGTCCTGTATTGGGGCTCCACACTCGCATCCAATCAGAGATGGGTCGATTATACCCCATCTAGCCAGATTGGATCGGAAGCGGCCAACTTGGGCGCGTAGTCTATTTAAAGATTTCCATATTGGCCCCTGCAGCTCGTGGCCAGGGGGTAGATTTAAAAAGACATGTCAACACAACAAGTCTGGGGTTTGAACTCGAGACCTATGATTTAGCAGTCTGCCAGTCACACCACTAAGCTATCATTGTGAGTGTTTTATTAATTCTCAACTTACTCATTTCATCTGTCATATCCATCTTGGCATTGGCTAGTCTGAAGGCCTCCATGTCCTTGGCCATTTGTTGTGGATTCATGACCTTGTTCATGCTGCCCATCGTTTTTGCTGTGGTACCCATTGCCCCTGCAATCGCTATGTTAGCTCCCATTGTCTTATTTGTTAATTGTACACCGGAAATCTGAAATGTAAGGAAGATTGTTTAAAGTTTATAGTTCAGACACACCTCGGACACTCCATACAACGCCCGCAAAATAATTACCTATTACTACTACATAAACAAATAACGTTTGTGCACGACGTGCACGTGCAAATGTGTGCGTAAACTCTAGTAGGGTTGTCGTAGCCTAAAAAATGGCGCTGAAAGTGCAACGGTCTGCGTCGCGAAAACCGAACGACGACTAATACGAGCGCGAACCATTGCTCAAGTGTCGGCGACGACTACCTCGAAGTGCGGGGTGAGGTGCGGTATTTAATATGAGCGCGGGGAAGGGAGTGTCCCTTCTGTACGTAGTACTATTATGTATTCTGTGGTTCAGAATAAATAGTAAGTATACCTCGATTTTATAAAATCAGCCCACTTCCCGTAAGGAAAAAGAGTTAAAATAAAAATTGGGAAATCCCTTAAAAAATATCCTATTGCCTGAGGCATGAACGAGGATGTTAATTTCTATTCAATCCATTTTCGTTAGGGATTTTTATAGGAAGGTTTGTGGAACCCATGGGCGGCATTAAAAAGTCTGATAACCCATTAGGCATTAACCACACCATTAGGAAAGGGAAATGTTCCCTTTTTATTAGGTTGTAGTTGTAGCATGTGTCATGATCTACTAATAATAATAATTATTTTTTCGTGTGGTTAGTGTCTACCCTGGTCAGAGTTTCTATGCTGACTAATGTACCCACTGCAGGGACTCAAGCCTCCTCTCTAAGAGAGGGATTTCTACGATGCAGGCCCAGTGTGGGTTGGTAGATGTAACATTTCTTTGAATTTGTTGGTTCTAAGACATGCCAGTTTCCTCACAATGTTTTCCTTCACCGTTTTGAGAGCAGTGGTAATGAAATAAATTACACAAAGTAATGTGGTGACTGGATTCAGACTCATGACTCACTGTTTGTAAGTCGGGGCCGCAACCACTGGGCCACCACTGCTCTTATGACTAATATGTGTAGTCATATAATAATAATGTAAGTGTCCCTTATTGGTGTAGGTGTTGCAAGTGTATAAGGGCCTTGGTAATAAAGAACAGGGTTGCGTCAGCAATTTCTCAGAAGCTGCCTGGGATCTGGATGTAGGTAATCTGTTTGAGTCGCGAGTAAACAGGCTTCTACTGGGTAAGCTCGTTCCATCGTCGACATCATCTCTGCCCTTAGGGCAAGATTGAGATCAAGAGCAAGCCCATTTAAAATAAAAAAAAAAAAAAAAAGCTAGGTTATCTTGTAATAATAAGAGAAATTAGTCAAAACCATTACATTCACATTACCTTACTATTAGCATTATAAATCCTAGCTTTCTGTTTTCTCATCTGTACTAGTTGTTTGGCTAATATTTTACAACCTTCGTTATCTCCTTCTTTAGCCATTTTCTTAATCTCATTTTCCTGAAAATACAAAACAAATATTAAACAATAATTCTATTATTTCAATAAAGTATAAAGACCATTACAGAACTCAGTTGTCATTTTAAAATGAATTGTTATTATAGCCTCTACATTACCCTGTAATGATAATCATAAGATGGAGAATATAAATAAATATTGTCTCACAGCAGGGAAAAAGCCTCACTTGAATTACAGGTTACAGCAGACCCATCCCTTAAAAATGAATCCAGATCGCCCCAGCCATTTCCTTTGAGTGGTTATTTTAAACCTTTGCTCCATTGACATTCAGCAGATATAATTTAAGATTTCATCACACTTAACAGAACTTACAAGTTTTTTTTCCTCTCTTTCTAATGCTGCCTTGTCTCTCTCAAGGTCTCTGGAAGCCTTGCGTAGCTCTCGATCATTTGCCCTCTGTTGTTCTGAAAAATAAATATTTAAGTACATCAGGTCACAATAATTGAGATTTTTTAAAGTATTGACGATGGCTTAATACTTATAGATAGATAGGAAACAAAACATAATTTAGAGACATTAAACATATAAAGTAGAACACAGTTTAACTGGAGCATCTGATTGGCCAATTGACTACCTACTACTAAGACTCCTACGACAATCACATCATCCAGCAAAAATTCTGTTCTACTTTTCGTCAATGATTTTCTTGCGAAAATTCCTGGCCTCTTGTTTCTCAATAGGAAATAAAGCCATCATCAAACATACCATTCAAACCTGTCTTATGTGACAAAATAAACATAATGTGACTCATCTACATTCATAGTTGATTACATTAGTCTCTAGAGACAAGGATATTCTCAGCAGTTTCATTGCAAGACTTAGTTTGACAATAATCAGCTTCTATTAGGATTTTTCGAAGATAATATCTTTACGGGTAAAACACGGGTTTTTTATATACATGAATTGTACTCAAATGAAACAGATAACTAGGATTTTCCTTCTAAATACACCAACAATTCGATAAATATCATCCAGCATTCAGGATATTTTAGGAATCAATGTATAAATTGCTCATGAAAAGCGATTCTTAATATTTTCAGCGCTTACCTTTGACGGTTGGTTGTTTCCCAAAAAAGAAGTCCATTTTAAAAGCTGTTAATAAACTATTAAAAAAATAATACAGCCCTTTGTTAGAAGTATAAGTTATCCAAAACAAACTGATGACAAATTGACAACCAAATGATGACTCACTTTTACATGACATTGACGTAATTTCGTCCAAAGTTGCCACATTAGAAATATTAGATAAAATAAGGGCGAAAACAAAACTTACTATTCAAATGGGTAAAAAATGTAAAAATAATATGCAATTTGATGCAGATGTAACGCAACGAATGGCTCTTTATTTCTTTTTATGTTAATGGTGGTTAATGGTCATAGAAACACTATCACGAACAATATAATGAATCGCATTAATACCTACCATTAATTTACGGTTAATTATTTTTGAAACAAGAAAATATACTTCGCCTTAATCATAAATACCTTTACGATCCATCACTTTTTAGGCGGCTAAGGAATTAACCCTTTTTTTTGGTGGGTGGAAAGTCATCAAATAACGCGGAAGGGAGTGTCAAACTTCTACTGACTAAAAACCAACCCATGTTCCTTCTTCACCTTTGTGCCGAGGCCGCGTTATGCTCTTTCGATAATCCGCAGCCCCGACGGGCGTCGGCCCTTGCGGGCCTCTTCCATGTTGCTGACATCTCTTTGAGGCGCGCGTGGAACATGAACGCGCCGTCGACACGGACTGTTGCCGTCATAAGACGGCCGGACGGCGAGCTAGCCCATTACTCACCGTCCACATGCCCGCGTCTACGGTGGCCGGAAGCCATCACGTGGCTCCCGACGCCCGGAGCGTCTCCCGCGGCGGCTGCACCGAGAGGTTCTTTCCCTCTCACGTTCCGCCACCTCCTTCGCTAGCATCACTGCTTCGCAAAAGGAGGCGACGGCGTCCCATTCCTCTTCGCCCCGGACCATGGCTTGCACCAGGGCCGGACGCGAGAGGTCGCCGCCGCCGATCCCCGCCACGAGAACACGGCGGGGCTCTGCCCAAGCAGGGCACACCTCCACAGTGTGCTCCACCGTGTCCTCTGGTCGATCATGTGGAAGCATCCGGGCGTTTCCTCCCGCCTGATTCGGTACAGGTACCTGATACCTCCCGAAACATCCGTGTCCGGTGAGGACCTGCGTCAGACGGAAGGTGAGGGCGCCGTGGCTCCTCTCTAGCCACTCCTCAAAGAGGGGACTTACCGCCACTATCGTGGCGTGCCCTAAGGAATTAAAATATCACGATAGCTAGCTACTGATTAGAATTATAATTTTAATTTTTTTTGAGAACTCGCGAAATCTTGGACTGTGAAACTGACATCACACTATCACAGATAATTCAAAATAAGAGTCTAGTAAGCAGTTCCAAAAACTTTTTAGACTAAGTAATAATTGTTTACGCGAAAAGTAGTGCATCGCCATCGCCATCAAAAATGGTATATTTTCATGTCGCCTGTGTGAAATGCTACAATGTTTCTCGCGCAATAAATTGAACATAAACGCGGCCGTATCGTACGGCGCGTTCGTGTTTGACGTGCGCCTCACAGAGATGGCACGCAAATATAAGGGTACCGCAAGAGGCGACGCCTGCCATCCGTCGTCTGCGTGGCGGTTCAAAAGAGATACCGCGGCCGGCGGCGCCAGAAAACAGGGCTATGAAGGAACATGGGTGGGTTTTATTCAGTAGGTACATGTCTGACACTCCCTTCTGCTCCACCCAGAGCGGGAGAATTTTTTTTGTTGGGTGGCATATCATCAAATGACTCCTCCCGCTCTGGGTAGAGCGGTAGGAAGTGTCAGGCTTCTACTGACTAAAAACCACCCATCCTCCTTCTTACCCCTTTGTGTCGCGGCCGCGGTATCTCTGCCGAACAGCCCGCAGCCCCAACGAGAGCGGGAGGTTTGATGATTTACCATCGGGAAAAAGGCGGGGGAGGGGGCGTGTTCAAACCCCCGCCGAAATCTCGACCTTCCAAAGAAACCAACGTATCCAAGGTGGTATGCTAAAATAATAAACACAATTTAATCCTATACTTTCTGAATACGGATTTTCCAATTTTTTCAATAATGCCTTCAGAATGCTTGTGCTGCGGTTTTGTTGCGCTTCGTGTATGTTTGCCGATGCGAGGGTAGATGATTTCTACGCCATCATTCGGAAGCGATGCGCTTCTTTCCCCTCGCAGAACAGATGCATGTCAGCTCCCACAGCATGTGGGCTTTGCGGCTGCCTTGCGAGGCTGCTCGCTCAGTCAGTACGCGCTACGCGGCTATTTAAATTTTTGACAAAATGTGGTTAATCTTTATTTTATTTTTAACTAGCGACCCGCCCCCGCTTCGCACGGGTGGAATGTGCCACATGATATTATAAACCTTCCTCTTGAATCACTCTATCTATTGAAAAAACCCGCATCAAAATCCGTTGCGTAGTTTTAAAGATCTAAGCATACAGACCTACATATACTTACGGACAGACAGCGGGAAGCGACTTTGTTTTATACTATGTAGTGATGATGAGGTTATATCAAGAAGTAATATCGTGAAAAACGCATAAGCCTGTCAATACAATCTCTTGATTCTCGAAACTTTTCTGCATTTGTTCGCAAAAAAACTACATGACTGTACCTAGGTACATATTTTTATACAAACAACTCTGAAAAGCAGAGAGTGAGCGCAGCGAGTTCGAAATTATTTAGTACGAGTCTACCTAGATTACCTACTCATTTCAGATCTGACATTCTATTTAGTTTTCATTCAAACACTTTTGTTTTAATTAACACATTTTCTTTAATAAAAGATATAGGAAAACTTATAGGTAATCAAACGAGATGTTTATTAAAAAAATTCAAAGTCGCTGATTGTTGTTGAATCCTGCCTTTCTCAATACAAAGCTCTCTAAAACTTCTTGCATGATTCGACAACGACAGACAAAACCTAGTAGTCCGGAAGCCGACTGCAAGAAACCCTACCTCATAAAAAAATAGAAAATACCTACTCTGTAGAGGTAGCTGACTTTTAGTAGCTTCAACTGCTCTTGGTCGGCCGCGGCTTAACTTGGCAAATTTTGAGCAAATGAAAAAAAAGTGGTGCAAAAATTCATCAAAAAAAACCTCATCGAAAAATAGAATGAAACTTGTATTGATAGGATAGAGACCTTTTGAGGACTGTAAAAAAAGTGGTCGGCCAAATCCTGCGTTGGCAGGTTCTTGTGTCCGACCGAATTTGTGGTACCACGTGACAGCTACATTTTAGCTCATGGAAAAATTGAATGAAAAAAACGGATTATAATAGCTAAATTAAACCTGTTGACGTATGCCTTGGTCGGCCTCACCTTAGTCTGGCAGTTTTAGCAGTCCGACCACATTTATAAAAAAAAAAAAAAACCAAGGTCCTAAATAAATAAGTGCGTGGAGGGCTTAGAGGGCTTTACAAAAACAAAACATTGAGTTGAAATTTTTATTCCTAAATCAAAATTATACAACAACGTTTTTAATTTGTTATTATTATATTAATAATCACAACCACGCAAAATAGGCGCAAATAGAGTAGTCGAGTTGCGGAAAATAGCCTGTGTTACCATTTTTAATAATCATAATCATCTTCGGAGTCGAAGTCTGACGAACTATCCCCAGATTCCGACTTATCAATGGTTATGTCTTCGACTCGCAAAGGAGTCATGTGTCCTTCGAACCATTTGATTTTATACATTTCATCTGCTAATGTCCAGCCACAATGTGTTGCATCAAATTTGATTCAACTGGATTCTGTGGCACACTGCCACATTGAATTTACGAACGCCGTACGTAAAATTTTTTGTTTTAAGGTGCTCCAACATACCTATATTGCCGGAATCAAAATTTTGTATTTTTTCAAAAATTTTGCACGTTGTTACACTGTTGAATACTTTTTTTTGAACAACTGTACTCTCGCTTCGTTCACAGTTTTGCATACTTTCATTCCGTACATTTCGCATGTGTATTTTTGAATCAAGTCCGAGGTTCCGTCTATTTGGTTTGGGTTGTTTAAATTGAAAAAAACCGGCCAAGTGCGAGTCGGACTCGCGCACCGAGGGTTCCGTAAAAAAAATATATTTTGTGATGTAACTAAAAATTTATGGTTTTCGTAATTTTTCCTTTACCTATGCTATATGACGTTGCTTCGTACCAAATTTCAAGATTCTGAGTTCACGGGAAGCACCCTGTAGGTTTTGATTCCCTTGCAAGTGTCGAAAATTTGCGGCATAAACGGCTGTATCTTTTGATTGCGTTGGCTTAGAAGTTTAATTTTTAACAGCTTCAAGGGACAGTAGACCTGAGTAATTGATATAAATTTCAGCTTCATACCTCCACGCGTTCCTAAGAAAAAGGGTCTTGACAGACGGACGGACGGACGGACAGAATAAGAATGAATAATAATCAGAATAATAATAATAATCGCAGAATCCAGTTGCATCAAATTTGATGCAACACATTGTGGCTGGACATCAGCAGATGAAATGTATAAAATCAAATGGTTCGAAGGACACATGACTCCTTTGCGAGTCGAAGACATAACCATTGATAAGTCGGAATCTGGGGATAGTTCGTCAGACTTCGACTCCGAAGATGATTATGATTATTAAAAATGGTAACACAGGCTATTTTCCGCAACTCGACTACTCTATTTGCGCCTATTTTGCGTGGTTGTGATCTTCTAATATATAAAAAGAGAAGTCCTGACTGACTGACTCATCAACGCCCAGCCCAAACCCTTGGACCTAGAAAGCTGAAATTTTGCACAGATGTTCCCTTTTTAATGTAGACAAGGAATAAGGAAGGATTTTTCGAAATTCAACCCCTAAGGGATTTAAATAGGGGATGAAAGTTTGTATGCTAAATCGTCATTTTCACGCGGGCGAAGCCGCTGGCAAAAGCTAGTTATTAATATAAATAATAACAAATTAAAAACGTTGTATAATTTTGATTTAAGAATAAAAATTTGAACTCAATGTTTTGTTTTTGTAAAGCCCTCTAAGCCCTCCACGCACTTATTTATTTAGGACCTTGGATTTTTTTTTTTATAAATGTGGTCGGACTGCTAAAACTGCCAGACTAAGGTGAGGCCGACCAAGGCATACGTCAACAGGTTTAATTTAGCTATTATAATCCGTTTTTTTCATTCAATTTTTCCATGAGGTAAAATGTAGCTGTCACGTGGTACCACAAATTCGGTCGGACACAAGAACCTGCCAACGCAGGATTTGGCCGACCACTTTTTTTACAGTCCTCAAAAGGTCTCTATCCTATCAATACAAGTTTCATTCTATTTTTCGATGAGGTTTTTTTTGATGAATTTTTGCACCACTTTTTTTTCATTTACTTAAAATTTGCCAAGCTAAGCCGCGGCCGACCAAGAGCAGTTGAAGCTACTAAAAGTCAGCTACCTCTACAGAGTAGGTATTTTCTATTTTTTTATGAGGTAGGGTTTCTTGCAGTCGGCTCCCGGACTATAGCACATCCACTGTGGGTGGATACAAGCTTTTTGAAAAAGCTGAAAGTGCACCCCCTGGAAATAATCTCAACCCATTGAGATATTATGTTGAGGTAAATCCAGAGGCTGTTTTTCATTGCTATTTCTTCATATAGCCTGGCGAGAGGCTGGAGAGATAGATTTTAATAGAAAAATCGTAAACTAATACCATAGTTATCAAATGTTATTCTTTCGTGTTTCAACAATCGTTGACGCCTCCACCCAGATCATGCTTTTATCCAGGGTAAAATTACCGTCGAAATAAATTCCTTATAAGTAGTTACGGCCCCGAACCTAATAGCTTTTCTGAACAAACGTATCAATTACCGCTTGTTTCGCTAGCGTCATAAGGGCAATTTAAAAGTCTTTATGAATATTTTATAATAACAGACCTTCAAATGGGATGGGTATCACATCGATAGATCAAGCTAGCTTAGCATAATTTTACTTATCTAACAAACAAGATTTTACAAACGTCACGACATAATAAATAATAATAATATGGTAGAGACCACGTAGAGACCAAAGCTAAAATGGCTAGTTAGCTCACTGTTTTCGATTACCCACGACAAGTGAGGCCCTGTTACATTTTTTACCCTTGCCACTACGAGCTACGCTAAGCGAGATTGGCTTAGCTTAGCTTACTGTATGACCCGATCTTTAGTAAAGTTAGGGGTGACCACGCCATTGAGCGACATAGTCGTTTACTTTAAAATTTAATTAAATTGACTCAGTTTGTTTATTATCGAATAACGTCATAGCTTGTTAAAATTCTCCACAGTTTAGGAACGAATGTATTGGTAGTCCTACTCTCTGTTTTGTAGTAGAAATAGTGAACTGACGAAGTAGAAGATGATGATCGCAGACCATCTTTTTGATGAAGGTATCAATAACACTCTCCTTCATCACGATATGAGGCATGTGCAACAAACTAAGTCAGTGTACGAGAAAACACAAAGAGATTATGTAAGTAGTTATCTTTTAATAAAATTATAGGTAATATCTTAAATTGGTCGGGCCAACGGGTGGATACATAAAGATACAGGTTCCCATTAGAAAGAAATAGTCCTATACTTTATGTATACGATGACACGTCTCAATGTTTATGAGGGCAATTAGGCATCAAAAGACATTTCTGAACTACGTGTGCTGCAGACAGAAACCTGCATCTAATGTAACTTTAAGCAATAAAGCCTATGCAGATGTTTCAGCAACAGACATTGCGAACGTTCAGGGAGATGCCTCAAGCCAGCGATGGTTTTACAGTAAAGTAACAACTCCAGTGTATTCTTCAATTGGTCTGCCGACAGGAACAGGAGCAACGCGACATGCTGTCTTCTCAAAATGGCGACACGTGTGAGATCCACGACCAGTTCTACAGGGACCACAAGCTGCTGCTGGTTCTGTTCCGAGCACTCGCCGTCATGCCCATCACGCGTTCGCGACCAGGTTTGAATAAAATGCCCTCGGGGCCATTGTCCCACCAGTTCAGTGTGTGTAAGCTTACCAAAATCTTTCAGAACGGGCAATTTAAAACCGCATTCGTATACAAAACCAAGCAAGTATTTTTTCGTGATGATGCAAACCCAAGGCGTAAGGAAGTCTTCACTCTGATACAATATTATGTGTTGTGTGTGGTTGTTTCATTCATATGTAAATAATAATAATCATTCTTTGAGTTAGTAGTTCAGAGATCCCTGATGGAACCTAAATGAACGTTTTTATTAAAATTTCAGGCACCATCACATTTAGCTGGAAGTCGACAGCTACCATGTATGCCGTATGCTTCTACATCGCAGCCACGGTAGTTGTTCTCATAGTGGGATACGAACGCATCATGATATTGAGATCAATTCGACGGTTTGACGATTACATCTATGCCATTATTTTCGTAATTTTCCTTGTTCCGCATTTCTGGATTCCTTTTGTAGGGTGGGGAGTGGCTCATCAAGTGGCTATTTATAAAACTAATTGGGGGAAATTTCAGGTAAGCGGAAATATTAACTATGTAATGGTTGCTATAAAGCAAGATGCTCTATAAGTTGCTAGAGAGAAGGCTGCCAGACTTTACTTATTTTCTGATTAATAAAATGTGTGGTTGTTCAAATATCATCATCAAGTAGTTGTCGCAGCTCCAACAACCATACACATTCCTAACTTACTTATTTAAAATTGTAGGTCAGATACTACCGTGTTACCGGTGAAAATCTTAAATTCCCTAACCTGAAGACGACGATCGTCATCATAAGCGTGGGTTGCTTGCTGCTGGCCTTGTGTTTCTTGCTCAGTCTCTGTATCCTCATGGACGGGTTCCTGCTGAGACACACCACCGCATATTACCACATCATAACTATGATCAACATGAACTGTGCGCTGTGGTACATCAACTGCAAAGGAATTAAGATCGCATCGCAAAGTCTGTCTGAATGTTTTCGCAGGGTAATTTATAATGTTAATTATGGATTTCACATGTTTGCTTAGAGACGAGATGGATGAAAGAAACAATGGATGGACTGTGTGAAGTATGATATGGTTAGAAAGGAAGTGACCAATGAGATGACGAGTAATAGAGAAGTATGGAAAAGAAGAAGACATGTTGCGCCGACCCCTATCTAAATAGGGATAAGGGCAGGAGAATGATGAATTAAAAAAAAAAAATAGAAAAGATTAATACAATGTCATATATTGCTTTTCATGATCAGGACGTAGAAGAGGAGTGTTCAGCGAAGTTGATATCTCGGTACCGGTACCTATGGCTCAACTTGTCTGAACTGCTGCAGTCCCTGGGCAACGCTTATGCAAGAACTTACTCTACTTATTGTCTGTTTATGTAAGTTATCAACTTTTACTTTCCTGAGCCAAAAATTCGTATTTTTAAACGGTTTTATTTTCCCGTTTACCCCGTTTGTTTTTTTCTTGGATCAAATTTAGTAATTCAAATTTCACCCACTTCCAGTCAACCGATTAATCTGAAATTTTGTACACACATTGGATTTTGGTGACAATACAATTATGTTTATTCATTATCATTATAAATTCAAGATGGCCGCCGCTACAAAATGGCGGATAATTTATGTTTTATTAATCCCATCAATATGGGTATCAAATGAAAGGGCTCAACAAGTAGAATACAATATACTATAAAAAATTGAAATCCAAGATGGCGGCCGCTACAAAATGGCGGATAATTTATTTATGTTTTATTAATCCCATCAATATGGGTATCAAATGAAAGGGCTCAACAAGCAGAATACAATATACTATAAAAAATTGAAATCCAAGATGGCGGCCGCTACAAAATGGCGGATAACGTAGGTTTTATCAATCCCATCAATATGGGTATCAAATGAAAGGGCTCAACAAGCAGAATACAATATACTATAAAAAATTGAAATACAAGATGGCGGCCGCTACAAAATGGCGGTTAACGTAGGTTTTATCGATCCCATCAATATGGGTATCAAATGAAAGTGCTCAACCAGTATAATACAATATACTATATAAAATTAAAATCCAAGATGGCGGCCCCTTTAAACAGAATGCGAAATAAAAACTAAAAACTAGAAAATATAAAAATAGGTAAAAAAACTTTTTAAGTTAAACGGTTTTATGTTAAACATACATTGCAATAGTTAAGATAAATGTACTAAAAACCAAAAAATAATAAAATAGAAAACCGTGGGGCACGTCAATTGTCTACAATCGTTGATTGAAATCATAATAATAATAATTAAGTCGATAATTTGTAGACAATTGACGTGCCCCACGGTTTTCTATTTTATTATTTTTTGGTTTTTAGTACATTTATCTTAACTATTGCAATGTATGTTTAACATAAAACCGTTTAACTTAAAAAGTTTTTTTACTCGATGAGTTCATTTTCGTCACATTCATGTTTTTATTTACCTATTTGTTACTTTACGTTATTTCAGAGCAGCTTATGTTCTTTCAAGTTGGAACCAACTATCCAAATTCACACAATTTTATTAAATTGGGTGGTTTCGGAGATTACCGCTTATGATCAGTGACAACGTCATATTTATATATACCCAACAACTGTGTCAAGATTATAAAGGGGATTTTTGAAGAATTCTTATAAGAAAAGATTTAATCTAATGACCGTATTATTTGATAACCAGGTTTGCGAACATCACGATAGCTGTTTACGGAGCCCTGTCAGAGATTGTTGACCACGGGTTTGGCTTCAGTTTCAAAGAAATGGGCCTGTTCGTGGATGCAGCATACTGCTCTACTCTGTTCTTCATATTCGTTGACTGCTCGCATAAGTCTACTCTCACGGTACTATACAATTGTTATAACAACAGCGAATAAATCAATTACGTAATAGAAACAATTTCAGTGAGGTTAACATTTTTAACACTTGGCTTTTGGTGCAGACACTCTGATTTGGTACAATCCCCAGTGCATGAAGTGACCACAAACTGCCAAACTTCGAATGGTTTTAAAGTTTTAAACCATAAAATGTTGACGGGTAACTCCAAAATCGAAATAGATAAATTGACAGTTTGTGGTAACTTCATTATATTTTTGAATACTATTACAGGTAGCTGCGGGTGTCCAAGATACACTTTTGTCCATCGACGTCCTAGCAGTTGACCGACCAACACAAAAAGAGGTAGCTACATTTCAGTATACCACCATTTATATACTTATTTACTAGCTGACCCGACAGACATTACTCGTATTCTGACATTTCTGAATGTCAACAACTATTTCACCTCACAGGTCCTAACATAGCTAAGGACCAACCCTGATCAAAACAAAGATTTTATCGGCCAAGGCGTTTTAGAAGAATAAATTACGAACAACACGAGCACGTCGGAATCTTATTTGGGCTAACTCCTAGCCTATTATGAAAAGTTTGCCACATAAATGAATGTCCATTTTATCATATCGCAAAGTTTTTCAAAAGTTCGTATACTGATGCACTCTGCCTACGCAACTGCTACGCGGAGCAGTCTACGGCGTAGCCAACACTGTGCTACAGTATCATGCATGACATGATAAATGAAATGTAGTGAAATTGGGACATTTAAAAAATTATTATTTCTTGATATTCTCTGATTCAGTCTGGATAACTTGGGAACCTATTTAACCCTCGTTAAAAAATCGCTTCTTTGGTGGTATGTTTGCTTCTCTTTTAATCAATGATTTAAACTTGTTTTAATATGAAAAACAAGTAATTCAACAATGATGCAAAAGCCTAATAATACACGTATTTTTATAAATAAACCTATCATAAAATTTGTATGAGCCATATTGAAACGGCAGGTTGCAGTTCGTTATGGCGTTCTATGAGGCCTTTGTCCAGGGGCACGCCACGATAGTGCATGGCGGTAAGTCCCCTCTTTGAGGAGTGGCTAGAAAGGAGCCACGGCGCCCTCACCTTCCGTCTGACGCAGGTCCTCACCGGACACGGATGTTTCGGGAGGTACCGGCACCGAATCAGGCGGGAGGAAACGCCCGGATGCTTCCACTGCGAGAATCGACCGGAGGACACGGTGGAGCACACTGTGGAGGTGTGCCCTGCTTGGGCGGAGCTCCGCCGTGTTCTCGTAGCGGCGATCGGCGACCTCTCGCGTCCGGCCCTGGTGCAAGCCATGGTCCGGGGCGAGGAGGAATGGGACGCCGTCGCCTCCTTCTGCGAAGCAGTGATGCTAGCGAAGGAGGTGGCGGAACGAGAGAGGGAGCGAACCTCTGAACGTCCCAGCCGCCGCGGAAGGCGCTCCGGGCGTCGGGGGCCACGTGATGGCTTCCGGCCACCGTAGACGCGGGCCTGTGGACGGCGAGTAATGGGCTAGCTCGCCGTCCGGCCGTCGTCGTCATGACGGCAACAGACCGTGTCGGCGGCGCGTTCGTGATCCACGCGCGCCTCAAAGAGATATCAGCAAGGAGGGGCCCGCAAGGGCCGACGCCCGTCGGGGCCGCGGATTTTTACCCGACTACGGCAAAGCCAAAGGAGGGTTATGATTTTGACTGGCTATGTATGTATGTATATTGTATGTTTGTATGTATGTGTGTAAGTATCTTCATCTGTTCCCTCATAGCTTCTAATCTACTTATCGGATCTCGACATATGAGGTATCGTTAGAACCGTCTTAATGTTCCGCTGAACATAATTATGCTACGTGACGTGTCACAAAAAGCGATTTGGCGCCCCCTAGCGGACAAAAAGTAAGGCTTAAAAAATAAAAATGGAGATAAATACGCCGTGTTTGGTATCATTTGAAAGGGCCTCACTTGTACAATTCCAATATATTGCTCAAATTAAAAATCACGCCCTCTAGCGGACAAAAAGTCGAGAGTAAAAAAAAAAAATTAACACCAAAATTGTTTATAAAAAAAACTAAAACCCGACTATAACAACGACGCTGAAAAAGATTAAGATTAATTTAACAAGATTTTCAGGATAGAACAAAAAGAAAAGCCGTAGTCACACGTTATAGGTACCAACCTAAACACTTTAATACCGTGTGACTACGGCTTTTCTTTTTGTTCTATCCTGAAAATCATGTTAAATACTTTTTCAGCGTCGTTGTTTTGTCGTAGTCGGGTTTTAGTTTTTTACTTTTTTTTGTACTAGATGACGTGCCCTCGGCACAAGGGCAAAGAAGGAACATGGGTTCGGTTTTTAGTCAGTAGAAGTCTGACACTCCCCTTCGCTCTTTGATTTTCCAGTTTTCACCCACCAAAAAAAAAGGCCTTTGTCCAGCATTGTACGTCTTATGGCTGATGATGTTGATATTTACAGATTGATCACTTCGTCCAAGCCATCGAGATGAACCCAGCTGTCGTGAGCCTGAAGGGATACGCGCATGTCAATAGAGAGCTGCTTACTTCGGTAAGTTATAAGACATCACTTCAAATTATAAAAGCATCCTCCGCCGCATCTGTCTGTTTGTTCGCGATAAACTCAAAAACTACTAAACCGATATTCACGTTGTCTTCACCAATGGATAGAGTGGTTCTCGAAGAAGGTTTAAGTACATAATTTGTCAAATTTTGTACATCCACGCGGGTGAAGCTGCAGGCATCAGCTTGTTAATAATAAAAAGACAATCTTGGCCCTGGTGGCAAATTAGAAAATATGACACAATAGGAAAACATAATGTAACTCAGTTCTTAACAATACTGAGCTATATTATTTAAGAAGAAAATGTAATGTTAAAAACACGGGGTGAATTCATTATATTATTTATCACACTAAGATAACCCGTTTTCGAAAACTAATCCTGTATCTTTGCTTCACGCTTTATTATGCGCACAGCCAAAGAGTGTAACTCTCTGCCTGATTCGGTTTTCCTGAGTTCATATACATATACCCCAATCTATTTAAGTCGCGAGTATATAGGCTTCTTCTGGGTTAGCTCGTTCCATCGTCGACCTCATCTCTGCCCCTAGGACAAGTTTAAGACTAAGAATACACCCATCTCATTTAAAAAAACCCTTTTTTAACTTAATCAACGTTTTGTTCGCAGGCTATCAGCATGATTGCCATCTACTTGATTGTTCTGATGCAGTTCAAGATCTCGCTGCCCAAGGACCCTCAAATAGCTGGAACTTAGTTACTTTGGAGTTTATTTATTTATTTTCTGCATTAGAACAGCAACAACACGCAATATGCTTCGCAATGGGTCCGTAGATTAGGTAGGTACCTAGACCTACGAACCACCCCTTATCACTCAAAGCAAGCCTGACTCCCAGCAGTGGGAACATTAGAAGTAGTAGTTTGATTTGATTGACGCTAGAAATAGTTGACAAAGCATTTGTACGAAACTACAACAGTGAGCAACTAACTACATTTATATCAGCAGTTTATGATTATGTTATGGTTTCCTAGCATCGAGCATTAAAATATGGCCAGTCATATAATTTTTGTGTGTTTTTTTAATTTTGTATCACGTTTCCTTATTTCCCTTGCTGTTCTGTTTGTGTGTAGACCTTGCTCATGGCGAAATTTAAGTATTATAGTGCAACGAACACAGCCATAAGTAAAGTAAATTAATACGATACGTCAAAGAAAATGATAGTGGAAGGATCGATAGGTCGGAAGGCGCTCCGGGCGTCGGAGGTCACGCGATGACCTCCGGCCACCGTAGACGCGGGCCTGTGGACGGTGAGTAACGGGCTAGCTCGCCGTCCGGCCGTCGTCATGACGGCAACAGACCGTGTCGGCGGCGCGTACGTGTTCCACGCGCGCCTCAAAGAGATGTCAGCAAGGAGGGGCCCGCAAGGGCCGACGCCCGTCGGGGCTGTGGATATCGAAAGGTTACCGCGGCTCCGACACAAGGGCGAAGAAGAAGGAACATGGGTTGGTTTTTAGTCAGTAGAAGTCTGACACTCCCCTTCGCTCTGCCCAAGATCGGGGGGGGGGGGGGGTTATTCGATGATTTTCCACCCACCAAAAAAAAAAAAAAAAAGGATCGATAGGTCACGCCATCTATACTTTTCTTCAAATAACATTATATTTACAAAAATTTATTCAGTTATCAATTTCCATCCATAGGCATATTATTCAAGTAATTGTATGGTCATTGAATTGCCTATTTAGGCTAGCTCATAACAACAATAATCACAGTTAAAAAAAATAGAAAAAACAGTAACAGTAAAAATAGTAGAAGTAACAGTAAAAATAGTAAAAGTAACAGTAAAAAATAGTAGAAAAGGCACAGTTAGAAAAGGCATACATGTATTGTAAGTATTGGATAGACGATCAATTTTCTTTTACTCCTGGTGAAATATGAACGCCATGACTAAGAACGCTGACAACAAAATATCGTAAAGAAAACCAGCAAATCCTGAAAGAAACATTTTAGGACAATGACATCAGACAACCCGCAATAGAGCCCTGCGTTTTGATTGCCCAGTGGCCACTCCTCAGCCTCACATATTAGAAGATCTGAAAGTCTAAAATGGCCAACAGTGATACTCATGGACCTTTCATAATAGTAACTGCGTCTGTGACCATTTTGGAAAATAGATCATAATAGGAAAATAATATGAATTGCGATAAAATTCGTCAATTGGCCACAGACGCAGTTACTATTATGAAACACCCTATGAAAAGGGTGGGGTTCAAAACATCAACAACCAAAATGTCAACACCATACTATCATCACAGTTTAATTTGACAATTAATCACAATAGGTCCATTTTTCGCTTTTTAACGCAATTTATAATATGATCTGCTAAAGTGACCATTTTAAACCCCCTGAGTTCCAGCTGTGCAGACGCTAGATATTATAGGTAATTTAAGCCAATTAGGGTGGAATATACTAGTCATTTCAAAAGAGGCCTTCAAGGTAGTTACTTTGGTGATGCTGTCCTACATACGACCTATAAATTCTCACGTTTCTTTGTTTACATAGTGTTCCGGGTCTGACGATGGAGCTGGAAGGTGGCAAAAGGAACTCCGTTATGAAATGACATAACCCTATCGAGTTTGAGCTCGTACGATTTGTCTTGACCAGTACTTTGTCTCTAGATGGTATCTAGGGTCTGATGATGGAGCTGGAAGGTGGTCATAGGGTCTCCGTAGTAAAACGACGTAACCGCTTCGATATTGGGCTCGTATGATTCGTCTTGACGAGTACTTTAGACCTAAATGGTCCCAGGGTTTGATCATGAAGTGGGAAGGTGGCCATAGGGTCTCCATAGTAAAATGACGTAACCGCAACAAACCGCCCGCCGCAAAAGGCGCGCGCACCGCCGCAATATCCATACGCAACCACATTAGATTTGAGATTTCATTTGTTATGAATGAGAACTCTTTTTGTGTGCGTCAAGCCCGTGACCTTAAGTAGGGTAAATTACTAGACGATTAGGTCTCCCTTATTGAAGAGCTAGACTCAAGACTGTTCGAAATTATCCGGCAAACAACCTTGCAACAATGAGCAAAATTTCAATGTAGGTAAATGTTTATTTTAGTCTTTTTACCTAAACTACCTAATAATTTACATATAAGTACTACTACTTTTATAAAACCTTCTATATAAAAAAGTTTTATTTACTTTTAATTTATTTTTGAATAAAATTGTAAAGCGGTTTCCAGAATATCACCTACCAAGTTTCAACTGTATAGTCTTAATAGTTTGCGATTTCGGCGGTCTCACCAGCCCTGGAGTCATAGCGCTCGATGGCGCACTTCCTGTCTGCTCCGACTTCCGCTATCTCGGTTCACTCGTGCCACAGCTCGTGCGAAACGACGGCGAAATAGACCGTATTAAACACAGAATGTTATATATTATTTACACGGGATACCTATACGAGATGGATGAAATGGCGGTAGGTCACAGGAACAATCTGCGACTTCCACATTCCGTTTAAACTAAAGGGGAAGATTTATAAAACATGGTTGGGCCTGCTGTCTTGTATGACTCACCCCGCGGGTGCCGAAATGGCGCGTCATGCCACTCATGTCCACGCCCGAGCAATGACATTCCGTGTATCCTAAATTGCGTTTTATTTCTATGCACTTGGTACCTATACAATTTTAATTATAGGAAGCCGCCCGCGCCATGTCCGCGCCCGACGACATTTATGTGTGGCCTGCGTCTTAGGTAGGTACTTCAACTCTAGATTCTCATTTGATCATACTCTTCTGTCCTCTGCTATCTTCTATAGCCTATAGGTATCTAACACACCTTCTCTTCGTGTGTGTGAATCTGTTTCCGTGAATAAACCTTCTCTTTTCTTTCTTCTTTTACTCTTCAATTTTATCTTCACCTAACACTGCAAATACTACATTCTCTCCGATAATTTCTGCTTGTTATGCTAAAAATGTGCTTTAATTTTATGGAATGAAAAATGTTATGATAACATTAAATTCATTCTCGTAGTCTCGAAAAAATTACAAACGAAGTTCATAGAATTTTCCATTACCTTTTCCTGCTCGCATTAGATTATGGGAATTTTAATTAGGCGCACACATTAATTATATTTTTTTGGCTAACAAAATTGACAGCATTTGTATAATTGTGAGAATTGTGTGAGAAAGCGGCAGAGCTATACAGGGCGTCTGTCTCAGACCAAGAAAAAAAGAAAGACGGCGCGCCGCGAACACCAACAGTGAAGCCACAAAACCACACGCCTATAGCAAGTAAACATACAAGCTCACGCACACACCTACACTAAAACCACACGCATTTTCTCCTAGAACGTCACGATTTCACGAGACATTGTCTACACACATAGATAAAAAGTTGGCTTCACTTTTGATGTTCGTGGTGCGTCGTCTTCCTTTTTTTGTTGGTCTGAGGCGTCTGTCTGGCGGAATCTCTTTACCAGACTAGAATAAGATTAGGACAATCCGGCGGCTCCGACTAACGAACAGTAAGTCGTGGGTTCTAACCCAAGCAAGCGCATTACTTTCTGTAATTTTATATTATCACCGCTGCTCTCACAACGGTGAAGGAAACCATCGTGAGGAAACCGGCATATCTTAGAACTAAAATATTCGAAGAGCATGTGACATCTACCAACCAGCACTGGGCCCGCGAGGTGGATAAAAGCCCATCGCTCTCCTAGAAAGGAGGCCTGAGTCCCTGCAGTGGGATCAGTATAGGCTGATGATGATGATGTATCCTGCATTAAGATTTCATCGTAGGCCAGGTTCCAAAACACAGCGTTTAAACGCCACTGTGTTTAGTACCTACGTAAACTGTTTATAAGTAGGTACCTATGTAGCAGGTGGCGTTCTGTGGTTTCTGCCTATATACCCACACGGGAAAAGGGTGTGAGTTTATGTATGTATTATTTTTATGTATAATAAGTGTGATTTTAAAAAGGTTAGGAGATGGTCGGGAAACATTATTTACTTATAAATTATATTGATAATAAATAAGAAAATAATCATATGTTGAAAACATTTTATTGTCGAGAGTAAAATCGAATTTCTAAGTCACTTCATTTTTATTAATGTCACAATAAATACTAGGGTCTCATTTCTTGAGGATTTCATTATCTTTTTTACACTATGATTCTTTAACAAACAAAATACGTACGTGTAAAGGTAAGTACAAAATTAAAGTACAAAGCCGATTCGTGAAAGTATCAAAACACATAAATGATAACAACAAATGCATGGACGAATATGATGGATGACGGATAAAACATTCAGGGTGATATTTCTAAAAAATATGATAGATAGGTAGGTACGTAAAAATAGTTATATTTCTTAAGATTCACGGCAGTCCTGTGGTGTCACCAAAGATTCGATCCAGACACAGAAAAAAAAACAGTAGCTAACACACTTTTAAGACAAATATACAAACGAACATAAACGAAACGAACATAAATCCAATAAATAACCTTAGCGTAAACATTGAAATACAATTACGAACAGAACCTGACAACATTTGATTCAATTCTAGTCAGAATGAGTAGGTACATAATAGGAAGATGGAAAAATATCACATTTTGTCAGACATAAAACAGGAATGCGAAAGTTGTTTAGTCCTGATAATCTTATTAGCTAGTTGAAAGTGGCGAACCAGGTCTTAAAATTATATTAAAACAACTTATTATGAAAGATATGATGACTTGAAGATTCACCACGTCCATTTAGGTGTGTAAAGTTCAAAAGCCCACCTGTCGGGTAGACCTTGGTGTGTAGCGTTCTTGAAATCACTCTCTGACCAATCGAATGGCTTTATCAGGTCTTTGTTCAGCAGTTCTAGTTTATCTTCTGCAGCTTTCTCTTGTTCGTGCATGACAAGGTCTCTTATTTCAATGCCGTTAACGTCAGGCTTGTTGTTAAGTAGTTCTGTATATATGGGTGCTACGTTTCCCTTGTTAATCAAAATTTGAGTAGCGTTCGGTTGTATTTCTGTGTATGGTGGACCGGATATCGCGACGAAATCTAAATTAGACTCGTTCAGGGTGCCTGTAATAAAATGAAAAAAGTTTATAATACCGTTTCTCAATGTTTAACAATTTCAACATGGTACTACTACTAATATAAGAACTATTCGTAGTCTAAGTAAAGGAACAAAAATTGAAAAGGTCAACTCACCGCTTACGACTTTGGTGTCAATTACTCCGTAGGCTTCTTTATGAAGGCTGGTGATGTCCCCTCGAACTCCAACAACAGACCAATACCCTCGCTCGCTAAGCACACAACTCGCATCTCCGGAACATTCCTCAATATCTTTTTGATTAGTACTGTTAGATTCTGTCATGTTGTTCTGCCTCATTAACGCAACGATGCTGTCAAGTGTAGTGGCGTTCTTGTGACCTAGCTTGAACAGCATAGCTCGTGGTGACTCGGGCTCAGAAAAGATGTTCCCATGTTTCTCTTTCATTTGGTTGACATGTGTAATTTCTGCGATATCCTGAAATGATTGGGAATACAGAATTTAATAATGTAAGAATTTAAACGGGATTTATGGACAGACGCCAACCAGCACATTAATCTACCTGAAACTGCAAAATCATCCCAATCAACCTCGAACCTAATGTTTTAGCGATATATTTGAAAATCTATTGACGAAATTTGGCAGATTGTAATAGCTTGATGAGCTGACTCTGTACTTAGTTGTTGACGTGAGTTTGTGTTCAAATAAAAAACTACCACGTAATGTTAACTAAAAGCTTATAAAACAGATCAATAACTTACTGGGAAAAAAGGCAATCCATGCGTGGCCCAATAGCCTTGTTCCAAGAAAGCGTCAGACAAATCAGCAGAGTGAGTCCGCCCAGGAACTTGCTCCACCAGTGCAAGCAGACCCTTTGAGTGACCGTTGTTGTTGCGGTACACCACGATGTGCCTGACGTCCCTGAGGAAGAGACATAAAATAAACTCATTGAAAGCAATCCTATATTGTTGCCATTACGGTTTATAACTAGCTTATTAACTCACGCCCATACCAATCATACGTACAGCGCTTCTAAAGACAAATTATTTACTAGAATGCCCCCAGTCTTCCTCATGCAGATAACCTACAGACTTGCGTAAGGGCAGCTACAGTTCGTTTCGTTCAGCCATTTCTGAGGAAAATGTTTAGCTACGTCAGACGGAACTTTGGCCTAATTAATAGTAGTTACATTTTGAAGAAATATTGTTAGAAAATGATAGCTGAGTTTAAATATATTGTGGTTCACTCACTTGTCCACAGTGCTTTGAGTAACGACCTCATTTCGGGCTGGCTTGTCCTCTTCAGTGCGAGGCGCTAGTGCATGCAGGTGGTCGAATCTGTTGAAATCTACGATGAGCCACTGCTTGCTTGCCGTGCCTGAGTTACTGTTCGCCAAGATATGTCCCCAGGAGCTTACGTTAGATGCTAGATGGTTAGCGGCTGATACTCTTGGACCAACGGGCACCTGGAAAGTTAGAACATTACTATTAGTTATATTGGTGTACTTATTTTCTTATTTGTGCTTTTTGGTGTGTCTTATCACTGTTAACTAAAAGTATATGCTGTGTATTTTTAAATTTGTCCTCAGGAAGATTAACTCGATAGGTAGCTTTTTTTCTATTCTAGAAACGGTGTACCTTTTCGTACGTTATCGTTCTGGTATGTTTGCAGGCTGAGGGGCTAGTCCGAAAAATATGTACTTAACAACGAAAAACGACTCCAAAAACCGACTTCTTTTTGCTGTGGTTTTTGAGGCACTTTCTGATTCACTTTTTAGGGTTCCGTACCTCAAAAGGAAAAAACGGAACCCTTATAGGATCACTTTGTTGTCCGTCTGTCCGTCCGTCCGTCCGTCTGTCAAGACCCTTTTTCTCAGGAACGCGTGGAGGTATGAAGCTGAAATTTATATCAATTACTCAGGTCTACTGTCCCTTGAAGCTGTGAAAAAATCAAACTTCTAAGCCAACGCAATCAAAAGATACAGCCGTTTATGCCGCAAATTTTCGACACTTGCAAGGGAATCAAAACCTACAGGGTGCTTCCCGTGAACTCAGAATCTTGAAATTTGGTACGAAGCAACGTCTTATAGCATAGATAAAGGAAAAATTACGAAAACCATAAATTTTTAGTTACATCACAAAATATATTTTTTTTACGGAACCCTCGGTGCGCGAGTCCGACTCGCACTTGGCCGGTTTTTTTCAATCGATTCAGCTTGTCGCAAATGCAACTTGATAATAAGCAAGACTATTTTGTAATTTTAACGCTTGTTTACTGATTTTTTTCATATTAATATAAATAAACGCTTTAGTCATTTTTGCGCGAAAATGACAGCTATATTTTCGGCATTCGGTTGAAAATTAAATGACAGCAATATAATATAGTCCCGCACTTACGGTTATTATTAGAACTATGTTCTTTTATACAACAAAAGCTATGACGAATAGTTTGTTTAGTGCCTATTATGTTATCGTCATTGAATGTGTGCTGGGTACCTATTTCTCATAACATATTGTGTTTTTATTTCAACTCACTTGTTCAGTTATATTGACTTCTTTCCACAGTTTGTTATTGTAGTTTCGCAGTGTAGTGCCTGTTACGGCCAGCCTATGATTTTCACCCTTCACCACGTAGAATTCGTCCTGACTGGTAATGGAGCCGGGGTATCCTGAGAAGTGGACTGTTGTCCCAGGAACTAGTTTGCCACTTTTAGCTGTCTCGTGGTAGTTTAGTTTATATTTCTTCATGATGCGAGTCATTGAGGAGTAGCTGGAATGTAACAGGTAAATAGAATGTTAGAGATTTTTTTATTTAATCACGGATTGAGTTCAAACTATGATTGAACTAGGACCATTGGAGATCTAGGTTTTGAAGGTATCGATATAACCCGAGCTCAGCAAACGATGAACGATTAGTCCGTGGTTAATTTTAAACAACAATTAGATACAAAAATACAGGCAGGATCGGAGCGATGATTTTGTGCGACAGGCATGTTCTTCCGCTCAGCAACTAATTTGTAGTTGGGTATATGTATAAAAAAGTTACTTTTCTTACCTTCCGGCAGCGTTTTGGGAAACGTAAAGCTTTTTTGTGGGAGTCCCGTCCTTAGTTTTATCATCAACAACTCTCAAAAAGGCACTAGATAAATGGGGAACTGTTTCAAGAGCTTCGTCTTCTAACGTAAGGTTCATTTTGCGTTGGATTTCAATAGCTTCTGATACGGAGTTTAGCCAGTACAACTCTGATAGGTCTGTTTCATATTCTTTCAGGCCGCGGCCGACACCATGGTTCCAACCGGTAAATATTCCGCTTATTTGCGTGTAGTGCAGAGATACCTGAAAACGGGAAAACACTCATGATTTAATTATTAGCGATCTGTTAAATTCCGCTGGTTAGTTAATTGAACCTAACTGTTTATTGATAAATTGCAGCAGGAGGCGCACAAGCCGTAATTAAGAGGTAACTAGAGGAAATCCTTACGTATTTTCCTTAACTGATTTTCCTACAGAGTGCAAAAAATCATCGAAACGTAATAAATTGCGCTGACGAGTTAAACCTAAAAATTTACTGAGCTGCAGGTGATATCATAATTATTATTGTCATTCACTCAGACTTTCGTAGGGTATCGTATTCACTTTCCTACTGAATTACTGTATACGAAGACCTTTTATCTACCTCTAGATCAGCGCTGGTTTCTGGCTTTTGATTAGTTAAGACTTCAGAAGTATCATGTAGACAAAATTGAACTTTGTGTATCTTACATGATGCCAGAATGGATCCTCCCCTCCCTTATCCGCAGCATATGCCTTCCAGATGTCCACAGACTTGTCCAGAGCGTCCTTGAACTTGTCGCATTGCTTCATCGCCGTGCTATCTTCATCGCACCTAGCTCGGATGGTGTTCTCCAAGTGCGAGTGGATCAGCGACCAGGTCAGGGCACCCTCGACTATGCCGGCGGCGTATGCTTGGTGTTCGTCCGAATATGATGGGTCGGTCTCTATTTCCAGCAGAGACCAGCTGAAAACAAGAAATGTATTTTTTTATATTTCTGAAGATAAATAACATAATTATTTCAAATCACTTTTTTTATAGACAGAAGTTTCTAAGAGAATGTTAGGTATGGCGCGATGACTAGGCACGATAAAAGTTTTGTCGTTCAGGGAGTTTGGGCAAAAAGTCCAAATCAAAGTTCACTTCTGGAAAATGCTACCTAAGCCTATCGAAAGCATTGCTCACCCTGTAGTATCAATATCCATCCTGAAGTAAGCACGTGCTACCCCCCGAGGTATATCTGCTAGTTCATTGCTCTGTCCCCAGTACTCGATACGATATCCGGTTTTATTTGAAAAGAATACTGTAGCTGCGTAATTTCCATCTTCCTGAATTCTGAAATGAAACAACAGTTTATAAATTCGTATTATAATTTACGTAAAATTGTAAACAAACCAATGGATTATGTAAAATTGTAAGCAATTTCGTAATTATTTTAAGTGTTCGGATCTGATAAGAAACGTAATTGTAGCGCAATAAGCGAGATGTTTTGTTTATTCGCAACGCAATTTGTCTGAGATTGTTTTCCTTCCGCAGATGCTATCACAATAACCACTAATAATGGCTACGAGATTAAGATGGTTTCCAGTGTTTTAAAGCAAATGATTACTGAGATAGTTAAAGCAATTATTGTACCAACCTTTCAATTTGTCCAACGAACAGGGCCAAGATTGACAGAATGCCGAGAATCCCAAGGATGTAAGAGCTAATCTTCGTCTGAAGCCACGAGGCCCCGACGACTTTAAGAATCTTGCTCATTTTCAAACTGATTACAAGTTTAAATATATGTGAATAGATAGATACACTACAAAATGAAGAATATGTTAAGAAACTTAATAATAATGAAGTGACAGTGCGTGTAGATAATTTTCTCCAGCGGGAGAGTGACCATCAAAGTTGTGATGGTGTAGCCAGGTGTTCACGGGTCTACTGACGATGCTCCGAATGCTGCGCTCGGAGTCTTCATTGGTTATAGCTCGTCGGCCGAGTATTTTTAAGGTGTACTTTGGCACCACTTTCAATTAATTCCCTTTTAGTCTGTAACAAAAGAAACGACATTTTATTCGAAGCTCCTGTATTTTTTATTTAAGTATTTACTAGTTTTCTATGTGCATAACTTTATCATTTGGAATATATGAAGAGGTAAAGTGTTTCATAAACTCTTTTGCATTTAAAAATGCACAAGGACTTAAAGTTTATTGAGGTTCAATAAAATTAATTATGAACTCTGTATCAATAAGAGATTTACTAAATAATTGCCAACTGAGGTTAAATCCTACAGTACATCGTCCATCATCGGCCCTCGCATGAGAATCGTTAGAAACAGAGCATTGATAGAGAAAGTTCAAGCCAAAAGTTCATAATTATTTCACCCAGAATGGTCGTAGATATAACTGCAATGATCAGAGCATGGACAGATAAGGTCCAGGTCACAGAGCGATGCACTAACTTATCTCCTTTACTATTCACATGTTTCATTACTGAGTGCTATTACACATGATCGGTCATTTAGATATACCTACGTTCGGGAATAAGGTATTCGATGATTTCGATTGTGCCAATCTGATTCGATTATGATTAAGCGATTGTAGAAGTCGACTGGAGTTTAAAGTAACCTACCAATCGGAATGACAGGACTGTTTGTGTAGCAATTGATTCTGATTTGTAGTTCAACATGTGGTACACAACAACAATGTGCGTAGCGCGACCCGAGTTGATCCCATTCACAGCCTGCATTGATCGAAAAATAAAGGGTGGAATGAACACCGATGCACAGACGGTTACCACGTAGTCTAATGCCATTTTGATGCAGGAGTTTCAGAATTATGTACCCCGTCGGAATATAAAGCCTTGATGGATTTAGTTTTAGTATTTTGTTATGTCTTGGAACCAAAAAAATCGAAGAAATGTGACATCTAGCAACAGTATTATAATTATAGTAGTCAATCCCTCTCCTAGAGAGGAGGCCTGAGTCCCTGCAGTGGGAACATTATAGGCTGATGACTATGATGATAATGATTTTGTCCTAAATCAGTTTACCAACAGTACCTACGCTCATCATCTCTTGAGCTAAGTATAATGCAGTAACTGTATGTAACATTTATGTCTATAGAGAGAGAAACTATGTTACATTACATTGCATTATGTAGTCAGTGACAGTTTGTCTGGACAAACATTTCCTTCGTCTTAGATGGAGTGTACGGTAGCAAGTCTATTTTGATCTTAGAGATAAAAAGTTTATTTTGTCGTCATCAGGCTATGTAATCATTAAGAAAAACATTGCAGATACTTTTCACACATATTGAAAGTTTGATTGTATTTCAACATTAATTATCTATTTTTGTTTCTGTCATTCGGCACACATAACATAACATCATGTCTGTATTCCCGCAGGGATATAAATAAATAAATAAAGGTAGTCCACGTTGATGCTATCTCAAAACTAAGGACCGATTTGCACATAACTTTTCTTGCGCCAAATAAGTTAATTACGACAAGAAATAAAACAATTATCTGCAACTTGATGCAGAACAACAATATTATTCAGTACGTTAGCAACGCAAACATCACTTCACACAGGTTTGTACGCAATATAAATACACAAACATGTTGCTGATAATCTTCCAGAAATAGAATATGGAAGACAATGCAAACGCATCGAAGTAACTGAACTTCTACTTACAAAAACCAAATATCCCACTTTCAGGAGCTCCTTCACTAAACTATACACCTCCTTCAATTTGTATGCACGTCCCTAGATCCTCACTATTACTAATGGGTGAATGGTACGTGAACATCGGTAGTCAGGTAGATATACTTCGTTATCACTGTACCAATAAAAGATACTCTAATGTCTATGGATTGTGCTCTCGCGTTATCTATAACAGTGTTTAATTACTAAAAGTGGAATAGTTGACAAATAAATTGGTTATTTTTATGAGGAGGTAAGGAGAGCCCTGCAGCTATGGCTAGAGCTATCAGTAGTAAGGTTCAGGGACTTACGACTGCTAGTCTGAAAAATCCTTTGCTTGTTTCATAAGAACACGATTTTAATTTTCATAATGGTTTAGAAAGGGACAGTTACCTGCTCAGGTTAATTAATCGTGATTTCATAAAAATTGTTCATCAATGTATTGGAATTTTGTTTAAAGAAATACCTGAGCAGAAGTTCTAACTTCAAAAGACTTCAACTTGTTTGTTCAACTTTAATATTTTTTTTTAAATAATTTAAAGAAAATACAAACATAATTTTATCGTCTTTGATACTAAGACTTAAAAAAATATAAGCTGGGACTTCCCATTTCCAACAAACTTGTTTTCTTCAAGCTCTGGGTGTTCTTAATTAAATTATATTTTAATTCAGGCGATATTTGTACAATAGATATGTCAAAATCGTCATAGAAACATTAATATATTATATGTACTTACAGTTTAATTTAAATTCTTATATCACATTTTTATCGTATGTCGTTCTATATCACAATTTAGGTATTTTGTATCCACCGTCATGCTTTGTAAATAATTGATGACACAACTGCTAATAATTAACATTAAAAAAGCTCAAAGTTTGCGAATGGGAGACATGACACAAAATCCCCAGTTCCTAAGACATGTGCTGACTCGGAAGTGGTCACTCTGTCACTAGGCAGGTCATCAACACAAGTGTGCACTTCCAAGTTAGCAACAATGGGCCGAACCTAACTAGCCTACACGTGGAGACAACGCCTAATAACAACCTGACGACACCTTACCTAAGCAATAACATAAAATTTCTAACGAATCAATTTTTGCTCGTAAACTCGGAAAAACGAATCAAAGTACCTAGTAACCATTCGTTTTGGAAAATCCGATTAGATGGAGTAATGAAATTGATGTTCAATATTGCGAATGTTCGGAGAATTCGTGTGAAAATTCCTTATATTTTAGTTGTAATTTTGTCTGGGATGTGCTACGGGTGCCACTCGATGTTTCGTCTCCAGTTGCTCTCCAATTCGGATCACTGAAACAACTCATTTGAAGTGTCAACTACGAACGCTCTCGGCGTGCTCCAATTCCAATTACCATCATCAACCAGCCGCCATTGTTCGGAATTTAATCTTAGCAACAGACACGAAACCTTTCTGCAATAGCTTTTTGCTTATTTCGAAAATATTGGAGGGATTTTGAACGCAACTACTCTCTCTATTTTTAGGAGATTCCATTTATTTATTTTTAATAATGAGGTAAAGTTATATAATATTACTTCTAGTTGTATAAAACGGGCATACAGAATTACCGACAGTATCTAGGTACCCAATTTACTATTGTTGTATTACTGTCTAAGCAAGAGACGTAGATCAATATATTTTTGGAAAATGTAGAGTCATTTCAATGCTACGTCAAATAATAATTTACGTATGAGATTGTTGGGTAGAACTAACTTTTTATTTACTGACAAAAATGAACAGATGCCAGCACAACAAGCTACTAGAATCTGTCAAATAACTTAAATAGATATTCAACTTGATACCTTATGCATTAGGTAGGTTCAAAATTGATTGGGAAAATTTTACAGTTTAGTAGCATAATGCGCTGGTCTGTAAGGGTTGCAACCTTCGTGCTGCATTCACAATGAACAATCGACAGACCTTGTCATAGAATCAAGTAGACCACCTAGGTATAAAGCGTGTATTTTAAAATCACATTAGCACTCTTTACGATTTTCAAAACACAATGGTATGTTGCATACTAAATCGGAGTCCTTTCGAATCGTATGTGTGTGATATAATATAAATTATAATATAACGTACCTACCCACATGGGTTTGTCCAACCACTATCTAATATTATATATATATATATTTATCATTTATTTCGGACTTAAAACATCCTTATATTGTTAGTAAACATAAAACTTAAAACCATGTTAGTAACACATGTAGGTTTGACAGAGAATTTATAATCGGATAATCAAATTTGCCCGCAATGACACTCAAGAGACTATTCGAGCTGCCCCGGACCCTCTGCAGCAGCGACGCGGCATGCTTACGTCGGATCGCTGCAAAGACATCAGTGTGCGCATCAGCAAACATTCCCGACGCACTGCAGGAGCGTGGCAGCCCCAGCAGCATCCTGAATGCATTGTTAAACTGGACTCGGAGAGCACTGGTGGCTTTCTGCGTACAGCTTGTCCAGAGGCTACTCGTCACAGAAGAGATAAAAGAGGTTAGAAAGGAAATAGTTCCTGATTTGTATTAGAACGCGTGTCGCCGCTTGTCTCCCACTCTCTGTATCCACTACATGCAAGACGCTAATAAGTACGCGAATTATGCACACAAATAAACCGCACTCACTTAGATCGCGAGCTTGCTACTGGTTGTCACACTAGCGCAAACATTGCGTTTGACGTACACTCACACTTGCGTATATTTCTCATACATGTTACGGTGACCAAAAGGTCGATAATGTATATCGATAAAATTACTTGAGTTCTGTTACTTTAAGTTTTGCAGTTTTTGCTTTAATTTCGGGACGGGACAGAAAGAAAGAAAATAAGAAAGCAAAAATATTTATTGGTCTCTTCACACATAAAAAATTAAAGATAAAAAGTAAACATAAAAGATTTTTTTCAAATATTGAACATTAAGTAATTGAAATTCAATTTAAATTCAGATTTTATTATTGTCTTGAAATAAAACTTATTTATTAAGTAGCAATAGCATGCGTTTGCTATCTTTCAAATTCGAATTTTTCAGAATAAAATGCAATCTCACACTAATATTTTTCTATAATAGCTTTAGCCAGGTCTGTAACATATCTGGATCTGTTGGAAACCTAAAAATAAAATTTAAAATGTATGTTTCGATTTATAAATGGCTAAACTCAAAACAAATTTTAGATGAAAAACAATCAATAAACAATAAGAAGGTATTGATAGTATGGGATAAACAAAAGTTATTTTAATCATAACATAATAATCATTTGAATGCATTCACACATACTAAATATCGACATTATTTACAACTTGGTACAACACTATCGAAACGCAAAGAGTAGGCAGAATTTAAGCTTTGGCTCGTCGCACGCGACGTTCGCAGTGAACGAAATGCATTGCGCAATCGCCCACGTAGAGTACAAGATGGTACCCACGTATTGCAAGCAATGTACATAATTTCGTTTCTGCTTGCGACTGTATCATTTTTGTCTGCGAACTACATAATACTATTGTAATAATTACAAATATCACTTGTATTTTAAGGTTTTTAGACTTACCGATGAAGAGAAATCCCTTCTCGAGCCACACTGCACACCTGGCTTCTTTTCCGACACGTAATAATCGCGCAACACGGCATAACTCTTTTTTTTTCGCGGAGCTCCGTTCGCTGTCACAATATGAGCGCAATTGTTGGTCAGTAAATCAAATTTTGTCGACATATGATCGTCTGATCATATAGGCGGCGCGCGTGCCCCGCCCACATGGCCTTTCTAACCTCTTTTATCTCTTCTGTGCTACTCGTGTACAACGTTTGACAATATGCTTTAAAAAGCGTCACTTTAACTTCACATGTACAGCGAGCAAACCTCCGCACAAGCATGTTGCATCGAACCGCCAATGCTCTTCGTTCCCTCTTCACATCAAGGTCATCTTTGATGTTTGCCGTAACAATATGCCCGAGGTACTTAAATTGTTGAACACGATTCAAAATACTACCTGCCAGCTTGACCGGAGGAAAACTGTCTGAGGACTTCGCTCCAAAAACAAGAACCTGGCTCTTATCGGCATTGTATCTTAAACCGTGTTCCACAACATACCTACCTCTCACAAACATCCAAGAGCTTTTTAAAGCCAGATACTGATGGGCTCAAGATTGCCATATCTTCGGCGTAACTGATGTTATTAAAGGCCACTCCATCTATGTAGCACCCGGCCGCGGGTTATAATCTTTTGATCTGGGTTTAGAGAGATTGACAAAATCCCTTAGCAAATAATTAACAGAACGTCTATGTTAAACTACTCTAAGTAGGTGCAACAATACAGCATTGCTTTAATTATCCTTAGTCATAATAAATTGCCATAATCATCACAATATGAGCACATCGAAAAATCAAACATTGCCAAGAAAATGACACTATGCGTAAAGTTCATTATTTTGCTTGTGTTTACGGTAAAAGTGCTTTTGTGGCACGTAGAGTGCAGATGCACCGACTCGGCCACACGCACGAGGGTCGCTTGTTAGTGCTTCCGTACTTTGTACTTATCGCGCGAGGTGCAACCCGAGCGGCGTCGTCTGTCCACGGGCTACTTGGCGCCATGGCAACAGACCACGGCTCCCGTTGCACAACACTTCGCATTACACCACTAACACATCACCCATTACATCTCTAAACAAAGAACGTGCCTTTAGCTACTCTTAAGGTAAATGTATACGAGAGATTTCTAAACAATCACCTAAGTATCTATCGACTTACCCGAGATCCGTGAGAGGACAGCACTGATTACACGTAATCCGACGCTCACGGCCAAGGAAATAGACCAGTAAAATAATTCCTTTACTAGCGAATATATTGCAAGCTCCGTACCGCGGAGGTGGTACAGAAATAAGAGCACCACCTAATGGTAGACGAGTTATTCTGGTAGCACTCAGTGAATTTATGTTACTTTATTATAAATATTAGAACCGAATTTGCAAAAGTACGTTCGGCGAATACGTAAACATATCTAAAGTAAATCAATACGGTTGAGAGGTACACACGGCTACACATCAAGCTATACAAAACCAGTATAATCTGATCGTTCATTGTGCGAAAAGATCTAGTAAAGTGAGGCCAAGATTAACTGGTTTTGTATAGCTTGATGTGTAGCCGTGTGTACAGCACATGCGGTCGGTTTTATGAATTTTATGATGATGTTCTAAAGTATATTTATATGTTCGCACGTGTCTCTGGCTGTTCCAAGGTAAATAATATCATTCTGTTCGCCAAAAGTTAGCACATTATCCCGTAGAAGTCGGTAGAGCTGAACTTTCTGTAGACCAAATGCTACGGTGAGCGTTTTGAGTCGTGGGAGATTCTCAGATGTTTCTATTATAATTGAGGGGTGCTACTTCCTACATGAAAGCAAGCTGAGAGAATAACAAAGAAATAAGTTATGTCGCAGTAACATAGTTTTCCACACATATAAATATTTGTTTCCCCGAAATAGAGTCTATCTTTATTTTTATTATATTTTTTTTTTTAAACAACGTTGCCCCACACTAGGAATTTCTCCCGTGGGTGCGTTCACAAACATTTAAATACACATACTTACACAAATACCCAGACCCGGAACAACTCTCTGTAGATCTTATAATACAAATATTTGTTCCGTGCGGGGATCGAACCCGCGACACGCAGCGCGGCAGTCCATTGCTTGAGCCACTGCGCCAACCTTAGTAGGTACTCGTGCCATGAAATCTAATCACAAATATATAATGTACTTTAATATGTACAGGAATATCAAGTTCATAAATAATATTATGAGTTAATTTTTATCTAAATCTATAAAGTGTGAAGTGACGTTGATTGCTCCGTCAACAAAAAACTGGAGCCAGTGCGATGCTTTAGTTCAAAATTAATGTAAAATCATCAATAAAAAAAAAATTGTATCAATTGAGTTGCTGACCACCTGACCACACACCTACCGTTGCAATAATGTTACAGAAATATAATTTTACGTCAAAGCAGGTACCTAATATGTGCGATTACAACGCGTGCGTACACCTAGGCAATGGCTTCACGGTACTGTCGAATGGTACATTACTTTGGCGCTATTCCTGGCATCAAAAATGTATTTACTACATCTTTGATGTACCTAGTACCTACATCTATATCGCTGTGGTGTTTGTATATAGCAAACACCACTTACGTAGCACTGGTAGATCGGTAGTAGGGCTTTCAATACCGGTATTATGGGATCCCGTAATACCGTGATCCCGGACAAATATGGGCCATTTTCAATACCGGTATTGAAGCCCTCAATACCGTGATCACGGTATTGCAAGCATTACATGTATTATCGTAAATTAAATTCCATTTTTAAAATATAATAATGACACACGAAACATAAAGAGACAGTGAGACAATGAATGATAATGAACAAGATATGACCATAGAAGAACCTTCTACTTCATTGAATTCGAGCAGTGAAAATGATATCGGGAGGCTGGAAATCGTCAAACCTGCGCGGTTTCGCTTCGTCTTCAAGGGGGTCCTTGAAGACGAAGCGAAACCGCGCAGGTTCGGAGACCCACCGGTGGGTCTGCTTGGTGGGTACCAAGCAGACCCACCGGTGGGTCTCCGAATACTGATGTGTCTCCAAAGACCTACTGACTGGTAGGATCAGAGGACCCACTAGTAGGTCTTGGGAGACACATCAGTATTCGGAGACCCACCAGTGGGTCTGCTTGGTGGGTCCTTGAAGACGAAGTGCGTTGACGATTTCCAGCCTCCCGAATGAACCAGATTCCGAAAAGGCTTTAGTACCGTAGACAGCATACCTACATACGCTGCGTGGTTATGTGGCTGGATGTCATACAAGAGACCGAAGAGTATAACCTGCCTCTCTGATTAGCGGTTGTGGACTACGAGAAACCCTTTAATTCGACCGAGACTTGGGCCGTACTGCAGTGTCTCCAACGGTGGCAAAAACACCACCATGTCAGTTTGACTTCAGGACCAGACCTCGGAACCTTTTTTTGTGTGACAGGGAGACGTCATATCTCCGAAACTGTTCACCCTGCATTGGAGGATACCTTTTAGGTTCTGGATTGAAGAGACCTCAGTGAAATGCTCGATGACCGCAGTAGAGCTTCCGAAAGAGTGGGTCTTAAAATAAACATGGACAAAACCAAGGTCATGTTGACTGTCCACGTAACACCCTCACCTATCAAAATCGGAGACTCTACACTCGAAGTTGTGGACGAAGTCTACCTGGATCTAATGATGTACAATAGGTACGGTCGACCAGTCAGTCAGTTCGAACTTCGAGAAAGAGTAGAAATCGTCGTGGTGGGCAGGGCAGGGCACATTGCTCGCAGAACAGATGGCCAATGGGGCCTAAAAGTTTTGGAGTGGCAACCGCGAACAGAAAGACGTTGTGTTGGAAGGCGTCCAACAAGGTGGAACGATGACCTGGTGAAGGTTGCGGGGTCACGCAAGTCACGCTGAATGCGCCCATAGGACAGGCCACTGCGGCAACACCTGGGGGAGGCCTATACGCCCAGCAGTGGACGTCTTGGTTGAAATGATCATTAATGATGATGAAAATGAAGGCACGTCCATTCCTACCGGCAGCTTAGAGATATTTACTGTCTGTAATACCTACGAATACGCAGAGCGTGCTTTTTTTTCAGTAGGCTATTGTGAATGATGGCTAATAGCTAATTAAGCTATACTTACGTTTCTACAAATATTGATAGGTAGCTATGTTGAGTACATGATACATTTCAATAATAATAAAAATCGACTTTTTTGATATTTATTCTTTTCAAACGCTATGTGGAATGCCTTCCTACAAAAAGACTTGAGTTAAGTTTTGATTATGTTCCTACTTAGTCCAATCAAAATAAAAAAACAACCAATACCAAATTGTTATATAGAGCGCTATTTATAAAAGTTATTTAAAATAAAAATAAAACAAAAAAGACTGTTTTTACAAATAAAAACACATACTTTAAATGTTGGTATGTAATACCGGTATTAATACCGTGATCACGGTATTGACGTCCAATACCGGATCGATACCGGTATTGAAAACATCCGGTATTTTGAAAGCCCTAATCGGTAGCGATAAATGTATGCCCTTGGCATTCGATGGTGTTCATTTTGTACTATAAATACAATTATAGTGTTTGCGTCGGTGACCTTTAATGTTATTTTCTCTTATCCAAGTAGAGGCACGTTCGAAGAGTTGCTCATGCGGTGAACAGCGTGAAGCCACGTACGACAACGATAAGACGACCAATTAGATATCGTGCAACACAGTTCATCATAATTACTACCGAAGTACCACTGACTGTAGTAGTGATTAGTGATCATCACATGTAGTTAATTGTTCACGTTTATACGCTCGTTTCTTTGCTTTCTTGCTTGTGCTGTGCTATAAAAACGATTACGATTGATCCACTCCAATCTATCGATAAGAACATCAGACGGTTCCCAATGTTCCCATCACTAAGAAAGCTTTAACCTCGAACGACCCCAGCCCCAAAGAGACTTCGCACACGACCGGAAATTCCTGTCTGGATAAAAAAAAAACTCCTGTCTATAGAAGCACGAAGCCCGACGCTTACTTGCTAACGTTCACAGAACAATACGTATATAGCTTTTTTTTTATTAAAATTTTGTCGAGACTACACGAGTTCACCCGAAGTTTGCCGAGTCGCTGTGTATTATTTTATAGATAAAGTCGGCCTGGGATACTTTCTCTGACTAGCGCTCGTTGTAACTCATAAATAATTTTGTAACAATCTAGAGCAAATACACAATTGTATAAGAAAGTATGCATCTTACATCTAGTGTTTCAAGATCTATCTAATAAGTAGGTAGGTACCTATTGTTAGTTTCACTTTCAACAATGAATACCTAATGAAAGTTTTTGTGCATCTAATTGATCATGTCAAATGTAGTGTTAGTTAGCCAAGTAAGAATATTTATGTTACTTTGACAGCTAGGTACCTATACCGTTACACTTTTGTTCAGCCTAAGGAACAAAAACAAACTAGGTATTGACTTGGGTTTAATGTGCGTTCAAATGTAAAAACGACAGAGAAAGTATTACAATTCCTTTTAGATATTAGGGAGCACAGAATGGACTGTTTATGTTTTACCATTAATAACAATGGTTTGTTTTCAATTGATCTGCCTTTATATGTCAAATAAGAGAAAACAACCGCAACGTAATTACGTCCGGAGAATGCACTCGACTCAAAGCTTCGTGTCGTTCAGTAAGTGCAGTTGCAACAGTGAATGGATCACAGAGAGAGGGCGACGACCCCGCTTGGCCACCATAACATCGCGCCGGCTAGCGGCTGTGCGACCCCATCATACCGGCAATAACGATTATTTTGATATATCGATAAATCAATTCGTATCACTTCACGTCGTATTGTAGACAATACGTGATAGAATTCGATAAATCGATTTTAACCTTTAGCTCTTTTATATAATTGTGAATGCTGTGTTGAGATCCTGGATTTAATTCCCAGGCCGATTTTGTTTTCCATGAGGAATTTCTCAGTAGCAGCACAGAATACAAAGTAGTACTGTAGCAACCACGGCGTCTGGTGGATTTGTGGCCAGTTGACGGAAATAGGCTCGCCCCCTATTATCTTGGGACTTAAACTTATAATTATGGCGAAATGTAGGTGTAGGTCTAGGTACTAAATTACTAATGGGTACACCAGAGTACACCTTTGCCTAACCCTTCTGGGATTAGAGGCGTGATGTTAGGTTCTCTACAAATATAGCTTTTAAAAATATAGCTCTCTATGAATTAAATGTTTTTTATTTGCAAGCACATTTTATCATTTAGCTAGACCGACCGGCCTCCGAACTAAATGTTATTGAATGACTTTTTAATTTTAGATTCTAGTTTTATTATTTAAGAATCTTGTTTCTAAACAGTTTATTATGATGTCAGAAAAGTCTTACCAAATACCAAGAAAATTAGACAATATTATTTAATACTTATTACTTAATATAATAAAAAAAAAACCGATGCTCAGTATCAATTTTGAAATGTTCTAATGACTGTTGACTGTGGAAGGTTCGATCACAGATTAGTTCGATTTTCAGGTCGGGCAAAGTGATATTTGGTTTTTCCCATCAGCAATTTCTTTGTAGCACTCACAGAGTCTGGATTTGTACCCGGTTTAATGGCAATAGGTCCGCCCAACATAACTGGCGAAATGTGGGTGTATTATTAGGTACACCTCTGCCTAACCCTCTGGGTATTACAGGCGTGATGTTATAGTACTAACGATAACGATACTTAGATTATTGCAGTTGCAAGTTTACATTATCCAATGACAATGTTCAGGAAATAAACTTAGAACTAGTCGCATTTCCGTGTGAAATGAAATAATATCATGTTCTACTTGCACCTACTTGCTAACAAATATCCCACGTACCATTGTTAGTTTTCTCGATGTTTTATCGTGTTAAACATGTTATAAATAAGAAATCATAAACTTAAGAGCATAGACGGGCTGCATTTTTCCATACAAATGTATTCCCCTATTCTCTTCCTGGATAATGCCTCTAGAGTAATCGTTTTTATTTATAAAAATCCAGGTCTATTGAAGGCATGCCGCTGTCATTTTTTTTTTTTCAAAAAATTTATTACAAAAATAAATATGACTTACCAAAAACCTAAAAAAATACCCCGTTTTTACCTACGTAATCAGATGACTACCAAAGAAAATTGAAAAGTTTTTAAAATAAAAACAAGTAATAGGGGCATAGATCTATTCTTCCTTTAAATTTTGATACCAAATATAATTTAATTGGCTTAGGTTTCGAGGAGAAAACAGGAGAATACATCGGTCAAGGTTTTTTCTATGTAAAATCGTTCTGAGCTGCAGTTGTCTCTATCGCACTCACATATTGATACCGCCCGGTTGCTAGAGCGCAGCGCGACGGCAATAGTTATATTATTATATACGTATAATATACGCAGCCCGTCTACGCTCTTAAGTCACGGTATTATAAAGTGACGCTAATTATTAGACATTTCACTTACCACAAAAACACTGAAATTCTTGTGTTTTTTAGATTCAGTACTTTTAGATGGATTTACAAATGTAACACAAACGCTGATCCAATGATCAATTTGTTTATTTTCAAGAACTTACTCGGAAGTAGATCATTTTACATAAATAGTAATGACTAACTAAGAAATCCGCATTTTTATGAGACTATTTAGGCCACTGAATTGCGGTTTTCAAATGTGATAGCGATTCAATTGTTTTGTTAGTAATTACTTATTTCTTCGAGAAATGTTATGATTTACGAAATAATATTTTTGTCAGAATATATCTGCTCAATACGTGAACCAGAAAACATTACTGAAAATAAGAAAAATAAATAAAATAAGAAAGCCCCGTCTACATTATATACTCCTTCTATAGACAACAGACCGACTTTGTAAATAAAATGAAGTAGAACTGAAAAACCAAGCGTTCGTAATTCCCCCTGTAATTCTTATATTGAGGACCCATTTCAACACCTCTGAACTTACACTATTTACAATATGAACACCAAAATTCATTTTATTTAAGACTCGTAGATGAAAGAATCTGCCAAGAAGATAAAATAGGCCCTCAGTCTTACAGATTAAAGTCAATGATGAAATGATAACTTACAGCGTGAGTGGTGTGACCACTATCACAAGACGTCGGCGTACTCAACCCATCGAGATAGAACACTGCTGTAGACTGTGGGAGACTAGAGATACTGATCTAGACCGCAATTGATCTGAAACAACACAACAAACATACATTTATATATAGAAAACCATTTTACAGGACTAAAGCGTGATGAACGTACCACGAAGGCTGCCCGGCTGGTACGAGGCGGCACAGGAAAAGAACTCTTGGACGGAATTGGGGGAGGCCTTTGCCCAGCAGTGGGACCGTGCAAGATAATAAATAAAGCTGCGTCTTCACTAGAGATTTTTAAGGATGAAGCCTTAATATTGGTAAGTTGCACATAAATAATCCCACGCTATGCTTTAGTTTTTCTCTGAGGAGTCACATATTTTGTGAGTTTTTTTTTGGAAAAGTCCCAAAGTCACTGTACATAAGTTATGTTATAGTCCAGTAGTGTTGTAGTTCAGTAATAGGGGGCGAACCTATTGCCTATTTTACTTATCAACAAAGTACAAAAAATCGATTGAACAATACCACAGTGTCTTGTTTAATTAAAAATAATTACTGAAACAATATACGGGTACATAATGCTATATTTAATTAATAGAATCCTAATAATTACTAACAAGTTTATCGTGCAAATAATCAAAGGGGGAAACCCCTTCACTAATAGTCTATTCATAATATCTTGTGTATATTGTTGGTTAAGCAAACTATACAACGTTTTAATTTATGTAGAGTCAACTAAATTGTATGCTAAAGTAGAGTTTAACAAGTTATCATTTTTAAACTCTACTTTAGCATCCAATGTTGAATTTAGAAGGGCGCATCTGAAGCGATCACACCCTGTTGGGGCGCCGGGTTTTTTGAAAGAGATACCGCGGCCTCAATACAAAGGGCTAAGAAGGAACATGGGTGGTCTTTCGTCAGTAGAAGTCTGAGTGTCAGACTTCAGAAGGAAGGAGTCATTAGTTTGATGATTTCACACCACTAAAAAAAATGGATCACATAAATTATATCAAATATCTGTCTACCTGTATAATCTTCGGCAATCATTTTACATGAATGCTAAAGATTTGATTGCCTGCCAAAGTTGACTTTGACAATATGCGCAATTGCGCGATTTTCGTTTGAGTTTCTTTGTACTATTTTACAATGTTCCGTTCTACTTTCCATGAACGTAATATTTATTATCGATTATAGGATAATGTATGTTTATGTTCCAGTTCTGAAACGAAAGAAAATAGCGTTTTCCGGGAACTGGGTTCTGTTCAATCAAATCTGTTGGTTATTTTCATTATGAAATACTCGGAAATTGTATTTTCTACAATCCGTTTTGTAAGACTGAAAAACAGATAACTTATAAAAGGCTGTAATTTTCTGAGATTTTTCTAAAAATAGCTTTTCTCGCAAATATGTAGCTTAGATAAGTACAAAAATAAATATAATCTCGCCAAGGATTTTACACGTTCCACGTTCGGAATGGCAATGTATGTTGAACTCGGTTTCATTAAAAACGAGTTCGACCTTATCGACCTGATGGCCACTCAATGTTGTCTGATAATATTATTAATGTGTAGGTTATATGTATACTTAGGTATAAGTATGGCGGCGCGGGCGACGGTCATTGGACACCGTGGCGATTAGTCGCCGCTGATCACCTGTCGGTATAAACAAACGTCTGCGACTCGAGATGAGAAGACCATTAATAATAATTGTGCACGGGTTACTCTGAGGGTGGGCCCTATTGCTAAGCAGCCGACGCGACGTACCTACCTACTCAGACACCATTAGGATAACTGAAAACTAACACATGTCGTCGCCATAGCAAGAGAACGTGTGTCGAGTTAATTTAGAGTTTTGGTTTAATTATGCCGGTCGGATGTATGCTCTTCGCGGTGATCCTTTCTGGATAATTTAGCTTGATTAAAACTGAGTTTTATGACGATTATTGGAAAATGTTTTCACGTAGATACTTGTTCGTATGGAGGAAGAAAGGTTCTGAATTTCTGACAGTTTTCATTGGGCTCATGTTTACTCGATTTAATAGATATAGGCACACACAGATTACTAAATAGTTACATATAGGTTTAACATTGAGCAAGGCATTATCTTCTAGAGATTTTTTACAAAGAATGAACTGGCTACTGGTATATTTCCGACGTCATTCAGTGATATTTTTGGCGAAGTGAACGACCCGCTCCTTAGTATATGAATGAACTATCAGAATAGATCATTAATACGTCATAGTTTCCCTTCGAAATTGGCTACAACGAATGTTGTAGGAATGCTAAAATATTTTTATTCATTTAACACTTTATGCGGTGTGACGCAATTAGACTGAATTATGGGCGGTGTCACGAGACCCTGGGACACATTTTTTCGGCGCCTGATAAGAATTAGAAGACGCTGATTTGACGTCAGTTTTCATACGCACGAACCGCGAATTATAAGTATTACTAAAAATAAAGTTCAGAAGATTATTATTATTATTTGTTTGTTTGATTTGGTTTTTTTTTTGCCACCGACTTCAGAAGCTGATTTTTCTTCTGAAGTTTATTTTTCGCTTTTTGGTGTTTTTGAAGTCGGTTGTTTTTTTTGCAAAAAAGTTTTTTTTTATTTTTTAATTTTTAGTTGTCTTAAAGAAATATTTACTATGAAACCTTTACTTGTATAGCGTCAGAAAAAGCACGAATAATCACGTAATACGTGCCTATGAAATTTGAGGGTTGCCCTCGATTTCTCGGGATTCCATCACCAGGATCTGGTTTCCATATCATGTGGTACCTTGAAATATCTCTGTTCCAAATAAAAAAAGAGTCATCAAAATTGGTTCAAAAACGACGAAGTGATTAACCGACTTCCCAAAAGGAGGAGGTTCTTTAATTTACTCGTATCCGTATCATAATATGGTGACTGGCATTGTAGAGCATTTTCTTTCCTACAAATTCATCATCAAGTTATTCTAAAGTGTCATAGGTACAATATTTATTCGGTTAATATCTCTATATTAGACGCTACCTGCTACATGCGCCATATTATATAACAATCGGAAAATCATTTATCTCTTTGTCCATGGAAATAAAAGACCATTCATAAACATACAAAAGATCTTTAAAAATAGAAACTTACTTAATGTGTACAAGAACAGGTACTTATCTCAATAACTGCTTGTTTTGATTTTGCAATGTTTAAAGTGAAACTATTTTCTAGTTCTAAACTCGAACACGTGCAACCATGGTCATGCAAATCGCAATGTTGAGTTATTTTATTTAGCCACGAACTCTCCCGAAAGTCATTGAAGGAATACCGAATTGAATTTGAATATTTTACCATTAAAAATATATCTTAGATTTTATAAAAGTTACTCTACCCTACACACCTAGATAAAAGAGGGGTGAGAAAGATAAGATTAAGAAAGAATATAGACATTTTAAACCAGTAAAGATAAGGACAGTAAATCCAGTAATAAAACATGTAGTTTTACTTGTTAGTTACACCTTACAAACACGTTGCAAGGTTTGAATAAGGATGGCTATGTATGGTGCAATGCCTACTGAATCAAAATAAATTATGAATATGGTCTCGATTTCTCGAAGCTTCAGAGGTCAATCATATTATTTTAATTAACATATTCCTGCCAGGCTTACGCCCGAATACTCAAACGTCACTCAAAAATTATAAGTTGCACTTAAATCTCGTGCTGTCTTTGTTACTTGACAGAGATAGCAGGAGTTTTGAGGGTTACTAATAATTGAGTGACGTTTGAGTATTTTGGCGTTAGACTACCATGTTAACTCTGAGATTGAGTGTCGAGACGATGTATAATAATAATATAATATAGGTAAGTCAACTATCTACCATGGTTATAAGAGTAGAGGACGACCAAAGAAACTATAAGATGGACTGTCTGAAGAATGATATGGCTGGAAAGGAAGATGTCTTCCATGACATGCTGCGCCGACCCTAAATAAATTGGGATAAGGGCAGGGGAATGATGATAATAATGGCTAATTAGATCTATCATGTCATTGTATCTGTCACGTCATGACTATAGACTGGTACCCAAATACCTACCTCTCTAAGTTCCAAACTACACCGTTATTGAAGGTCCCCGAGGTATTTCTGTACTTTGACAACAGCGCAGACGAAGTTAATGATGGATTATAAAAAGAATAATACAGTTATGGATTCTTGGTAGACGACAAAATCGTGGAGTATTGAATACAAGCTAAGTGAGAGACAGGTAAAAACCTTTACTATTTCTCACGACGGGAATAACAATGGATGATGAAAGATAACTTAAAACAATATCAGCTGGGTCATAATAACAATACCTACAATGTTTAGAATAAAAGGACAAAGTATTGAATATGTTTATTAGTTGAGAAAATTAATGTAACTGGCATTCTTGTTTCTGCGGTGAAAAAGAGAAAAATCGATGACGCTGATGGTGTTGATGGCCTGTGGGTTTGTAGAGGCATTCTTAACTTTAAATGAGCAGAGTTAGCTAGAAGACATTGCATTGGTTCTGGACACTATAGGGTTTTAGTCGGTTGGTTGACATCGCACTCCGTTTTCTCCAGACGGAAACTATCATGATGATTTCCCCTCATAAAAATTAATAAACTAGTACAACTTTTTGAAGTTGAGGAAGTTGTAGCTATAGTTTCCTGTTCATACAGTAAACCAATCGCACTTTTTATTTCGCATCTAACAAGCATAACGACGCATGGTTCTACACTGGTCAATACGTCAACGAATTGATTTGCAATAACAAACAAGATTGGTTTCCGTGGTAGTCAATTCTTATCGATAACATACACAACGGAAATCAATTGTACGACCATAATATACCATTTTCCTCGTGAGACTCGCAGTTAGTGCACTTTATAAATAAGTCACATCATGCACTGCTATTGAACATGTGCCTGATGCATAAGATGTTACTGTTTAGCGTCATGGATATATGAGTGAAAAACGCATTAGAATATCATATATGTTAAAATTAAATTACTCTGAACTGAAGAGAAGAGTAGCGTATGTCAAATTAAAATGTAATTCATAAGCCACGTTCGAATGAATAGTATAATGAAGTATGTAGACGGATATCTAAAGTTTAAATGAAATTACTCATAACTGAAGACAAGAGCAGCGTATGTCACATGCAAATGTACATTTTGTAAGCCACGTTTAATATTAATAATTTGAACGAAGAATGTATAATTAGATACCAGTGTGAGTAAGTATCATGCGAGCGATTGGAATTAAATTTCCCTTTCCCACTCTTCCAATAAGCAAATGTGAGTGTAATGAAATTTCGTTTTATGAAGAATACACAGGAAGAATACTCCGTCAGTGCTATCCTCCGACCATATCCCATTGTGTTGCTTCCACAGATTAGTTAGAGCTATTTACTCTATGAATAGTAATTTCTGGAAATTTTCTGAATAGGTGACTATGAATCATTGCCATTTACTTATCAGGCCGGGCAATCTTATCACCTAGCAACAGAACCAATATTGTACATAGTTTAATACTGTAGTTGAAGCGAGCCGTAACGCCAGTAGCTCATTAACGAAGCACCGTTACCAAACACGAATGGCATTTCATATAATTCAAGGCAGTAGCAGATAAACAGTTTCCTGAACGTTTTTGCGAAGGAGTTTTCGCACATTTGACCTCAAAATACTGAAGCATTACAAGTTGAGCCTGTTTCGTTTTAGCACCAATAAGTTTGTACGTTCGGCTGTCAGCTTCACGGCGTGGTCTAAATATAAAACCACCACGTGCACGTTAAGGGGACAATGTTCGGAACTTCGGAGTTATTCGGTTCATAAACCGATTTGGGGTCAGATGCCGTGCGTCTAGACTCCATTGTGAGTTTGTGACACGAATATCTCGCCGTGTAAGTTCTATAATATTCGGCATCTCCGTTTTTATGAATGACTTATACGTTGTGAGCTACTTTTATGGTGCTCACTGCTTATTGAGTAAACTGAGGATTTATCAAATTGTTTCTTTTTTTCATTTGCTCTCATAAGTTAAAGGTCGCAGGCGAAGTTCCATCTTGATGAAGAGAAAGTTACTGAGAAGGACTTCTAATATAGAAACTATACACACGTAACATGAATGATATCACCATTTTCTCGGAAAAACGTTTATTTCCTGAAAACTACGTTAAATTGTGCAATATGCTTTCAATGACTTATGGGCCATAATGGAAAAATAATGACAAGGTACTTACGATTTCATCGATTTTCCTCTCGAAATTCAGAAACTAAGCCTTTGCGCTGAATAACACCAAAGGACTACATTTGAAAAGGCACTAATAAGGGCTTTCGCGTGAACTACAATGAGCCCCGTAGCGACACGACTGCTCGTTATTACATCGAAATGACGAGTGGCTGCGAGGCTGCGACTGGCTGGCGAAGTGGCGATGGCGTTGGGCGACAAGCGCAGGCGCCGCCTCGCACGAAGAGCGAGCTACGCGACAATCGTTCCTATTCATAACATCAACATTACACAAGTCTTGCACAAAGGAATCAAATAAATAGCAAATATGCTCCCTAAAGGCCGATTTACACTTTGATTAGTGCAAGTGCGAAGTTCATACATTCGCTACTAAGCGCTTAGTAGGAAATGTATGAACATGAACTCGCACTTGCACTAATCAAAGTGTAAATCGGCCTTATGAGCTACCAGGCGATTCCTATTGCAAATTTATTTCGCTTTCTCTCCAATGCATTAATTTAGTTTATAGATATTGAATAAATAATCTTTTATGAATAAACATGCGTCCCAATGGAATAATATTTCATCATTATCTTCAGTCCCTCTGGGCGTCATGACTTTATCATTGTCACTTGTAAAGACTATTAGCGCCGTCTGTGATATATATTGTGTACTACAACGTTAACGCGTCGGCTAACTTTTCGTTATTTAACGTACTAGTCATGTTTTCTCCGCGTCTAACGTAGGTAGGTACTTGGTTACATTAGCACAAGATGGCGCCACTGGTTTCTTTTACAATTGTAAAACGTTGATAAGTAGGTATGAGGTGATAACTAACATGTTTTATGTACGTATGTGGTACAGGGCAACAAAAAAAAATTGTTTTGCCTGGGTTTGTAAATCATTTTATTTTTCTTAACTTGGCATGAGATTAGCTCAAATAAGTCTAAGATATAACAGATAGGTACCTACCAAAAAAAATACAATTGGATTAACAGCAAATAGTCATGTAGTCCCGTGTAATTAAATAATTAAAAAAGTAATAAATGATGATCTGGTGCCATTTAAATGCGTAATAATAGCGAGTTTCTTACACAAGCAGCTATTTGATGATTTTATATAAGTAAAAATACGCGAAGTGAGCCAAACATAAATTATCATAATGACGTCGTTCTGTGTAGATACTGTCTTTTCAATGCTACATTATAGTAGGAAGTCATTTTGGCATGCCTGTTATCTAATATGCGTACGATTATCATCTATAATGTATTTTTTTATTATAACTTTATGATCCTAGGTCCACCTGTCTACTTGAATTTACGTTATTGAGCAACAATTACCCACCAGGTCTAGTTTAAAATGAGTATATATAAGTAATGAATTTGAATATAAATGACAATATTTTGTTGAAATCTTTGTGTTGAGGCAACCTGTTTTGCTACAGTCCCTCTAGTCGGCAGTGACTATTTGGCTAGATGACCGTGATGCCAATTTAACCTTTGATTAAATACCCACTTAAAATTCATGAATAGGCAGAGTTTAGAACTCCAGGCACTTTTTTTATTAGGCTTATTTCTGGGTACGAGGCAAAAGATATTATTTTATTTTAGCTAAAGTATCGACTTTTGTAGTCATAGGTAGTAGGTATTTTAAGTACCTACTTATCTGCAGCCTACGTTGACCTTCATCTTTTTTTTATTTTAAGACAGGTTGATACTATTGGTGATCAACATGGTTGTAGAGGATTTTAGTAAGGTAGGTACCTATAGTTTTATTCATTCAAATTAAAAACCTAATAGGTATGTATACCTATAAAGGTACCTATAAAGGTACCTACATAATACATAAAGCTGTTGAACACGTGTTTCTTTAGGTATCTTGGGTCATAGACGACTGCGAGACCATCTTGTTTATTTATAATGAATGATTATTTACCTACTTTTGCATGTTAAGTACCTCATCTCATTCATTATTGGTGTTCGCTGCAAAACGCTTTATTTTGCAATGAATGACAACTTTACATGACTTAGCATATTCGAGCCTAAAACGACTCGGGCAAGAATAGACACAGTCGATGAGTGGCTTTCGGTATAATCAGGCAACTACGATCTATTAGATTAAACGTGTAGGTAGGTAGTGTAGGTACCTACCTGTGTAGGTAGCTAGTAGGTACCTACCTAGGTATTTCGTCTACACCGAGTGGTGTCAGTGTGAGGCATTGTGTGTCAAGCTCAGAGACCTTGAGGTGTTACGTGGCATTATGTCGAGTGTTCCCCGACCTTGACCTGCCCCACAACGATGGCTCATCGTCACACGGCCTCGGGTCAACGAACTGCTGGTCTACCCATTTACCTAATGACTGCTTCCTATCTTTGACGCCTCCCAAACTTTATGATGTCGCCACGCTACACACATTATCGCACCGATATATTTACCTACACTTCCAATAATGACGTAGGTACCTACTTACCTATACTAATAATTCACTAGGTAGGTACTGCGATAAATATAGCTTCTGCAAGAGTGACGTTCAGCACGTTTGCCTTTCCTTCGAGTTTATAAATCAAAATTATTTATGAATCGTTTTGAAAACAAAAAGGTACCTACCTACCTATGAAATCCTCTATTTGTATAAACGACGGTACCGGGAGTTATGCTGTATGCACCATACCCAAGTAACACAGTCATGCTGAATAAATTTTGAGTAATAGCGATCCGCGAAACTATAAGCTGAAACTATTGTATTGGATAATGTCTGACTCTAAACGTCTATTCAGCTGTTAATCAAGCAATTTGGGCACAGTTTTAAATGCTTTAGTCTGAATAACAGCGATTTAAAGTCTGGGTAATAGCTTAGTAATGGCCCACATAGCTTAGTAACATCTGAGAAAAAGCTGACATCTCTTTTATAGAGCTGTTATTTTATATTTATTCAGACAAATGCATATGGATATTGATGTTCAGAAATTATTCAGGATTAAGTTCATTTGCGTAATACTTGTCAGACAAAATTAATAGTTATGTTGTAAAGTAGAAAAAAAGTGGTGCCTGACACTTCGTATTTCGATGCATTGAATAAAATCAATAACGACGGGAATTGCTAAGTAAATGTTATTATGTATTATAACCATGATACACGTTAAATATTACTGCGCAAGTAGTTTTATCGTGAATAACATATGAATTATCTCAATATTTTTCACACGCCGCTTATATAGGTAATCAAGTTTAGTGATAGTAAATAATAAGAAATTTAAAGACTTTTGTGTTGACAAAAATACTTAGGATAACACAGCTAATGCTTATCTTTCAAAAGTCATTAAATAAATTATAAATTGTATTTTTAGCTGTAATTAATTTCTAAAATGAGGCATTTGATATACATAATGATTCAATAGTTTACTTAAAAATAAGTTTTAATGGCGATTCATTATAAGCTGAATAAAAGCTCTCCACGTACTGCAGATGTTACATAACTGAATAAAAAGTCAGGTCTTCTAATTATTAAGCTTTTATTTGAGAAATAGTGATCTGGTAGTACAAATATCTGAATAACACTTGATTATGTTACTAAATATGATAAATTATACAGTTAATAAGGGTTGAAAATAAAATGCGATAGACCCAATTTTTCAGGAAACTTTATATTTATTTATTTATTATTTATAATTGCCTACATTCGAGAGCAATGAATTAGGGTTATATAAAAATACCCGAGTCTCGGAAACTAAGACTGCTAGCTTAATAAAATAAATTGTGATTAATAGACAAACAAATAATGTTTTAATTATTACCCAGAAAAACCCTGTATAACATTACTATCCAGAAAAACCCTGTATAACATGTTTAAAAATGGTACTTTTACAAGTAATTGCGGAATAAGAATACATCATTCAACTTCCATCTGTGTTAGTTAGCTATAAACCATGACTTTATTTCTAATATACCGAAATAAGCTCTATAGAGAACCCAGAAATTATGTTTATACAGTAGCTGAATAATCGATAAAATATGGAAACTTATGTGACTTGAAGACAAAATAAAAGCGGTTATTCAAAATCAAGCTTTTTAACAGAAATTAACTACAACATTATTCAGAAGACTCACTATTTTACAGCATATAGTGGTTTCATAAGCAATAAGCTGAGTAAAGTTGGTATATTAGTATTAGATAACTACGTTTATTCAGCTATTATACAGATAAATGCTGTCCCAGGAACTCTTTTTCAGATTAAAGTCATCTGTAATGCTTTAGGCTTAACAACATCTGTGTTATATGCGTTATAGAAGTTATTACTAAGCTTTAAGAAAAATAGTCAACTTAATTATAAAGGCCAAAAGAGAATATTATTCTGAATTTGGCTCTTTCAATATCCACTTACGTTTTATAACTTATAGCTGTAAACATTTGCGAATTGCTATTAGTCAAACTTTGTTCAGCATGTCTGTGTTACTTGGGTACCTACCCATTGTGTGAATTAAGAGATGCTTTATTTAATAAAATTGTAACGTACCTAAAAGCGGATTCGACACAGATGAATGTTTTATTGTCTCTCAGACAGGCCTCCATTGTCTGTTGTAATAACTTATAATTATTGATTACTGTACTACTACGTGTAATTGTGTAGGTAACTAACAACGCACAAAGATAGTGGACACCATGACAGCCAAGTTTATTTTTTTGAATCTACAGCCCAACAAATACATAGGTTTAGCTACAGGTTAGTAGATCCCAGACAGGCGTGTTTGGCCACCGCCTACGCCGCGGCCGACTACACAGGACAGATCATTGAGTAATAGCCTGTAATAGTTACTACGCCTACAAACATTTTGATGGTCCGTGTGACCTTGATCTACGGTGGCGTAGTGTCATGGGCTCCATGCGTAGTGTACATAGCATGCTATAATTACGTTTACGTTCAAGGGTTATTAACCATTCGTGAAATGTTTGTCGAAATACCTACCGTGATGCGATGCGATATTAACTCACAAGTTACTTATATATACGAGAAAATATCACGCTATTCCAAGTTTGCTGAACATAACTGGGTAAGTGGGTACCTACTTAGTTTACCTAGCTATGTACTGCGTCATTAATTTCCTGTATTTAATTGGTACCTATCAGCAATCCGCAGTTATTAAAAGTGTCTTGTTATTAACTACGTGCTGAGATCTCTATAGCTATTATGTATGTTAATAGAAGTCACTAGACTATTTGAAAAGTCTAGGAACGAACGGATAATGTAAGCTCTCCACTATAGAAACGTTAGCTTTTCTTTAGTACCTAGGAGAGACTGGGTACACTTGATACCTCTGGGACACATGGTACACACGGCTACACATCAAGCTATACATTTCCAGTTTACGCTGATCTCGCACTGTACGGAAATCCCATACAATGACCAGCTTATACTGGAAATGTATAGCTTGATGTGTAGCCGTGTGTACATTTATTTTATAAAACCAACCACGCTTGCTAGACTATTCAAAACTAGCAACCCTGTTTGTCTATGGTACGGTAGGTATATGACTAACTTGTGAAACGCCGCGTTTCACAAGTCATACCAGATATTATAAAGTCTAGCAAGCGTGGTTGGTTTATAAAATAAATGTACCATGTGTCCCAGAGGTATCAAGTGTACCCAGTCTCCCCTACTTTTGTTCAGAAATAGTTCCTGAATTAACTAAGGCACAAGGCTCCAAGAGCAAGCGAAGCGAGATCTAATGTTTTATTTATCACCCTACCTTGGTTGGAACTGTTTTGAGACATAGGTGGTACTAGATCGACTTACAGAGCAAAACAATATTCAAAACAAAAGAAAATAGCACGAGTATTTTTTTTTTAATTAACTCCTATATGATTTTTAAAATTTATTTTTAAATGGGTACCTACTTCCTTGTATTTATTGTTCCCACTGCTGGGTTTTAATACACCATACGGGCCCAGTTTGTTTCCATCCTACATAATACAGGAGTTACATAGGTGAAAGTTATTTCACAATCACTACACTACCTCGAAAGCTGGCTCTTAATGCACTACGATTAGGTTCGACATCCAATGTATTTCGCACGCGTGTGTTTTTCTTATTTTTCCACAACCAAGGGCGGAAAAGAAAATTACCACAGATAACTATACCCTAAACTAAGTCCAAATCGATTACAACAAAGAAAATTTTAAAAAAAATTACCACCGACTATACCTAGAGTTGTGTTTTTTTTTTATTTCGTCATTTTAATTTGCGTCTTTACAGCATACATATTTTTTGAATATTAAATTGGGTTTATAAAAAGAAAACTATATATAAACATGATTATTTTAAACAAATATTTACTTTAATGTAGTTACAAGTAAACATAATATATACCTATTATGTGTTCTTAATTAAAAAATATTTGAATTTTGAATTTTTCCTGTGAGGCTGTTTAATGGCTTCAGAATACCTTTGCTTCTTCTTCAACCTGGCGAAATCAAACCGCGGAAAAAAGCAAATGAAATCTTAGTCTCATAAAAATTTATGACATAAATACTTATCGTTTTATTAGTTTATTTCTTCAAAAGTGTATTGAAAAACGTCGTTTGATAAACGTGGGAATTTGTTATTGCATTTCTCGACCCCATGAACACTCTCGCCATACGACTCGGGTGTTCATTCCGCCTCGTATGCAATACCAAACTTTCCGCACTTGTATCAAAATGTACAATTTTGTGTATATTATCATGCCTTGAATTATTATGTTATTTGAAGTCAAAATGTACGCAAGCTCCATTATTTGCGACCTTACCTTGCCCCGGGGCAAGGAGTTCCTAATTTCGGTCGATCATGCAAACATTCAATAGAAATACCAATTCAGAGGCAGAAAAAAAAGCCTCTGTGATAAAAGTTTTTTCGCAGGAAGAAAGTCTAAAGTTCAAAGAAAATGTATAAGTTTGTAGAGGCGGGTATGTCAAGGGTCAAGAGGGACAAGTTTATTGGAGTCGGCTTCCAATCTAACCGAATGCAACTGAATACTAGGATTTTACATGGAAATACCTGGTGAAGGTTGCAGGGAACCGCTGGATGCGAGACGCGCGGGACCGGTCAATGGGGAGGCCTATGTCTAGCGTGGACGTCTTTTGTCTGAAATGATTGGGATGATGGTGACTATCTCTCTGACTGACCTCCACACTTTACAGCCACCTGCAACGACCCAAGTTTATATCAAATATCAAACATCTACAAATGACAGTCGTGAACAATGGCTGTCAATCTGTCAATCTGCTGTCCGAGGCACGGAGGAAACTGTATTGTCTGACATCCACAGAGTGGGCAAACGCATGTTATTATTTAGCCACAAGGCCCACAAGCTCCTACCTAATCATGTACACCTGTGATGTAAGTAATTGAGTTAGTTCATAAAAACCCAAATTTATGTCGCTTTTGAAAACATAAAAACAAATCGTGATGAATGCAGCGGAAAACATTATTTGATTTTAGACTGCCTGGTTTCCTGTAGTACAGTTAGTTGTTTAGTTTTTCGCTACAATATCTTTGATTAAGGTACAATGGACAATCATGATATTCTGAACGTCTCCACACACGCTCCGGCCTACTATTTTGTGCAGCATCCATCATCATTGTCGCTTTGACGCACAATATGTCTGGGAGGACCTTACGGGGGAATCAAGATCTGTCATGCAAGATGATGGGTCGATTGTCATTCATTATACTTTACTATAACTTCATAAATATTAATTTATTAAATCAGGCATTACCTACTTTGCTAATATTACGAAAACGTTTTTTTTTTCTTAGCCTTTATTGTCCCACTGCTGCGCAAAAGCCTCCCCCCATAGCCTTCCACTCTTCCCTCTGAGTGATTTTCTTCGTCCAATTCCCCACAAACTCTGCTAGGTCGTCACGCCATGGAAACTATTTAGTTTTAATTCCGTAAATAGCGAGCCCCGTGCCGGTATCACGGTGCTCGCCAGTTTAGTCTAGTCAACATCTCCTGAGACAGCCCCATGGGGGAGGCGAAACACGTGTCGAGTTATAAGTGTATCATGCCAATTATCACACGTCCTACATAAATGTGCATATTTTTGCGAGCGAAAAAACCAAAAATACACTAATTGACCTTCTTATAAGTTATCAAACTAACGGAGAGGTAGTTTTGACATTATTTTTATCGCTTTTTTTACCCTAAAATGAACCCGATATAATTATTTGCAATTGATAATATCGTATTTATTTCCTCAAACATAACAGGCGAAATGTTTGTGGGATATCATTTCTGCTAGCCCCGCAGCACTGAGAGAATTACTGATCTATACTTCTAATAATATTCTAAAGAAGTAAAGTTTGTGTGTTTGTTAATTGTAAGGGGTAATCTCGGGATCTACTGAACCGATTTTAAACATTCTTTCACCAATAGAAAGCCACATTATTGCTGAGTGTCATAGGCTAGGGCTACTTTTTATCCCTGTTGAAACCGCGGGTCGTCCGCTAGTCCTTCCTTACATAGTATAAAACAAAGTCGCTATTTTTGTCTGTTTGTTTGTCTGTATGCTTAAATCTTTAAAACTACGCAACGGATTTTGATGCGGTTTTTTTAATAGATAGAGTGATTCAAGAGGAAGGTTTTAGTATATAATTTGAACGACATCCACGCGGGTGAAGCCGCGGGCATCAGCTAGTTAAAGATAAAAGTGGTCTTAATCAGTAATTCTCTTAATTTATCAAGTCTAGAATCATGGAAAGTGGTTTTAAAAATACTACAGGTTATTTACTAGTATCACAGTGTTTTGGAATTTTCAAATTTATGTGATTTTAGAGTAAAAGAAATAAATGTGTGTTGCGCTTCGCTCAAGGTCGCTGGCGTCTAGAGTAAAAGAGGCTTATGAGCGGTTTAGAACCACATTCAAGCCCGGAGAATACCAAAAACACACATCGCTGCTTTAATTCAAAACTACCACAAATCAAAATTACACTTTTTTACAGGAGAGCTAAACAAAGAAAAAAAAACTATTTTTGGCTTTCTTATTTTATAGCAGATAATTATGCATGTTATACCTACATCGTTATAAGCGTATTTTTAATTAGCAATACATGATTTAAATAGTTTTACAATAAACTGAATGTAAGAGGAGATATAAGCACATAGGTACCTATACTTTTGAATATAAAAATGTTTTAGAAATATACTAAATATGGAGTAAAACAACCATAAGTCAAAATAAATATTGTATAAATCATGTTTGACAACGAAACTTTTTAGGAACCCTTTTTTTTGTTGGTCTGAGTTAGGAACACACTAAAAATCACTATGCAATTTAATTAAATAACTAAAATGCTATCTAAAACTTATCACAAATCGAAGAATTTCTCAAAATAACCAATAAAATTCTTCGAAACTGTTGTAAAATATTCATCAATTATTTTTTGAATTCTATGTATCTGCTCTGTTCCTCTTGGCCGCTCTCGACAACCAGCACAATGACATCGGCAAACATGATACACCCATACATATGCGACGAAAAAAGGTCTGCTATCGGATTACCTACTACAACCACATTCTTCAATCTCTTTATAGAAGCCAGAGGATCCAAGCTCAGGAGAAAATTGCTTTAGTCTGCTTTGACTGGACAGGACAGAAGGTTTACATTTTAAATAAAATCTTCATCCGAATCTAAATCACTCGAGGCTAATTCTTGCGTAATCTGAAAATCTGGATTTTTAACACAATCGTCGGAAGAAAAATCTAAACTAGAGTTGGTTGAACTTGTAGATTCAAAAGCGTCGCTATCAAAATCGCTTTCTCTAGAACGTTTTGTTTTAAACATGCATCATCAAGTAGAGGAAAATTGAGACCATGCTGACTGTTAGCCACAGAATTATTATCATACTGAGTATTACTGAGGCATATCTGGTTCTTCCAACATTGGATAGTCAGTTTGCGGAGGGTTCCTGAGAAAACTGGTCTCCTATCAAGTTGAAATTTTGCTTGATTGAGTAAAAAACGATTAAATTAATCATTAATCATTTTAAAACAACAAACCACAATTGATTGTGGAAATCAAATTTAAATGATTGTACGCTTATAAAGTGAAATATGTTTAAAACAATAAAACTTCTTATTTAATTTTGGTGACGTCATAAACCATTATTAATTCTAATAAGATAAAATGATTGGGGTATTTTAATCATTTGCATATAATTCAGTTAAAAAACTACGTTATTGATGTAAATGTAGTTCATGATAAATCCTACTAAGATACTTGATTAGCAACATTAATAAAATATCTTTATTACATTTATAAATGTCTTCATCTAAGTAATGATCGGAAAATAATATGAGAAATCAATTAACTTTTTTAAATTAATAATTAATTTAAAATGGTAACTTCGTCTTTATTTTTTCAATCAGTCGTTGCTGTGACTCGAGCGCGCGCGTCTGTTTAACCGTTTTTCGTTCGTGATTGTGTCGAATTTTGTTATTTTCTTTCTTGATATTTTGCAATTGTCCCGTGTTAATTTAAATAAAATTTCTGATAATTTGCCATTAGTACCTATAGTATTATTTAAAGTGGTCCCGGTATCAAGTCGTGGCGGCAAGTGAATACCTACCTAGTGTTTGATGGAGGAAGCTGGCGACTTACTAAAGGCGTGGGGCCTCTCGGATTTAAAGCCCATTTTCACCAGTAAGTATTTTGCATCTACTTTCCACATTACTTGCCATTAGGTACTGCTTAGTTTCTCTTCAGACCAATCACAATTTCGTAAGAATACTCTACTGGCGGGAAGGGAACAGGTAAGGGCGCAGTGCGAGAAACAAATAATTTTTTTTTTTTTTTTTGGGGTTCCTCCCCTACGTGTAAGGTGGAGATGATAATTTGTTTTGCGTTCCCTATCGTGTGGGGTATTGTTGGATAGGTCTTTCAATAATGACCGTTTTTGATTTAGTAAACCGTTTGTGAGTTATTATGCAAATTTTCGTTACGAGTCAAGTGAACTGAGTTTAGCATCGGTCTGGGTCACTGTTTCTGACATTTGTTTGTCGTTACACAAACCTCTGACAGCAGGGCTTGCAAGCTCACATGGGTGTGTCTGTGAGTGTGTGTGCGAGTGAGTGTATGTGTAATATGTCATCATCATTTCAGCCAAAAGACGTCCACTGCTGGACATGGGCCACCCCCAAAGGAGGGTTTTTGCTATAATCGCCACGCTTGGCAGGCGGGTTGGCGATCGCAGTGCGGTTGTTACAAAAGCTCAGAGAACGCTGTTGCCCATTCTCTGGGAAGTCCCTTAGTCGCCTCTTACGACACCCACGGGAAGATATGGGATGGTACTATTCGTTACGTACGACACCATATGCAGACATGTGTGTGTAATATATATTAATATAAAATGTTTCTTTTTTCAGGTGACACTGAAAAAAGGACTTTGTTTCATGGACTGATTACTCTGCGAAGTTTTCGGAAGGCCGTCCCTAACACCCGTTTATTCTTATGTTATAACAATTTCGTTCATTTTATGTTGATTATTTAACTTGCTGTTTTGAATATAGATAAATGAGTCAAATTACTTGATTATTTTATTTCAGTACTAAACACTTAAGAATATTTCAAATTATCTTTATTACGTTTAAGTTGTATGTTTGTTGCTATTGTTTGTTTTTTTTTGCGTTTAAGTTGTTTGTCTTCTGTTACTATTAAGTTGTTTGTTTGTTGCTTTTGAGTTTGTTAAGGCTCAATTTACACCGAAATCGAATCGAATTTTTGCAACGAATTTGTTTATAGCATAATGAACCTTATGTAACGTACGTAATTTGTACGTTAACCAATTGACATAAAGTTCATTATGTTAAGTAGAATTTCGTAGCAAAAAGTCGCTTCGTTCCATTCCGCGGCGGTGTAAATTGAGCCTAAACAAACAACTCAATAGCGAAAAACATACAACTTAATAGCAACAAACATACAACTTAATAGCAACAAACATACAACTTATTAGCAAAAAACATACAACTTAATAGCAACAAACACACAACTTATTAGCAACAAACATACAACTTAATAGTAACAGACAGACAACTTAATAGGAACAAACATACAACTTAAGCACAACAAAGAAGTACTTAATTCAGATCAACACTTTTAATTACTTAACTTTAATAAGCTACATGATCTGTACAAAGACGTACTTACATCAATCAATTAATTGTCATTATAAAATGTATCATCTGACATGATACTATCAAACAAATCGCCTATCGTCATAAGTATATTTCATTTTAAAACTTACAATTTTAATGATTTAATCTATCAGCGAAGATGTTGAAATCAATCAAGTGACTTTTATACATTGGTCAAGTGCTTTTTAAACGCAACAACTGCCATAGTTAGCATAAACAAGAGACCTAAACGCTTTGTTATAAGGCATGTTAATATCAGTCAAGTTATTTATTCAAATTAATCAAGAAACTTCATAAAGCGACTATTTTTCTACTTATTTACGCTTTGCGACTGGTCAAAAAAGTAAACAAGTTCTTAATAAAATCTACAAAAATCATAGCGACATCCATAAAGTAATCTTACTACGGACAACTCAATGTACTTTATTACTGTAATCGTACACCTTTGTGCGTTCCTATATAAATAAGTTACATAATTGACGGAGACACATTCTTGATACATACTATCATTTATTTTTCTCAGTGCAGTGACATCGAAAGACTATCCTGCGAAAATTGTTACACTCCTTGATAATGCGACGATTGTTTTGTTGGATGTTTCTTAACACCAATAAGTAACACACCAATAACCTTTTTTTTTTTTTTGGTGGGTGGAAAATCATCAAATGACCCCCCCCCCCGCTCTTGGGCAGAGCGAAGGGGAGTGTCAGACTTCTACTGACTAAAAACCGAACCCATGTTCCTTCTTTGCCCTTGCGCCGAGGCCACGTTATCTAGTACAAAAATCCGCGGCCCCGACGGGCGTCGGCCCTTGCGGGCCCCTCCTTGCTGACAACTCTTTGAGGCGCGCGTGGAACACGAACGCGACGCCGACACGCGCGGTCTGTTGCCGTCATGACGACGGCCGGACGGCGAGCTAGCCCATCACTCACCATCCACAGGCCCGCGTCTACGGTGGCCGGAAGCCATCACGTGGCCCCCGACGCCCGGAGCGCCTTCCGCGCCTTCCGCGGCGGCTGGGACCTTGGGAGGTTCTCTCCCTCTCTCGTTCCGCCACCTCCTTCACTAGCATCACTGCTTCGCAGAAGGAGGCGACGGCGTCCCATTCCTCCTCGCCCCGGACCATGGCTTGCACCAGGGCCGGACGCGAGAGGTCGCCGCCGCCGATCTCCCTCCGCCTACTTACTGCTCTCACAGTCACGTCTGATGAGCAGACGCAAACTAGAGAGCAGCAAGTAGGGTTTCCTCTTGCGGTAGGCACACCGCCCGAGGACCCGAACACTGTTCACGTCTCCGGGCGGTGCGCCCCCCGCGTGTCCCTCTTTGTCTGGTCTCTCGCCTTGGACCTTTCCGGCATGAGTATATCTACCGGCAGAGCCCCAAAGGTCATTGAGACACGCAAGCCCCACCACGACGGCAACGTGGGAACACTCCGGTGGGGACACACCAATAACCTTACATCGAACTTTTGTTTCCCCGACGTTTGTTTGTTCTATGTTACGTTACTTCGAAAATAATTAGCCAACATTTTTTTCATTTCAACACGTTTATCTTTGAAATAACGGTACATCCAAGATTAAGTACTTAATAAGAATTAAATATTCAATAGATAACTGCTTTCAAAACGGTGAAGGAAAACATCGTGAGGAAACCGGCATGTCTTAGAACCAAAAATTCGAAGATATGCGACATCTACCAAAGTACCAATCCGCACTGGGCCCGCGCCGCATGATGGATTATAGCCCATCCCTCTCCTAGAGAGGAGGCCTGAGTCCCTGCAGTGGGAACAATTATAGGCTGATGATGATGATTCAATAGATAATATTTTATTAATAATGTCAAATATGAACGTTCACAAAACCAAAACAATTAATTGTTGTATTAGCTAAATAATTTCGAAGTAACATTACGTAAAACAAACAAACGTCGGAGAAACAAAGGTTCGATGTAAGATTTTCGGATATGAAACATCGAACAAAAAAGCCGTAGTTCAAGGCTTCGATGTATAGTCATCGGTGTAACATTTTTTGCAGAATATGTTTCGAAGTCACATAATTATGGAGCCCGTTTGAGGATGCTGTATTATTCTTGTACTCATTCTGTAAAAAAACAATAAATAATAAAATTAAAAACCTTTTGAAATCATGCCGTCGTAGTTCAAAAAGAGCCTGGCGTTTTCAAATGACTAAACATCTTGAAAAGAAGCATAAATAAAATACCTAGAGTAAACAAAAAAAAATTATACTTCATTCATTTGACGTTAATACTAAGACTTATGGAATTATATGTAAAAACATGCCAAACATTTCATAATTACAATGATAATGCTTTGCACAAAAAAATCTAAAGTTATCATCTCAAAACATGACTTCATCGATTAATTTATCTATAAAACAACTTGTTTTTATAATAATCAAACAAGTGTAGGTATTCCTGAATAAGGCCCTTTTGACTTGGAAATTTGGAATGATAATAAAATATATAATAGTAGTAATAATAGAATAATAATAGTCCAAAGATCGTATCGAATATTCAGTTCATTAATCATTCGTTTCCTTTCATTCGTTTCCGTCAGCAGGTCGACGGAGCCCCGCTGCGCGGGGCTCCTATTTCTCTCTGCAGGGTTTATAGGGACCTAACTAACCGAACCTCGGGGTGCCCCTGACGTCGACCGTCTAGGGTTAGGATTTCTGTCAGCATCTGTGTTTGTTCGGGGGAAAATTGAATATTCGATAAAACACAAATTATGGGTCTGTCTCCACCGATCCCGGGATCCGATTTGACGTATCACGGATCCGTGCGATTTGTCTCCACGGATCCCGGGATCCGTTTCTACAAAAAAGAAAAAAAAAAGTTGTTTCCACGGATCCCGGGATCCGTGGAGACAAATCGCGAGGATCCGTGATACGTCAAATCGGATCCCGGGATCGGTGGAGACCACGAGACCCCAAATTATACCACCTGAACATTACATCAAATGAACATTATACCTTTTGATCAATAGCGCAAATGTTGTTATCGCCAATAAATACCTATTCGATGAAATAAAAATTATGTTAACCGATATTATGCAAAATGATTATTTTCTTAAACGTTGTTCGAATTAGTAACATTACATCAAAAGTTGTTCGGCGAAACAAGGGTGAACCGTTTTATTAGTTGACTTCAGTCAATGCGTCTTATTTTATTTTGTTTTATCTTCATTTGATTTCAGTAAATCCATATTGCTTTATTTTTTCGAAATACATTGTCCAGAAGCCATCACGTCATCACGTGGCCCCCGACGCCAGAACTGCCTCCCGCGGCGGCTGGGACGAGAGGTTCCCTTCCTCTCACGTTCCGCCACCTCCTTCGCTAGCATCACTGCTTCGCAGAAGGAGGCGACGGCGTCCCATTCCATCTTGCCCGGACCATGGCTTGCACCAGGGCCGGACGCGAGAGGTCGTCGCCGCCGATCGCCGCTACGAGACCACGGCGGGGCTCCGCCCAAGCGGGGCACACCTCCACAGTATGCTCCACGGTGTCCTCCGGTCGATCCTCGCAGTGGTAGCATCCGGGTGTTTCCTCCCGCCTGATTCGGCACAGGTACCTCCCGAAACATCCGTGTCCGGTGAGGACCTGCGTCAGACGGAACGTGCACCGCACCGTGCACGTTCCGTCACCGGCGGCACCGTGGTGCCTCTCTAGCCACTCCTCAAAGAGGGGACTTACCGCCACTAGCGTGGCGTGCCCTGTATGGGGTTGCGATAGTCGCTCTCTCCATGTCGCCAGGAGATCGCACCGGAGGTCTGTCCGCTGCGCAGCAATTTGCCGCGGCAACGGAGTCACCCCCCGGCATAGCGCCTCCGCGCGCCATTCATGCAGGCGCGCGAGGACTATTGCCTTCAGATCCCATTGTGGCAATCCGGCAAGGAGGTTCGCCGCCTCGCCGAAGACCGTGCGGTATTCCCGAGCCAGCCTTACGGCCAACACCTTTTGGGGCTTGTTCAGGAAGTGGGCGACCGCTTCCTCAAAGCGACCACCCACACCGGGTCCCCGTAAAGGGCCATGGACCGCACGATCCCGGCATAAAGCCTGCGGCAGGAGGCATTTGAAAGCTGGTGCTTCCCGTGTGGTCCCATTGTCACCATTTCAATATCTGATGATGGGATCTTGTACAAATCTGGGGAACTCTTCAATAAATAACAGCAGATTAACTGCGATTGTTGCTATAGCATATCTAAGCATTATTTACGCCATCACACAACATAATATCACGCCTGTACTCACTACAAAGGTTATAAAAACAGAAAACTATTTGGTGAAGATTTGATGAAGAACTTCGGAGATAGGCAACGGAACTCCTCAATTAATGATAGCAAATGGACTGGGATTGCTGAAATCTCATGACTGTCTATCTATTGTTTAGACCAGTTCATAACATAACATCACGCAGGTACGTTGTGAAGGGGTAAGCACATGTGAACCACTAAAAAGTGACAAATAAAAACTTTTTGACAAAAAAAACCGACTTCGACAAAAATAAAACAAAAAAAAGTGAATAATAAAAAAATAGTTTTTATAACCTTTGTAGTGAGTACAGGCGTGATATTATGTGGTATTAGTTTTGTATTTTAAGCATCTCAAATTAATGTAGTAAATTGCCGTTCTGTTGATTTCTCTTCACTCGCAGTCAGTCGCTCACTTAATAATTCTGTGACCTAAAGAATAGTGGCAAACGCTCGAACAAATTTTTATTGACATTTTTTTTTTTTGCGTCAGCCTATGCAAAAAATATATTTGTATAGAGTTTGAATTCCTGAACAGTTTTGTCTTCAGTTATATTTTTATAGGTACGCCAGAATTAAAGATATTCCTGTTTAAAGTTTTAGAGGTTATGTTGTATTAACAATGGACTAATCGAAAAAGAACTATAGAAATACAAAATAAACTACGGACGTTTTCAGAATGTTAAAGCCCGGTGTCGGTCGCAAGCTGAGCGGACCCATTAATGACTTCTTTTACCTCGCAACAATAGAAAACTGCTTACGTGTGTGTTTCCACAAACACCAACGAAACTCCAACAAAGGGTCGAGCGGAAACGAGTAAAAATGAGCTTGCTCTGCTACGCCAGACTTAAAGATACTCCTGTTTAAAGTTTTAGAGGTTATGTCGTACAAACAACGGACTAATCACCCTACTTACCCTTTAAATATAGATAGAAATGCATTTACACATTATAAACTACGGACTACCGTATTCAGAATACTAAGTCCAACCGATGCAAGATACCGCGGCCTCGACATAAAGGGCTAAGAAGGAACATGGGTGGTTTTTAGTCAGTAGAAGTCTGACACTCCTTTTCGCTGTCCAAGAGCGGGAGGGGTTATTTGTTGATTTCTCAACCACCCAAAAAAAAAGGTTTACCTACCCTTACCATTTTAGTAGATACAGAAAAACACGTTTAACACAATTTATTTATTTAGAATAGGTACACCAATAGTATGCACATTTCACAATCATTCATGACAATATGCACGCTAGGGATGTTAAGGTATCAATTGCATAACTCTCCTAAGTATAATGAAGCTATATCATCGTAAAAATAAAGAAATAAAATGTTTAATAGAAAACTAAACATCTTTGCTATTCGTCTATAATTGGCTAACTCCACAACTTGTGTTGGCTCAGGTTGGGTTGATGCATCAGCATCAGGCTGGATTACATTTTCTTGTGGTTGCACATCGTCAGTTGTGTCTAGATGAGGACTACTTTCATCTTGACTATTCATACGTAGGACTTCTCTTCTTGTGCGTAACCAGCACGCATGGCAAACACGTTGTATAATGCTTGTAGGCCTTACACGGCTACCCATCGTGATATTCAATTCGATGTACACACAATAAAGTCCAAAGTAAAGAGGCAGAATCGGAATCCAGAGTCATCCTTAGGCAAGTCACACAGGGAACAGTAAATATCAGAGTGCACAAGCAGAACTAGTCGATGAATTAGAAAAAAACGGAGAATCGATGTAAAATAATATTCTATTCTATTCTATTTTTATGAATGGCAATTGTGCCGATGTCGACAATTCTGCCAATGTCAAATGTGGAATGGAGAAACGTGTGTGGAAAGCATTAAAAAATAAAATAATTTAGATTATGAAAAATAAATAAAACAAACTGTACGTAAAGTGTAACTTGTCGTTAAGTGTTAATAAAAAATATACATATAAGAAAATAAATACCTATTATTTGTAATATAAATTAATTTAATAAATCGAATACCACACTACGACTTACAATCTGATGTTGTTGCTACGGATAAATATAATTAGGGAACTACAAAGCTTTGGAGAAAAATGAGTTAATAAAGAAGGAAAGTTAATAGGAACAGGGATTTTCAATTCTGAAAGACGGCTGTATAGATCAAGAGAAGGGTTATTGTTAGTACAATTAAAGAAAATATGTTCCAGGGTACCCTCGTCCAAACCACACTCGCAAAGAGATGAATCTCTGACCCGAATTTTGTGTAGAAAAACTGGGGAGCAGCAATGGCCTATGCGAAGCCTGCACAAGATAGAAAGCACCTTCTTTGAGAGTTTTTTATATGGCTTAAACCAAGGCTTTGAGGTAACATTAGGTTGGATCGCAGAGTAAAAAGAACCTTTTGTTTTACTCGAATTCTGCCACTGTACCTGCCATGAGGATAGTAAACTCTTTTTTGGAAGGCTCAGCAAATCATAGCCCTGGCATTGATAGTATTTTAAGTCTACGGACTGGGAATTTACAGCATCTTTAGCAAGGGCATCAACACATTCATTTCCTATTATGCCGCAGTGGCTAGGAATCCAAACGAGATTAACAGTTTTATGGTTTTCAGCACAAGATAATAAGGATTTTTTAATTTGGAGTAAAATAGGGCTGTGTAATTTGGTCTTGAAGGGATTTTGCTCTAAGGCTTGCAAACAACTCAGAGAATCCGTGAATATAACGCCATAATTTATACTGTGAGCCTCTATAAAAAGGCATGCTTCCAGTATGGCAACGCACTCGCCCGTAAACACAGATGACTGGGCAGGGCATTTAAATTGAAGAACTATTTTGGAGTTTTGGTAATATACCGCAGCACCAGTACAGCTAGAATTTGTCAATTTTGATGCGTCCGTAAAGAACCTTTCAAAATGACACCATCGCTCACCAACGGCAGCATTAAATAGAGAGTCCGCCGAAACAGAATTTTTGGAAATTCCGATATTATAAAAGATTTTTGGTTTGAAACAAATTACTTCATAATTAAAGTTATAAATAGGAAGTTTTGGGAATTGAATAATGGGAGAATCTAAATTTTGATGATAACGAAAAGATTTTAAAAACAGAGGAACTTCTTTGTGCTTCCAATAATTAGATGTGTTATAAAGGGAATTTAATGCATCAACTTTTCCTATAAGAGGGTGAGCAGATTTCGTGATAACTCTGGCCCAAAACCTGGATGCTAGATATTGCCTTCTCAAGGCCAATGGGGGTTCTGCACACTCCACCTGTATTGCGTTAGTAGGTGATGATTTCATACAGCCTAAAATGATCCTAAGACATTGGGCCTGAATCCTGTCCAGTCTTGTCAAAGCCCCTTTGTTACAGGGAATGAGCAGAAAAGAACCGTAATCTAGAACACTTCGTATCAAGGCATTGTAAACCAGCTTCATAGTGTATGGGTGGGCACCCCACCATACACCTGCGAGAACTTTTAAAATAGGAATAATTCTCTCGCATCTATTTACTAAATAATTGAGATGGTGTAATCCAGTTAATTTACAATCTAAAAATACACCTAAAAATTTGGCTTTCTTAGCAACTGGTATACAATGATTTTGAATTTGTACCGAAATTTGAGGGATCAGTCTCCTGCGGGAAAAGACAACCACAGAACTTTTGGGTGCAGATAAACTCATACCATGCGGAGTTAACCATTGATTCAAAGAGTTCAGGGAGACACAAAGGGATGACGCAGCAGCTTCGATAGATTTGTTGGTAACATACAAAGCTAAGTCATCAGCATATTGTAAAATATGACAGTCATTGTTGAGACATGTGCCAATATATCTGCTGTGTACAAATTATATAATAAAGGACTTAAGACATAACCCTGTGGTAATCCCTTCCATGTCCGCCTGACATCAAAATCTTCACCTGGAACTCTCAAAACCAAAGACCGAGACATTAGCATGCTAAATATACACTGTACCATTCTCACCGGAATCCTCATCTTTAGCAATTTCTGTCTGAGAATGGGAAGTAGGACATTATCATACGCAGCTGAAATGTCGAGAAAGGCAGCAACAACAGACTCGTTTTTAGAAAACGACGCTCGGATATCTGAAACTAATACTCCAATACTATCCATGGTACCAAACCCCTTCCTGAAACCAAACTGATGGCTCGGGAGTAAGTTCCTGGACTGGAAAATAATATAATGAGATACTCGTGCAGACTATGACAAGCTGTCAGTTCAGTACAGTTGACAATTGAAATGTCATTTAACTTACAAAGGTTTATTACATGCCAATATTAAAAGCATAGCTAAGTCAAAAGTTGTAAAGTCAAGTCTGCAGTGCAAGTACGAACTTTGCATCGATAAGACATCGAGATCGTTATCGTTGTCAGTTTTATCGAGCTTGTTATCGAATTTGGAAGTACACGGTAACACGCGTCGACAAGATTTATCGTGGGCGGAATGTCAAACTGTCAAAATGTCGTTTCGTACTTGCATTTTCGATAAAATCGTTTAAATTTTAGAGTTATCTACCGATTTACTTACTTTCGACATCGATTCGATTCGATAAAAGCTCATTTTATCGAGAATAACTGTCAGATTTATCGAATCGAAGCGAATCGAGTGCTACGTACTTGCACTGCTGATAGAAAATAGTACATCCTTACATAGTATAAAACAAAGTCGTGTCTGTTTGTTTGTTTGTTTATTTGTTTGTTTGTCTGTATGCTTAAATCTTTAAAACTACGCAACGGATTTTGATGCGGTTTTTTTTAATAGATAGAGTGATTCAAGAGGAAGGTTTTAGTATATAATTTGAACGACATCCACGCGGGTGAAGCCGCGGGCATCAGCTAGTTTCATTATAAGTGCGGAAAGCCTGTCATTGCAAAGAGTTCCGACAAATGTCTAACCGAGCCGAGGCACAGCCGACGGCGAGGGTTGACAGTCGGAACAAGTTGCAATGACGGTTCCGCACGTGTACTGAACAACTATTTTTAATACAGTTGCGAAAAAATGAAGCAATTTAATAAAATAATAAAACCGTAATTAAACTCGCAAAGAACATTTTTGGAAAATGGCGCCTACCGTAAAAGAATATAAGCAGAGATTTTTTTTGTTTTCTTTACACATTCTGGGTAGGCAAAGGGAACTATGCCCATACAGCCAAGTCTTCAGTAGATTTTTTTTATTGATATGAAATAAAAATGAAATTTAATGAGATGAAATGGAATGAAACCTTTAACTCATTGAATCGAATAATTAAATCTGATATTGAAACAAATTAGTAGCTTCTTTAGAAATATTTGCATGAATCATAAAAACTTCTATGATTTTATTTAGTAAATACTTCGTGGTTGGTTTTTTTTTTAATTGACATTATTTTGACAGTTGGGAAAGAGAACGCACGAGTTCGGGAAAGGTAAAGAAAAAGCACGAGTACGTAATAGCCCACATCCCGAACGCTATACGTCCCTGCAATACGCCACTTTTTGAGCAACTGTATTAAAAAATAAATTAAGCTATGATTATTTATTATCACCCGTAATCTAGTCAATTGAGCTCATAATTATGATGTTTTTTTTTTCCAGCGATTGATAGGCCTTAAGCTTGATTTGATAAAACTAAGTAAATTATTTCGTCGGTATGTATCACGGTGCCTTAAGTAGACGCTTATTAATTCCATCAGCTATAATATAGCCACTGTTCTTTATTAATTATTTTTGTAACTTAAAATTTTAATTTACAGTCACTCGTTTAAATACTACCCTTATCGTTTTCATTGAAAGATTATATCACACTTTACGCTCCACTTTACCACTAAACGAAAACTACAATGGAAGTTCCAGTTCACATTGTTTTTATGATCTTTTGAATTCAATTTTATAACCACAGGACCATTCTATAAAAATATAGCGGCCAAGTCCACGCAAGAATTTAATCAAATCATATTACGTAGCCTTCAGGAACATTTTGCAATCACGATGCTAAACATGTACCTAGCAGCCACGAATTAGTAAAGCTCAAAATATCCATTAGTATTATTAGTTTATTACTCAGGGACTTATTTTTTCGTTATTTATACCTAACCCTGGGACGGATATTGAGGTCGTATTATCAAAAATAATATTCAACGCTTGAAAGGTAAAAAATACTAAGCGACATTGTCGGAGCAAGGGTTTTTAGAATAAATTAATTAATTAAGAAAAGAATCCTGAGAGCACACATGTCGCTTGGTATTTTTTTTTACCTTTCAAGCGTCTCAATATCATGTACTTAGTGATACATACAAAGAGTAACTCATTGATTCGACTTACGCATGCCACAGTTCTAATTTCAGAAGAGTTATTTTGAGCATGTTTTGGGAATCGGAAATTGGTCCGAATTACTCGTATTGTACTTAGTCGACATTTTTGTAATATAAATGGCTAAGGGCTGATTAGGATATATTTGTGGCATAGTCGGCGAGGGAATAATCATGCTATGAAATGAGTTATGTATTTACTTAGCAACTAATTTCTTCGAAAGTCTTTCTCTTTCAGGCGCGTAGCTACCGCCGTATCTGCCGTAGGCCCATCAATTCAATTATACGGGGCCCGCGCCACGGGGGCCCTCGACGTGCTTAAAAAGCAATAATTAATAAAAACCCCATTTTTTTTTTTTTTTTTGAAATGCCAAAAGTGATCATCAGCGATAATATTGATTTAATTAATAAATCAGTTTTCCGAAAAAAGGCAAGGGGACTGTATGTCTAATTTGAATTGTTTGTAAAAAATTTAGAAAAAGTGACAGATAGATATTTATGATGAATAAATAGGTATTTCTTTTAATTCTATGCAAACATTTTTTTTTCTTTTGTGAGAAATCTTTACCCTTTCTATGGGCCCCCAAACAAATTTTCATACGTGGCTGCATGGCATAATTTTTATAATATCCCCAATATTATAAAATGAAAAGGTTTCGGAGAAATTCTTAAAATTAAATATACAAATATATGAAATTGTCACATAGGTCCTACCAGTCAGTAGGTCAGACATGTACACATCAGTATTCGTCGACCCACCAGTGGGTCTGCTTGGTGGGTCCTTGAAGACGAAGCGTATCCTTTTATATTCTAATAAAAGGATACCACCCAATTTTCTATATAAATTCCAAGAATTTTCGTGTGGTTTTACTTACCAAGTCCACGAATCCTTAAAATGTTTATACTCGTACCTATGTCAGTAGGTACGTATAGTCTAATGTTTGACTGCCTCGTTGGTCTAGTGGTCGTAAGCGCGACTGCTGTGAACGAGGTCCTGGGTTCGATTCCCGGGTCGGACAAAAAGTGCTATTGGATTTTTCATTAGAAATTTCCCAGTAGTAGCCCGGAGTTTGGAAGTTGGCGGTATAATACCCCCGTGCCTCGGAAAGCACGTTAAGCCGTTGGTCCTGCGCCTGATCTCTCTCCGGTCGTGTCGGATTGCCGTCCCATCGGACTATGAGAGAAAAGGGAACAGAGAGTGCACATGTGCCTGCGCACAGACTTGAGCACTATAATATCTCTCGCGCAGATGGCTAATCTCCGCTGAGATTGGCCGCCGTGGCCGAAAAACGGTCAGGAGGTCTATTTTTTTTATAGTCTAATGTTATTTTAGAAATAAGAATGTATTTGTTAGCTATCACATCATTATTACATAATAACATTTTTTATTGAAAACTTATTACTATTAGGTGCGTTGATCATAAATTACCAAAGACAAGCACACCGTCTTGCTAAAAAATAATAAGCATCATGTCAATAAAAGAAAGACAGATCATCAATTTCAATGATGAAATATCCCTATACTTATGTATATCATTTTCTTTTCTCTTAACCGTATTTTCAAAGCCCGCTCACGCTATTTTCACCCACTTTCCTTTACGTTAGCAACCCCAGAAAGCTCTTATTTTCTTTGTCATGAATTCGCATTGCAAACAAAGGCTTTCTAATCCGATCCGACCGGATAAGTCTATTGTTTTCCCCGGTAAGGAAAACATTGAGGCCATTTGAGGCACACAGACGTTGGTATAATAAATCAATACAGATTTGTGTAGGTACACAAAAGCTGTGAGGTACAGGGTCACCACCTGTTACTTTTATCACACCCTCTGTTAAGAAAAGATACGAGTAATTGATGATAATTTTGTCATCCGCTTTATAAAACGGCTGAAATCTATCCCTTCAAATCCCTTGTAAGCGGGTAGCTATGCGATTGAGAAATCTGAAATTTTTGACAAGAATCAGTGGAGTATATTTTTTAACCGACTTTAAAAAAAGAAAGACATATGTTTATATATATTATATGAAGAGTTTATATATTTATATATTTTTTTATGTTTGATCGGGCATAACTCCTTCACTTGCTAACCGATTTGATAAATTCTTTTTTTTTTTGGAAAGAAAAATGGTCCCATAATTTTTCTATTGAAATCGGACAAACGGTTTTTGAAAAATCAACAAAATTAAAAAATAAAAACTATATTGTCCACATTATGACCCATGAACATGTGAACTTACACGTGAACCACAAAAAAGTGAAAAATAAACTTTAGAAGAAAAATCCGTTTCTGAAGTCGGTGGCAAAAAAATTAAATCAAACAAACAAAAGTCACCGACTTCAGAAACTGATTTTTCTTCTAAAGTTTATTTTTCACTTTTTTTTTTTAAGACGGTTTTTTTTTTAAGTTTTTTTATAGTCTACGTTTGTCTAGTGGTCTTGCGACCACTTTGTCAGTGGTGCACGACTGCTGAGCATGAGATCCTGGGTTCGATTTCAGGGTCGGGCAGTGTTATTTTGTTATTCCATCAGGAATTTCTCAGTCGCAGCCACGTAGTCATACAAGTACATGGAACTTAAACATAACCGGTGAATGGGTATAGGTACTGATGGGTACTCTGACTAACCCTTCCGGTATTATAGGCGTGATGTTATGTTATGAAGTTCTGTTTTAAAACGTACCTCAAATCCTCATTTCAATCATTTGTTTATAGAATTTCTATCTAAAACTTTAGTAGCCGATGCTGCTGAAGTTTTCTTTTGTCTATTAGAATCAGTCTCTAGTCTATATTCGGTCCATGTACCACCAAGTTCAACCCGGGTTTCAGGGTGATTGTGGAGCCCGCACGAAACATGGCCCACTTTGTATTGCCCTTCATGTCGCATCAACTGGCCCGAGGGAATTAATAAAGGTAGCAAAACGTATTATTTTGGATACCTACACATTTTTTTTGCGTAATTACTTATTTTAGTCCAATTTGACACACGCTAACTACTACACTGTCACAAGGTCACCGGTCACTGTCACCTACACACCTAAACTCTCGCCCTTTTCCCAAAGGGGTAGGCAGAAGCCACAGAACGCCGCCTGCTACGATCCTTACATACATTTTTGCCTCGTCCACATTCATACAGCTGGACCGGACTCGCAAGTGACCAGATGATCTGGAATTTGCACCAATTTCTAGTATTACGCACCTGTCCTTTCTGAAGAACCTCACCAGTCCTTTCTAAAGAACCTCACCAGTCCTTTCTGAAGAACCTCACCAGTCCTATCTGAAGAACCTCACCAGTCCTTTCTGAAGAACCTCACCAGTCCTTTCTGAAGAACCTCACCAGTCCTTTCTGAAGAACCTCACAAGTCCTTTCTAAAGAACCTCACCAGTAAAGTCAGTGTATCTCTTCCTAGAGGCGGTTGCCACTCACATGCACTGCCACATCTGTCTTGTAAATACCTTTTGTTTAATAGATTTTCAACTTCATCGCTAAAGAATTAGGCTCATGGTTGATTAGGATTTTTTTCAGTTTCGGGTAGTTTGATGTGCTCGTGTTTGTACACCCACCGCATCACCGCTCATCCGCGCGGACGGCGCGGATGAGCGGCACTCACTGCAACTGCTTCCTTCCGACCGCGCGGACGTGCGATGATGTGTGAAAACCACCATCCTATTCAAATTCACTTTAAGCAAGTGGACTTATTTTTTGTCGTAGACTTTTGTAGTAACGAGAACATTATTTCATGCAGGCTGTTGCATAATACCTACCAACATTGCACCATGACAAAAACTGTCAAAGAATTTCAGTTTTGAGTATGCAATGAGCCTTTTTTTGTTGGTCTGAGGCAATGAGTAAACGAGTAATTTCCCAGAATGTACTTATGTGTTTTGTATCTACTTACTTAATAAATAATAGTCCACTAACTCTGGCACCGTGGCATGTACAGGTCGTCTATTGATACGCAGCCTTTTCAGCAATTCATATAATAAGTTAGTAAAATAAATAGCTACAATAAAAAAAAACACAACAAAAAATAAAGAAAATCTACAACACTACTAACCGCTGCTAGCATATTAGACAGACATTACTTGAAACTTTGAAAGAAAGAGAATGGGGTTGTTTCCTGACTTAAAAGAAACATGATTGGATTATCGAAATATTTTGGATATTGGATACGTGTTTTTTGTTTTATGATCATCATTCATCATTTCAGCTAAAAGACGTCCACTGCTGGACATAGGCCTCCCCCAGGTGTCGCCACATTGACCGGTCCCGTACGTCTCGCATTCAACGGGTTTCCGCAACCTTCACCAGGTCATCGGTTAATCTAGTTAGAGGCCTTCCACCGCAACGACTTCCGGTTCGCGGTCACCAGTCCAGAATTTTCCGGCCCCATCGGCCATCCGTTCTGCGAGCAATGTGCCCTGCCCTCTGCCACTTAAGTTTGGCAATTCTTCGGGCTATGTCGGTAACCTTGGTTCTCATGCGGATGTCCTTATTTCTGATTCGATCACGCAAGGAAACTCCGAGCATAGCCCTCTCCATTGCTCTTTGGGTGACTTCCCGAACGCTGCCCAGCCGAGTCGGATTCGACGATTGACCTCTTTCTCGAAATAAGTCCTACCCAACTGGACCGTTTGTTTTATCAAATAAATAAAAATTGACGAAAATAAAGCGTGTCAAAGATCATGAGTGGGGGCTTGTGACGTCACACTCAAAGGCTGGTAAGGTGATTTTTTGAATTTTCTTTCAATATTTTCTGGAAATCTATCTGACAGACTATTTAGATTTTTTTGTCAACTACCCTATTATGTTGAAGGAGCGGAGCCTTCTAATACATTATTTGCCTAAATGGGGGCCCCAACCCCGTTAAAATATAATGTAGTTTCTAATTTCCAACACGCCCCGTCTCGTCTGCGCCCTGTCTGCACCCCGTCTTCGTCTTATGTCTTTTATGTGTGGCCTGCGCTTAACAATTTCTTATCCAATTACGGTTCTGGTAAAATAGCCGACATTTTGCCAGTTACGTTCACGTTAATGTAAAGTAATGTGTCATAGGGGCCTGTGCCCCTCACCCCCTATCTGTGTAGGGGGTGAGTTTTTTGTGATCAACCAGGTACAAATCCAGACTCCGATTACAAATAATATCCACGTGGAAATTAGTGGAAAACCCATTAAGATTATACCCGACATGGGAATCGAATTCAGAACCTTACACTCAGCGGCTACAATCGCACTCTAAACATACCTACAACGTTTAAAAACAAGAATATGTTATTTATTTGGGTAATTCTATCCGCTAATGAAGATTTTAATAATAATAATAAATTTTATTTCAGAAACTATAAAACTTCTACAATATACAATCATACATAGAGGCCTCCTTTTAAGTATAAAAAATACCTGTGTTAGGAGACCCCGCTCTTCTAAAACAAAAACAATTTTAATGTAGGAGTGTACATAAAAACGAAATTTAACTTATATATCTAAGAAGGTGTGCGCATGCTAGGTGCGTGGGTGTGTGTGATTGTATGTGTGTTTGTGTGTGTGTGATTGTGTGTGTGTGTGTGATTGTGTGTGTATGTGTGTGTCGTTTTTCATAAAATTATCGCAAGATACTTTGTAAAAGAGCTTCAATGTCGTCATAGCTCTTGCTTTTTAACCAGTCTGTTAAAGATTTTTTACAATCTCCATAAGTCATGGGGTAAATATTTAAAGATTTATTCAATTTGTTGTAGATGGAAGCGGATTGTCTAATGTACTGCCTATTAGCATAATATGAAGTTTTGACCGGGACTTCTGGAGCAACAAGATACTTTCTTCTTCAAGATATTTTGTTTTTATAAAATTAATTTCTATTTCATGAAATAAGTAACTCATCATAGATATGTGACTGAATCGCCACCATGTGATCTACAGACGCCAGTACGCCAAGATACAACAAACTATGTATAGGTATTTCTTTAATAGATTTTCAACCATATCACGGAAGCAGTAGGTTTAAGGTTAATCCGGAATTTTTTACAGTTTCAGTTACGTTTACCTATAAGAACACGTCAGATAGAAAAAGAGTGAATTCTAAAACATTTTAAAGTTGTTTTTTAAAACTTTATTTTAAAATGTTAAAAATATTTACAATGAAGATTTTCCAGAGCAGCTGCTTTGTGAATCTGAAACGGAAAGTATAAATGTTATTAATTATTACATACACATTATAATATTATATATTGTTTCTATTAAAATTACGAGGTATTGTGAGATGATTACGTTATTACAATCTACACGTAAACCTGTAATTTCGTAAAAGTATTATTAGTCTATTATTGTATTGAAGAATGCAGTTGCTTTAGTTTTCTTCTCACACTCAATCACTTTTTCACTAAGTTGTATTTTTTTTATAAACGTCCTTCCCTACCTATCCATCCCGGATTCGCACAGTGCACAGGTGCAATTACTTATTATTATTTTTATTATTATTATTACTAGCCATTTGTGTCCCACTGCAGGGCAAAGGCCTCCCTTCCCTCTTTCCACTTATCCCTATCCAATGCTGTTGATTGCCAATCCCTGCGAAAAGAGTCGAGTTCGTCTCGCCATCTTCTTCTGGGCCTGCCGCGTTGCCGTTTACTGCTGTTTGGGACCCATTGTGTGGTTACTTTAGCCCATAGCTCCTCCGGCATACGGCAGATGTGGCCAGCCCAGTTCCATTTAAGCTTGGCAGCCGTGTGACCTATGTCGGCAATTTGAGTTTTGGAACGCAGTATCGAATTTCTTATTTGGTCAGTAAGCTTGACTCCAAGGATACTACGCTCCATTGCTCGCTTTTAATTATTTATGCTCGCAATTACTTAGTGAAGAAAATGCGAGGGGCCCCTCAGGTCGATCGTGCTTGCCTAGAATGGTTCGTGAACATATGATCTAGTTTCCTCCGAGCCTCGGAAAGCACATTAAGCCGTTGGTCCCAGCTGCCATAATATAGACCTTTGACAGTCATTACGTAGTGGCCTGAAAGTCTGACGATCAATCTTACCAAAGTGTATTCGTATTACACAGTAAAAACTAGGTTCATAGGTTGTGAAGGTCAGAATATGCAATCGTTCTAATGTTAGATACCTACTGGCTCTTCAACAGTATCCGATTAGACTGGTAGCCGTCCCCAACATAGTTGGAAAAAGGTTGGGCAGAAGATGATAAAGAGATTTCTCATCCATACTTCGTCATCAATATTCCATATTTCTACTCTTATCCGAAAAGCGTTACCATTTCACGTTGATTTTTGCCACACAGGTAGAACCTGAGTAAGGAAATACGATACTTTTTGTCAAGGTTCCTAGGATCACTTAGGATAATTTCGTTTGGGCATCTGCGCGGACGAAGCCACAAAAAACTATAGTTTGCCTTAATTTCATAAATTCGCAGAATTCGTAATCTTAGTTCTTCGACCTCGTTTTTTTTACAGACATGTCCTTAGTTGTGCTTTACAACAACGTCTTTGTAGTACCTAATAATGTGTAACGGTCCATAATTTATTACATTGATCTAATTACATTAATCTCTGCTCCGTATGGACACATTATAACATTGCTATCCAAAATTGTTCATAATCGTTCGACACAACTCTTGGAAATGGGATTTGATATAATAATAATTATAGCTATTGAGTTGCCAATTTTGATCAATCAAGCCCTCGCCAGCGCCTCTCCTCAATCCTCAACGGTCCCGTTAGGTACGACTAGATTAACCACATCAGCTTAAGAGCTTACACTACCTCAAACGCGAGTTTTATAATGCGTAAAAGTATATGATTCACTGCAATAATCAAAATCAGAAAAATATATGATATTTTTCTGATTTAAGTTAAACCTGGTTTAACTTACGCTTGGTTTATCTCGCATGCCGTCACTTTCTTTTGAATATGTTTAAAGTGAGACGGCATGCGAGATAAACCAAGCGTAAGTTAAACCAGGTTTAACTATTTCTATTAATAAGGCGGATAGTGTTTTACTTTTTTAGTCCAATCAATAGTTTTTGTAAATCGCAAAATACCACTAATTTCGCACTATTCGGCCGCAGCGCCAACCCACCGCACCCACCGCAGTTAAAAACCGCTTTGTAGTGCAAGCTGATTAGAACTTTATTCTAACAGTATTTCAAGCGAAGTTTGAACCACCACGTCCACCACATATAGGGTTGCTAATCTGAGGTAGCATACGCTCTTGAGGAAATGTGGGTGCTGTCTCTCTCCACTATCGCTCTCTCTCCGCCCCCCCCCCCCCCCCCCCCGCCCTCAAATTCGTGCGATAAGGACAACAGCAGATCCGACTCAATAGCTTAAGGGGCCGGTGAACGAACATTCTCCATACAAACGTAATACCAAAATCATTCGCGATACGAACATATTACCAACTTAAAATTATTTTATTCGGATACAGACGATATTTATCTAGGTTCCTATTAAACTTTTTTTTTAAAACATTTACTATTTACGAAATGCAAGCGAATTTCATTTCGTCAATAGTAAATAGCAACATTAGTGGATTAGTTCCAATCCACTGCAACAGACTACGTTAGTCAATCAGCCATACAGTGTATGATGAGCGCAGCTTAGCTTAGCTTATTTCCATACACGCTAAATACTACCTTTCCTTGTCATTATAAAGGCAACGAAGTCAGAAGTGAGAAGGCGATAAACACTATTGAATAAGGGGCTAACAAAGAGTTGTTGGCTTCAAGTTCAAGCACATGTTTATAAATAAGGTGTAAGGCGAGCAGTTGGTTATCCCAAGCTGGCAAGCTATGGTTAAAAGTACTAACCTGTGAGCAAATCTGGACAGTATTTGATGGTGTGCGCCTGGTCGCCAGTGGCGCCACATCGGGGACAACGGAATCCACGGAGAACTGGACACCGCACGCGACCGTGTGTGTCCCGAAGCGCGTGTGACGTATACCAAAATGATGGTTTACCGTTATTCTTGCAAAATGCACATTCCTGTGAAGAAAACAGATATTTAACTCAACATGTATACATTGACAGTTAAGTAATTAAATTATTTTACCAGTCACGATCTCTTCAATAGAACCAGATGAACGACTGATTTTGATTATTTTCAATAATCCTCAGATCTTATGCTAACTTGAACTTGAAAAAACCGGTAACAATACAATTAAGGTACAATTCCGAGACGGGCCGCAGACCGCAAACTGCAACAGCAAACTGCAAGCGACAACACTTGTTTCTATGAACATCTATGAAATTGATTCTAAGCGCGGCAACACTGCTGCCTGCAGACGCAACGCGCAGCGTGCGGCCGCGGCGCGCAGCGACCGCAGACTGCAGCTCCAGTCGTGTCGCGAACCGCAGAGACTTCACACGTATAATAATGTCTAACATTCTGCTATTTTTATTTATTTTATTTTATCTTTTATTCTGGTAGCGTTATCTAACATTCTGTCTCGCATGAAGCTATTGGAACATCTGAGGCACGGTTCTGTGCATTGTGCAGCCACGGCATGCAGCCGCAGTTGGAATAGCGACCGCAGGCAGCATTGCGGTAACCGCAGCCGGTAGCCACAGTGTCGCCTGCGGTTGCAGTCTGCGGCCCGTCTCGGAAATGTACCTTAATGCTCTATCACTATCCAGTCAGTTTAGCTCTGGTTAAACTAGACTGTGGTCAATAAACTACTTAACTGGATCACAGAGTTCCGTCAGGTCCCCCACCCTCCAACAATCTTAAGATACATATTATTATTATTCTCTAACGCATCCAGAGAAAGAGTTTCTTCCTCAATTGCAAAATCGATGGGATTTCTTTAAATAACGAAATAAATTAGGTTAGGTTCGGTTAGGCTTGTACCAGGGAAGGGAACAACGGTGTGGTTTTAGTCAGTACGAATTTGTCACATCCCTCAGCCCTCGCCAGGGCGGAAGACATACATTGAGGATTTCCAACTCAAAAATAAATAAAAAGGTTAGATTGATATATTCAGGAAGAAAGTGCCGCGCCGCGCGCCTCTTCGAATGACACTTGTTTCACTTTCCCAGATTTTAAAGAACTTTTGCCATAAAAGTGGGAACCCCTTTTTCATTGCTCTCTTCTGTTTTACACGTACTGCAAGATAAAATAAACTAAACCAACCTTTTTTTTATGGGTTATAGGAATTCATCAAATGACTCCTCCCGCTCTGGGGCAGAGCGGTAGGGAGTGTCAGACTTCTACTGACTAAAAACCACCTATGTTCCTTCTTCGCCCTTGTGCCGAGGCCGCGCTATCTCTTTCGAACAACGCGCAACCCCGACGGGAAACTACAGTTTTCAACTTACCAAATATTTTTGGGTGATCATCCTCTGTCTACGTAGAACGTCAGCATACTGCATCAGCAGTTCCAGTTTGTGAGGTGTTAAGGAGAGCAGTGCTGCTTCATGCTGCAGCACCATATCTTTGAAACCGTTGGGAGTCTGTGATGGCGTTGGCACTGGCGATGGTGCTGGGGGCGTGGGAACTCGCTCTGAAACATAGTGACAAAATGCTATCTACATCGACTTTCCAATCCGTTAGGCCGCTTTTCAAGGAATAAAAAAATATATTAGGTGCTATCTTTTATTTAATCCTTAAAATGGTGAGAAACCTTTTTTTCATAGTAAAAAAACCTGGCAATAAATTATTTAGGTATATAAGGAAGGTCCCATTAAAATAGGTGGACAAATTTTAACACAGCGTACCTACAGCGTACCTAGGTCTAACCAAACATATCTGAACAAAAAAAACATTAAATAAACTGATTTTTTTTTAACTTAAAATAATAAACTGCCGGCACTCTAGAACAAACTCATCCTCTATGAGCAGGTACTTAAATGCGTTTTTCTTATATATTTTTTTACCATCGTCCTTATTTTGGTGGTCTGAAGGATTTCTATGTTTATATTTTTTAGTCCACCTATTTTAATGGGACCTTATATATTTCACGTTTTTCAAATAACTACATTTTATTTAACAAATTCCGCCACCGTGTCTGTCTGTCTGTTCATGATAAACTCAAAGAGGAAAGGTTTAGAAGGCAAGGAAAGGTTTATTATTTTTTCAAAATTCAACCCCTAGTGGAGTTAATTAAATAGGGGATGAAAGTTTGTTAGCAAAAGCTAGTTTTGAATAAAAGTGAACCGGGCCTTATTAAATTCTTAAAACCTGTGAGCTGAGAAAGCTAAATAAACGTTTTGGTAAAAAAATACATAACTTTCGTATTCATGTTAGTAAACTTACTGTTACTGTTAGCCTGTGTCATCCCACTGCAGGACAAAGGCCTCCCCCCACGATTTCCAAATTTTGCGATCCAGGGCCAATGTGGACCACTGGTCGTTGGTTCTGTCAAGCTCGTCCCGCCATCTCCTGCGAGGTCTACCACGTCGCCTTATAGTAAACTTATCTTGATAATATCTCTAAAAGGAAATTAATGCTATCATAAGCTAATAGTTGCTAATCTTCATGACTTTTATTAAAAAAAGCATATAGTAGCATTTGTATGTTATGTGTTACTCAATGAAAACGCAAATGCAAATGTATCCGCCTACCACTCGCTCACACTTCCCCACGGGCTTACTTGCGCAAACTGGCTTGAACACGGAACACCGTGCGTGTGGTTGGAAAAACTGAATCACGCGCAAACCCCGCGCAAACCCCACGGCGCGCGGCGCGGCCTGAGCGCGGCCTGAACGATATTGGACTTGCTAGAAATTTTACCTGCGAGCCCGGCCTGCGCGTACTTTTCAGTGCGTGTGGTTGGGCGTTCAGTGCTCACACCACAGTCGAGGCTAGTCGTCGGTCGATGAGGTACGTTTTTTCGTAAGTACATCAAAAATGTCATTTAAAAAGTGGCAGACCTACGTACTATTATATTATTATTTTTTAAGTCTATATAAATCCCTGCCTGCAATTTGGAAAATTAAATCGAAGTTAAAGAAATAGTTCTTCACTGGGAAACCTTGTTTACACGACGACGATTTTGACAAAAATGAGGCCTGCGCGTAGTTCAGTTCGTCGTTCAGTTTTTTCGTGAGGTAAGCACGCGCAGGCCGGGACTGTGGTGAAGTGTGAGCGTGGAGTAGGCCCATTACTGGCATGTGTATCCTCGCCTTAAGCACTTCCGTTACTTACTACGTTAATTTTTCCTTGAAACCAACTCTATTACCAAATTAATAAACTTACAAAAAACAGTCGCGTCATGTCACTGGTGTTGTTAGTCACAGATGTTATCGCGCTTAAATATTAATCAAGACCGTTAGTAATTTTATACTTACATCTAACAATACTTAAGAGCGTATGCTACCTTAGATTAGCACGGCACGGTTGGCGCAGTGGCTAAGCGATTGGACTGCTGCGCTGCGTGTCGCGGGTTTGATCCCGGCACGGAACAAATATTTGTATGACCTGCAGATAGTTGTTTCGGGTCTGGGTATTTGTGTATGTGAGTTTATATGTTTGTGTACGCACCCGTTTAAAAAAAATAATAATAATAACCCTATTTGTGGTGGTTCAAACTTCGCTTGAAATCCTGTTAGAATAAAGTTCTAATCAGCTTGCACTACAAAGCGGTTGTAACGTCTGTCGCTGCGGCCGAATAGTGCGAAATTAGTGGTATTTTGCGATTTACTTACATAAAAACTATTGATTGGACTAAAAAAAGTAAAACACTATGATTTTAGTATGTTGCTTGTAAAATTATGTGGCAAAAAAATCAGAACGATGACATGTATTTTAATATGGTTTTTACTCGTTAAAATAATTTTTTAGAGGTATCTTCGCGATTTTTTTCTATCTAGCAAAGTTATAGTTGTATTATGATTTCACAACACTATATCACTAGCATGTATCCTGAAGAATATTATATTTTTCTGATTTTGATTACTGCAGTGAATCATACACTTTTACGCATTATAAAACTCGCGTTTGACGTAGTATAAGCTCTTAAGTAGTTTGCAAAATCTTTGCTACCAACGTTAATTAGTTCTCTCGAACGAACAGGAAAAACTTTAGTACCGAATAGGAATATAAACTGCCTAGTAACACGATAAAATTCGCAGACATTTCATTCGCTACACGTAGCAACAAAGAATTTTTAATCGACAAAAAGGAGATAAGTGTGCATACTTCAACCACATTATCACCCCTGCGACCTTTGACATCGCGGTTCTGAGTGCGTTCTTTGTTCAAAAGATTACACACACAACGAAATAACAAACATTATTGTGGTGCTTATATAAGGTCCCATTTTAATAGGTGGACAAATTTTAACACAGCGTTCAGTATGTCTAACCAAACATATCCAAGTAAAAAAAACACTAATTAAAGTGAGTTTTTTGTACGTAAAATATTGGGTAACTAACACTTTTAGTGTATTTTCGCTACCTGTTTTATTTTCTTGTAGGTATCTGATGCGTTTCTCTAATTTTCTTTTTTTACCATTGTCCTTATTTTGGTGGTCTGAACGATTCCTAAAATTTTGTCCACCTATTTTAATGGGACCTTATATTCTTTAGTGCATATATAATGTTATTGCAGTGTGTACCCACCTTTCTTCTTGTCAATGACTACTTGGGGCCGTGTATTCAGGTTCGGGGCATCAATAGCTTTGTCTTTCGAATGCACCGTCATCGTCACCTGCGCTTCTAGTACGGCTGGATCCAGTTTGACAGCTTCTAAAGCATCTGCAAAACAAAATTAAACATACCTAAGTATTCAAATACACTTTACTATACACTTTACTCGTTTTTAAACAAAAAGTGCGGTGCACCGACGAAAGTACTTTCTCAATTTAAAGGGTCGTTTAATTACGGAGGCTTACGTTGTGTCAATAAAACTTTTTTGAGATTGAAAACCGTGCCCTTAAATTAGTTGAAATTAAATAACTTTACACTTGGATGCTATAAATTAAGTAAGAAATTGAATTTTGTAAAAAATTATTAATCACCTTGCTTGACATGTCCGCCTAGAGAACCGCTATTTTCATTGAATAGACCCTGAAAACAAGTTTACATACAAATTAATGAGATACTCTCAACTGCCGAATAGAAAAATCACGATAATATATTTGTAAGAAAAAAAACTCAGAGGGACTACTAGCCTAAATTATTTTTCATTTCGTTCTTAAATAAAATGGGTAGACTACGAGAGAAATATAATACTGATTGTTCCGAAAATGGTTGATTAAAAGTAAAATGAGTTATTCAGGTACCTGCTTATTCATTTGAGCAGCCTTTATAAAAAAAAAAAATTACAATTGAAAAAGAAAATGGATGAAGAAAAATTTTACCTACAATTTTTTTTTACAACGCTTTGGTGCCCTGAAATACCCCGCGATAATTAATCAACGGTAAGACTAATATTTAATTCATTTTAATTACTTACCTTCAGAAAACTAAAAGGTGATTCCACGAAGTCAGATGAGCTACGAGTAATTAATGATTTCACGTCCATTATCCGGCTTGGGATATGAAATAATAAAGGAAGGTACCTACTTCAGAGAATAGACAAGTACCTAAAATAATTAATCCTAAAAGCTTTCCAAGATATCGACTGAGTTGAAATGTTTCTAGCACTTGACAACCATAACTCACAGATGATCAAAGAACTATTTCAAGAATGGGACAGTATGGTCGGTAGATTAAAAACAAAATATTTTTACAGAAGACGGTATTTGTGCATAGTATCTTGTATTTTAAAACTTAAAACTAATAGCAAGTGTTGTCCGTTAACAAAACTTTTTTTTAATAATCCATTAATTTACATAATTAAGTAGTTAAAGTAAAATATTCAGTGTTTTTATATAGTAACTTATAACGAAGCACCCATTACGATGATAATTTTGTTTCCTACGATAAAGCTCTGAGTGGACTTGGCTCAAAGCGACTATTTATAAGGAAACAGAAACTGCGAGGTAGGTATTAGATTTAGAAGAAACCTGTTCCGGATCGCTGCCTCAAGCCTGCCCCTCCGGGAGTACGTACCGCACGATCTCCGGCGAGGTGGCGAGCCTCCTTGCCGGATTGCCACCATGGGATCTGGAGGAGATAGTCCTCGCGCGCCTGCATGAATGGCGCGCGGAGGCGCTACACCGTGGGGTAACTTCTCTGCCACGGCAAATTGCCGCTCAGCGGACGTCGCGACTGTCGTAACCACGTGCAGGGCATGCCACGATAGTGGTGATAAGTCCCCTCTTTGAAGAGTGGCTGGAGAGGCGCCACGGCGCCCTCGCCTTCCGTCTGACGCAGGTCCTCACCGGACACGATTGCTTCTGGAGGTACCTGCACCGAATCAGACGGGCGGAAACGCCCGGATGCTACCATTGCGAGGATCGGCCTGAGGGCACAAAGGGCTAAGAAGGAACATGGGTGGTTTTTAGTCAGTGGAAGTCTGACACTCCCTACCTCTTTGTCCAGAGTGGTAGGAGTCATTAATTGGTGATTTGCCACCGACCTAAAAAAAATAGAGTCTGCCCCCATGGATGCGATAGGAACAGCTGTAGCTCAGGACGATTAGGAATATCATGAACATTTTGGCGAGATGGACGTTTCGTATTTCCCTTTTTACCTCGAAAACTGACCTGATTCAATTACCACTACATAACTTTATTTTTTGTTAATCATGCGATCAGTCAAAAGACTATGAGCAGATGTGTTGTAGGATCAATGGCGGTTAGAGTTAATTCCCCATTAGGAATTTCTCTACAATTAGATATGGCTATCCAGTATATGCCGTCGTTTCAGCCTTCGCATTGACTCTGAAATCGTTAATTGTACGGCGAGTTGGTTTGGGTGATCCTTCAGCCTGGTTTTGTATTTGAGATTGGTGTTGTTAATTTCCTCTTTCACTGTGTTCATATGTAGGTTGTTGTGGATTTCGGGAACATTTAGAAACCACGGTGCGTTGGATATCTGCTTGAGGATGTAGTTTTGACATCTTTGCATTATGCTAATACTGGAGTCACAAGCTGAACCCCATAATTGGACACCATAGGTCCATATTGGCTTCAAAATTGTCTTGTAAATTAAGAGTTTATTGTCGAGAGACAATTTGGGATTACGTCCAAGCATCCAATACAGTCGTTTGAATTTGAGGTTTATTTCATCCCTTTTAGTCTGTATGTGTTTTCTCCACGTAAGGCGACGGTCCAAGTGCATACCCAAGTATTTTGCGTGGTTGGTTTGGGTCAGTTGGTTATTTCGGAGTGATACCGGCGGGCAGTCTTCTCTTCGCAGTGTGAAAGTTACTTGGACTGACTTTTGAGCACTGACATTTATTCTCCATTTCGTCAGCCACTTATCAATTTGGTTTAAGCTACGCTGGAGAACCATTGAGGCTTCTTTAGGGCATTTACTACGAGCCAGAATTGCCGTGTCATCTTCGAACGTGGTCACCGTTACTTCGTCGCTCTGAGGTAGGTCGTAAGTAAATATTGTGTAAAGGACTGGGCCAAAAACTGAACCCTGTGGCACCCCAGTGTAGCGGCACATACTTACGACTCATTCTAATTAAGAGGAGCGCACGCAGCCGTTCGCCGCCGCGCGCCCGCGCATACTGAGGCGCTGAGCTAGCCGAGGTAAAAGGAATGCGGGCCGACCGGCGATACAACATCACGCTTGTACAACGTAGGGAGCGCGGCACGTCCTACCGACATTACTAAATTGTGTTAGTCCTAAGAATTATTAATGTACCTTATTTATTTTGATAATTGTAAATATGAACTGTATATAAAGGAGCTTTCCTAAATAAAATGAAGACAGATCGTTATTCGCCTTCTTATTCGCAACAAGCTCCCCTAAGTATCCCTAAAGTGGTGACCCCGCGTTTGAAAATGTCTACGCCCGTAACAGCAAACGAGACTACTACGCCTGAAGACGTCGTCGTGTGTTCCTGCCACTGGCAACCTACCGCGTCAAAGACCCCAGCTACAGCGGCACCAGCCGAAATAGCGGCGACATCGGGACCTGCACAACAAAAACTCTACAGCATGTTAGAAGCCCTGACCAAGGAAGTCGCAGCGCTGAAAACGCATCGATCCCGCAAATTCCAACGACGATCGCACAGTTACAGAAGCCGTTCCAGCTCGAAATCACGAGACAGAAGTAACGCCGTGTGCTATTTCCATAAAAAATTCGGAAAAGCAGCATACCGATGCAGAAGCCCGTGCAGTTTTAAAGGTATGGAAAGTGAGAAGCCGGAAAACTAAAGGCGACTCAAGCCGTGGCGGTGGCCGAAGTCGACGATTTATCCACATACCGCCTATTTATACACGACAAATCTACCGGAAAAAAATTCCTCATCGACACGGGTGCAAATGTTTCCGTTTTACCCGCCACTGCACGAGATAAACAGCGGACACCAACCAACTACTTGTATGCAGCAAATGGTTCACAAATACCCACATACGGCGAGCGAACCATTGTTCTTAACATCGGGATGCGACGTGCCTACAGTTGGCGATTCATGGTAGCAACAGTTAGTCGGCCGATATTAGGCGCTGACTTCTTGCACCACCACGCACTTATGGTGGATCTCCACGGACGACGATTGTTGGACAAGAGAACCAATTTATCGGTACGAGGTTTCCTGTCACCCACAGCTGAAGGAAGCATCCGAACCATCGACGACAGGCGTCCCTACCACGACCTGTTGGCCAAGTTCCCAGATATCACAAGACCAAACCTACAGAAACTGGGAAATAGTGAAGTCGAACACTATATCGAAACCACTGGCCCACCGATATTTACAAAAGCGAGACCACTACCCACGCATAAATATAACGTCGCAAAACAAGAATTTCAACTCATGATGAACCAAGGAATTTGTCGACCGTCTAACAGCCCATGGGCTAGTCCATTACACATGGTTTTGAAAAAGGATGGTACCTACAGATCCTGCGGCGATTACCGTAGACTCAATGCAGTAACCACACCCGATCGATATCCAGTTCCACGACTGCATGACTTCACACATAACCTACAAGGCAAGAAGATTTGAGATGACTCCCAGTCGGTTCGTCCATTATAGAGATTGGGTCTTTTCTCTCTGTTCAGAATCATTGTGCTAACCCTCAAGATTACTGGGATGTGGTTAGAGGAGCCATCCAAACACGAGTCAATCCCGAAGAACATCCGCGACATCCCCTTAGTGATAAAGATATCCAAGACATCAGGTAGCCTATTTGATCCGTAGGCCAGTGTGTCGGTTCCGAAGTGGAGAAAGTAGTGAGAAGATGTTTATCAATACACTTTTTCAATTCTCTTCCTCTAGTGGTCACCAATCTAGAACCCCAGTGAAGATGCTTTGAATTCCAATCTCCTCCAGCTATGAAGCGGCTGCCAAGACTGTTAAAGTATTCAGTGAATTGTTCATTGGTTATCTTATGCTTAGGAGGGCAGTATACGGCTGACACGTTAAAATCACATAAAAATTCTAAGAAAAAGTATGTCGTTTCTATGAATTTATTTTAAGTAGGTATGTCAAAAACTTTTCAAATAGTTCTGTCTGATAGTTCTCTAATTACGGCCGTAAAAATAGGACCTCTTTTGGCAATTTTTAAGGGTCACATTTTCTGGGTCTACCTTTTTTGGCAGATTTTTTTATACACGAATTTTGTTTTGCATAACAGTGGATGGCAGAAACTTCATTTCGCAGAAAATCATTTGGCATACACTCATTTACCATAAATTCAAAACGCATAATTTTGTAAGTCAGAATCATCTTTGAGCATAAACTTCATTTCCAGAACAATCATTTCGATCAGAATCGTCTTTTGGCTCGCATTTCATTTCATACATACGCGTAACATGCAATAATAATAATTATTATTATTATTACCTAATTATTATTATCAGCTCACCCCGTCTAAAATTTCTAGCTGAGAACATTAAATGTTGGTATGTCAATAATAATAAAAATAATAATAATTATTATTATTATTAATAATAACAATGACGTCACTCATACATGCAACGCATGTACTCCATGACGCGCGCTCGCTTCGCTCGCATATTAAATAACACTAATATCTTCTGTCCCCGAAGTGCCGGGCCTCCGCCGGCCTCCTTCGTCGGCCTACGGCCCGGTGCCCATGCCGCCCATAAAGGATACTTTCGCGAGACGGTCGTTATACCTTATAAAAATCTACCAAATAAAATTCTGCCATCTTAAAAGTATGCCATAGAAAATTCGGCTATTTAAACATTCTGCGAAATGAGTATTCTTTTAAATAATTGTTCTGCCTTAAACACATTCGTTCAAAGAAGAATATGCCAAGTGTGTTATGCCAAATAAATTTCGGAGCATCAAGTTTCTGCCAGATAGATGGTAGAGGAGATGGTAGGTGGATGGTTATGGTGGTGGAGGCATTATTTAGGGAAAAAAGTGAATACATTTGTATGGAGAGTCGCAGTCCCTGTTCACTCTTAAGTCGCGGTTAAAATAATTCCAGTTAGACGAAACAAAACCTTGCTCCCATTTGTCTCTATGCCAAATCGTGAAAAGTAGTCCTATCCTCCCCATATAACCATTGTTAGGACGACACGAACGGCAACGCACGAGGCGCGACTCGCATCCATCGCGCATCGTTGCGTAGCTACAGCTGGCGCGAACGGCGAAATAACTAATGGATTTGCTTTGGATCGCCATACCAACAAACCGGTTTCAGTAATTAGCAGTAGTCGAGAGCCGAGTCTGTTTTAGCGAAATATTATGATTATGACACGTATTTCATATTTGGTATTTGCATCAGTACCTAACTACAACAACGACCTTGTAGAATTTCTGGTCTGACTAGTCAACACGTCGGTGTTGCGCTAAATTGAAATTCAAATCGTTTTTACATAACTTTGGGCTATAAAAGTAAATGTTGATAGACCTATCAACATTTTTTACTTGTTTAAAAAACATTGCTCCACAGACTCAAAACGATACTGACGTACTGCGGTACCTACTCAGAGGTATCTAATGATTACTTTAACCTACTAGGTACTTATCTAGCCTTATTAGGAACTCTTTTGTTGTGCAGTCCTTTAATTTCAGTCAGCCCAAACGGCAAGCTGCAAAAAAAAATCAGATGAAGCTTAGTTTGTTTGAGAATATAAATTTTTACCCAACTACGGTGAAGCAAAAAGGAGAGATGATTTTGACAGGTATGTATTTATATTCATCTTACACTCATATGAACTCCTGACAAATAAGAAAAGATACTTACAAACAAAATAAACTGTTGGTAATAAAATATACAATATGTATTATTTGACAAATGAAGGAGCGTGTGAGCGAGTGCTGCGTGTGTGTTTCTTTTGGAAGTTTCTTGATCGTCCACTACGTGACGTCACATTAAATATTAATGGTTAAGGTGCCTCCCTAGAGAACACAAAGTTATATGAAATATAATTTATTATAAAAGGCATGTAGGTATTTAAATCAATTGTAGGTACCTATAAGTAATTATGTGTTTTGGTGATTGAATTTTTGTAACCTTACTAACATAATTATCTAGTTTATAAGTTCCAATTGTCACTAACAATTATTATGGATCTTTGTTATCTGAAATTAAAATATAAATGAAATTAAATCGATATCTGTTTTTTTTTGGCCTTTTTTCGAACAAAATATTTCAAAGTTAAACTCAAAAAAAACCGGCCAAGTGCGAGTCGGACTCGCGCACCGAGGGTTCCGTAAAAAAAATATATTATGTGATGTAACTAAAAATTTATGGTTTTCGTAATTATTCCTTTATCTATGCTATAAGACGTTGCTTCGTACCAAATTTCAAGATTCTGAGTTCACGGGAAGTACCCTGTAGGTTTTGATTCCCTTGCGAGTGTCGAAAATTTGCGGCATAAACGGGAGTATCTTGATGTAACTAAAAATTTATGGTTTTAGTAATTATTCCTTTATCTATGCTATAAGACGTTGCTTCGTACCAAATTTCAAGATTCTGAGTTCATGGGAAGTACCCTGTAGGTTTTGATTCCCTTGCGAGTGTCGAAAATTTGCGGCATAAACGGGAGTATCTTTTGATCGCGTTGACTTAGAAGTTTGATTTTTTCACAGCTCCAAGAGACCATAGACTTGAGTATTTGATATGAATTTCAGCTTGATACCTCCACGCGTTCCTGAGAAAAAAGGTCTTGACAGACAGACAGACAGACAGACAGACGGACAACAAAGTGATCCTATAAGGGTTCCGTTTTTTCCTTTTGAGGTACGGAACCCTAAAAATAGGTACACACGGCTACACATCAAGCTATACAATTTCAGTTAATCTTGGCCTCACTTTACTAGATCTTTTCGCACAATGAACGATCAGATTATACTGGTTTTGTATAGCTTGATGTGTAGCCGTGTGTACCTACCTACTGACTTGCACACAAATTATGCACACTAAATAAATCAAATTAAATATTATACCTACTGTTAAATGGTATTTGCAGAATCAGTCGCCCACAGAATTTTCTTACGTTTTTAGCGATTTACAGGCCAGTGCTAGGTTGTAGGTAAGTTCATAAGTTCATAAGTTATTTATTTCGGAACAATATTAAACATTGTGTTGAAATTGAAATTTGTAAAATAAAACAGTAGGTAGGTACAATTAAAATGTTACAATCAAACATGTCTAAAAAATTAAAATAACAACCATATTAATTCACATAAACAATTACTAATTCCAAACAATAATGACTCTCATTCAATTAAAAATATTTAATAACAAAATAAAACGATAAGTGAAAAACTAAATAAAAATCTAATTGGTTTAAAAAATAAATAATAAATATGTCATCAAATTTTTTGTGGATAATCAATAAAAGTGTGTATGTTAGTTAAAAATTTAAAATATGATTCGCGGGTGTAAGACGTATGCAGTTACAGAATTATAATCATCAAAATCATTATAACAACCCTCTAAGTTCATGTAACTTTCAAGAATGAGTATGGTCATTCTGAATGAAATTAGAAAAACAAGTACCTACCTACCTACTTACTTACCAATTAAAAAAAAAAAGTTGTGAAAACATTTGGAACTTTGAGCCCGTATAATATCTCCGTAACTTCTAGATCATACCTGGGAACTACTGGGAAGGTATGATCTAGACTAGAAGTTCTAGAACATAAATAAATGATCGCAGTGACGGGGAGAACAAGTACCTTTCAGCTTCGTTAAGGGAATTTTTACATCCTTTGCATGGCCGTATTAGACATAGGTAAGTATTTTTTTATATTTCTTCTAAGCCTTCGACTCTAAGCAAAGCGTAACGTCAGAAATATTAAAGTGAAATATTTTTTTTTTAAATATTTATAAAAAATACTAAGATACAGGCATTTGAAACTAATAATTAAATTAGACAGAGAGATCCGATACCTTCATGACGTCATCGTTCACATCGACGTACAAAATCCATACCGTTTATCATGAAAGAGATAGAAACAATAGTTTTATCGGTTATAATTATAACTTCTGTGTTGTTTGGCCGATTTTGGTCTTGTTTTCACTTTTTGTCATTATTTTTATATATCGTACCGTATCGAAATAAAAATAAGAAAATGTAGTACCATAAGCTTGTTTTTGACCCTCGGTGACGCACTACGGTGACGAAAAACGGGAACAGTCTTGTGCTACGGTTATGGTATGGTACGGTATATTATACAGAGTCCCAATCACACTCTAAGTAGTATTCACACAAACCGACAGTTCAAAAAGATTACCTATTTGTTACAAAGACCATGAATTACCTACCAAAACAGACTGATAGAATAACAGATAGGTACGGCCAAGGAACTATAACTTGATGTGATAGGATTTTGGAATAAAGAGAGAAAGAAAATAATATATTTATTGAACTCACACAGGACAAACAATATCGTTTTACCCAGTGCCCAGTACTAACTGGATTCGTCAGAAAGGCAGTCACTCTATTTAAAATACTGGTACATCCGGTTAGACCAGAAGCCGACATAGTAAAAGGCTAGGTAGGTAGATGATGAGTTGATGACACAGGACAAACAATAAAACTAAATAATAAAAATCGAAGGTTCGTAGATAATCTTAAAAGCAGGAAATACATCAATAATGTTTGATGTTTGGTGTGGTTTGGTGACGCTCACAGTTTGCGTGTCTTGGCTTGTGAAGTCGTGATATAACTCTAGTAAGTAGTATTTTTATAGCATAGATCTACGTCTCAGTGTGACCGATAAGTCGACGGCGACGTAAGTATAATACCTCGGTGCGTAGGTACACCTGGCGATGGCGTTACGTTACATCATAATGGAAGTATGTAGTAGTAAATACGTACTTCGCACTGTTCACAAGTGGACTAATTTTACGGTCTTTCGGTATCCTGCGGGAGACAGCTCGTTAACTTGTCGACCCTTTTTCGTTAGATTTGATTATAGTCAATTCCAGCTAAATGGACAAGCTGGAATCGACAATCCGACCCTCTCGAGGGCCAAGCAAGCCCGGTTAGCAACAGTCAAACTTGCCCATTTTAATAACAGTAACTATCTTCATTAGTATAGTTCATGTTGATAAGAAAAGAAGCTGAGTTCGTTCTAACGAAGTACCTCCGACTCCAGCCCAATTTAATATTTAATTGGCATTCTTAATGTAGATCGATGTTACTTTGCCCTTGATGGATGAATAATTAACTACGCAGGAGTGCTTTTGGCTGGAATCAACCGGAAGTCAGATCACACCTAATTTGAATATTGTTTTCCTATCTTCTGAGAGTCTGAGTTTCCTATTTAAAAGGAAATACGGGCGAGGATGAATGTTAAAAATAAGTATTTGAATAAACTATCGCTGTTGGTTTTGGGTCTCGAGTTCTCGACTATTTCCACCTAAAATATTAAACCAATTAAGACATTTCATAAACTGAATAAGAAAGATACCTACATAGGCACGGCTACACATCAAGCTATACAAAACCAGTTAATCTTGGCCTCACTTTACTAGATCTTTTCGCACAATGAACGATCAGATTATACTGGTTTTGTATAGCTTGATGCGTAGCCGTGTGTACTTACTGTGTGTCCCTATGTTTTTCTCTTTTCATTTATGTCTTTGTTTTTGGCCTTTTGACAGCGGTATAAATAGGTAGGAAGTTGGTCTAGAAAGAACATTTTGTAAGAGTTTCAGTGCTGAATAAGTATCATGAAAAACATGAGGACATAGAAGAGGTTGATTTTTTAAGTCATAAACCAGAAAGAAAACAAGCGAGAGCGTTTGTATGGAGAAAAGACCACCCGCCTTTCCTTTTAATACAAGGTAGAAGGGATCATCAAGGGAAGCTCGATAAAACGATTCCTACGTATTCAGTTCATCACTGATTTTAAAATATTCTACTGTTCCTTAAGTGGTACATTTTGACTACTTATATAAATTATTTTATAGGACTTTAGAAAACAGTTTTTTTTAAACCGACCAATTTCTATGTTTAGGGGCATTGAGGTATAATGTAGTTAGGGGGCTCACTGGCTCAGAGTCATATACTTACTGCATGAGCATATTATTATGTGGTACGTTTGGTTGTTACGCTGTTCAGACATTTTCAAGGTCTATTGAAACAATCGAAATAAATTATGTAAAATGTTGACCTTTAGTATAATTTACCAGAGAGGTGCCAGAAGAAATTAAAGAGCTTATGTGGATGTCAGTCTTTGAAATTTCATGATGTCCTAGGAACTAGGTGTTGCCAGCGGCTTCGCCCGCTACAACTCGAAAATTGTCCCACGGGAAGATAATTCCCGTGGGATAATTTTAAATAGATTTAAATTCGGATAAAACTATCTTATATGTGTTAATCCAGGTTATTAACTATCTGTGTACTAAATTTTATCAAAATCCGTTAAGTAGTTTTTGCGTGAAAGAGTAACAAACATCCATACATACATACAAACTTTCGCATTTATAAAGTAAGGTTTATGTACCAAATATGTTTACAAAATGCGGTATAATACCTACCGTTTTATAAGGGTATACAGGTGGAAGGAGATTGACAGATAATATTAAAGATGGGAGATGACATTGACAATAGAGGTGATCTGACAGGTAACAAATTAATATGATTGAAATAGCCCACAGAATAAGTCCCTAAGCTGCGAACGGCAAATACTTAAATGCACTATGTCTGCCATATACCTAACAAAGCATTACACCAGTTTATCGAAATATAGAAATTTAATATCTATTCCGACTATATCAACTTCGTTGTTGTTCTAGTCTGTGGTCTAGTGGTCGCATGCGGATTGCAGAACAAGAGACCCTGGGTCCATGCCCGGATCGTGCGATTTCTCAGTAGCAGTCACGGGGTCTGGGTTTGTACGTGGTTGATGGCAATAGCCTCGCCTCATGGTTACATGGTTGGTGTAGGTACCTACAATTAGATTCACTTTTGCTTAACCCTTCGGGTACCTATTACAGGCGTGATTGGTGATGTTGTTAAGTTTGCACACTAACCATTTGACAGATAATTGATGGACACTATGATAGCCACTTTTAAAACTGACATTTAAAATGATACGCAATAGTCAGGTCTATTGCGTATCTTATATGGTAGGTAGTCTCCTACATGGTAACAGACGCAGTTACTATTATGAAAGAACCATTTTACGCTTTTTAACGCAATTCATATTATGATTGTTCATTAACGTTGATCGTATTTAAAAGTAGCTACAATTTTAGACCCCCAGCCAGTAAAAATCGTCAAAATCGATCTAGCCATTTCGAAGAATAACCTGAACAAACTGATTAACAGAGAGACCAAATTAAAAAAAAAAGTGTTTTGCTATACTTAATATAACTTATATCTTTATAATAATATGCATTAAGTAAAAAACTGTTATTTTGATATTATTTATGTGACCGGAAATATACATACCTACCTATACCCTTCCGAACCAACGTAGAAAATGTGTAAAATAATGTTTCAAAGATTCCTTATTACACACATTTCCTGTGAAATGTAAGTATGTATTTCCTAGAAATTATATGCAATTCCGAGATGTTAATAGGAAAAAAAATAATGCTTTCTGTGACTAAAATAAATAAAACACGTTTGTAAACTGAAATCAGACAAACCCTTGGACCTAGAAAGCTGAAATTTTGCACAGAGGTTCCCTTTATAGTGTAGACAAGGAATAAGGAAGGATTTTTCGAAATTCAACCCCTAATGGGGTTAAATAGGGGATGAAAGTTTGTGTGAAAAATCGTCATTTTTAAACGGTTTTATTTATATTTTCCGACATCCACGCGGGCGAAGCCGCTGGGAAAAGCTAGTACATTATATTAATGACTGTTACAGCCAACTACGTTGACATTAAAATGTTATCAAATTCCGAGTATTGCTAAAAGAATGTTGTATTTTATTATTATTACAGCTATTTCTTGCCGTTATCAACAGCAACTGAGTGTACATTATGTAGTAGTAACACATACATAAAGGTATATTATATCACCAAGGCCTTTGTTGCATGATAACAGCAGTTATTGTCACAGATATATTCGCTACAATTTCAAGTGATATCTTCCGTAACAGTTGTGTTAGAATAGATTATAATGTGATTGGGGTAGGTCACTTAGAATGAAAAAACTAAACTTTTATCTACTTTATAAGTCAGGTCAACGGCCTATAGCTCCACTGCTAGTCAACGATGCCCGCACATCAACTACTACGATCTTCAACTTTATCGCTAAACAATTAGTTTCAAATTTGATTGGATTTTGACAGTTTCGTTCGGGTAGCTTGATGTGTTGGCGTCTTGTCTGTACAACGAACGAACGGAGGATTTCGTACACATCTGGGCCCCGAGTCTGCTATTCAATAGTGTCAGAATGGTCGATCATTGATCTCATAATGGTTGATTTACGACAAGCCAAAAAGTACCTTAAGTCGACAGGCATAAGGTACTTTTTGGCTTGTCGTAAATCAACCATTATGAGATCAATGATCGACCATTCTGACACTATTGAATAGCAGACTCGGGGCCCTGGTTTTGAAAGTAAGTTATGGGTTCGTATCGTACCCAGGTAGGTTTATTACTTTGTGCAATTTATTTCATCACCACTACTCTTAAAACGGTGAAAGATAACAGCGTGCGCAAACCGGCATGTCCTAGAACCAAAAATGTGAAGACATGTGACATCTCATCTACGCGTAGTGGATTATAGTCCATTCCCTCTCGTGGAGAGGAAGCCTATGTCCCAGCAGTGGGCACATTATAGGCTGATTATGCAATGCCCCACAGGCGCACCTATTTTCAACATGACTTAGTTTCCTACAAATACAATCGATGTAATACGATAATCTAGATGCATTTACAAGAATGACTAAAATAACATTGCAAATAATGAGCTGAAACGGTGGGTGGCGTTCAGTAAAATATTGATAAAGTCTCTATCTTTCGAGTAATAGTGTGGATATCTAAATAATAATATTTTTTTTTATATACCTAGCAGATAAATACTACAATTCAGTATTTCGTAAATGCGTTACTGCTAATCATTGATATATAAAAACCCGGTTAAAACTAATAAAAAAATCGCGTTTTAAACCCGGATATATAAAAAACGGGTTTTTATATATCAATGCTGCCAAAGCCAACTTGCTATACGAATTTTGGCAAAAGACTCAGTGTGTTTCAAGGCTAAAGAAATAAAACGAGCATAATGTTATTATTAGTATACATTGCAGTTGAGTATGAAGATTTATTTGAAAATGTGTAAGTATGTGACTGGAAATGTACCAGATACTTAAATAGTGATGTATGTAAGTATATGTACCCATTAGGAAATAATCAGAAATGTTGCGCTGAAATATTGCTCTTAGGGGGTGCAGTTAGTTAGACAGTCCTTGATGTAGGTACGTCGCCTCCAAATAATTATCATGTTTTTTGAAAATATGAAATCATAAGGAAAAAAATTGATAGGTGATAGACGCTTTCACATCAAGCCACCCGAACCTGTCAAATTAACCCAATCAACCTAGAACCAACCTAATACATTCGCTATAAAGATCCAAATCTATTCAAAAATTGTTGTTGATTTTTAGATATATTATGTACCCTACCACATTAATGTTGTCTTATTCAACCCTAAGGTTGACTGGTAGAGAATCACTATTGTGCATGAAGTTTTATTAAATAAAAAATGATAGCTTGTTGTAACTTGACGTGTGGCGTCTGGACATGAGGATGAGGGCCCATATTTTTTGATCATAATATTAGGCTAGGTCAGAATGTCATCGATCAATATGTTATAGATGATTCCATCGAGTATTCGAACATTATATGATCAGGGTCAGGGCAGATCCCCGGGCGGTCCCTCACAGCTCCGTCCGGGCACGCTCTGGTGTAAAAATAATACCACCCGGGAATTCCGGGAATGCTCGGAGCGTTCCCGGAAGTTCGTGACCCGGAATCGAGCGGGCAAAGAATAAACGCCGCGCAGATTTTTGTAACAAAGGTAGGTATGTTATATTCGTACAGGTTTGCAGTTCAGTGTCAAATTGTATTGCGGCGGTATATAAATATGGCTTCACAGAGTTGTACTCATTAAAATCGTCAATACAGCCCTATAAGTTGATTGAATCCCATTGAACGAGTTTTTCATGAAATAGACATTCAACGGGGTTTAATAAACGTACGGCCCTTGTACACGGACATACGTTAAAGGGTAAGAACAGAAGTGTCTCTTCAACGTATACCTGGCACTACTCCTTGAATGTTGTGGCGCGCGTCCATAGTCGAAACTTAAGGCGCCATCTTGTACTATCCCATAAACAAGAGTCGTTGTTATTAAGAAAATTATTGTTTTTAAATATTAGATAACATCACGCCTGTAATCCCCGAAAGGTTACACAGACGTGTAGGTACCTAATACCTCAACTGATTTTTGCCAGTAATGTCGTTTAAGTCCCATAATGGGGGCAATCAACCAGGCACAAATCCCGACTACATGGCTGCTTCTGAGAAATTCCTGATGAAAAATCTCAATAATACTGTGATTATACTTTACCTGAGACGGCAGTCGATCCCAGGACCTCATGCCCGCAGACCCACTTGTGACCCCTAGGCTAACGGAAAGTTCTTTAAACATACATTTCTATACTACCTTTAACCTCTTGTCCGCTAAGACATCTCCAGGAAATTTATAACAATGGCTTTTTAATTGTCTTTAATAAGTTGAGGTTCAGAAAGTTCTAAAATCTCGAGCTCGCTTCGCTCGCTCTTGATTTAAGACTTGGCTCTTCGTGGTCCAGATAGCTCCTTCTATTTGATGCCAGCTATTGATAAACACAGGTTTAATGAGTGTAATATATTCAAAGTTATATTCGCGGTGAAAATTATATATCAGAAACGTGACGCTATAGAAGATATCATAAAACTTGTGTGCATTGATGAATGAATGAATGATTTATTTATTTGCAGAATATAGGTTTTTTACAAGTTCTTGTTATATTATAAATATAGGTTTCAAACAGGTACTAATTGAGACCCCTTTACCATCCTACTTAGTGTCACCAAAATTAAGTTTTCTTTCAAGCTTGGGCTAAAAGGCGCTCTAACAAACAGCTAACGGTGGGCCTAAGAGAGCTTGGAATTTTTTGCATTCTGCTTCGGGAAGGTTTGGTTCCTTCTGTTGATCGATAAAGCAGAACATTAAATAATTTAACACTAACTATTTTACGAAGGTTTGTCATTTTGACGTACCTATACGATTGGAGGGGCGTAATGACACCCCCTCGCCCAGCGACCGCACCTGCCGACACAGAAAAGTTAAATTTCATTGATTTAAACTTTTACCGCCTTATTAATAATAATAGTTAAACCATGCGCATGTCGTCACTTTCTTTTGAATATTTTTGCAGTGATACAGCATGCGAGATAAACCAAGTCTAAGTTAAACCAGGTTTAACTATTTTTATTAATATGGCGGTTACAGGTACTGTCCGATAGATAGGTAACGACCGCAACGCCCGGAATAACAGGGATCCACGTGTTTGAACTGAAGGCCAAATATTCAATCAATATATTTTACCTATTTACTTAAGTAGAGTACATATTAAGCCAATAAGGCTGTATTGTGTCCTTTCAATCATTACCTACTTTAAGTAATCATAATGCCAATTTGAGTAGATACTGTTCTTTAATAAACTTGTCTGTTTCTTCACAATAAATAGACCACATTTTAGGAGGATTGACTTTATCGCAGACTTTTTCGATTTTAAAACGAAAATATACTAGGTCACATAATTCCACAAAGGCACTATTGGGTTGCTGCGGGTTGTTTGAAAGAGATAATTATCGCGGCCCCAGACACAAAGGGCTAAGAAAGAACATGGATGGTTTTTAGTCAGTAGAAGTCTGACACTCCCTTCCCCTCCGCCCAGAGCGAAGGAGTCATTTCCCACCCTAACCCACCCTCCAAAAAAAGGCATAATTAGTGGGTGTGTTTTAGACTTCTGCTGACTAAAAACCACTCATGTTCCTTCTTAGCCCTTCGTGTCCGCGGCCGCCGCGGTCGCTTTGGAACAACCTACAGCCCGTCGGCCTTCGCGGGTCCCTGCAGGCTGCAATGTTGCTGACATCTCTTTGAGGGGCGCGTGGAACACGAACGCGCCTCTAAGAATGACGTGAAAACTCACCTGTTTTTGGAACTGACGACATAGGTAGATGAAACAACCATGTAATCCATCCATCCCCTAAACCAAAGCCTCGGCTTACAGTGACAAGATATCAGTGGCACTACGATAAAGCTCTGCAGTACTCTGCACACACAGTAGGTACCGCCGGTACTCCGGTACCGTACCGGAGTACCTGCCAGAGGCCTAGCGTGATTACAAATCCAAAGACAATAAACGAAAAACGATCAATGAAAAAATATGTTGTCTACGTCAGTGGAAGCGCGTTGTTCGTAAACGTCAGGCGTTTCACGAGTATTGTGTAGATTTATTTGGTCATTTCTTTACTGGTTACCTACTCGTTATCGTAGGAAAGTAATGCGTAACATGGTCGTCACTGATAACGTCGAGAATATACATTTACAATGCGATTTCTCAAGGCTGTTATCGCGCTAACACGTTTTTATTTTCTTCGCTTTTCTTACGTCTGTGTAATTTTTTTTTTTTTAATCTTATCTTTTAGTGTATAAAGTTTACGCCGTTATTTTATTTATTTTCTCATTCCCTTTATTCGAAAAGGCTTTCGTAAATTTTCAGTTCATTACATAATTATGTAGCCTACCTAGATGAAACCGAGTTTTAATATAACACTCGTTTTTTTTGGGGCAGTCGTTTAAAAAGGTCGGCTTATGAAGCCGACCTTTTTAAACGACTGCCCCTTTATCTATCACAAATCAAATAATTAAGTTGGGTGCGCCAAAGTTCACGTAAATTTTCAACTCCGATAATTGGAAATCCGAAAATGTTCTTCCTAACATTTTTCATCCTAACAATCACAATTCCTAACTACTCCGTCTCTAATGTTCATAATTCCGGAGCATTCAACTTCATAATGTCAGTAGCAATAAGCATCTATACTGTTATTTGTTTTCCTATATTTTCTCAACATATAACCATCTTTTACACTATTATTCAAAGTCATATCTTTTTTGTTTAGATTTCTCTATAATCATAATAATCAGTATTATACTATGCAAAGATATCCATAGGTTAGGTTAGGCTAGAACTGTGACCAACTACTACCTCGAAATTTAGACGACACTCTGACCTGAATTTCAATCATTTAAGGCCGGGTTGCAGTAATTTTAAGATTTTTGAACCTATAAAAATCGAACTAAATACGAGTTTTTTAATAAATAAAAATCATTACATAAAAATTGAACATACTCTCTAGTAAATCGTAAAGATAGAAACGCGATTTAGAATGATCGGCTCGATACTTTTTTTTATCAAACATGACTTTAAATCACAATTTCAAACGTGTACTGCTAAGACATTTCATCATGAATTTATATGAAAGTTATATCAGTAGATAGAACTTTTTATTCTGAAGTAAATGGTGAAAACAGATTGTATAATTTCTTTATAGTTTTTCTCCAAGAAGCAAAAAACAGTCAAAATTTAGGCATTATATCACTCGCGCGGCAGGGCGGGGGGCGGGGTCGTGCGTACATAAAAACAAAGTACTGCAACCTGGCCTTAAGACAAAAATTATGGCAAACCCCCCAAAAAATGATGAGCGTTAAACAAAACAGGCCCCTAGTACCCGGCAGCCCGTCTACCCTCGGCTACGGTAGCGGTCGAGGCAACGGCGTGGCAAGGGGTGCTAAGAATCCCCGGATGGGATCCGGCTACCAAACATACCGACGACTGGACCTGGTAACATATAACACGCGCACACTCCGGGCCGACGAGAAGCTGGCGGAACTCGAGGAAGACTTAAGCAGGCTGCGATGGAGTATTGTCGGATTATCTGAAGTCCGAAGAGAGGGGGAGGACACGATAATCCTGAAATCCGGCAACCTGCTCTACTTCCGAGAGGGAGACCGGCAGTCACAGGGTGGTGTTGGGTTTATCGTCCACAAGTCTCTCGTGAATAACGTGGTGAAGATCGAGAGTGTGTCGAACAGGGTGGCGTACCTTATACTCAGAATATCTGCAAGATATTCGCTGAAGGTCATACAGGTCTACGCCCCGACCTCGGCATACCCCGACGATGAAGTAGAAACCATGTATGAGGATATTTCTAAAGCCATGCATGGTTTCAGAACTTACTTCACCGTTGTCATGGGGGACTTCAACGCGAAACTGGGCAAACGAAGCGAGGATGAGCAGCAAGTGGGGCAATTTGGGATTGGACTTCGGAACCACCGGGGTCACCAACTGGCCAGTTTTATGGAGAAGGAGGGCCTCTTTATGATGAACTCCTTCTTCAAAAAAACGTGAGCACAGGAAGTGGACCTGGCAGAGCCCCGATGGTGCGACTAAAAATGAGATTGACTTCATCATGTCTACCAACAAGCAAATGTTCAATGATGTCTCTGTGATCAATTCGGTGAAAACCGGAAGCGATCACCGCATGGTAAGAGGCACATTGAACATCAATATAAAGCTAGAAAGGTCACGACTGATGAAGTCTACGCTCCGTCCAGCACAGATCCAAATCCAAAACCCCGAGAGCTTTCAACTTGAACTCCAGAATCGCTTCGCATGCCTAGGAAGCTCAGTGGACGATTACAACGACGGGTTCGTGGAAACTGTCCATACGACTGGATCTAAATTTTATAAGATACGTCGTACAAATAAGATCAAAAAACTCTCAGATCACACTCTCAGGCTCATGAAGGAGCGGCGTGAGATGATCCTGCAGTCTTCAGATGAAGCTCGGCAATACCGGCAGCTCAATAGACAGATCTCCAAATCCTTGAAGAGCGACCTCCGCCGCTTTAATACCGAGCGTATTAAAGACGCGATTGAACGCAACAAAGGCTCCAAGGTATTTGCAAGAGATCTGGCTGTTGGGCAGAGCCAGCTCACGAAACTGAAGACCGACGATGGCAGGATCGTGTCCGCCAAACCGGAGCTTCTGAGAGAGATCGAGAGTTTTTATGGGCAGCTGTACACGTCAACTAGTCAACCCGTCGAAAATCTAGCGAAAGACCCCAGACCTAGATTGACCCGACACTATACCGAAGACATCCCGGACGTCAGCCTGTACGAGATTAGGATGGCTCTGAAACAGCTTAGAAACAACAAGGCGCCGGGTGATGACGGAATTACGGCCGAACTTCTGAAGGCGGGTGGCAAACCGGTCCCTAAGGCCCTATAGAAGCTGTTCGATTCCGTCATACTCGAGGGGAAAACGCCACAGGCTTGGTGCAGGGGTGTGGTGGTGCTCTTCTTCAAAAAGGGTGACAATGCCCGGTTGAAGAACTATAGGCCCATCTCACTTCTAAGCCATGTCTACAAGTTGTTTTTCAAGAGTCATCACGAATCGTCTCGCACGCAGGTTTGACGATTTCCAGCCTCCCGAACAAGCCGGATTCCGAAAAGGCTTCAGTACCGTAGACCACATACATACGCTGCGGCAGGTTATACAGAAGACCGAAGAGTATAACCTGCCTCTCTGTTTAGCGTTTGTGGACTACGAGAAAGCCTTCGATTCGATCGAGACTTGGGCTGTGCTGCAGTCTCTCCAACGGTGCCAAATCGACTACCGGTACATCGAGGTGTTGAAGTGTTTGTACAAAAACGCCACCATGTCAGTCCGACTTCAGGACCAGACCTCGGAACCTATCCTTCTGCAGCGCGGTGTGAGACAGGGAGACGTCATATCTCTGAAACTGTTTACCGCTGCATTTTAAGGATATCTTCAAGGTTCTGGATTGGAAAGGACTTGGCATCAACGTCAACGGCGAGTACATCACTCACCTTCGGTTTGCCGACGATATAGTGGTCATGGCTGAGACCATGGAAGACCTCAGTGCAATGCTCGATGACCTCAGTAGAGCTTCCGACAGAGTGGCTCTTAAAATGAACATGGACAAAACCAAGGTTATGTTGAATGTTCATGTAACACCCACTCCTATCAAGATCGGAGACTCTACGCTCGAAGTTGTGGACGATTATGTCTACCTGGGACAAACGGTCCAGTTGGGTAGATCTAACTTCGAGAAAGAGGTCAATCGTCGAATCCGACTCGGCTGGGCAGCGTTCGGGAAGTTGCGCGGTATCTTCTCGTCCAACTTACCCCAGTGTCTCAAGACGAAAGTCTATGACCAGTGTGTGTTGCCAGTGATTACATACGGGACCGAAACGTGGTCGCTCACAATGGGCCTCATCAGAAAGCTCAAAGTCACCCAAAGGGCAATGGAGAGGGCTATGCTCGGAGTTTCCTTGCGTGATCGAATCAGAAATGAGGACATCCGCATGAGAACCAAGGTTACCGACGTAGCCCGAAGAATCGCCGGACTTAAGTGGCAATGGGCAGGGCATATTGCTCGCAGAACGGATGGCCGATGGGGCCGAAAAGTTCTGGAATGGCGACCGCGAACCGGAAGACGTTGCGTTGGAAGGCCTCCCACTAGGTGGACCGATGACCTGGTCAAGGTTGCAGGAACCCGCTGGATGAGAGACGCACGGGACCGGTCAATGTGGCGACGCCTGGGGGAGGCCTATGTCCAGCAGTGGACGTCTTTTGGCTGAAATGATGATGATGATGAAGACAAAAATCAGTGAAACGACCTTTAATCATTCTAAACAGTTGTATGAGTGAAAATATTATGGTAATTATGTTTAGGGATAAAAGCGTTATGATAAAAAACAGTAGGAGTTTAAATATATTTACAATAATGATATTATTGCACGGTTGGCGCAGTGGCTGAGCGATTGGACTGCTGCGCTGTGTGTCGCGGGGTCGATCCCCGCACGGAACAAATATTTGTATGGTCTACTACACTCTACAGATAGTTGTTTCGGGTCTGGGTGTGTTTGTGAGTTTTAATGTTTGTAAACGCGCCCACGAACACGATACAGGAGAAATTCCTAGTGTGGGGCAACGTTTTTAAAAAAAAAAAGATTATTAATTACAATTTTCAGAAACATGAGTGTTATGAACATCGCCGGTAGGACTACAAATAAGTAGTATGAATGAAAACTTTAGGATAAAAATTTTTAGGAAGAAGAATTTCGGGTAAAGAACTTTAGGTGAGCCAATATGGACCCAATTAAGTTAGTTGATACCAACTTACTTATTTAACGTTAATTAACGGTACCTAGATACCTACCTTAATATTATATTACAATCGACCTATATTATGGTAAGTTGAAAGTCTTACAATCAGGTACCTACCTACCCTACAGGGTACGTAATAGTACGTATTGATCATTATTACCATTAAGTGCGTGTGTACAGACGGGGCGGCGCGCGGCGCGTGCTGCGTTGCGTCGAGCGGCGCGTCGGACGTTTTTTGTGTTTACGGGCAGGCGGCGCGTGCAGCGGTAGATATTATCGCACGCGCAAACACAAATGTATGGAATATGTACGATGTTGTTCATTATAGAGACGTGGGGCGGGACGCATGGCGGTGATCGCGGCGGTGCCCGCGGCGGCGCCCGCGGCTACTTTTCAAGCGTGTAGCAAAGCGGCGCGGCGGCGCTCTCAATCAAATCGACTAGTTTTAGGTATTACTGTTAAAGTAGTGATGCGGTGATGTATTTCGTTGACTTATTATCAAAAGTTGTAGTAGACATCCATATATATATAATAATAATAATATTCCACAACTATCACACAACGCCATCTAGTCCCAAGCTAAGCAGAGCTTGTGTTATGGGTACTAGACAACTGATAAACATACTTATATATTTCTAAATACATACATATTATAGATAAATTACACCCAGACACAGAACAAATGATCGTGCTCATCACACAAACATTTGTCCTGGGTGGGAATCGAACCCACGACCTCCGGCATAGCAGTTAGGGTCACTAACCACTAGACCAACAGGCCAGTCCCATAAAACCCATACCCATGAAATACATCATAAATAACCTCTTTTTCTTAGTGACAAGTGTGTTTGCATGTGTGACGTTCAAGCAAACGCGTATAAAAACGCTGTACGTAAACATGCACTTATTATTATATACCCAGTTACTTAGGCGTGGACATCAGATTGGCAGTTAGACCGGGAGCCAACCCTAACTTGGGAAGAGGGAAGGTAGGATGACGCATGGGAGAAAGCGCAAAATGCAATCGGTGTTTTCTGCGATCTCTCTAAAGCTTTTGATTGCGTACATCACGACACGCGCACTTTTACGAAAACTGCGTCATTACGGTGTTCAAAATGAGGCCCTAAATGTGATAGATTCGTATTTACAAAATAGATTCCAATGTGTAGACGTAAATGGTGCGAAATCTTCCGGGCTACCGGTTCGGCTAGGTGTACCTCAAGGTTCAATACTGGGTCCGTTTTTATTCTTGGTTTATATTAATGATCTGCCATATTATTTAAAGGGTTTTTTGACGTTGTACTATTTGCTGATGATACCTCTCTTATCTTTAAAGTAGATAGGAATAGACACCATTTTGACGACGTAAACAGCGCGCTATCAATGGTCACGGATTGGTTCACAACAAACAACCTTGTTCTTAATGCCAAGAAAACTAAAATAATTAAGTTCGCTTTACCCAATGTTAGAAATCTAGGTCCCAATATTATCCTCGCCAATCAGGAGCTGGAAACTGCCGACTCTGCAGTATTTCTGGGCATAACAGTAGATTCAAAATTACAATGGGGTTTACACATATCAAGCCTAGCGGAAGGCTAAGTTCAGCCGCATACGCCGTCAGAAAAGTAAGACAATTCACTGAAGTTGATACAGCACGGTTAGTCTACTTTAGTTATTTTCACAGCGTTATGTCCTACGGTATTCTGCTGTGGGGCAAAGCTGCTGATATTCAAAATATATTTGTACTGCAGAAGCGAGCGGTTCGTGCACTTTATCAGCTGGGTGCCCGAGTTTCCCTTAGAGATTTTTTTAAGGAGATTGGTATTCTCACGGTTGCTTCTCAGTACATCTTTGCCAACATTTTATATTTTAGACAAAATATCCACCTGTACACTAAAAACAGTGATATCCACAACTTTAACACTAGAAATAAGCATAAACTACGCGCTCCTTTTCACCGGCTTCACAAAGTTCACAATTCATTCGTAGGGCTCGGGATTACATCCTAATCCTAACTAATATTAAAAATGCGAAAGTAACTCTGTCTGTCTTTGCTTCACGCCTAAACTACTGAACCGATTTCTGTGAAATTTGGTACAGACATAGTTTGGAACTTGAGAAAGGACATAAAATAGGTTTTTTTTACAGATGTGTGCTGGGGAGTTTGTTCCGCCACTTCTTCTTTCCAGCTAAACACTAGGAAGTGTCGATGGGTGGGCGTTTTTGGGGGACTGTCTTATAAAAATGTAAATACAGTGAAACCTGGTTAAATGTGTCTCAGATATCCAAATCTGTCTCATGGAACCCCAGTATGAGTTCCAGTTATAGAGGTTTCTCACTTATCCAAGTCCCAGTTAACCAAGTTTCACTGTAGTAAAGTAAAGTAAAGTAAATTTTGACCTTCAAAAAGTGCTGATTATCAGCCTAGTTTGAATAAATGAATTTTGATTTTGATTTTGATGATCAAAATTAATATTTCTAAAATTCAAACTTCGTGGGAAAAAGTTTTTTTTTTTATAAAAAAAAGATACGCGTGTTCCCGTATTATCTTTTGTGAGTAAAATTGGTCATATAGTAGCTACTTAATAAAAACATTTTCTAAAAGGAAAACCTTAACAGTATGTTAATTAATTAAAAATTGCCTTCAGTAATAGAAAGGTGGCGAGCTCTAGTGAAAGAGCCAAAATGGTCTCCGACGCTAGACACCCTCTACACAATAACATCATAGTACCGCAAAGGCTGAAAAGCCGCAACAGCTTTTTAAAGTGTGTACCCCCGCTCACTGGTGAACGCTCTAAGGAAAGACTTAAGTTGTGGCAAGATAGCGTTTCCTTACCCAACCCATTTGTGCCACTTGCCGAAAATCTTCCACCTGGACACGAGTTGCCATGGCTGACCTGGAAGTCTCTAAACAGACTCCGGACACAGGTAGGCCGAAGCAAAGAAAACCTGTTCAAGTGGAGACTCATAGATGACTCTGCCCTGGAGTGTAAATGTGGTCTTGCCCCACAAACTATGGGGCACTTGATATCGTGTCCAGCCTGTCCTGTTACTTGCACATCACAGGAACTGATGGAGGCTACTGAAAGTGCCGAACTCGTCGCCAAAATTTTGGGCCGACTCAATTTGAATTGTCATCGACACGCTAAGAAGAAGTAATAGAAAGGAGATCGACCCACAAACGATTTTGAACCACTTATTTAGGACATCATTTAGGCTAACATATTAGATAAATCTTTTCGTCGTCGTTTTTTTAAATGAACTGTACCTACCTATCCCAAAGCGGAAAACAGATTTCTTTTTTAATTACATGAATCGAAAAAAAAACAACTGTTTTCATAAACCTTGTTGAAAAGTTGACAAAAAAAACTAATTAGTCCGTCAGATAGATTTCCAAAAAAAGAAGAATTAAAGACTCGGTCACAAGACCCCACGTCACAAGCCCCCACTCATGATCCTCGACACGTTTTATTTTCGCATTTTTTTTTTAATTGATACCTAAAACAAAAAACGTATCCAATATTTTTCGATAATCTAACAGACGAAAACAGAATCATATGTTTTTAGCCAGGAAACATCCCTATTCGTCTGAAGTCTCTAATTACCTGCCAGTCGGTCACTTGTCATAATCAATAGGTAGTGTCTTAACATTTGTCATGGGAATTGACAGCTTGCTACTAGGCCACACCGCCTGCAGGCAAGAAGAAGCAACGAGAAGTCTTTAAAATCGTTGTGTGATATTACGCATATTGGCACATCGGAATGTAATTTGCATATCGAGCTGGCTAGACCAGATAGTAGATATCAAATTCAACAAATTAATAACCGAAACAGCATGCTTCATTGAAAGAAAGAAAGAAAATGCTTTTACATGCCACAATTACACAAAGATGTTAAACAAAAAAACCAAATGTGGCACTCGGAGACTGCCGCGGTAAAGCTATTGTATAGCATTTTTTATCAACAGCCAATAATTAATTACTTAATTTGGCAACCTTGTTATTTTCCGTAACCATAGCAACCTGGTTGAGTACTGAATCTGAATATTTTCGTTAGGGAATTTCTGGATTCGCTCTCCACGCTCAAGGCCCGCGATAGAAGCTATGCAATAGCTTAAAAATAATCCAAAGAAAAAAGAACTTTAATTGCATATTGTTTCATAATTTACACAATGGAGCACTGTTCGGCTGTTTCTTATTAGTCCGGTCAAATTAGACCAAAATATAGGAGTAAGGTTACATTAACTCCCACCCGGCTGTTTAGTAGGATTGTTCAAAACACCATTGTAAATGATATGTAAAAAGTCCCCATCGATCCGACACTTGGAAAAAAAGTTATTCGAGGTCAAAGGTAAGTTTTATCACAAAATTTCCAAAGTCAAAATTATAGATCAGATAATAATCTATAAAAATGGTCAAACACTTATATTTCTACAATCCACCGTTTTTGAGATATAACAATTCAAAAAGTTGAAAGAGTTGTAATCGTCATAATACGATACGTCTATGTATATAAGTCTAGATGTACAAATCTTTCAAATTTTTGAACTGTTACCTATACCTCAAAAACAGTGGATTGTAGAAATATAAGTGTGATCAATAATTTTGTCTTTGCTTTGATGATAAAACTTACCGTTTTGCATAAAATCGCGAAATACCGGTTTTTGTGACCTTTGACCTCGAAAAACTTTTTTTCCAAGTGTCGGATCGATGGGGACTTTTTACCTACTTATAACTAACAATGGTGTTTTGAACAATCCTACCAAACAGCCGGGTGGGAATTAATGTAACCTCGGATGTCTAAATTGACCGGACTATGTATAATATGATTTTTATTTTGCAAGAAGTGTCTAGTCACTTCTTTTTACCCGACTGCGGCGAAGCCCAAAAGGAGGGTAATTTACTTGTTTCGTACCTGACTACTCTGAGAAGAAACATCCGAAACAAACTCAGAGGTCATAGTCTCTTTTAAGGTCCAGACATAATCTTGGCTTACACACATGAAGACTATGCAGATTAGTGTCTAAGGTGGTCTTTTGAAGAATGCACCACACCGATTCGAGTGGACCCGTTCAGTCAGTGCAAGCATTTGTCAGTTATCGTGGAGCTCGACTTGTAACTCAAGGAGCTCAACGTCACGACTAACAATACCCAAAGAAAGCACATTTGGGTGGGTTAGTACTCAAACTGCCAGACAACCGTTAAAAATATATATTTATCAAATTAAATATTCATGTTAAAATATTAAATGCCACAATACACCACACTAATTAAAAAATAAAATATTTAACAAGGTGCAAAGTATTCATAAAAAAAATATCATAGGTACCTACTTGAAAAAGTAAATAATGATTTCATTGTGTTTATAAAAAAATCATAAAATGGAAGTGGAAAAATAAAATAGGTATAAATAAATTCAATTCAATTTTAATTCAAATTGGAGCACTTCAATTACAAGTTTTTTTGTCCTCTATTGTAATCTTTGAGCCTTGTTGAGGGTACAATATACTTATGTTTGTTACTTGTGTATGTATTATAAGAAAAAATAAGAATATCCCTCCCCCTCCCTTTTAATATTTATTACGAATCTAAAAGAAAAAATGAATACACGTTTGGGTTATGTGTTTGACGTGTATCTATATGTATGTATGTCTGGCTCTTTGTTCCCTCATAAGTCCTAAACGGATGAAGGGATTTGAATGAAATATACGTCGTTAGATTCGTCTTGATGGCACGAGTGTTAAAAGCTACATTAAAAAAAAAAAAAAAAAAAATGCGGAATTTTGGGGCCAAATCGCGGAGTTCAAAATTTTTTTTTTCCAATACCATCGAGTAGGGTATCAAAATAAAGGGTTTTAAAAGGAGATTACAAAAATACACTTCTGGACACATCTATTGGCCCACCTTGTATTTTCAGTTTCGTTTGGTCCTAGCTAAAATTTTATATTAGGTCGAGAAAAAGTTTGTAAGCAGTTTTAAACCTGGCACATTCACAATTTCATTCAATAGTCTTTTTTTGAATTTCGAACACAGAATTTAAAGAAACAAAAGACAATTTGGAGCCTGTTTGTTGATATCAAACAATCGAATACTAAGAAAACTTGGTTTTATTGGTTTACTTGGATTTAATTCTTGAAAAAGTGATTGATATCTTTGGTTTTGCAACAAACATTACTTATTCTTAACATTAAGGTGAGGTTCTATCAATAATCTATGGATACTTCACCTGAAGTCGCTGCCCAAGCTGTGGCACTTATTCAGGCCGGACACAGCCAAAGAAACGTTAGTGCTCAACTTAATTTAAGTCGATCTGCGGTCCGAAATGTTTATCGGAGGTACCTAGAGACTGGCGGCTTTGTTCGTCGCCAAGGAAGGCCACGATCTCGGGTCACAACTGAAAGGCAGGATCGATTCATCGTGACGACTAGCTTGAGAAATCGTCACCTTACCTCCATTGAGATACAAAACCAACTTCGCGACTTCCACGGAGTATCTGTGAGCGCTCGAACTGTTCGGAGAAGGTTAAAAGAACGCGATATGGTACCACACAAGCCAGCTAATGGGCCCAAACTAACGCGAGCCCACCGAACAGCGCGCCTTCATTTCGCACGCAGTCATTTAAGGCGCGTCCCCCAGCAAAACGTAGCTCTAGCCGTTTTTTATGCAGTTTTCTGGAGCTTATAACTCTTAAAAAAATAGATATATCAACCAACAAAAAATACGTTAAATTTCTACATACTGTTACCTTCAAAATGGTACGTTTTGTTTTTTTCTTTTATAAGTAAAATATTTAATTAATCCCCTCAAAACGAAACCACAGAAATGAGAAATAATTATTGAAAACATGCTACTTCTCCAAAACTAACAATTGTTTTTATTTTGTTTTTACACTAATGGATAAGCAATTTCATAATGAACATTATGGTACAATTTTTTTTTTCAAAAACCCAAAATTTGATTTAATAAAGATTTTTATGCAAAATTCTGAGCGTATTCGCAACCGTATCTATTGACATTCAGTATGCCGCCAGGCCTCGAAGGGGGAACCCGTGTCGCTCGTCACCGCGCCGCGTCGGCTCATGCGCTCGCTCGCTTACGTCACATTATCAACAGATCTAAGAAGTAATTTCAAGTAATAGATATGGCATTCAATGAAATATTTTTTTATGAAATATTTATTGGTGCGTCCAAATACTTTTGGTCATTATGAATTCAGTTATTATACTCACGTCGATAAATAGGGTACTTTCAACTTTTACTGTGATACAAAATAATATTGGCACGATTACGAAAATGAGGTCAAAATGAAAATCCAAGATGGCGGCTAGGAAAATTTTAGGTTTTTCCGTCATGGGTGTCGTTTTCATGGTTTTTGGGGTCGCTGATTACGAAAATGAGGTCAAAATGAAAATCCAAGATGGCGCCGACGAAAATTTTTGGATTGTCCGTCATGGGTGTCGTTTTCATGGTTTTTGGGGTCGCTGATTACGAAAATGAGATCAAAATGAAAATCCAAGATGGCGGTAAAGATTTTTTAGGTTTTTCCGTCATGGGTGTCGTTTTCATGGTTTTTGGGATCGCTGATTACGAAAATGAGATCAAAATGAAAATCCAAGATGGCGCCGACGAAAATTTTTGGATTGTCCGTCATGGGTGTCGTTTTCATGGTTTTTGGGGTCGCTGATTACGAAAATGAGGTCAAAATGAAAATCCAAGATGGCGCCGACGAAAATTTTTGGATTGTCCGTCATGGGTGTCGTTTTCATGGTTTTTGGGGTCGCTGATTACGAAAAGAGGTCAAAATGAAAACCCTAGGTGGCGGTCAGGAAAATGTTTTGTTTTTCTTTCACGGGTGTCGTTTTCATGGTTTTTGAGGTCAAGATGAAAATCCAAGATGGCGGCCAGGTAAATTTTTGATTTTTCCGTTATGGCTGTCGTTTTATATATATATATATAGTCGAAAAACCAAAATTTTCGTCAGCGCCATCTTGGATTTTGATTTTGAGCTTATTTTCGTAATCAGCGACCCCAAAAACTATGAAAACGACACCCATGACGGAAAAACCAAAAATTTTCGTCGGTGCCATCTTTGATTTTTATTTTGACCTCATTTTCGTAATCAGCGACCCCAAAAACCATGGAAACGACACCCATGACGGAAAAACCAAAAATTTTCGTCGGCGCCATCTTGGATTTTCATTTTGACCTCATTTTCGTAATCACCGACCCCAAAAACCATGAAAGCGACACCCATGACGGAACATCCAAAAACCGTCGGCGCCATCTTGGATTTTCCTTTTGACCTCATTTTCGTAATCAGTGACCCCAAAAACCATGAAAACGACACCCATGACGGAAAACCTAAAATTTTCGTCGGCGCCATCTTGGATTTTCATTTTGATCTCATTTTCGTAATCAGCGACCCCAAAAACCATGCAAACGACACCCATGACGGAAAAACCAAAAATTTTCCTGGCCACTATCTTGGATTTTCATTTTGACCTCATTTTCGTATTCAGCGACCCCTAAAACCATGAAAACGACACCCATGACGGAAAAACCAAAAATTTTCATGGCCGCCATCTTGGATTTTCATTTTGACCTCATTTTCGTAATCAGCGACCCCTAAAACCATGAAAACGACACCCATGACGGAAAAACCAAAGATCTTCGTCAGCGCCATCTTGGATTTTCATTTTGACCTCATTTTCGTAATCAGCGACCCCGAAAACCATGAAAACGACACCCATGACGAATAAACCAAAAATTTTCATCGGCGCCATCTTGGATTTTAATTTTGAGCTCATTTTAGTAATCGTAATATTTGTATCACTGTAAAAGTTGAAAGTACCTACCTATTTATCGACGTGAGTATAGTAACTGAATTCATAATAACATTTCATAAAAAAATATTTCTTTGAATGCCATATCTATTACTTCTTAGATCTGTGAATTTTACTTGTATTCGTAAGAAGTTCGCCAGGTGGCGCAAGTAATAGTTTACGAAGTATTGTAGAGGTGGGGTGCGGCAAAGAGGGAGCAAATGCTCAAGGTTATTTGCTCAGGGTACCACCTTAAATTGGACACAGCAAGATTGGAGCCGTGTACTCTTTTCTGATGAGTCTAAAATTGTGTTACATGGCAATGATGGAAGGAAGAAGGTCTACCGACGTAAGGGAGAGCGTTTCGCACAATGCTGCTTTGAAGAGAGGGTTGCTTATGGCGGTGGCTCATGGACTGTCTGGGGCGGTATATCCGCGAGCGGCAAAACTCAACTTGATGTTGTTACAGGACCACGGCTGCCAACATTAAATGCTGAAAGGTACATTCGTGAGTGCTTAGAACCTCACGTGATACCATACGCGGACTATGTGGGCCCAAATTTCCTTTTTATGCATGATAATGCAAGAGCCCATGCGGCCGGCATCGTCAGGGAATATCTTTGGGATGTGAACATCACAGTTATGGACTGGCCAGCCAGAAGCCCAGACATGAACCCCATTGAGCACATGTGGGACGAGCTACAAAGACGTTTTAGGGCTCGTCAGCCAGTTGCCCAGACGATGCAGGAGTTGAAAACTGCCATAGAAGAGGAATGGGAGATGATCCCTCAAAATTTCATAGAGCGGTTGATAAACTCTATGCCTGATCGTATGAGAGCTGTGGTAGATGCCCATGGAGGCATCACGCGTTATTAAATTAAACGTTTATTTGATAAAACATGTTTTTTTTTCAAAAATCAATTGCCTTTAACAAGGCGCATATCCGACTTGTTAGGCGTAGCTCCATGTCGTATGGTATTCTGAATTCAAATTTAAAACAATACGATCGAAAAAGATGGTAAAATGTATCAGGTTTAAAACTGCATCAACAGTTTTTGTTCAATCTAGCAATCATATTTCGGTAGGGGCTATCGAAACCTAAACTCTAAGGTGGGCCAATAGATGTGTCCAGAAGTGTATAAAACACTTACATGTTTAAAAGAAATTCAAAGAGACAAATCCTACAAACAAGCACAAAAGTAAGAATTTTACTCGACCAACGGAAGAACAAACACAAAAGAACTAAAAAGTTGGAAATAAAAAAAGTTGTTAAAAAACTAAAAACCCCGACTGAAAAAACCTTAAAGCAAAAAACAAGCACATTTTAAATTAAACAAAACTTGGAAGCAGGCGGGGTTCATTAAGAATGTCACTCTTGCGTCAGTAGCGTTAAAAAAATGGGTAGTATTTAAACGAGTGACTGTAAATGAAAATTATAAGCGACAAAAATAATTAATTTGGGTCATAGAATTACTAAGTGAGCGAATGACTGCGAGCGACGAGAAATTAACAGAACAGCAAATAACAAACAAAAATTTGAGTTACTTAAAATACAAAATGAGTAGCTTCATAATATTTGAGCGACCTAATATGTGTTTGAGTGTCAACATTACATCCTGCTGCATTTTTTTTAATATTTAACAAATGTTTTTTTATACTGAGTAGCATTTTATCTTAAATGAAGTGTTTCGAATACAAAAACCACTTAAGTTCCCTAGGTCCAGTTACTACTACTTCTGGATGGTTTAAAGAAAAATAACCACGAAGGGGATGGCGGGGTCTATTCGCTCGCTTTGCTCGCTCACTCGACCCCACCATCCCCTTCTAACCTAACCTGTCCGAGTCGGGGTGCCCCAAGTCGCGAGCTCGCTTCGCTCGCATCCAAGTTTTCCTAGTAGCGGGTCCGCACTTCGCAGGGTATGTCGCGGTCGGGATCTCAGTTCGCTCGCTTTCCTAACCACCCTGTTTGTGTGAGTGATTGAGCTTGTGTGTGTGAAAATAAAACACTAGGAATTTTGAATAGAAATTATGTTAATATCGTATCGTTATGTAAAACTATGTCATTTGCCCTTTTTGTATTTCTAGTCGCTCACTTAGTAATTTTAATACTTGAAATGAATTAATCACAACCTACTTTTTGTAAGCTCGTTCTGGATTTTATTATTAATCATTATTCGTCAGAGTATTTTTCGCTTACTCGAGACTCTGTTTTAATAACTTGAGCGGTATGAATTTGATTCATACCGCTCAAGTTATTAAAACAGAGTCTCATCAGCAGCCGCTAAGTTTTTTTTATAATTCCCCTAAAAAAATCAGAATTGCAACAATTGCATGTAAAAAAATTAACGAATGGAAGTAGTCAACCAGACTCGAGTGATTTCGAAATAGCGTTTAAAACCAGATCCCGATGAATTGTAACGAAATAATGTATAATGCATGTGACCGGTGGCCACCGCGGCCCGACACGGTACATTTATACATACGAAGTAGTAGGAAATCAGAAATGAATCGTGAATAAATAAAAAATTATTTTGTCATCAACTCAGGCTGATAACTTGCCCTTTAGCAACTAGCGGACGTCACGCGGTTTCACCCGCGTAGTTCCCGTTCCCGTGGGAATAGGGATAAAAACCGGCCAAGAGTGTGCCACGCTCAGTGTAGGGTTTCGTAGTTTCCCGTCCGTCGTTCTTGTTATAACTCATAAGTGTTCCCACTTATGAGTTTAAAGGTGGGTATCCATTATGCAAAATGATTTTCTTAGAAAGTCCATATAAAGTTCTACTTTTCAGATTTTTTTCATATTTTCTAAACTTATGGTTCAAAAGTTAGAGGGGGGGGGGGGGGGGGGCACATTGTTTTTTACTTTTGGAGCGATTATTTCCGAAATTATTGACATTATCAAAAAATGATTTTTGTAAACCCCTATTCATTTTTAAATACCTTTCCAACAATATATCACACGTTAGGGTCAAAATTTAAAAAAAATCACTTCCCACTTTACATATAGGGGGGCTACCCTAATAAAACATTTTTTTCCAATTTTTATTTTATCACTTTGTCGGCGTGATTGATACACATATTGGTACCAAATTTCAGCTTTCTAGTGCTAACGGTCACAGAGATCAAGCGAGGACGGACAGACGGACGGACGGAAAGACAGACATGGCGAAACTATAACTATAAGGTAGTTGACTACGGAACACTCAAAAGTAGCCTATGTCACCCGGGGAAAGTGTAGCTTTCCGACGGTGAATAGTATATTTCATTATAAGTGCGGAAAGCCTGTCATTGCAACGAGTTCCGACAAATGTCTAGCCGAGCCGAGGCACAGCCGACGGCGAGGGTAGACAGTCGGAACAAGTTGCAATGACGGTTCCGCACGTGTACTGAACAACTATTTTTAATACAGTTGCGAAAAAATGAAGCAATTTAATAAAATAATAAAACCGTAATTAAACTCGCAAAGAACATTTTTGAAAATGGCGCATAACGTAAAAGAATCGCAGAGATTTTTTTTTCTTTACCTATTCTGGGTAGGCAAAGGGAACTATGCCCATACAGCCAAGTCTTCAGTAGATTTTTTTTATTGATATGAAATAAAAATGAAAACCTATAACTCATTGAATCAAATAATTAAATCTGATATTGAAACAAATTAGTAGCTTCTTTAGAAATATTTGCATGAATCATAAAAACTTCTATCCACGAAGTATTTACTAAATAAAATCATAGAAGTTTTTATGATTCATGCAAATATTTCTAAAGAAGCTACTAATTTGTTTCAATATCAGATTAAATTATTTGATTCAATGAGTTAAAGGTTTCATTCCATTTCATCTCATTAAATTTCATTTTTATTTCATATCAATAAAAAAAATCTACTGAAGACTTGGCTGTATGGGCATAGTTCCCTTTGCCTACCCAGAATAGGTAAAGAAAAAAAAAATCTCTGCGATTCTTTTACGATATGCGCCATTTTCAAAAATGTTCTTTGCGAGTTTAATTACGGTTTTATTATTTTATTAAATTGCTTAATTTTTTCGCAACTGTATTAAAAATAGTTGTTCAGTACACGTGCGGAACCGTCATTGCAACTTGTTCCGACTGTCTACCCTCGCCGTCGGCTGTGCCTCGGCTCGGCTAGACATTTGTCGGAACTCGTTGCAATGACAGGCTTTCCGCACTTATAATGAAATATACTATTTCAAATCAGTCTAGTAGTTTTTAAGTTTATTCGTTACAATCAAACACACACACAAAAATACAAATCTTTCCTCTTTCTAATATTAGTGTAGAAGTGTAGGAATATGCAAGTCACGTGCCATAGACAAAGTAAAAACTAAAAAAAATTAATAGCTCATGCATTATCCTGTAAAAGGGGCCATTATTTATTACGTAAGACGATTTAGGGGGGGCGGGGTGTCGACCATGTGTATTTTTTTCTTACAAGGGGGTGGGAGGGTGTCTCGATAGTTCTTAGTTCTGACGTAAGATCAAAAAAAAACCCGACTGAAAAAACCTAAAAGCAAAAAAACAAGCGCATTTTAAATTAAACAAAACTTGGAAGTAGGCGGGGTTCTGTTTTAGTTCTATTTTTTTTTTCATTTAATATTCTAATGAAGCGGCGGCGCGGGAGCGGCAGGATCTTCTGCGTACAATCAAATGGACCAGTTCTCGGAATACAGATTACAGCGGCGCGGAAGCGGGCAACGAGCGGTGCACTCCATACAATTCGCGCCGCCGCCGCTGCCGCCCCGCTGCCCGCAAAATTCGAGGCTGAGGCCAAGTGTCGTGGGTTGTTTAGGTGTTCACATTAGGGCGACACGATTATACCTATGTCGTTTACAAGTTTTTCCAACTAAAAACCAACGATACCTAAATTAATTGTCACGACTTAATGGGAACATTAATATTCAGTAGTAATGTATTATGGACTAAAACTTACCAGAAATCAGACATTCTGCATGTTCTCCAGCTCTGCGACGCGGCACACTTAATAAGTTTTCAGTACTTGCTCGTTTCATGTTGTAAATTAATTATTTTGATAAAAACTACTAATAGCAACTTGAAACGATCAGAAAGAATGTTAAACAGACGCTACCTTTTGCCGCTCTTTTCATATTTTTTTTCAATTCACTGCTACGTTATCTATGGTCTAGGCTCTTTGACTCTTTTTTCAAATAAATCAAATGATTATATTTCCTCGATCAATAAAATATTAAGTACTATTTTTTTTAGACTTTTTTATCAGTAAAACTTTATTTTAAAAGTTTGTTTTTTAAACAAACAAAAACCGTGGACCAACTCGCTGTCCGCCATGATAGTCTATAGAATATCTGTGGTGCTGTGGCGTGATGTTCCAAATTATCTGTCAAATTGTAATAGCAAATTAGCAATATTTAGAAATTGATCACAAAATATCCTGTGACTAAGTGTTGTGTAATTGGTTATAAAAACGTAGGAATTCACAAATTCCCAATAAATCCTAGTGTATAGAAGAAAGTGGATAGCTGCCGTAAGGATTAAAAACTTTGAGCGTAGTAGAACGACGAGGTTATGTCGAGATCATGTTCATGAAAATGATTATCAAACATTATGTGTCACTACAGGTGAGTGTTATAAACCTCATAAATAAGATAATAAGAATATGATGGTCTGTATATACCTAGATACATAATATTACTTAAGGTCTTTAAATATTTATAGTTGTTCTCCTTGTTTCAGGATTGCCTTGTGCACACAAATTTTTAAAGAAAGATGCAGTACAGTCTCTTTCCATGGAACCAGAAAACATCAATCAATGCTCGATCAAGAGATAAAAGAAACATTCAAAAGAATCTTTTTCAACACCTTTCAAGTAAACATCCTACTTCAAGACAGCCACCCACAGCTTTCAACGTCTACACATCCCCAGCCATGTACTTCTCTTGATACACCTGTTGATTATTGTGACCATGTAAACAATGACAATAGCAAAACACCAGTTGTTACGCAGACTGCCACAATGCTGTCTCTTTTTTCAGCAGACACTTTATTAAGTGATGATGAGTCAGTAAAGTTTTGCACAGGATTTGATTATAGATTATATATATTATTTATATTATTATTATTATTTGATTATAGACTGCACAGAAATACCTATCACAAAACCAAGTGACCCAAAATCACAGCAAATTACTTTTAGTTTCTATAAAAATAATAATACAATAAAGTTTTTAGTGGGCTCTACCCCTAGAGGATTGTTATCTTATTGTTCAGAGGGTTTTGGAGGATCAATTAGTGATCGAGAAATGATTGAAAGAAGCAATCTGATAAAATTGTGCGATGAAGGAGATGGCAGACCGGGGTTTTAATGTTCAGGACCTTTTTGCATTGAAGGCCATTGGTATAAATATCCCTAGTTTTTAATGTGGAAAAGCTCAATTGCCAGGTCTTGCCCTTTTACATGATAGGAAAATAGCCTCACAACGTGTACATATAGAACGCTTAATTGGCTTAACTAAGACTTAGAAGATATTAAAAACTGAGCTTAATGCTTACTATGTTCCTTTAGCTTCAAAAATATTTTTCATATGTTTAATGTTATGCAATTTCCGAGAGTGTATTGTAAATAAAACTCATAAATAACTTTTATCTGTTTTTATTATCTAATAAATAAAGAGAGAAGTCCTGACTGACTGATTGACTGACTGACTCATCAACGCCCAGCCCAAACCCTTGGACCTAGAAAGCTGAAATTGTGCACAGAGGTTCCCTTTATAATGTAGACAAGGAATAAGGAAGGATTTTTCGAAATTCAACCCATAAGGGAGTCAAATAGGGGTTGAAAGTTTGTATGGAAAATCGTCATTTTCACGCGGGCGAAGCCGCTGGCAAAAGCTAGTATTAAATATAATTATCCTTAAACATGTTATTTATGAACAACTCATCTGTTTCAATATAAATTACTTTAATGTCTTTAAAAGTATGTATAATAAAATTACAGAATTTTCTGCCACTGCAATACTTACATTTTTCCTTGTACTTGATAATAATATGGAGAGGTTTTTTTTAATATCAATTCTCCACTAAGAGTTTGTATGTAAGGTACAGATTCAAGGCTAATGAACTTGTTTCTGCTTACATATGGGCATTATATTTCTAAAACTGTATCTTCGTCAAGTAAGGCATCTGGTGGTGCACATAAGTAGAGCCTATCTTGTGAAATAAACATACCACACTGCACAGGATCCAGACCATACATTTCTGAGTATTTCTTGAGTTCATTTGATTCATTTATTAGCCCGTGTGCTGTGGCTCTAGACGAAAATTTCTTTTCTTGGAGCAATTGTTTTGCAAACGATCCTAGAGATTGCGCCCATAAAGTTCGGTACGGGCCCCTTGAGGGGCTCGACACTTAAACCTACGCTAGCTCGGTTTCGGCCCCTTTAGGGGCCAGCAGTGAAGTCATACGACATCCTACTTATTTATGTAAATATTTTTTATTATGTTTGTCAAATACTATGTGTATGTATTCATTAAGAGAGTTGAATAAAACGCTTTTAATACGTGAACGCCACTAAATATTTTGTATTTAGTGCGCAAGTTTCTTAATTAACCCTTAAAAAATAAAAGTACGGTCATCGCCATTTTGACGGCAGTAGGTACTGGCCGAGGCTAAAAAGTATAAAATATGTGGTTTTCGGACAAGCTCTACTAAATTGAGATCGAATAACTCGTCATTTAATTTTCTGACGAATTCATCCGTATATCATTTTAAATAAGCAGTGGTAAGAAGTGATGAATTTTATCATGTATAATCGAAGTTTTGTGCCAATCTTTTTTTTTTAATTTTTGGGGGGTAATGAGGAACAGGGTGTAAAGCTCCTCATCCCCCATAGAAAAGGGAGGATCCTTCGACCGGACGTGTGTTGTGTCCGGCGGGCTAACTGCCCGACAGTTGTAAGTCGGGAACTCCTATAAAGTCTTAGGCCTCGGCCTCGAATTTTGCGGGCAGCGGGGCGGCGGCGGCGGCGGCGTGGTTTGTATGGAGTGCACTGCTCGTTGCCCGCCCCTGCGCCGCTGTATTCCGAGAACTGGTCCATTTGATTGTACGCATAAGATCCTGCCGCTCCCGCGCCGCCGCCGCCGCCGCCCCGCTGCCCGCAAAATTCGAGGCTGAGGCCTTATGTCGCGGTTATTGTTCATAGCGCGATGTAGGATTTTCTGTAGATCGTTGTTAGTATGAAGGTGTTGCGATAGATGTCGCTAGTCGCCACACATTTTTATTTTTCAAATTATATCTTAGAGACGCGTATAGATTCAATTATTATTTAGGTATGATGTGTTCGAGCGATAAAATTAAGTACCTACCTAGGTAATTTAAGAAATCGATTGATAGAAATTAAAATAAAATTGTTCTAAGCGTAAAATACACTAAAAATCCTCCAAAATTTATAGAAAACTCTACAAATGTGTCATCAAGGCATCCTACACCTTGTCCTATACTTCTGTCTCATAGTTGATAACGGCGTCACATATGCCACGGCCACGGGAGTTGTAAAAAAAAGAGATTTTGGAGTGGTGAACGTTTTTGAAAGAATAAACGAATGTTCCTATAGCATAGGGCTTATGACTTGCCTATTGCGAAATTAAGAACAGTAGGTACCTAAAATTTACTGTCGGTCGTCGTTACTGAGGAGATCCAAGAAACGGCGTGACGATTTGGACTCGTTCTTGACAGATTGGTCAGAACTAAACAGTAACTGAGAGAGTTGGAAAGAAATGGAGTAGGCCTTTGCCCAAAAGTGGGAAAGAATAGTCTAAACAAAAAAGTACGTTCCAACATATCAACACGCCAGAAGTACCTAGGTATCTGAAGGTAGGTACCCCATAGCCATCAACCGCGAGCACAAATCCAGACTCCGTGTCTGCTACCTACCTACTGAGAAATTGTTGATAGAAAAAGTCAACAACACTTTGCTCGACCCCGGATACAAAAACCCAACCATTATGATTCCTCATTTAGTTTTGGCGGATCAATTTTTTACTATGCCTACAAAGATCCTGCCATGGGCATCCTATATCCAACCTTCTGATATTACAATACCAAATTCATATCTAATATTTAAATTATGTAGGTAGTAAATAAGAATTAATGTAAGTAGGTACCTACTTTTCACACCACCTGCTCGTAATTTATGTCAAATTATATGTCAAGCAACCTTATCCTAAAGCGAGTCATTAGTGCCCGGGGGAACAGCCGGTCAATAATAATGTACTGGATTTCATTGTGACCCGCTGCCGCTGGTCAATAATGTGATTTGAATTTGGAATCTCACATGCTCAGCTAAATTATTGGCAGTAGGTACCTACCTATAGTACTAACAAACACCCTTTGGTGCCAGAAAAAGGTAAACTATTCTCGATACCATTACTATATACGCGTGGATGATATTCTCGATTTCCTACAAAAAAAAATCATAAGGACTGCTTCTTCATATCGTTGCCATATTTTCGAAGACATAATATTGTAAGAATAATTAGATAACTACGAACCATTTTTTAAAAGGAATAGAATAACATTAAAACTGGCATTAATTAATAATAACAAATACCGTACCGCACCGTAATACCGTAATAGTACATAATTGGCTGAATTGCGAGCGCATTCATAATTTAAACATCGCAACATAAGTTTTTAAAAGAAAGAAAACCTTTTTTTTTTGTAAGTAATGAGGAATTGTTGTATTTTGGAGGATATTTTTAAATAAAATTCAGTTATTTATAAATATCCTTCTCATGAAGGTTTTATACCAAGGAGTCGTAATTTCGTCTCAACTATTTTTTTGCAAACTTGATTTCATTACGAGTATCGATTAGGCTGAATGCAACTTTTTAATCGTAATTTTATTATGAAACATGGGTTTACGCTAAGCAAAGCACTATCAAGTGTTATGTTCTATATATTCTATGGTTATATTGCGACCATATTGCGACATAGACATAGTTTTTAAGAATATTTGTCACGACTTTGTTCGTGTTTTTTTACGAAAATATGTAGAATAATGGCTGGAGACATGTAACATTAACAACCCTTTTACAGACGCCCCTCTTCCCTTCCTTTAACTCATCTTTAAGTTCAAGCACGTTCCAAGTAGAATACATTTTCGCGAATGGAAAAATAATAAATTAGAAAGAAATCCCACTCAAAGCGTTTTTTCTTTTGTTTACACGCTCCTAAAATGTCAAACTGACGCCATTGATGTTCCAATGTTTTAAAAAACCTCCTAACCTACCTACCACCAGAAAGCTATCATGACATTATCCCTACGCTACGGGGGTCGCCACCGGATAGGTTTCGACGCCTGCTCCTTTTAATTTTAGGGGAGGTTGGGGAGGGGAGGGGAGGGTATACAAATTTCAACGCCCCTCAATAGTTTTATGTAAGAAAAAAAAAAAGTGAAAAGGGGGGGGGGGGGGGGTGAGAGGGGGGGAGTTTCAAAAAATGATTTCGACTAACGCAATGCCCCTCTATATGAATCTGAAAAAAAAATCGTTCCAAGTCTCCTAACTTTCGAGATCCGCCTAAAAGGGGGGAGAAGGGGGGCAAGCGGGCCACTTTGAAAAATGATTTTTACTTCCCCGAGCCACCTCTATACGAATTCCTAAAACAACACACGTAATGTCTCTTTATTTCCAAGATCTGCCTAAAGGGGGGGTGAAGGGGGGCCAGGGGGTCAAATTTTCAAAATGGTTTTTTCTTCCTCAAGCCTCCTCTATACGAATCCCTAAAAAAAACTTGTAAATTCTCTTTATTTCCGAGATCCGCCTAAAGGGGGAGGAGAAGGGGGGCAAGGGGGGCCACTTTGAAAATGATTTTTACTTTACCAAGCCTCCTCTATACGAATCCGTAAAAAAAAAAAAAGGGGCTTTTAATTTCCGAGATACGATAGGGAGGGGGGAGAAGGGGGGGGAAAAGGGGGGGTTTCGGACTTTTCCCATACTCACCAGAGTTACTTGTTTACGAATCTGTCAAAATATACCCACCTCCCCATCCAACATCTGGGAGAACAATTATGTCAGTGAGTGAGTCAGTGAGTCAGTGGTAATTTAGCTTTATATAGTATAACTAGTATTTGCGTGGGTGCGCGAGCTGCGCGCAGCTCGCGAGGCGTGGAGAGGGGGAGAGGGGGCGCTTTGAAAAGTGATTTCGACTAACGCATTGCCCCTTTCAATGAATCTGAAAAAAAAAAATGTTCCAAGTCTCTTAACTTCCGAGATCCGCCTAAAAGGGGGGTGAAGGGGGGCAAGGGGTTCAAATTTGAAAAACGGATTTTACTTCCCCGAGCCTCCTCTATATGAATCTCACGTATGCCACCACCTACCTACACCTACCTACTACCTACCTACACCTACCTACTACATACCTACACCTACCTACTACCTACCTACACCTACCTACTACCTACCTATCACCTACCCACCACCTACCTACTACCTACCTACTACCTCCTACTACCACTAAAAAAACATTACCCTAAAGTTTGCTTGTCGTCACCCCTGAGTTACGCTTCACCCACTCAACCTTCGTTACGCTAAGGAGGTCGCCGGCTCGCTTCGCTCGCCACCTCCCCCCTTCGCTCCACTCGGTCTCGCAGGTTCGCTCCACTCAGGACCTACCTACCACCGGAAAGCTATCATGACTTTATCCCTACGCTACGGGGGTCGCCGGCTCGCTTCGCTCGCCCGCTCCCCCCTTCGCTTTACCGGTACCACCATTTTACTTCCCCGAGCCTCCTCTATACGAATCCGTAAACAAAATAGAAAAAAAGAGGTGAAGAGGGGGGGGGGTGTTGAAGGGGGGGGGGGGTTCGAAAAATGATTTCGACTAACTGTATGCCCCTTTCAATGAATCTGAAAAAAAATTCGTTCCAAGTCTCTTAACTTCCGAGATCCGAAAGGGGGGGGTGGAGGGGGGCAAGGGGGTCAAATTTTCAAAACGGTTTTTACTTCCCCAAGCCTCCTCTATACGAATCCCTAAAAAAAAACACTTTAAATCTCTTTACTTCCGAGATCCGCCTAAAGGGGGGGAGAAGGGGGGCAAGGGGGGCAACATTGAAAAATGATTTATACTTTACCGAGCCTCCTCTATACGAATCTGTAATAAAATAAAAATACGGGTCTCCTAGTTTCCGAGATACGATAGAGAGGGGGGGGAGGGGGGGGGAAAAGGGGGGGTTTCGGACTTTTCCCATACTCACCAGAGTTACTTGTTTACGAATCTGTCAAAATATACCCACCTCCCCATCCACCATCTGGGAGAACAATTCTGTCAGTCAGTGAGTCAGTCAGTGAGTGGTAATTTAGCTTTATATAGTATAATAACTAGTATTTGCGTGGCTGCGCGAGCTGCGCGCAGCTCGCGGGTCGTGGAGAGGGGGAGAGGGGAGCTTTGAAAAATGATTTCGACTAACGCGTTGCCCCTTTCAACGAAGCTTAAAAAAAAAAAATCCTAGTCTCTTAACTTTCGAGATCCGCCTAAAGGGGAGAAAAGGGGGGCAATGGGGTCAATTTGAAAAATGGTTCTTACTTTCCCGAGCCTCCTCTATACGAATCCGTAAACAAAACAGAACACGAATTAAAAAAAAAGGGGTGAAGACGGAGGGAGGATGAAGGGGAGGAGAGGGGGTAGCTTTGAAAAATGATTTCGACTAACGCATTGCCCCTTTCAATGAATTTGAAACAAAATGTTACAAGTCTCTTAACTTTCGAGATCCGCCGAAAGGGGGCAAATGGGGCAACTTTCAAAAAGGTAGGAGGGAAAAAATGGGGCAAAAAGGGGAGGTTTTGCACTTTTTAGCTACTCATGAGAGTTACTTATACGCTTCACCCACTCAACCTTCGTTACGCTACGGAGGTCGCCGGCTCGCTTCGCTCGCCACCTCCCCTCTTCGCTCCACTCAAGACCTGCCTACCACCGAAGAAAAGCTGTCGTGACCTTATCCCTACGCTACGGGGGTCGCCGGCTCGCTTTGCTCGCCACCTCCCCTATGTCGCCAGCTAGTCAAAGTCTTCATTCTAAAAGTCTTTACTTCTACTTTCATGTTTTTGGGCAAAATCTGGGAAAATACCCTAAAAAATGAGGTTTTTTTTTGCAACAGGCCACATTACTTAACGAAATACACAACCGGGACAACACAATCCGGTCAGAAGGGCCGGCTGTCCCATTTATCGTGTCGAAAATTGGGATTTTTCATAATTTTTCCAAGATGGCCACCACACCGTCCGCCATCTTTTTTTTCTGAAAAGTCATAATTTTCCTGAAATCTCAGGGATATAGGCCACCAACTGGTGTACTTGGTGTTGCCAACTTTTGAGTGTAGTAGAACAAACTAATTCGCCAAAGTCGGGTCTGACCCAAAAATTCAAGCGCCAATGGCTCTCGGGGTTGCTAGTTGAAAGTGATGAAAATGGTCAAATATCATTTGGGGGACCCCATTCTTGGTGTTTATGTAAAATTTCCATGCAATATGTCGTTATTTCTACTTTTCATGTTTTCGGGGTAAATCTGGGAATTTTCCCTAAAAATGGGGATTTTTTTTAAACCAGGCCACACTCCTTTTAATCACATAACCGGCCCATACAACACAATCCGGTCGGGGGATGCCAGCTGTCCCAATTATCGTGTCAAAAATTGGGATTTTTCATAATTTTTACAAGATGGCCGCCACACTGTCCGCCATCTTTTTTTTTCTAAAAAGTCATAATTTTCCTGAAATCTCAGGGATAGAGGTCACCAACTGGTGTACTTGGTGTTGCCAACTTTTGAGTTTAGTAAAACAAACTAATTCGCCAAAGTCGGGTCTGACCCAAAAATTCAAGCGCCAATGGCTCTCGGGGTTGCCAGCTGAAAGTGATGAAAATGGTCAAATGTCATTTGGGGGACCCCATTCTTGGTGTTTATGTAAAATTTCTATTCAAAATGTCGTTATTTCAACTTTTCATGTTTACGGGGAAAATCTGGAAAATTTCCCTAAAAATGGGGATTTTTTTTTGCACCAGGCAACACTCCTTGAGGAATCACATAACCGGTCTATACAACACAATCCGGTCGGGGGATGCCAGCTGTCCCAATTATCGTGTCAAAAATTGGGATTTTTCATAATTTTTACAAGATGGCCGCCACACTGTCCGCCATCTTTTTTTTAAATGTCATAATTTTCCTGAAATCTCAGGGATATAGGCCACCAACTGGTGTACTTGGTGTTGCCAATTTTTGAGTTTAGTAGAACAAACTAATTCGCCAAAGTCGGGTCTGACCCAAAAATTCAAGCGCTAATGGCTCTCGTGGTTGCAAGCTGAAAGTGATGAAAATGGTCAAATGTCATTCGGGGGACCCCATTCTTGGTGTTTATGTAAAATTTCCATTCAAAATGTCGTTATTTCTACTTTTCATGTTTTCGGGGAAAATCTGGGAAATTTCCCTAAAAATGGGGAAAATTTCTAAACCAGGCCACACTCCTTGACAAATCACAAAACCGGTCCATACAACACAATCCGGTCGGGGGATGCCGGCTGTCCCATTTATCGTGTCGAAAATTAGGATTTTTCATCATTCTTACAAGATGGCCGCCACACTGTCCGCCATCTTTTTTTTCTGAAAAGTCATAATTTTCCTGAAATCTCATGGTTATAGGCCACCAACTGGTGTACTTGGTGTTGCCAACTTTTGAGTTAAGTAGAACAAACTAATTCGCCAAAGTCGGGTCTGACCCAAAAATTGAAGCGCGAATGACTCTCGGGGTTGCCAGCTGAAAGTGATGAAAATGGTCAAATGTCATTTGGGGGACCCCATTCTTGGTGTTTATGTAAAATTTCCATTCAAAATGTCGTTATTTCAACTTTTCATGTTTTCGGGGAAAATCTGGAAAATTTCCCTAAAAATGGGGATTTTTTTTGCACCAGGCAATACTCCTTGAGGAATCACATAACCGGTCTATACAACACAATCCGGTCGGGGGATGCCAGCTGTCCCGTTTACCGTGTCGAAAATTGGGATTTTTCGGCCTTTTTACAAGATGGCCGCCATAGCATCCGCCATCTTGTTTTTCTGAAAAGTCATAATTTTCCTTAAATGTCAAGAATATAGGCTACCGACCGGTGTACTTGGTGTTGCCAACTTTTGAGTTTGGTAGAACAAACTAATTCGCCAAAGTCAAAAAGTCCCAAAAATTAAAAAGTTCAATATTTTTTAGGGTTGCCAATTAAAACGAACCAAAATGGTCAAATGTCATTTGGGGGACCCCAATGTTGCCGGCTAATCAAAGTCTCTATTTAAAATGTCATTATTTCTACTTTTCATGTTTTCGGGGAAAATCTGGGAAAATACCCTAAAAATGGGGAATTTTTTTGCACCAGGCAACACTCGTCAACAAAACACACAACCGCCCGGTACAACTCGAACCCGTCCGATGTTGCCAACTACCCGAAAAATGCATTTGAAAAAAATCTAAAAATCCAACTTTTTACAAAATGGCCGCCGCAGCGTCCTCCATCTTGGATTTTCACAATGTCATAATTTTTCCAAATTGCCATTACAATTACCGACAAATTAGCAAACTCTTTGTTGGCGGCTCTAGAATTTGGTAGAAGAAAACAATTCGTCAAAGTCGAGTGAAAAAAGTCGACAATTTCAAAACGTCCTGGCGCGGCCGCCATCTTGTTTTTTTTTTTTTTTTTAATTTTTTTTTAAATGCTTTTAGATTTGGTATAGGACCTCTGAGTCGAAATCTATCCAAGTCTTTCCCCCACCGAAACCGGAAATGGACTCGCCCTCCATCTTGGATTTGAACTTTCCCTATAATTTTCCTCTACTCGATTGGTCAGATTACACATTTTTGCAAAACATACCCCTAACCCATCTCTCACCCATTCCGAGAAACGACATGTCAATGAGTGAGTGAGTGAGTGGCTTTGTAGTTTTATATAACTATAATAATAACTAGTATTTGCGTGGGTGCGCGAGCTGCGCGCAGCTCGCGGGGCGTGAAGAGGGGGAGAGGGGGCGCTTTGAAAAATGATTTCGACTAACGCATTGCACCTCTCAATGAATCAGAAAAAAAAAAAAAAACAATGCAGCTCGCGGTACTACCTACCTACACCTACCTACACCTACCTACACCTACCTACACCTACCTACACCTACCTACACCTACCTACACCTACCTACACCTACCTACACCTACCTACACCTACCTACACCTACCTACACCTACCTACACCTACCTACACCTACCTACACCTACCTACACCTACCTACACCTACCTACACCTACCTACACCTACCTACACCTACCTACACCTACCTACACCTACCTACACCTACCTACACCTACCTACACCTACCTACACCTACCTACACCTACCTACACCTACCTACACCTACCTACACCTACCTACACCTACCTACACCTACCTACACCTACCTACACCTACCTACACCTACCTACACCTACCTACACCTACCTACACCTACCTACACCTACCTACACCTACCTACACCTACCTACACCTACCTACACCTACCTACACCTACCTACACCTACCTACACCTACCTACACCTACCTACACCTACCTACACCTACCTACACCTACCTACACCTACCTACACCTACCTACACCTACCTACACCTACCTACACCTACCTACACCTACCTACACCTACCTACACCTACCTACACCTACCTACACCTACCTACACCTACCTACACCTACCTACACCTACCTACACCTACCTACACCTACCTACACCTACCTACACCTACCTACACCTACCTACACCTACCTACACCTACCTACACCTACCTACACCTACCTACACCTACCTACACCTACCTACACCTACCTACACCTACCTACACCTACCTACACCTACCTACACCTACCTACTACCTACCTACACCTACCTACTACCTACCTACATCTACCTACACATACCTACTACCTACCACCTACCTACTACCTCCTACTACCACTAAAGTTTGCTTGTCGTCGCCCCTGAGTTACGCTTCACCCACTCAACCTTCGTTACGCTAAGGAGGTCGCCGGCTCGCTTCGCTCGCCACCTCCCCCCTTCGCTCCACTCGGTCTCGCAGGTTCGCTCCACTCAGGACCTACCTACCACCGGAAAGCTATCATGACATTATCGCCCCCCTTCGCTTTGCCGCTGTACCACCACCGGACAGGTTTCAACGCCCCTATAGTTTTATGTAAGAAAAAAAAAAAAAAAAAAGGGGAAAAAGGGGGGGGGGGTTGAAGGGGGGGTGAGGGGGGAGTCTCGAAAATGATTTCGATTAACGCAAAGGCACCTCTAAATGAATCTGAAAAAAAAATCGTTCCAAGTCTCTTAACTTTCGAGATTCGCCTAAAGGGGGGGAGAAGGGGGGCAAGGGGGCCACTTTGAAAAATGATTTTTACTTTACCGAGCCTCCTCTATACGAATCCGTAAAAAAAAACACTTCAAGTCTCTTTGTTTCCGAGATACGATAGGGAGGGGGGGGAAGGGGGGGGAAAAGGGGGGGTTTCGGACTTTTCCCATACTCACCAGAGTTACTTGTTTACGAATCTGTCAAAATATACCCACCTCCCCATCCACCATCTGGGAGAACAATTCTGTCAGTCAGTCAGTGGTAGTTTAGCTTTATATAGTATAAAGTTTAGCTTTATATAGTATTATAATACTTAGATAATTAAGTATGCTTAAATCAGTTAGGTACCTACAAAATGGCAAACGAAAATACCTAAATGAGTAGGTACCAAGTTATAAGTACAGCTGGTTGTTTTGTTAAAAGCTGCATTTGTTTATCCAAAATTCCAAAACAAATCTGTGAATAAAAATAAACATGACGTTATGAATAACACATTCGACATGACAATGCTACGCTGTCAATAATTTACGGCGTCTTTGTCTAGTCGGCACTCGGCCCTAGTAGGTATTCTGAGAATGTTGGTCGTACTCATAGAAGGTACGTACGTACGGTCGCTGCAGGCAGAGATGGGTCGCATGCTCACGTTGACATGCAAGCACGTTGTCTGCAACGTGACACGACCATTCATTTAATGACACATTTTTTATGACATTTTTAGGGTTCCGTAGTCAACATGGAACCCTTTATAGTTTCGCTATGTCCAACTATCTGTCTGTCTATCCGTCCGTTCGTCGTATCTCAAAGACTCTTACACCCGTAATAAACAAGTCATAGTTAGTAGGTAATTTAAATTAAAGCGCAAACTCATCGACATGTGCATTCTGCCCATCCTAACCTACGGTGCTCAAACTTGGTCCCTGACCGAGTCACAAAAGTCCAAACTCAAGGTTTGCCAAAGGGCGATGAAACGAAGCGTATGGGTATAAAGCTCAGCGATAGAATACGCAATACCACAATACGCTCAAAAACTGGAATCGCTGATGTGGGAAAAAAGACTGCTGGCTTGAAGTGGGATTGGGCGGATGTCATTATTTAAGATACGATTTTTTCTCTTGTAGTTTAGTAATTTCCTGATGTTAAAACTATCAAAAGTTAGAAATCTTGGGTTTGCTTTCGTTGACGGTTCTAAATTCTTGCCCATTGCATAAAAAAATTTGCATAAGTAATTACTTTGACTTGTTTATAAATACGGGTGTTAGTACTAGAAAGCTGTAATTTGGCATGAATATACAAAATTATATTTTGAATAAAAAATTGCAAAAAAATCTCCAGTACACATGATTTTTTTTTCTCGCGAAGTCCATTGTGTGGGATGTCTGTCGTTGTCGTTGGATTGAGTCGAGTTTGCTGAAACAGTTTTTTGAATAAGGGTTTCGTTTGTGAAATATTAGGTCTTTACCTGTGAAATTGGAGACTTGTATGAGAATTTTTAAATATAAAAATTTTGGTACTTTTTTTTTTTTTTTTTTTATTAGCCTATTGTGTCCCACTGCTGGGCAAAGGCCTCCCCCATGTCTTTCCAGCTCCCCCGGTGTTGTGCCTTCTCTGGCCAATCAGTCACGAACGAGTCCAGATCGTCACGCCAACGTTTCTTGGGTCTGCCTAGGTGACGACGACCCAGGCCTTCAGGCACCCAGTGTGTGACGATTCTGGTCCATCTGTCCTGATCTCTGCTGGTAATGTGACCCGCCCAGTACCACTTTAACCTCGCAGACTTATCGCCAACATCGGCGATGCCTGTCTTGGAGCGTATTATGGTGTTACGAATTCGATCGGTGATTTTGATGTTCAGAATGCTACGATCCATCGCTCTTTGGCAAACCTTGAGTTTGGACTTCTGAGCTTCCGTCAAAGACCAAGTCTGTGCGCCATAGGTTAGGATAGGCAGGATACACATGTCGACGAGCTTGCGTTTCAGTGAGATAGGAAGGTCACCCTTCATAAACGACTTCATGGACCAGTAGCTCCTCCAAGCATTTTCAACGCGACGGTCGATCTCTTTGTCTTGTCTGTTGCTGAAGGAAACTAACTGGCCCAGGTATATATATTCGTCGACATAGTGTATTTCCTGCCCATCGACCTCGACCCTATGTTTAGCGACATTGGTCATAACTTTAGTGATTTAGTCTTTGACTAAAGCAGTGCTCAGGTCTTGGAGCATTTTTTGTAGTCGATTTGCATCGGAGGCAAAAAGAACAATATCGTCTGCAAAACGAAGGTTTGATAGCATTTTATCACCGATCGGAATGCCTTGCGTTATCCATGTGTCAGCAAGGGTTTTAAATACTTCCTCGAGGGTGCTGGTGAATAGTTTAGGACTTGGTACTAACTTACTTTTTTTTATTTCAGCTAATTAAAGTAGGTACTGGGCTACTGGCCCAAATGATCTAAGTATACAATTTTGACATTTTGATGGCAGTTTGTTTATCCCTTTTCTGTAGAAGTCTGCCGGACGGAAGGTGATGAAGTCAGCGAAAGCGTTTTGTACTGCCTCTCGGGTGTCGCATTTTTTACTACTTAAAAAAAAAAAAAAATGAAAAAAGTAGAAATCTGTTGGGGCAAGGTCCGGTGAGTACGGTGGGTGACGGAGAGCTTCCACTCTTGTAGCTTTGAGATGGTCTTTCGTGAAGTGTGAGCTCGCGCGTTGTCGTGGAGAAGCAATGGGGAAGAACGATTGACTAGTCTTGGTTGTTGAATTGCGAGCTTCTCCATCATTGTTTGCAATTCATGGCAATAGACATCTGCCGTCACTGTTGTGCCATTCGGTAAGAAGCTGTGGTGTACAAGTCCGGCACTGGTCCCCCAGACAGTCACCATTATCTTCCTATGAGTAATCATTTTTGTAGCGCACTGATTAGGTGATGTACCCGGGTCCATCCACTGAGACGAACGCTTACGGTTGTCGTATAGGATCCACTTTTCATCGCAGGTAACAATTTGATTAAGAATTTCATCGTTTCTATGCCGATTCAGTAGTGCTATGCATGCTTCGACGCGTAAATCTCGCTGTTGGTCGCTTAGTTCGCGTGGCGCGCAATTATCTATCTTTATACCTTTCCAATTTGACGCAAGTGCCTCAATGTTGTTTTGACACTAACTCCACGGCCTGCAGTAAGCTCTGGCTTAGATTGAGTTGGATCCGCTTCCACTATCGCCTTTAACCCTTTCGCGGGCAATACTATTTACACCTCCGATTTTGGTTTCATTTATTCCAACCATTGTAAAATAACATTGGTAAAACAATACTAATACATTTCCCCCCCTTGCTAATCCCCCCTTCTTTTTTTGGGCTATGGCAATATCTTTGCCAATGCCCGTTTGTGACTTTTTATTTGGCAAATTAATTGCCAATGCCCAGTTTGATTTTGTAAATTTTTTGTTGCAAATGCCTTTTTTTTTTTTTTTTTTGGTGGGTGGAAAATCATCGAATAACCCCCCCCCGCTCTTGGGCAGAGCGAAGGGGAGTGTCAGACTTCTACTGACTAAAAACCAACCCATGTTCCCTCTTCCTCGCCCTTGTGTCGGAGCCGCGGTAACTTTTCGATATCCGCAGCCCCGACGGGCGTCGGCCCTTGCGGGCCCCTCCTTGCTGACATCTCTTTGAGGCGCGCGTGGAACACGTACGCGCCGCCGACACGGTCTGTTGCCGTCATGACGACGGCCGGACGGCGAGCTAGCCCGTTACTCACCGTCCACAGGCCCGCGTCTACGGTGGCCGGAGGTCATCGCGTGACCCCCGACGCCCGGAGCGCCTTCCGCGGTGTTGCAAATGCCTTGTTTCACATAATTTCTTAAGTATATTATTTCTCTATCAGGGACATTCACTAATTCAACAATTTCCATACTACATAAGGGTATTTGACGTTGGATTTTGCCCGGCGGCATCTAAAAGAAAAAATAAAATCGGGCATTGGCAACTACCAATTCAAGGTACATGTGCAAAATAGGTACAATACGAGAAGCGTTAGAGAACGTAAACTTGTACGACCGCCAACTAAAAATTACTATGGCAAAAGAACCAACAAATATTTGACCCCCACACTTTTTAATGATCTCGATTGGCTTAGAAAAAGTAATGATAGATTAAGTAAACAAACGCTAAAATATAAATTGAAAACTATTTTCCTTGATAAAGTTGTCGCAAGATGTGAAAATACCCACTAACTTGTTTTGGTATTGTAACTGGTGAACAAGATACATAATGTTATCTATACTTTCTATACTAATATTGTAAAGAGGTAAAGATTGTGTGTTTGTGTATTTGTTAAATTGTAAGGGGTAATCTCGGGATCTACTGAACCGATTTAAAAAATTCTTTCACCAATAGAAAGCCACATTGTTGCTGAGTGTCATAGGCTACTTTTTATCCCTGTATCCCCACGGGAACGGGATCTACGCGGATGAAACCGCGGGACGTCCGCTAGTGATATTATATAGATGTAAACTCTTATGTAACCTAATTCACCTAATTAGTAAGTAGATAAGTCAGGAGTTTGTAATTCGATTATTTACATATTGTTATCTGATTTTTGTGTAATTTGTGTAATTCTAAATAATTGTGGCGGCGCGACCTGCCGCCTCCGTCCCCCGCGCCTACCGGCAAAGACTACAATTATATATATAAGGAGCCCACCGGTTCGTGAGTGCCGGCTGCGGCGGTTCGCGCCGTGACAACATTTAATATTGCGTACCTACCTTTAAGTGTTTTGTATTTACTTTTATGAGTTTTTTTTTTGTTGTGTGATATTTGTGAACCAAAAACAAGTATTAAGACGAGCGCTAATCCCGCCGACAAACTGCTGCGCAGTTTGGTGGGTACATAAAATGTTGAAAATGTTTGGTCCTCAATAAATGATTTATTTGTAAGCTCAGGACGGCCTTCATCAGAATTATTCAACTTGCAGCGTGGGTATGTGGGTAGTCCAAGTAGGGTCATTTGAATTAAAACCGTTCTCTTGATAACTTAAACGATTTTACTTGAAATAATAATTAAATTACGTAACAATAATCACTTAGGCTATAATTAACACTCAATCACTTCAAAAAAAGAACTTTGATTATGAGGATGGATAGCGATTCGTCGAAAACGTGGTGCGCTTGCGACCGCTCTGTACGATCTGCCGTACCAAGATGGCCGCCCCGCTACCATCGACTCGACGCTCCGCTGGAGTGACAGTGACAAGCTGTCACTCTTGACATTGGCATCTTAATGTGCGCCGACACGGCCAGACTGACATACGACCGTCCTCGGGCGTTATAGTATTCCTTGCTTAATCACCAAAACGTCCGCTCGTCCATCCTGCTGCAGGACTTCACATGGGTTTTCGATTGTACCATCAAACACAGAGTCAATCACAACTATAGACATTGAAATGAACAAGTGCATCCCTTAAACCAGCCCGTAATGGATCTGGCCCGGACGACACTGTCCCCATCGACTTGCCAACCAACAACAACACATCTGGACCGGACGAGCGCATCCCTTCAACCAACCCTCTATTGGGTGTGGCCCGGACGACACTGTCCCTTCAACCAGGATAGACTAAGGACATCACTTCTGGATCGGACGAGTGCATCCCTTCAACCAACCCTACTGGGTATGGCCCGGACGACACTCTCCGACCAGGATAGACTCACTTCTGGATCGGACGAGTGCATCCCTTCAACCAACCCCACTGGGTATGGCCCGGACGACACTCTCCGACCAGGATAGACTCACTTCTGGATCGGACGAGTGCATCCCTTCAACCAACCCCACTGGGTATGGCCCGGACGACACTCTCCGACCAGGATAGACTAAGGACAACACTTCTGGATCGGACGAGTGCATCCCTTCAACCAACCCCACTGGGTATGGCCCGGACGACACTCTCCGACCAGGATAGACTAAGGACAACACTTCTGGATCGGACGAGTGCATCCCTTCAACCAACCCCACTGGGTATGGCCCGGACGACACTCTCCGACCAGGATAGACTAAGGACAACACTTCTAGATCGGACGAATGCATCCCGTCAACCAACCCCACTGGGTATGGCCCTTCGACGCCTTGTTTAATGTTAAAATAAACTTTTCCTCTTATCGTGCGGGCAGCAAGGTCCGACGACCCCACACACCCTAGTTAAATAAAATTGATTCCTTTTACTGCACTCTCAACACGTAACAGAAAACCGTAATTACGCAATGGACTCGGTTTTGTTGTAATCGAATTATCGTAACACTATGTAGGTAGCTTGCTATTACACCGCGTTGGCAAACCGGTAATAATAAAATTAGAAAACTAATTATTATGCGTCGTCTTCGTAAATACATCCGTCGCGATTATAATAAAATCCAATTAAAATCACTATTATGCCTCACTGATTTTACACAAAGGACTTTTGTTAACGACAGTCAGCTGTCATTTTTATAGCAAAATCCCAATTTAAAATCTCGCGCCGTAACAATATATTGACGTCACTTTGCAAGTAATTATCATTTATCAAGCAAAACACGCAACATTTCGAGACAACATAAAATCTGTTCGGTACTAATACTCGCGTTGGTCAGTGAGTCGTTCCAGGGGTGGATTTGATCCATACCAGTCATGGCAAGAACATCACTTACATGTACACTATTAAACTCCAATGCAGAACCTTCCCTCACCAACGAGTATTCAGCACCAGAATCGCAAATAAAGTTTAAAAACTCACCTCTGTCCTGCAACAACTTACCCCTGTACGGTAACGCCATACCGCGTCGCAGCCGACCTGCTGCAGCCACCACACACACACACACACACACAGCCACACATTCCGTGGTTTGAAACGATTCAAATCAAGTCAAAGTTTGGTAGATTTGTTGTTTCAATCAACTTTCACTTCAAACTTGCACTATCACTTGTACTTGCACCTGCACCTGCACTTGCACTTGCACGTGGATCAGAATCTGACTGCTCTGGGTTGACTTCTGGCAAAGCGATCTTAGATGATGAGTCTGGTGTTCTGATAGCCTCGATCAACTGCATTATATTCCGCTGCTGGATCTCGAACATTGTGCGCAGTGAGATTCAGAGCCCACTTCTGATGTAAGCTCAGGACGGCCTTCATCAGAATTATTCAACTTGCAGCGTGGGTATGTGGGTAGTCCAAGTAGGGTCATTTGAATTAAAACCGTTCTCTTGATAACTTAAACGATTTTACTTGAAATAATAATTAAATTACGTAACAATAATCACTTAGGCTATAATTAACACTCAATCACTTCAAAAAAAGAACTTTGATTATGAGGATGGATAGCGATTCGTCGAAAACGTGGTGCGCTTGCGACCGCTCTGTACGATCTGCCGTACCAAGATGGCCGCCCCGCTACCATCGACTCGACGCTCCGCTGGAGTGACAGTGACAAGCTGTCACTCTTGACATTGGCATCTTAATGTGCGCCGACATATTTATTTATTATTATTATTATTAACTATTTATCCACAACAAATAATTTATGGAGCATAGGCAACTATTTTGCCGTCTATTTAGAGCAAACGCAATATCAAGTTTTCTTTATCGTAAAAGGTATTATAAGTGCATAATATAACGAAATATTACATTTATTCAATAAATCAGATCAAGAGCTAATAAAAAACAAGTCGTTACTTACATTTTACACGGTAATTTTCTTGATTATTTATTTATTTATTAAAAATCCCTTAAAACTATCATTACAGGTACTTCACCTAATGCGATAGATCGGTTTAAAACTAACTTATGATATAAAATAATTATAAAAAACAATGAAAAACTAAACCAATATATATAATAACATCAATAAATACTATCTATAAAAAAAAAAACACAAACTTTAAATTATAATACAACATAGGTACCTAACTATAAAAAACACAATATATAAATTATTTAAAACAAAAATATTAAGCCTGCTCTAATCTACCGAATAACATAAAATAAACAACAGTATTTTTGCGAATTCACTGAAATTGCATGTAATTACATCGATCTTGCCGTGAAGATCATTAATGACCCGAATTGCGCGGGTTAATGGTGTTTTTGCGAGAAGGTTGGTCCTGGCAACCGGCACGGCCAGCAGCGGCGGGCGGCGCCGCCTCCACACATAGCGGTCCGGTACACACAAACTCAGGCGCTGCAGCACTCCCGGGTTATGCTCAATACCACGAAGTAGCCTAACCAAATATGCCACAAGCGTGAATTCTCGTCTCACCCTCAGTTGGTTGTACCCGACCATACCAAGCACAAACAGAGTGGGGTACATCAAGGGGTAAAACGGATATACCCCATATAGCTTCTTGTACAAGTGGCGCGTGAACTTGTTCTGTACGCGTTCCAGCATCACCACGTACTTGGCCTCATGTGGAGCCCATATGACCGCACTATGTTCTAGATGTTCTAGTATTATGATTGATTTAGGTTAGAACACCGAAAAACAGCCTCACATTTTGCACGTCGTCACCAATATGTCAAATATTTCTTTTGTCAATTTGATTGATGGATTTCAAATTGTTGTAACAATATTCTAAGAGATGTAGTTAGCTGTCTATAGTTGCACAGCATTAATATACTTCATACATTTTGGCGCAACTTTTAAAAAGTGGTTTGGCAACTATTTTGCCGTTGCCCGCGAAAGGGTTAATTCGTCGTTGTCGACAATGTTTAGCGGCCAACCGCGAGGCTCGTTCTTCGACTCAAAATTTCCAGATTGAAAACGATTAAACCAGTAATGGACCGTGTTTATGCAAGCACAAAAACAAAAAACAAATGACTCTATTTGAAATTAAATTAACACTTCTTTCGAATAAAATTTACTTGAATTTCGAATTACGCGCTAATCCACAGATAATTAAATCTGAAAATGCCGGTTGTAGAATCTCCAATTACATAGGTAGAGACCTATTATTAAGCTATAAAGTGCACATTTTTGTTAGACTCAAGTGTGGCTACCTAAATCACCTAGGTACCTACCTATTATACGGGTTGTATTTGGGCGAGTCGCAGAAGTTTGGAGTTAATAGCAATGGAATTATGGAGCTCAGCATTCTGAATACCATTCAGTGGAGTTACCAAAACAGGGATGTATTTTAAGGGATAAGCCGATAAGGCGTCACGTCAGTCGCATGCACGGTGCCCACTGGGTGAAACTCTTCACACGTTGGGTGCCGGAAGACGGACGGCGTCGCCTAGGCTAGGCGGATCCAGAAAGACCTGACGAGACGATCTGGACGGGTACCGAGATACGGGAAAAGAGCTCATGGGTTTAGGGGAGGTATTTACCTAGCCGTGGGACAGAACAGGCGAAGAAAAAAAAAACATTTTAGAAGTAAAGCTACTTTTTTAACTAACGCTATGCCTACTGCGTTCTCATCATTCATAATAAAACGTTTCATCGAGATTCGAGAATAGGGATTAAATAAGTTATCAAGAAAAAATAGTCAGATACTTAAGGCGCGTCCCCCAGCAAAACGTAGCTCTAGCCGTTTTTTATGCAGTTTTCTGGAGCTTATAACTCTTAAAAAAAAAGATATATCAACCAACAAAAAATACATTAAATTTCTACATACTCTTACCTTCAAAATGGTACGTTTTGTTTTTTTCTTTTTTAAGTAAAATATTTAATTAATCCCCTCACAACGAAACCACAGAAATGAGAAATAATTATTGAAAACATGCTACTTCTCCAAAACTAACAATTGTTTTTATTTTGTTTTTACACTAATGGATAAGCAATTTCATAATGAACATTATGGTACGATTTTTTTTTTCAAAAACCCAAAATTTGATTTTATAAAGATTTTTATGCAAAATTCTGAGCGTATTCGCAACCGTATCTATTGACATTCAGTATGCCGCCAGGCCTCGAAGGGGGAACCCGTGTCGCTCGTTACCGCGCCGCGTCGGCTCATGCGCTCGCTCGCTTACGTCACATTATCAACAGATCTAAGAAGTAATTTCAAGTAATAGATATGGCATTCAATGAAATATTTTTAGAAATATTTATTGGTGCGTCCAAATACTTTTGGTCATTATGAATTCAGTTAATATACTCACGTCGATAAATAGGTAGGTACTTTCAACTTTTACTGTGAAACAAAATAATATTGGCACGATTACGAAAATGAGCTCAAAATTAAAATCCAAGATGGCGGCTAGGAAAGTTTTAGGTTTTTCCGTCATGGGTGTCGTTTTCATGGTTTTTATGGTCGCTGATTACGAAAATGAGGTCAAAATGAAAATCCAAGATGGCGCCGACGAAGATTTTTGGTTTTTCCGTCATGGGTGTCGTTTTCATGGTTTTTGGGGTCGCTGATTACGAAAAGAGGTCAAAATAAAACCCTAGGTGGCGGTCAGGAAAATGTTTGGTTTTTCTTTCACGGGTGTCGTTTTCATGGTTTTTGAGGTCAAAATGAAAATCCAAGATGGCGGCCAGGTAAATTTTTGATTTTTCCGTTATGGCTGTCGTTTTATATATATATATATATAGTCGAAAAACCAAAATTTGCCAAAAACTATGAAAACGACACCCATGACGGAAAAACCAAAAATTTTCGTCGGCGCCATCTTGGATTTTCATTTTGACCTCATTTTCGTAATCAGCGACCCCAAAAACCATGAAAACGACACCCATGACGGAACATCCAAAAACCGTCGGCGCCATCTTGGATTTTTCTTTTGACCTCATTTTCGTAATCAGTGACCCCAAAAACCATGAAAACGACACCCATGACGGAAAACCTAAAATTTTCGTCGGCGCCATCTTGGATTTTCATTTTGATCTCATTTTCGTAATCAGCGACCCCAAAAACCATGAAAACGACACCCATGACGGAAAAACCAAAAATTTTCATCGGCGCCATCTTGGATTTTAATTTTGAGCTCATTTTCGTAATCGTAATATTTGTATCACTGTAAAAGTTGAAAGTACCTACCTATTTATCGACGTGAGTATAGTAACTGAATTCATAATAACATTTCATAAAAAAATATTTCTTTGAATGCCATATCTATTACTTCTTAGATCTGTGAATTTTACTTGTATTCGTATGAAGTTCGCCAGGTGGCGCAAGTAATAGTTTACGAAGTATTGTAGAGGTGGGGTGCGGCAAAGAGGGAGCAAATGCTCAAGGTTATTTGCTCAGGGTACCACCTTAATAAAATCATTGCCACTAAATTCCGCGCGAAACCGGCAATGTTGTAAAATCTTCGGCTAAATGTAGATGATGAAATTAACCAACAACATCGGAATCTCTCGGCTATCAGCTTAGTCATCAATTTTTTATTAAAAAACCTGTTTTCCTACGGCAAGGGCACTGCGCTGCTGCGCTGCATGACGCGACGAGTGCGTGACATGAAGGCCATGTTTAACGGCTCAACAATGTTTATCGTAGGTTCGCAGGTTCCCTGTGTTGGACCACAATATAAATTATACTGTGGTTTGACTGCGGGTTGTTCGAGAGAGATACCGCGGCCTCGACACAAAGGGCTAAGAAGGAACATGGGTGGTTTTTAGTCCGTAGAAGTCTGAAGCTCTCTCCCCAGAGCGGGAGGGGTCATTTGATGATTACCCACCCTACAAAAAAAAGGTGGAAAATTTGATTTATCTATCAACAGTTGGGCTCGATTCCCGGGTCGGACAAAAAGTGCTATTGGGTTTTTCATTAGAAATTTCCCAGTACCTAGTAGCCCGGAGTTTGGAAGTTGGCGCTATTAGTACCCCCGTGCCTCGGAAAGCACGTTAAGCCGTTGGTCCTGCGCCTGATCTCTCTCCGGTCGTGTCGGATTGCCGTCCCTGAGGACTATGCCATGAGAGGAAAAGGAACAGAGAGTAATAATAATAATAACGGTCAGGAGGACTATTATTATTATGATTGTCAATTTGGATGAGGGAGGCTCCACTCTCCTTAATAAATGAGCTCATTTTTTGAAGGAGAAAAATCTTCCTTTCTTATACATTATAATAATATAATCATCAAAGGCTGTGGTTCCCGTCGGGGCTGTGGATTCCGTCGGGGTTGTGGATTTTTCACAAATTACCGCGGCCTCGACATATAGGGCGAAGAAGGAACCCGGGTGGTTTTTAGTCAGTAGAAGTCTGACACTCCCTTTCACTCTACCCAAGAGTCCCACTCTTGGGTAGAGTGAAAGGGAGTGTCAGGGAGTGACAGAGGGTTTTTGATTATGTACCACGTAAAAAAAAATGCCGTTATAAAAACACGGTCACGTAAAGAAGATGGTCTCCTTGCTCTGTTTAACCTGGGTTGTACCATCCGCTGAAAGGTTCCGTTACTCAACAGGCGTAAAACACCTTAATTTTAGTTACATTTTTGTAAATTATAGGTACGCCTTTCATGTGATTCTCTTTTATTTCCATTTCCTCGATTAAAATTAACTGTCAAACAGACAATTGCTACTTACAATGAGTGAGTTGGGTTGAAACACTTGGAACACCAAAATAAACCGGTAATTAATTTGTTTTGTTTATTTTTTTTGCTTTTTACAAAAACGGTGCCCCACACTAGGAATTTCTCCTGTATCGTGGGTGCGTTCACAAACATTTAAACTCACATACACAAATACCCGGACCCGAAACAACTATCTGTAGGCCATACAAATATTTGTTCCGTGCGGGGATCGAACCCGCGACAGGCAACGCAGCAATTCGTATTCAATCAATCAAGGTGTCAATTATGGTGTGTTTGAAAAACAAGATTTTCAGGATAGAACAAAAAGAAAATCCGTAGTCACACGGTATGAAAGTGTTTAGGTTGACCTTTAACGTGTGACTACGGCTTTTCATTTTGTTCTATCCTGAAAATCTTGTTTCATACTTTTTCAGCGTCGTTTTTTTGTCGTAGTCGGGTTTTAGTTTTTTACTTTTTTTTTTAAACAATTTTGGTGTTAGGTAAATATTTTTTTTTACTCTTGACTTTTTGTCCGCTAGAGGGCGTGATTTCAAATTTGAGCAATATTTTGGAAATGTTCAAGTGAGGCCCTTTTAAATGATACCAAACACGGCGTATTTATCTCCATTTTTTATTTTTAAGCCATACTTTTTGTCCGCTAGAGGGCGCCAAATCGCTTTTTGTGACACGTTACGTAGCCTATTTTCAGCGAAAAATTAAGGCGGTTCTAACGATACCTCATATGTCCAGTTCTGATAAGAAGATTAGAAGCTATGAGGGAACAGATGAAGAAGAAAGCTATGAAGAAGGAAGCTATGAAGATACACACATACATACATAGCCAGTCAAAATAAAAATTAAAAAAAAATCATAACCCTCCTTTGGCTTTGCCGTAGTCGGGTAAAAATACAGGGCGTAGAACGGACCCCTCACGGAGCTGACAATCAACCATTACGTGCATCAAACTATATGTAAAAATATAATCCATCAAATTAGTAGTTTCACCTCTTATGTCTTAATTTGTGATACCCAGCTACTAACTCGTATAACTTGTGTTTTGACATCCTAAAAGTTGTCTCAAAACCCACCTATGGTAGGGTATCCGCGTCTATTAAAAATCTAAGGATAAAGATCCCAAAAATCGATTTTTCGCAAATATCATTTTTGTGCCTGGCAGTACATTTGATCAAGAATTGCTTTGAATTAAATCAATCGAATCGGGGGCGTCGGCCACAGGTGCGTCGACCACTGGGGGCCTAAGCCACGGACCCGAAAAACAAAAATTGGTTTGAACGAGATATAGTTAGTAGTTTTTGAGATAGATGGAGATAGCACATTTAAAAAACCGCAAATATTACTTTGTCATTGATACAAACACTATGAAAAACAAACTTATCACAAAATGTGTATTTCTGTTGCCGCTAAGTACACACATCAACACGGTCTAGGGATATTTCATACTCAATTAAATAACTCGAAAAGTACTGGCCGCATTGGAATCTTTAATACACCGATTTGTTTGTAATTTATTTCAGGCTAATTCCAAATTCAAATTTTTGAAAATTCTTTTGTTTCGGTGGCATAAAAATGTCTTGATGTATAGGAGAGGGAATTTTCATTTGTGCGAAATTTAAAAAACAATACGAATTACGTTTAGTTACAGTTTTTTTTCATTTTTAAACGAAAGATAAAGTTAAAATTGAGGTGTTGTAGCCATGCAACGCCGACATTTGACGAGGGCGGAGATGTTACGAGCTGTGGGAATGCTGGAAGCTGGATCTGTTCAGCGTAATGTTGCTGAGGCCATAGGGACTCATCATTCATCATTCATCATCATTTCAGCCAAAAGACGTCCACTGCTGAACATAGGCCTCCCCCAGGCGTCGCCACATTGACCGGTCCCGTGCGTCTCTCATCCAGCGGGTTCCTGCAACCTTGACCAGGTCATCGGTCCACCTAGTGGGAGGCCTTCCAACGCAACGTCTTCCGGTTCGCGGTCGCCATTCGAGAACTTTTCGGCCCCATCGGCCATCCGTTCTGCGAGCAATGTGCCCTGCCCATTGCCACTTAAGTCTGGCGATTCTTCGGGCTACGTCGGTAACCTTGGTTCTCATGCGGATGTCCTCATTTCTGATTCGATCACGCAAGGAAACTCCGAGCATAGCCCTCTCCATTGCCCTTTGGGTGACTTTGAGCTTTCTGATAAGGGATAGGGACTCATCAAAATGTAATTTCAAGATTGTGGACATCGCTATCGTGCCACAGGTGAAGTAGCGGAGAGGCACCGGGGGCCAAGTCGCATCACTACCCCCAGACAAGACCGATTTTTGCAAATTACTGCGCGAGCTCAACCAAATGCAACGGCGACTCAATTGGTCCAAAGGCTGCGAGTGGAACACCAAGTGCTTGTGAGTGACCAAACTGTAAGAAGGCGACTGCATGAAAGCAATCTACGCTCTCGTAGACCACTCCGGGTCCCACCTTTACGGAGAGGCAATCGTGGACGACGATTAGAATGGGTTCGGAACCACGTGGACTGGGGCCGTGAGCAATGGTCCAATGTGCTGTTCACGGATGAATCCAGGTTTGGCTTCCATCCAGATTCACGAAGGACGCGTGTTTGGCGAGTTCCTGGACGATGGAGCCGTCTCCAGAACCCTCAGGAATTTCACCCATACCAAGGAGGAACAATTATGGTTTGGGCAGGAATTCGTCTTGGAGGACGGACGGATCACGTTTGGGTGCGGGGCAATATGACGGCAGAACGATACGTCCAATAGGTGCTGGGGCCCGTAATCTTGCCCCACCGAACACAAATGGGGCAAGATTTCCTGCTCATGCACGACAATGCCCGGGCACACACGGCGAGAACGGTAGCAGCTTGGTTACATACACATAATGTTAGGGCCTTAGACTGGCCTGCTCAATCGCCAGATCTAAATCCCATTGAGCATGCGTGGGATATGCTGCAAAGAAGAGCTCTGAAGGAAGTTACTGAAAATTTGGCTACAGAAGATCAACTTTTTGCGCACCTCAGAAGGACATGGGACAATATTCCGCTGCAAGACATTGACAACCTTGTTCTGAGCATGCCGAATCGTTGCCGATGTGTTATGAACATCATGGGCGCTTTCTCAGACTACTAATTTCAAGTTTATAAACACAAATTAAATGATTTTTCTATTTTTTTCAGTTTTTACTCACAAATTAAAAGTTAATTCATATACGGTTTCCGTCTATGCTTAATTTTTTTTCCATAAAATCCTGAAATTTTAATCAGTACCTTAACCATTATTAAAAAATGGTAGAATATTAAATAACGTATATTTTAAATATATACATGTCATATAAATAATTAACACATTAATAGTAATTCGCTTTTTTAAAAATATCCCTAGACCGTGTTGATGTGTGTATAACAAGAAAAAAATACAAAGGGTTGGGTTGTTTGAGGGTTGTATTGGTGATTTTAATCATTATCACTCAGACAAAAAAAAAGCGGTCCTCGCAATGGTAGCATCCGATCGTTTCCTCCCGCCTGATTCAGTGCAGGTACCTCCTGAAACAACCGTGTCCGGTGAGGCCCTGCGTCAGGCGGAAGGTGCAAGGGCGCCGTGGCGCCTCACCAGCCACTCCTCAAAGAGGGGACTTACCGCCATTATCGTGGCGTGCCCTGTATTTTTACACCCTTTATGTCGGTAATCGCCGTATGGTTTACCTTCCACCTATTATAGTTACGTACGTTCTTCGCGGGCGCTGGACGTAGTTTTTCTTTAAAAATTGTTTTAGTATTTTATTATTTACTAGCACTTTGCCCACGGCTTCGCCCGCGTGGATGTCGGTTCAACTACAAAAGTGACGATTTTCCATACAAACTTTCATCCCCCTTTTCACCCCCTTAAAGGTTAAATTTCCAAAAACCCCTTCTTAGTGCTCCCCTACATTATAATAGGAAGCCGTGTGCAAAATTTCACATTCCTAGCCCCAGTAGTTTCGGCTGTACGTTGATATGTCACCCAGTCAGTTCTCCTTTTATATGTATGTATATATAGATTTATGCAATAGTCCATCAGATAAGTCAGTTAACGCTAACAGGTTTTTAATGCTTTAATCACGTATTTATTTAAATGAATTTAATGAATTTATGATAGAATTATCTTTATCACCATCATCAGCCTATATTATGTTCCTACTGCAGGGACTCAGGCCTCCTAACTAGGAGAGGGATGGGCTATAATTCCACCACGCGGGTCCAGTGCGGGTTGGTAGATGTCACATAAGTTCTATCTAAGACATGCTGGTTTCCTCACGATGTTTTCCTTCACCGTTTAACTATAATTAATCAAATTCGTCTATCGTTTATTTTAAAGATCATGTAAATATTCATAACATTGCGGAAAAAGCTTGAGGTTATTGGAAAACTTAACAGTTCAAGATCATAAGAGGTATGTAAAAAACGTATTTAGCTGCATCCGGTTAGACTGGAAGCCGAAACCAACATAGTTCAAAAGTCATTTATTCAAACTAGGCTGATAATTGAATGCTCGAAAGTTGATAATGATTGGACAGTTTAGAAGCATGTCAAATGATGATGATCCATTGTGGATATGAACTATATAATTGACTTAATTAATATAATGTTGGTGGTTTTGAACTTAAAAACTCGAAACTGTGTTGCTATAAAACAACTTTCCAAGCTGTAATTGGAAAATCATAAACTTTCAGCTCCAATTTACTTTTCATTGTAGGTAATTGAATGTTCCCTAGCGACCAAACAAAGTTTGTTCATTAGCTAAATAAACAATAGGTACAGGGGACTCCAAAAGTTAGTTGAAACTATTCACTTCAGGCGTAACTCGCATTATCATCGAAAAGCCTAGTTTCAAATGATTTGAGGGCAAATTCAACTGCTGTAGGCATTTACCGGCAATTTTTTTTTGCTTACTCTTTAGGAGTTTCAAATTCAAATTCAAATAATTTATTTGCATAATATGGGTAAAATAGATGGTACATAATGCATTACATAATACAAAAAAAAACGATCCTCATATTAACCATTTATGTATTGTTGTTTATGTATTTCAGTTTATGTATTGTTGTTCTATGGATGACGGTATGCTACTGCATACAGAATCGTTTTATTTCCCTCTCTCAAAAAACGTGTCATTATAATAAAAATAGTTTAAAGGACGCTAATTCTTTATTTTACCAAAAGTCATCAGAATACAAAATCCGAAGAATAAGAGCATAATAAAGGGTACTAGTGGGTAGTACTTTAACGAAGGCGAAAGGCATTTGTGCCCCTGGTGAGCCCTGGTCGTTGCGATATTTTTTTTGTTTTGGACTTTACCTGGGAACCTTCTAGACGAAGATTTTGGAGACCACAACTCCGTATTTTTTAAGTTTTTTTATAAATGTCGGTTTTTATAATCATTTTACTTGAGTTGCCTCCATGACCCGTTTACTTTTCAAAGCACCCACAGTGCTACATTGAATTTTACTGTAAAACGTGACTTTTCACCCCAAAAATAAAAGGGTTCACCCTTGTTTGGTATAACAACTTTTGATGTAATGTTACTAATTCGAACAACGTTTAAGAAAATCATCAATTTGTAATATCGATTGACATAATTTTCATTTCATCGAATATTTATTTGCGATAACAACATTTGCGCTATTGATCAAAAGGTATAATGTTCATTTGATGTAATGTTCACATGTATTTTATCGAATATTCAATTGGTGTCAAAAATCCTAACCCTAGACGGTCGACGTCATGGGCACTCCGAGGTTCGGTTAGTTAGGTCCCTTTAAACCCTGCAGATAGAAATAGGAGCCCCGCGCAGTCTACTATGCAGCGGTGCTCCGTCGACCTGCTGAAGTGCTGACGGAAACGAATGAAAGGAAACGAATTATTAATGAACTGAATATTCGATACGATCTTTCGACTATATCATTATTAGTCTAGTGAAACATTAGTTTAAACAAAATTAGTGCATTTGAAAATACGGTCAAATGACATTATTTCAAATAAATAAATATGCTAAATAACAATCTACCAATTAATTATTCGGTCAAATGAATACGAAATGACTTTATTGTAACTAAAATTAGTCGGAGCGATTTTCGACAAAACGTTGTTATACCAAACAAGGGTGAACCAAATAAAAGTTGTTCCGCAGCAATAATTTGTACGTTGGGGTTATACTACCTTTCAGTTTGATGACGGCTTCGTGAAGGGGTTTATACAGGGTTAACACCCTGTATAAGGCTTATAAACTAGGTAAAAACAATTTTAATACGTCTAAACTAGGTCTGCATTTGAAATTCCGTGTATATAGTACCTAGTTATTCTGACAAACAAATAAAATTCCAAAAATATCGGCTGTTACGGAGCCTCGACTCCGCTTCCGATAGGTCGGAACTTCCGATTAATATTACACCTCCGGTTCCGACTTCAGCTCCGACACTTTTTAACCCACTTCCAAAAAGGAGGTTTCCTATTCGTGTGTATGTATTTTTTTTATTGTAGGTATGTCCGCGCTTATCTCCGTCAATTTGTGGACAGACTTTCAAAATTCTTTTTGTGTTTGAAAGGGTACTCCTACTCCCGAGGTTGTCCCATTGTCACCATGTCAGGAACTGATTATGGGATCTCTGAGAAATCGAGGGCAACCCTCAAATTTTATAGGCACTTACTTACATTTTCCATAATATATTTTCTGAAGCTATTCAAGTATTTAAATCTGATAATCATAATCTCATATGGGTGCGCTGATGATCAAAGGTACAACTCCTCAACGGGTAGGAGTTGAAAGAAAATTCCTTCAAAACTATGCGTACATAAGGACCGAAACCGATACTTATATTCTTTCAGGCCATTAGGTTGACCTGATGATAGAAGGTAAATATCATTTCAGTCTCCTTCAGGAGACAAAGCTTTTGTTTATTAAATATTATTTTCTACTTTTGAACTCAATTCATTTTATTTACTTTGCTAACTGTTATTAAAAACATGATTAGTTTTATGTTTCACGCATATAATTAAGTTTTGTAGGTTTTACTGAAATTAAAGAAGCTGACTGAATAATAGAGCAGCGGTAGCCCAGTGGTGGCGGCCCCGACTTACGAACAGAAGGTCGTGGGTTCGAACCCAAGCAGGCACATTGCTTTGTGTAATTTATTTCATCACCGCTGCTCTCAAAACGGTTAAGGAAAACATCGTGAGGAAACCTGCATGTATTATAACAAAAAAAATGCGAAGACATTGTGGCATCTACCAATCCGCATTGGGCCCGCGTGGTAGATTATAGCCCATTCCCTCTCAAAGAGGAGAGGCCTGTGTCCCAGCAGTGGGAACATTAATAGGCTGTTGATGATGATGATGATGACTGAATAATGTTGTATTATTTTATTTTACTAGGCCCGCCCTTCTAAACTCATCTCTCTTCTGCCGAGTTCTGCTACCATCTCAGGCTCCGCCTACGACTCCGACCGCGATTCTGATTCCGATTTCGACGCCGACAAACCAAATTTAAAAATTCCGATTCCGACTTCGGTTCCGATAATACCACTTCCATAACATCCCTACACCCGACTATAATACTTTAGGTATACGTATTGCTGGTATTGCATAGACAATGTAATACAGAAACGCTGTAAGTATAACATTGCACACTGCACCAACTAGCCACACCCAACAACATTGTTGACGCCATTACAAGTATATGACCTAACCTTCGACATAACGAACGTTTTGAGAATTAAAATAGACAACATAACAATCTATCTAGTTATAATTCTATGATTTCATTGAATCATTATGTCGATTCGTATAATTACTCAAATTACTGTGCGTAGGAAACTAATGCGTACCTAATACAAATTTATGTATTCATTCGTTGAAATATATCTACAAAGTCATAGCATAGTACATTGCCAGTATTGCCACACAACCGAAAAGCAAGCAGGAGGTCCAGAAATTCGTTAGGTACCTACAAAGAGATTTAAAAATTATCTACTTCTTCTTATCGTGTGGGCAGTAAGGTCTACCGACAACCCCACACACCCTAGTGTCAGAGTTTCTAAACCGCCTCAAGAGCCTCTGACATGGTTTGACGACTGCCATTTGGCGGCCGGGACCACCGGCTTATGCGTGTCCCAAGCACCGAATCATCTTTTTATCAGATAATCATGCGATTTAAGCCTGCAATGTCCTAACCAAACTGGAACCAACTTTACAAAGTATGCTTCCCGTGGGAATCGAAACCACGACCACCGCGCACCGGGTCACAAGGCAAACGCCTAAACCACACGACCAAGGAGGCAGTTTACCTACCCACAAGCTAGCTAGCTTAGGTCGGGAAATTACGTGGAATTGTTAAATTGTCCAACGGTATCGTACTACCGGGATAAAAAGTATCCTATTACGTGTTAATTCAGGTGGTATAGGTACACTATTTGGATGCCAATATTGAAATCCCCCCAATAACAAAAAATAAAATTACCTACATACTTTTTGCACAAAAAAAGTAATAAAAACTCTGGCTCCAGGTTAGACGTTAAGAGGAACACCAACCGGAAGATGGATTGAAATCCCTCCTAACAAACATTACACACTTATTTATAAGTACATAGTTAACGACTTGGTTGAAAGAGCAAAAAAACAATTTAATGTTTCTCTTACATTTATCCTGCAAAACACAAGATTCGGCTTTTAAACCTAAAGTGATTTAAAAAAAATGTATTTTTGCAAAAAACATTTAGAAGGTGGTTTTTTATTTGGAGGTTTTTTTACTTACTCGAAATACAGAATTTTAATAACCGAGGGGCCATGAGTTTTATTATTGGAGCTGAAGATAGGTAGTTACAGCACATCACCGCTTCTTCCGGAACGTTCAATTAGGCTTACACTGAGAGAACTACAAATTATTTTCATATGACTGCACATAACTTTAATTTCGCACAAGCTTACCTATAATTGTTTTTAAAATTGAGCATAATTATAGCAATAGGTACCTGTGCATATTATGTAGAAGTCTTTGGGTGTGAATTACCTGCTCCTGGGTAGCGCTGTCAGAAGGTCCCGCCACTTCGACGTCGAAGTGGCGGGACTAGGGCCTTCTTGACATACTTCCTTTACCTGTAAAGGTACTTTCTTTTTTAGTACAATTAAGTACATAGGTACACTTTAATGCGATACATTTTAAATTGGGGACTTGATCCCGTCACCTTGATGCTTACTCAAAACGAAGCTTCAAGCTTCTGAGTAATTTAGTGTCGCAAGATCGTAAACGGCCGACGGGCGGGCACATGCTCAAAAAGACATAACCCTCCTGTTGGGCTTCGCCGCAGTCGGGTAAAAAAAGTAACAACGAGAAAGATGTTCTTTCAAAGGATACCTGGGGCAGATGGCAGGCAGCGTCATCCAAGCGCGACATTTGTGTCCACGGACACTGTGTGCTAGTTAGCGAACACTAAATTATGTAGAGACGCCAGCATGTATCAAGCTACCACTACTTAGTTGTCAAATTTCTTGAGAGAATTTCAACTTTATCAGTAAAGTTAAGGTTAATTGGCAAAATTTGACAGTTTCGGGTATCTTGATGTGCTGACGTCTGTTAGTACAGCAGACCACACGGGGTGCATTCAATTTAGTTTAGGTACAAGACTTAAACATTCGAAAAAAAGACTTCTTCTGAAGTCTTTTTAACCGACTTCTAAAAAAAGAAGGAGGACGCGGTCAATGTGTACCTACGTCACGTGACTTTTCGAAGCATCGTCTTCATTTATTGTTTACGTGAAGAAATAAAAAAATACGTGACCAATATTTTTGGGAAATCTATCTGACGGACTAATTCGTTTTTTTTTTATTACCCTATTGTAAAATATAATATTTTATTTAAGTTTTTATATTTGACTGTTGTGATTACTTATTTAAAAAATATGAATTAGGATTTATGTGAAAATTTACAGTTATTTTTTAAATTTACTTTTATTTTAATTTATTAAATTAGTTTCATTATTGTGAACTGAATACTTTGTTGATTATTTTTGAGTTTATGCATGTAATTAACAAAGCTATTTTACAAGACCCGCCCTTCATAACTCAACTCTCGTCTCTCACCATCTCGGGCTCCGCTTCCGACTCCGATTTCGGTTCCGATTCACATAAAACCAAATTTAAAAACTCCGATTTCGGTTCCGTTAACCACTTCCGTTACATCCCTAACAGATATTAATCAACGGCCCGAAAGTCTAACAACCAGTCTTACCAAGGAGTCTTAGCGTCAGATACTTCTTCTTTTTAGCGTGTCGATGGCAATCTAAATTGTGTAGGTACTTAAGTATTATCTGAAGCTGCTACGGGGCTGCGGGTTGCTCGCAAGAGAAACCGCAGCCTGACATAAAGGAACAAAAGAAGGAACATGGGTGGTTTTTAGTCAGTAGAAGTCTGACACTCCATTTCGCTCTGCCACAAAGAGGGGAAGTTATTTGATGATTTCCCAACGTCCAAAAAAAAGTACCTATTATAAATTAACTATTAAGCCTGAATTCATTCACGAATGTCATCATCATCAAAATCATTACTCTCGTGTGAGCACAGTACGCCTACACTAAAAAAAATAGATCGTCAAAATTTTTACGATTCCATTAAGTTGTAATTACCTCCTAAAAACTATTTCATTCACGATGAAGACGTGTGCAATTTGCAATGATCAGTTTAACGACGGGGTACAATGTGGAAGCTGCAAGAAATTCCTGGACTTCTCTTGTGCACTTGTGTCCGAAGCGGGTTGGAGAAAGCTGGGGCCCGCCCGACCGAAGAACACAATGGAAATGTCCTGCTTGTAAATCGTCGCCTTCATTGGATACAGTACTAGGTGAGATTCGTGAAATCAAACAGCATCTGCTGAGTTTGCCAACCTTTGTCAGCGACATACGATTTATCAAAGATGAGTTGACCGAATTGAAGAAAAGTTGTGATTTCTCTAGTGGTAGACTCGACGAATTCGATACCAGACTTGCTGAACTAGAAAACAAACCCTCCGAGCTTGAGAAGCTTCAGGACACTGGCTCGTCATTGCAAACAGCATTGGCCTCAACAAAGGTCGAGCTTTCTTCGTTTGATCAGCGTTCCAAGCTAAACAATGTTGAGAAGGGTGTTAAGGGTGTCCCAGTAAAGAAGGATGAGAACTTATTCACAATTATTGACGCCATCAGCAGCAAAATCAACTACAATTGTGCGAAGAACCAGATTAACTATATTTCGCGAGTGCCTATTCATAACTCAAAGGAAAAATTAGTGATAGTGAGTTTCCTCAATAGGTATATAAAAGAAGATTTTGTTGCGGCTGCACTCTGATAAGGGTCTCTCCACATCGGACATAGGTTTTCAAGGAGCAACACAACGTATTTATGTCAACGACCATGTATGTGTAGAATCCAAAAAGCTTTTAAATATAACGAAAATCGCCGCTAAAGAGAAACACCATTAGTTCGTTTGGGTAAAACATGGTAAGATTCATGTGCGAAAGAATGTTAATTGCAAATAAGAAACGAAATGGATTTAAACAATAGTAGATTATTGCATCGAGCACAAAGTAATTTTTATTGCCCTCGTGCCTGTTAGATTTGAGCCCTCGCTACTTTTCTTTCAACTATTACATAAAGGAATTATAGTAGATAAAAGAAACTCATATCAAACATGTTAAAAGATTTTCTATAACACTGTCGGCTTCATTTAGAATGTTTTGCTCTGAGTTAATGTGTCGCTAAATGATTCCATTTTAATTCGAAGCCGAAGCACTCAAAATCAGATAGTATCACATTTTATCGTTTCCAAAAATATTGTCAAGCAAAATTAACAAAGTTCCCGCAAAATCACTTTTTTTAAATTTCTTTCATTTTTAAATCAGAGTTAGCAGCAATCATTTTTTAAATTTGGAACAAGTAGGATAGAAACGAATAATACGTCCGTAAAATCGTATCGTATCGTATTGATATCGGCTGGCTGAATAGACTTAATCCATTGAGATTGGCACCTTTTGGTACGATTAAAAAATAAACTGTGCAATAATGAAATTTCATACATTTTTATTGCTCTAGAGCATTAAAGACTCGCTTTGTACTGAGTTTTTAGTGTGATTGTGATGAAATTAAAGCATAGTTGGAAGAAAAATTCTTTAAACCACTTCTATTTACATATCAGATTCCTTTGTTGCTTTTCTACATAAAATGTATCGAAGTTCGCATATCATTTGTTATTTGCTTTGTTTTTACCCACGACGGAACGGAGACGGTATATGCGTTTGGGGTGAGAGGTTGTTTGTTTGTGTGTTTGTGCAAATACATGTTGCCATTTTTCTCCAAAACTACTTGTCCGATTTTGATGCAGTTTTCAGTTATGGGTTAGGGTTTAATTGGTGCATGTTCTTAGATAGGTGTTACAGTGACAACTCACCAGGGGGCGCTGCAGCAAACATTTTTTTGTGCAAATCAAAGTTGCCATTTTTCTCCAAAACTACAAGTCCGATTTTGATTCAGTTTTCAGTTATGGGTTTAGGTTTGATTGGTGCATGTTTTTAGATAAAAAAATTAAAATAAAAGTAAAAAGTTTAAAATGCCCAAGAATGTCCGTCGGGAGCTGAACATTGCAAAACTAGTTCATTTAATGGCAGCCCCCGACGGACATTCTTGGGCTTTTTTAAGCCCATTTTATATTATTTTATCCTTTTTTTAATTAATTTTTAACAGTCGTGGGTTTTTTCCAAATTTTTAATTTTGCTTTTTATAGTAAAAGGTTTAGCACCTCTGCACCGCTCATGAGCTTCTATTATATTCCTTAGCACGCTGTTCACCTTTTATACATATTACAGCAAGGCATTTGATCGGATCGACGATCAAATGCCGAAAACTGATAACTTACATAAACAGACAATAAGTAGAGTAAGTTCTTGCATAAGCATTGCCCAGGGACTGCAGCAGTTCAGACAAGTTGAGCCATAGGTACCGGTACCGAAATATCAACTTCGCTGAACACTCCTCTTCTACGTCCTGATGATGAAAAGCAATAAAAGACATTGTATTAATCTTTTCAATTTTTTTTTTTATTCATCATTTTCCTGCCCTTATCCCTATTTAAATAGGGGTCGGCGCAGCATGTCTTCTTCTTCCATACTTCTCTATTACTCGTCATCTCATTGGTCACTTCCTCTCCAACCATATCATCCTTCACACAGTCCATCCATTGTTTCTTTCATCCATCTCGTCTCTAAGCAATCATGTGAAATCCATAATTAACATTATAAATTACCCTGCGAAAACATTCAGACAGACTTTGCGATGCGATCTTAATTCCTTTACAATACAATACAATATGCTTTAAACAGCGTTAATTTGATGCAGTTGATGTACCACAGCGCACAGTTCATGTTGATCATAGTTATGATGTGGTAATATGCGGTGGTGTGTCTCAGCAGGAACCCGTCCATGAGGATACAGAGACTGAGCAGGAAACACAAGGCCAGCAGCAAGCAACCCACGCTTATGATGACGATCGTCGTCTTCAGGTTAGGGAATTTAAGATTTTCGCCAGAAACACGGTAGTATCTGACCTAGAATTTTAAATAATTAAGTTAGGACATGTGTCCTAACTTACTTATTATAATGGTTGTTGGAGCTGCGACAACCTTGATGATGATATTTGAACAACCACGCATTTTATTAATCAGAAAATAAGAAGTCTGGCAGCCCTGGATCTTGCTCCTTAGCAACCATTACATAGTTAATATTTCCGCTTACCTGGAATTTCCCCCAATTAGTTTTATAAATAGCCACTTGATGAGCCACTCCCCACCCTACAAATGGAATCCAGAAATGCGGAACAAGGAAAATGACGAAAATAATGGCAAAAATCGTCAAAGCATCGAATTGATCGCAATATCATGATGCGTTCGTATCCCACTATGAGAACAACTACCGTGGCTGCCATGTAGAAGCATACGGCATACATGGTAGCTGTCGACCTCCAGCTAAATGTGATGGTGCCTGAAATTTTAATAAAAACGTTCATTTTAGGTTCCATCAGGGATCTCTGAACTACTAACTCAAAGAATGATTATTATTATTTACATATGAATGAAACAACCACACATAACACATAATATTGTATCAGAGTAAAGACTTCCTTACGCCTTGGGTTAGCATCATCACGAAAAAATACTTGCTTGGTTTTGTACGAATGCGGTTTTAAACTGCCCGGTCTGAAAGACTTTGGAAAGCTTACACACACTGAACTGGTAGGACAATGGCCTCGAGGGCATTTTATTCAAACCTGGTCGCGAACGCGTGATGGGCATGACGGCGAGTGCTCGGAACAGAACCAGCAGCAGCTTGTGGTCCCTGTAGAACTGGTCGTGGATCTCACACGTGTCGCCATTTTGAGATGACAGCATGTCACGTTGCTCCTGTTCCTGTAGGCAGTTCCATGGCTGTTGCTAAGAGCATAGCATAGGATTAAGTTACATTAGATGCAGGTTTCTGTCTGCAGGACACGTAGTTCAGTGATGTCGTAGGATGCCTAATTGCCCTCATAAACATTAGGACGTGCCATTGTAGGTATACATAAAGTATGGGACTATTTCTTTATAATGGGAACCTGTGTATCTTTATGTATCCACCCGTTGGCCCGACCAACCTATCTATGTAAATAAAAACTTTTTAACAAAAAATAAAACCGACTTCAAAAAAAAGCACAAAAAAGTGAACTCATTTCACTTCACTTTCTCACTTCTCTTGTTCTTCTTTTTTACTTCTTTTTCTTTTTTTTCTTCACTTTCTTCTTCGTCACTTTAGAAGATAAATCAGTTTCTGAAGTCGGTGACTTTTGTTTGTTTGATTTCATTTTTTTTGCCACCAACTTCAGAAACTGATTTCTCTTCTAAAGTTTATTTTTCACTTTTTTGTGTTTTTTTTTTTTTGAAGTCGGTTTTATTTTTTGTAATTTTTTTATTATTTCACTTTTTAGTGGTTCACATGTTCATGGGTCAATGTGGACAATGTAGTTTTTTATGAGTTTTGTTGATTTTTCAAAAACCGCTTGTCCGATTTCGATAAAAAAATTATGGGACATTCCGGAAGTATAGGTACCCTTTCCAACAAAGAAAGAATTTTTCAAATCGGTTAGCAAGTGACGGAGTTATGCCCGAACAAACATAAAAATATATATATATTTATACATCCGAATTGAGAACCTCCTTCTTTTTTAGAAGTCGGTTAAAAAGAAGTCCTGACTGACTGACTCATCAACGCCCAGCCCAAACCCTTGGACGTAGAAAGCTGGCACAGAGGTTCCCTTTATAATGTAGACAAGGAATAAGGAAGGAGTTTTCGAAATTCAACCCCTAAGGGAGTTTAGGTAATAGGGGATGAAAGTTTGTATGGAAAATCGTCATTTTTGTAATTAAACCGACATCCACGTGGGCGAAGTCGTGGGCAAAAGCTATAGTTTAAGATATTATACTTATTGAAAGATTAATTAATTACTTACATAATCTCTTTGTGTTTTCTCGTACACTGACTTAGTTTGTTGCACATGCCTCATATCGTGAGGAGAGGAACCGCATCAAAGTGGCCTATACAGAGACCAGCTCCGCTGTTTTAGGGCACACATCGACTCACTCTCGGGAGGACTGGATGTCACAGCGCACGTGGAACCTGATCGAAGACAGAAGAAAGCTTCATCTGAGACTGTTGGAAACCCGCAACGATGCCATGAGAGCCGACCTTAACACTCAATACCGTCAGAAACGGAAGGAAATCTATCGCAGTACCCGCAAAGATAGGAGGCAGTGGGCTGACGGTATTGCGGATCGTGCTCAACAAGCTGCAAACACCGGCAACTTGAAGGAACTGTACAAAGCTACAAAAATTTTGGCAGGTAACAGCAAGTCAAAGAAGAAGCCGCTGAAGTCCAAGGATGGTCAGCTGATTGTGACATCAGAAGGGCAGCTGACGCGCTGGCGTCAACACTTTGAGGAGGTCTTCCATTTGTCAGCTACATCAGCGCCTGACGCCCTACAAGTCTGTTCCCCACCATCCCGGCTACTAAACATCAACACCGAACCACCGACAGCCTCTGAAGTTGCGGAAGCAGTCCGCTCTTTGAAGACAGGCAAAGCCCCAGGACTCGACCTCATAACGGCGGAAATGCTACAAGCCGACTTACCCTCTGCCGTCGAAGTCCTGACACCTCTTATTGAGAAGATCTGGACTGCTGAAGAGCTCCCGGATGATTGTAACAAAGGTCTTATAATAACTGTTCCTAGAAAGGTGATCTAAGTCAATGCGATAACTGGAGAGGTATTACACTGCTCTCGATTCCCTCTAAGGTTTTCTGCAAGATCATCCTGGATACTGTTGAAGGCCGTGGATCCTCTTCTACGCAGGAAACAGGCTGGTTTCCGCTCGAACCGCTCATGCACGGACCAGATCCACACTCTCCGTATCATACTGGAACAGGTATCAGAATGGCAGAGGGAGATTTATCTTACTTTTGTCGACTTCGAAAAAGCCTTTGATACGTTGAAGTGGTCTAGCATCTGGACCCGTTTACTGGATATTGGAGTGCCGGCGAAAATCGTCCGTTTGTTAGAGAGTATTTACAGGAGGTATTCTTGCAAGGTAACACATGACGGCCTCATCTCGGATGATGTAGCAGTACATGCCGGTGTGCGGCAGGGCTGCCTCCTGTCACCGCTCCTCTTCTTGGTCGTTCTTGACGAAATTATGCTTCGCATCACTGAGAACAGGCGACGCGGCATAGAGTGGGGATTGTCTAACGTCCTGGAAGACTTAGCCCACGCCGATGACCTATGCCTGCTGAGTCATACCCACGCCGATATGCAAGCAAAATTGAACGAGCTTCGTCAAGAAGCGGCAGAAACCGGGCTTAAAATAAATATAAGGAAGACCCAAGAGTTAAGATCTGGTGTGAAGAACCACTCACCGTTGCTGATTGGAACAGAGGCAGTGGCACGCGTCCACAAATTTACTTACCTCGGGAGCGTCGTGGCAGAGACTGGGGGCAGTGAAGAGGACATCGCTTCACGGATCGCCAAAGCCCGAGCTACTTTTGCGCAGTTGAGACCTGTTTGGCAGTCGCGGAAACTGACCCGAAGGATTAAACTAAAGATATTCAGGTCCAACGTGAAATCCGTGCTGCTTTACGGGTGCGAAACGTGGAAGGTCACCAAGATCATCACACGCCAAATCCAAGTGTTCGTCAACCGCTGTCTTCGTCGCATTCTCGGAATCTACTAGCCCGAGACCATCTCCAACGTCGAGCTGTTGGAGAAATGCCACGAGAGCCCGATCGACCACCAGATCAAGCGGCGCAAATGGAGGTGGATTGGCCACACGCTCCGAAGGGATCCCGACCACATACCCAAACAAGCTTTGGACTGGAACCCCCAAGGGAAAAGAAAGCGTGGCCGTCCCCGACAAACCTGGCGTCGTACCGTGTTGGCAGAAGCGGCGAGCATCGGATTGACGTGGAGCGAGGTGAAGCGTGAAGCTCAAGATAGATCGCGATGGAGGACATCTGTGGACGCCCTCTGCCCCATCTAGGGGACATAGGACTTTAAGTCAAGTCCTCATATCGTGATGAAGGAGAGTGTTATTGATACCTTCATCAAATAGATGGTCTGCGATCATCATCTTCTACTTCGTCAGACGTCATCAGTTCACTATTTCTACTACAAAACAGAGAGGAGGATACTACCAATACATTCGTTCCTAAACTGTGGAGAACTTTAACAAGCTATGACGTTATTCGATAGTAAACAAACTGAATAGCTGAGTCAATTTAATTAAATTTTAAAGTAAACGACTATGTCGCTCAATGGCGTGGTCACCCCTAACTTACTGATGATCGGGTCATACAGGAAGCTAAGCTAGGCTAACGCCGCTTAGCGTGGTGGCAAAGGCAAAAATGTATGTCTAGGTCTCATTTAACGTGGACAATCGAAAACAGTGACTTAGCTAGCCTTTTTAGCTTTGGTCTCTACCGTATGTCGTAATGTTTGTAATTTAGGTAAAATTATGCTAAGCTAGCTGTATCGATGTGTCACCCACCCAGTTTCAAGGTCTGTTATTATAAAGTATTCATAAAGACTTTTAAATTGCCCTTTTGACTCTAGCGAACCAAGCGGTAATTGATACGTTTGTTCAGAAAAGCCAAAGAAAGTTCAGGGCCGTAACTAGGAATTTATTTCGAAGGTAATTTTACCCTCATAAAAGCATGATCTGGGTGGAGGCGTCAACGATTGGTGAAACATGAATGGCAATTAGGAATAACATTTGAAAACTATGGTATTAGTTTACGAAAATTTTCTATTAAAACCGAAGTATCCCTCCAGCATCTACCTGCAGGCTCAACATCTCAATCATGGGGCGAGATTATTTCTAGGGGGTGCACTTTCAGCTTTTTCAAAAAAAGCTTCTTTTCCACTCCACACACGGTGGATGTGCTAGGTTTTGTTTGTCGGCGTCGAATCATGCAAGAAGTTTTAGAGAGCTTTGTAGACTTTACAGAAAAGGCTAGCAATTGAGAAAAGTCAGGATTCAACAACAAACAGCAAGGTTGAAATTTTTTACAAACATCTCGAGTTTGTTTATAGGTTTTATGTCTTAAAATAAAGAAATCGTGTTAATTAATTGATGGCAATAGGCTTGCTCCCGATTACATCGGTCGATGGCAATAGGCTTGCTCCCAATTACATCGGTTGATGGCAATAGGCTTGCTCCCAATTACATCGGTTGATGGCAATAGGCTTGCTCTTAATGACATCGGTTGATGCAAATAGGCTTGCTCCTAATGACATTGGTTGATGGCAATAGGCTTGCCCCCAATTACATCGGTTGATGGCAATAGGCTTGCTCCCAATTAGTTCTGTTGATGGCAAATACTCTAGCTCCCAATTACATCGGTTGATGGCAATTGGCTTGCTCCCAATGAAATCAGTTGATGGTAATAGGCTTGCTCCTAATTACATTGGTTGATGGCAATAGGCTTGCTCTTAATGACATCGGTTGATGGGCTTTCCCCCAATTGAGGGTTCTAAGTGCTAATCCGCCACTGTCCATTAAAAAATAAAAGTGTTTTTCAACACACTTCACCAATATAAATGTTTAAATATTCCCCATCGATCCGACACTTGGAAAAAAAGTTATACGTGGTCAAAGGTCACAAAAACGGGTTTTTTTGCGATTTTCAGCAAAACGGTACGTTTTGTCATAAAATTTTCAAAGACAAAATTATAGATAAGTTAATAGGTACTTAATCTATAAAAAAGTCGGATCATTTTCTTTTCTAAGGGCCACCGTTTTTGAGATAATAACCATTCAAAAAGTTGTAAGAATTTTAATCTACGCACGTAGTTTTTAAACGTGGTGTAGGTAGGTACTTATTGTATGTTTTTTTTAGCTGTAAGTCTCCCATGTACTAAATAAATAAATAAATAAATGTATACCAACACCTAGGTACATAATGAAATGAAGATTGAGTTTCGCTAATTAGCACTAGTTAGCAGTAGGTACATATTTAAAACGAATTGTCCGAGCAATAGACCTACATTAGCAAATAATACTATAAGCCTAATTATGTAGGTAGGTACATAGCTAATAGTAATAATATAAATCTTGCCAGTTACTATTGTAATTAAATCTTTTATTTATACAGAGTCTGGATTTGTGCCAGTTTTATGGCCATTGGCTCGCCTTTAATACATGGACTTTAAAGGTACATAACTGGAGAAATGTGCGTGTACTATACCTCTGCCTATTCCCTTCAGGGATTGCAGGAGTGATGTTATATAGGTACTCCAATTACCATTTCATTTATTTTATTCTTTTGCTGCCAGTGCACGCTGATCCATGACCGGGCCTTAAGCGAATTTAGAGGTACCTACATTTAAGTAACATCTATACAGATATCTATATACTTATAATAAATCTGTAGAGAGGTCAATTCTGTACATGATATATATTTTCAAAATAACTATCAGGGGGTAATTAGTGATCGATACTGATGCCAAAAATGCAATCAGTAAAATTGTCTGTCTGTCTGTCTTTATGTTCCTTATAGAAACAAAAACTACTCGACGGATTTTAACGAAACTTGGTACGATTATTCTTCATACTCCTGGGGAGGTTATAGTATACTTTCCATCACGCTTCAATCAATAGGAGCAGAGCAGTGAAGGAAAATGTTGGGAAAACGGGAGAAGTTGCTCCATTTTTTAAGCTTCCGTCGCGTGTGCAGCCCATAATGGTTAAAGCTACATAGAATCATTTATGACAGAAATATTCTACATAAAATTATCTAAAAAAATATCCCACAACAGCATGTATTTTTTTTTTTTTTATGTAAGTATGTTACCTGATTTCTGCCCCATTTGTGGACCGATTCTCAAAATTCTTTTTTTTTTGAAAGAATATACTCCTGAGGTGGTCCCATTTTAATTTGGTGAAGATCTGGTGCTGATCTTCGGAGATATACAATGGAACTCTTCAAAAATAGACGGCAAATCTGTCGTAATTGCTGGAATCGCTTGGTTGTTTATTGAATATACATTATCATGACGTAACATCACGCCTGTATGCTCTGAGGGGGTATGCAGATGTGTACAATACACATTTTTTTATGTAAGTACTAGTAGGTATGTTACCTGATTTTGTGTATCGCGAATAACTTCGTCGTTTATGAACCAATTTTGATGATTATTTTTTTATTGGAACGGAGATACTTCAAGGGCCATCATGATATGGAAACCAGGACCTGATGATGAAATCCCAGAGAAATCGAGGGTAACCCTCAAATTTCATAGGCACTTAGTACGTGTTTCGTGCTTTTTCTGACGCTATACAAGTATTCGCATCTAGCAGTCATCACTTCATGTTGATGAGCTTATGATGGAAGGTACTACTCCTCAATGGTTAGGAGTTGAAAGCAATCAAATCAAAATCAGGGAATCTTGAAGGTTAAGGGTTAGGTGTCATAGTAAGTATTTCTATAAGTAATTACAACTAAAAATTAAAAAATTAAAAACTTTTTTCAAAAAAAAACAACCGACTTCAAAAACACCAAAAAGTGAAAAATAAACATCAGAAGAAAAATCAGCTTCTGGGGCCCTACTATGACGTCTTAAAACAGTCCTAACTTATTCTTAATCCAGTGTGGAAAAGAGATGGCGCTAGACACCCTGTATAGTTCTGTCACGTTTCCACAATGGATTAAGAGTAAGTTAGGAATGTTTTAAGACGTCATAGTACGCCCTGAAGTCGGTGGCAAAAAAACCAAATAAAACAAAGAAATGTCACCGACTTCAGAAGCTGATTTTTCTTCTGAAGTTAATTTTTCACTTTTTGGTGTTTTTTTGTGTAACGGTTGCCGCGCTCGACGTGGGTCGTGGCTGATGCGTTCAGAGCGTTCGACCTTATTGACAGACAAAAATTGATTTTAACAAACAATGCTTATCAGCGCAACTTTTAGTCTTTAAATAGTTTATTTGAATTTCTTTTGTTGTTATTTTATAAAATAGGTATTAGTTGTTTTGGTAGTGTTTAAATATTAGTTCAAATTACAAATTATTAATAGTTTGCATTTTATTTCCTTGGTGAAGTAGTAGTAGAAGTAGAAGTAGTACCTACGCAGTCTTTTAGATACCGATAGGTAAGTTTTGGCTAATTTATGTTTAATTTTATTTTTGTATTATGTAGGTAAAAGCGTAGATACTTTTATTAATTAAGTAAGTAGGTATAGTAGTTGTATGTATTTATTTGTAAGTGAAGTACCTAGTTACAGGTAGATGGTATTGCACAGGCGTTTCAGCTTTATTTTCATTTCTTTTTTTGTTGTAAGTTGTACATATCTCTGGGTTCTATTAGAATATTTTAGTTTAAATAGGCACTTAGATTTTAAGTACCTATAAGGTACCTAGCTATAGTTAGGACCTCTATCGTAGGTTATTTTGTTACCTACCTAGGTAACTGACAGCCTTTCCGTTACCGGCGTCGATTAAAAATAAAATACACAATGCCACCTAAAAAACGCCACTGAACCGTGAGGAAGGACATATGGTACTTTTTTACGAAAAACGATGGAAACGCGGACGAAGTCGCGGGCAAAAGTTAGTACATGTATAAAATTATACACATATATATGTATAATTGTACATGTATACCTACTTCATGCGGTGGTTCAGTTAGATAAATACTAACCTACCAATGAAAATACAGGCAATGGAAACTTTACCCTCAAGCCTTCGTGAAAATTTAACTAAGATCAACATGGAATAATTAAGTATTATGTAGAAAGGCTTAGTAAAATACAAACTGCCTTGAAATTTAAATAAAGCTGATGTTCGTTTCGAATGATTGTGTTGAACTTTGGAATACCCACGCGTGTTGGAGGTTAGAAATCAAATTCTAATATGAAATGGTATCAAAGTTGCGAAAAGTCGGAACAAGGTCGTATCTTACCTACCGCACGTCTCCAGGCGACAGGGAACGCGTGCCAAGGACGCTACCAGCGCGGCGGCACAACACTCGCCCAGAACTCGGACAAACCCGCACAACTCGTACCCTACTCACTTCAATTAATTGATAATAAAGAACTAACATAAGCATTTCTACCGAAAGACGTCCACTGCTGGACATAGACCTCCTCCAAGGGTCGCCACATTGACCGGTCCCGTGCGTCTCGATTCCCACAACCTTCACCAGGTCAACGGATCACCTAGTTAGCATAGCATAACGTAGCGTAATTAGCCAATAAAATCCCACTGCTGAGACACAGGCTTCCTCTCTATGAGAGGGAATGGGCTACAAACTTGCCAACATCACCCACGCGGGTCCAGTGCGGGTTGATGGCTGTAACATGTCTTCGAATTTTTAACCAAAACACTTTTTAACCCCACGATACAGGAGAAATGCCTAGTGCATTTCTCCTGTATCGTGGGTGCGTTCACAAACATTTAAACTCACATACACAAATACCCAGACCCGGAACAACTATCTGTAGGTCATACAAATATTTGTTCCGTGCGGGGATCGAACCCGTGACAGCGCAGCAGTCCATTGCTTGAGCCACTGCGCCATCCAACCGTGCCGTCAAACTATTACCCTCTGCCTAGTCCTTCGGGGATTACAGGCGTGTTATTATATTGTGTAACAACTACCAAGCCATCAACATGATCGCATAACCACATCCAATTTTCTTAACTATAACCTCTTTCTCGTACAGAATTCATTACATCTTTATATCTCGGTTGCTGATGAAGCAAATTTTCAATCACAATAACCATATATTCTTAAAGCATAGCCTTGGTTTTAATTTTTAATGTGAAAATGAAGTGAGTTTTCATCGTAGGAATAATAACACGCGCCGGGATTTGGTTGCCGAGCAACCGCGCCGGTGCTCCCAGCCAGTAGCCCTCCCCAGCCGGCTGCAACCATCGATTTTACTTCTCGGCTACTTTCATGAGGGCGTAACCACACTCAAGCGTCAAGCGAATCTGTACCGTAAATATACATCAACACAAATCAATTCACATTGCCAGTTAATCTATTTTATAACCGTTTGTAATACCAGAATTTCTGCTGCTGGAAAATCGGTTTTCCTTAGTCTACGTAGGGATCATTTTTCTTTAAGGATTTCCAAGTTAGTCTAGTATCTGTTGTTTTATTGGTAATCTCATGAATTTAGATGGATGCAACAATGTTGGAAATGCAATGTGTGTAACCTACACGGTGTCAATAAGTTGTGTAATATTCTAGATTTTCCTAGGTAATGTTTTGTAACGTAATGGAAACTTTTTTAATGACATGTCGGTAATTATAATTACCTTATCAATACTCATTGTCTGCCCTTCACCATTTCTCGAGCCATTGTTAACTCCATGCCTCTCATGGTGTCATTAGTAAAACAAATGATCTTATCAAACAACTGCCCTCTGGCTTGAGCATATAGACCGTAACCGTACGTACAGTCATCACAAAACAAATTATAAAAAAGAAATTAATTTAATTATAAAGACAGATTATAATCAAACATCATCATCAGAAGAGTATTTTCATTCGAGTCTAAATGACGCTAGACTTTTGTACGCAGACATATCTAGTTAAGTTAACTATTCTAGAATAATTAAAAATTATTGTCCTGTTGACAGCAATGTGGACGATTTTTTTGACGCCCTGTAATTCTTCTCTTTTTGATAGTTCTAGAATAATAGTATGTACATTTTTATATAAGTAAAGCTTTGTTATTGCAGTCGAGACAAAATTTACATCCGAGCCGCAAGCGAGGTTGTTATGAACAGAATTAAGTATGTCGTTTGTCAATACACCTTGCAGAGAACAAAAAGTATTTTTGTCCTGAATGATTAGGAAACTATGATCGCAAATGGGTCATACACAAAAAACGACAAAAATATGTTCATGCAACATAAAATCGTTATTTTAATATTTTATCAACATTAAATACATTTAATAGTTATTTTGTCTTGAAAACTTATCGTCGTTCATTAAAAACTAGCGCTTTACTAACATTTACATAATATTTTATCCTTTTGAATGTGAAAAAATCTCCTTCTGTAGACTGTTCGCAGGAAAAGTATTTGAGTTTAAGTGATAGTTAAAAATATATTACATACTATAGATTCATTTTTTTTCGTTTCATTGCATTAGTTATATCGACTCATCCGAAGAATAAAGTCCGATCTGCAGAGTTGATAGTTTTCAGTAGACGCAATAGAAGTTGTTGACTCGTGTAAGTCTTAAACGGTGAGACTTGACTTCTAGATTTTTTGGTATGTTATAGTAACGCCCCAGCCTAGTTAAATGCTATGTAGTGTTTATTTCTTATCCTTTTATTTAACGAGATAGTGAGTTCCATATAAACATAAGACGTTTTGTACCGTAAGAGCGGGGGTCCGTAATGAACATCATACATTGTTTTACGGAGATGTCAGAATTAAGTGACGTTCTATATTAACATGGGTCATTTTTTGTTGGATTTACCCATCTTTTATGAGTCCTTTGAGACTATCTACCTTCAAATATTTAAAAATAATGTTAGCCATATTATGACTACCCCGCAAGATAACTAAATAAAAAATGAAATTACGAATTAAAATTGTTTATTAATTAAAAAAAATACTTAAAATAGATAGCAAAACCATTAGATGGCATCAGTTTGAGCAGCAATCACATCACAGTTAGGTACCAATCAGAAGCATCGTGGCTAAGACGAGGTTTCATACGTATTAACAACAATTAAACTGTACGTAACACCAAAAAAAACCTGTATAAATAGAAAGAAAAAATATATATCTAAAATATTTCTTATTCTGATGGATGGAATGGATAGCTGCCGCTCAAAATGAGTTAGACTTGATCATCACATTGTTGGTGTTAGTGAAGAATAGGATTCTTCAGAAACATCAACAGTGGTGTGATGTGGTAAAGAGTAAAAGTACTGATGATACTCTAAGGGAATTACTTCTAACCTGCACAAGTGCACATATTTATCAAGTCTTTATATTCAGCAGCAGGAACCATAATAGTTTCAGAATATGCAGGTTTTAGTCCAGTTTGTACAGAGTTCCTCATGTTACCGTGAATCAAAAACTATTATAATCAGGTTGAGTCAGGTCATATTTAAAAACCAATTTGTTGGGATCACTGCCATCTGACTGCATGAACTTCTCGTATGTTACTCCGGTTAATCTTCTTGCCTTTTTGGTGAATGCGACTAGGTAGCTCACGAGAAATTCGGTATTTTTTTACGTTTTTTGCAATTTACCGATCAGTATCAGGTTGTATGTTAAACAAAATAGAAATCACGACCGTAACAAATATGACTTTACTGTGTAATAATTATTAAAATCACCAATACAACCGTGTCAGTTCATTTAAGTCTCTTGATTGTCTTTTTCATCAAATAGTCACTTTATTTAACATTCAACCGGACACTGAGCGGTAGATTGCAAAAAACGTAAAAAAAACTAATTTCTTGGGCTACCTTATCGTATTCACCTTAATGTCTTTCATCCCGACCTCATTATTGACAAGACATTTAAAGTTAAACACGTTATTCTGTGTTCCGTTACGGACAGCATAGGGTTCTTCTTCGTTCTTGGCCCATCTTACTAATAAAATTCCCATTCATGAGGAGTATATAATATAGTTTTGACATCTTCATAATTATTATCTAAATATTTGATGATGAAATTCCACTGCATAAGTGCAAAGTAGCAGGCGAATTCGTTGTGCTAAATGACGATGAAGAAATCGCAAAGAAACTGTCTACATGATTAGGGTAGAATATGCTATCGCAGATCGAATGGACATTAGTAGGAGACGGCATAGGAGCTGGCGGAATTGCAGATTGATAGTTTCTTACTCTTAAAGCTATATTATTGGTGAATTTTCGAAACTAGAAGGCTCTTCCAAAGAAAATGTACTAGGCTAATTGCTGTTAACATCCTCGGCAGATGTCAAATGGTTTAGGCGTTTGCCTTGTGACCCGGTGATCATGGGTTCGATTCCCACGGGAAGTATACTTTGTAAAGCTGTTTCCAGTTTGGTTAGAATATTGCAGGCTTGAATCACCTGATTGTCTGATAAAAAGATGATTCCGTGCTTCGGAAGGCACGTATAAGCCGGTGGTCCTGAGTCCCGGCAAACTAGTTTAGGAACTGTGACACTAGGGTGTGTAGGGTCGTTAAACCATACTACCCACACGATAAGAAGATGATATGTGGGATAGTTCAAGACTGATTTCTTCTGCACCAAGAGGCAAAGGTGATGTTTGTCATATCATGACGTTGTCATCAACATTCACGACCGAAATTTAAAAAATAACTATGTTTTGTTAGATGTATTCATAAAATACCAACTATAGTAATGTATATTGCAATACAAATATAACTAGCTATTAATTAACAAATTTAAAATAAAAAATCCGTAAATTTAACGATATTTTTAATTGAACAACGTCCTAACTGATTCCATTATCCCAGTAACAACGTCTTATCTTAACATCGAACCAACAAATCGTATCACAGATTCCTTTGAAAAACGTCCTAAATTCACATCAGGCGCTTAACAATTCAATAATGTTCGTATTAAATTGTCCTAATATTTCATAAGACCTCTATTTTTTATTGCTTATTATTAATGAAAGAATGATTACCCTTTGAATAAACTTTACACTAATCGCATTTTCGCACTAAAAAGGCGTTTCTATATCTCTCCGTCAAAAAACGTCCTATATGAAAATCGATCACCCGCAACTGTATAATGAGGCAAAAAGTAATATAGAAATAATGTTAATAATTTTAAAACTTAATAGTGTGTCTTACGAAATAAGACAACTAATGAATCGTCAACTTACCAGCATTTACACTTTTATTCATATAAACATGAGGAACATCTGAAACTGATGAACTAAGCTCAGGTCTTTCTGCATCTTCTTCAAGCATACCCAATTTTTTTTTGTGATCGTGACGTCTTAATAAATATGTGTTGCATGCAAAACACTTGATAAATTATTTTTTACATCAAACAGAAAAAAAACTAAGCGCACGTTATAAAAATGCCCTCCCTCCAACAAACAGCGGCCTAACTGACGAACGGACGTGGCGCCCGCGCCGTCGCCGCACCCCGCGCGCCGTCTGTTGATCACTTAGTGCGTTTTTATGCGGAACTAATTTCAGATTGAACGTTATTCGATTATATATTTCCGAAACTAAATAAGATACGAAAATTCTAAAAACACACGTCTGTAGAGTTCGTATTCCTTAACTCGTCTAGCTATTTAACTCGTTTTTGCTCTATGATCACATCGGACTCTGTTCTACGGATAAGTCGATATTATCAAAAAAGCAAAACACAATGCTTTAAAAAATATATGATCTTAAATTTTGAAATAAAACGAATACACATTATGTTCGCAGATTTTAGGTCTACTCCTGTAGACACATAAAATAGGTCAAAATTTGCCAAACATGAGCGCATCGTTATTATTTTGTTTTTTGTGTTTGTAGCACTGTATTCTCTGTCATTTGCTCGGTTGTGAATTTTACGTAAAGTGCGTGTGACGTGAAAAATACCAATTTTATTCAGTTACACAAGTTTTTGGTTCATGTTAGTGGTTCTTTCCTGTGTCAAGGATACCTGAGAAAGTAGCCTCTTCAAATAAATAAAAAGATCCAGACAGTGTATGCGTTTGGGCGCGGTATGCAAATATCATATTGCTTAAATTCTAAGCTCTTATTGCAGGATGCCATCCTTGATTTACCAAAATATGTGTCTCGTGTAGACATCTTTACTGTAGACTTAGGTGTCTTAAAAATTTATTCAGACGACTCTGAAGCTTCTGAAGATTCACCACAGAATCAAACGGCCAAAGAATTTCATTTGGGACGATTCTGACGAGGATAATATTTTATTATATTATTTTCATTTATATGTCCACAGAAGCATAATGTCTGTTCTGTGGACATTTTTTTAAAATTTATTATACTGAATTGGTAAACATTTTTGATTGTTTTTTTTACGGGCTAGAGAGAACTTAATTTAAAGTTTTTTTTTTCGTTTTTTTCTATTCTTTATGTTATTGATATGATTATATAATGCCCTTTTTGTTCTGTTCTGTAGACAACACGATCTCTTCTGTAGACGTAAAAAAACTAAAAACGTGATTTGTGCCTAAAATATCCAAGACTGATCTCTACTGATATTATTGTAAGATTATTATTAACTAACTTTAAATAAATATAATGATTCCTACCAATTCGTGCAGTTTTATTATTTATGTTTTGAAATGTTCAGTTTTTGTGTATGACCCAAATTAATCTTTAAATCGATCTATGGTGACCTCATGACTCATGTTAACTACATATAATTGCCAAAAAATCGCCCAAAGCCAGTTATACAGACCTACATTATATTCCAGTTAATATAATGCCTGGGGGCGTATTACGACCTCTAAGTAAACCAGCTTGTTTCCCGGCCATTCAATTTATGGCATTAAACTGCCTGGTTCTTTTTCGTATTACGACGTACGTTAAACAGACTGGAGTACGTTAAAGAGAATGAGAAAACCCTGATAAATCTGTGTGTCATCTCGAATATGGTATAGTCAAATTTTATATCGGATTTATGCAGTGCATTCAGACAGATTGGAACGAATACAAAGGAAATTCACAAGATACTTAGGTTACAAAAATCCCTTATCCGAGTTAGAATGGACGATGCGTTCGATTCCACTTAGGTACTTACACGTGTAACTCGGAGAAATCTATCTAGTGGAAATAGCACAAACAAAGATTGAATGTCCTGAACTTCTCCGTGCTAAACGTGTACGCTGTCAAAACTTAAATTAAAGTTCAACATTAAACGCTTCATATTTATTATTACCTACCTACTTAGGTACCTACCTAAAAAATCAAATCAAATTAGTTTATTACAAAGGTTGTACAGGGGTTAGAATAATATTAGAAAAATCAAACATGCACCCTGTAAGGGCACTGCAAAACAAATACTTACAAATTAATTACTTACATTACATTTTAATCTCTCTCTTTTTTTGTCTTTTTTCAAATACCAAATAAGCATCGCATTGCTAGAAACCGTTTACATGGCTAACGTCTGTTTACTTAACTAATTTGAACAAAATAAAAACATTAAAAAGCTTTTAGTTCAACTAGCACAACTAGGAAAAGTTGAATGCATTTTAGATTAAAACTTACTACGGCTTCGAGGTTTAATTTACATAGGTCGAGAAGACTTCTTACGCTGAATGAGAGTTTCTTAACATTAAAAGGTAGTACTTGTTTAGGTACCTAATAATAGTTTAAAAAATAAAATTCAGAATCAGAAATGCTCACGGCAAGGAGGAAAATATCGTGAGGAAAGTTTTAACTATGAATTTGGATGGGAATAAGAGGAAGGTCAAAAAACCAATGAATGAAATGGAAACGGATGATATGGCAAGAAAGGAGGTGTCTCATAAGATGACGAGTAATGGAGATGTACGGAAGAAGACATGCTATGAAGACCGTAGATGAATTGGTTGAGGTCAGGAAAATTATGATGAAATAAAACCCACCCTAGACCGATGACCTGGTGAAGGTTGCGGGGACCCGCTGGATGAGAGACGCACGGGACCGGTCAATGTGGCGACACCTGGGGGAGGCCTATCTTTTGGTTGAAATGATGATGATGATGATGAAAACCTACTATGACGCCTAGTTTAAGTCTAGATCTCTTTATAATAATAATATCATAATCATAAACATTTCATTAACAGGCAACTACCCATATAGATAAAATACTGAAATCTATCTTATACTAAAAACATTGTCATCGTGTCAGCATTTTGATACAGGAAAACTCATCAACAAGTTTTAGTTGCTAAGCTATAATTTAGGCCGTGTTTTGAGGTCCGAACTACAATTTACGATCAAATTTTTTGCTTTCAAGCTGGTTAGGTGGATCGAAGATCTTAGCAGGATGGAGTAAGGAGCTGGATAACAGAAATCGAAGACAATGTTCCAAGACGGTTATGGAGTTTCCATCACTGTACATACCTACTTATAGCCAAATCAAGTTATCAGAGTTGTTAAAATCTATGAATAAAATAACAGAAAGAACATGAGTGAAACTCTTGCGCGTTTCTAGCTGGAATAGATTTTTTTTCTGGGGGCGTTTTGACGTACAAGGTGGGCCAAAAGATCATCCGATGTTGTTTTTATTATTATTATTAATCAATTTATTTCGGATAAAAAATTAATCCATATAGGTACATTAAATTACACATAAAAAAATACATTACAATTACATTATCAAATCAAATTAACATAAAATAACTACGATAAAACAGGATAAATTATTACAACTATATTGGGTTAGTAAGATCTTATATGTTTTTGATGTGGCTCTCATTTTTTTTCTAAACGAAAAACTTCGATTCTGTTTTTTGATTATGTTTATTTGAACCTTTAGTATTTTATTGGTCAAGTCTTCGGCCAAATGGACGCCGCCGTCACAATTGATTGCCATACGGGCTCGTTTTATGGAATTTATCATCACTTCGGCGAGAACTTCGGGCGACAGATTCTCGCATTCGTGTCGAATGTTGTCCTTGAGGGCTTCCAGAGTCTTGGGCTTGTTTACGTAAACACGGGTCTTCAAAAAACCCCACAAAAAAAGTCTATAACGGTTAAATCGGGCGATCTTGCGGGCCAGTGCAAATCTCCAAAACGAAGATGAGGCGACCCGGGAACGCCGCCTTCAGAATATCGGTTGTGGCTCGCGCAGTGTGCCGTTGCTCCGTCATGTCCTCCAGTCCTAATTCGTCCAATTGCGGCAGAAAAAACTCGGTTAATATGGCCCTATAGCGCGCACCGTCCACTGTTGTCGTTTGTTGATGTTATTGTCGGCAGAACGGGCGCTCCGGGGCCGGCCACTCTTGGCAACGTCTCCTGTGGTCCCAAACGGCGCAGTGTTTGTGTAGTCGCCACAGACGAATTGTTACGCAAAAAAATAGACACGATTATTCAAGTCTTGTTCACTTGTATTCTACATCCGCCTAGTCCACAAATGCCAAAACAGATTTATCATTGGCCGCTATTTGCAAAAATAAGAGCATCTAAGAGCAATAGGGTGATTTCTTTTAGCCCATCTGATACCTACTTTCAACCCTCTGGTAAAGTTATAAATATTGGTGCTGCAGTTCCAGAAGTCAACCTTTTTATTATGAACTTTCTTCTTCTTTTTGAGACAATGTACCTATTACTGTTTCAGAGATATTTGTAAAAAAAATAGGTAAAAAAACTTTTTAAGTTAAACGGTTTTATGTTAAACATACATTGCAATGTTTAAGATAAATGTACTAAAAACCAAAAAATAATAAAATTGATACAGTCGTGAGAAAAAACCGTGGGGCACGTCAATTGTAATTTCCGCAGCACGACAGTTCCGAATTGACGTGCCCCACGGTTTTTTCTCACGACTGTATCTATTTTATTATTTTTTGGTTTTTAGTACATTTATCTTAAACATTGCAATGTATGTTTAACATAAAACCGTTTAACTTAAAAAGTTTTTTTACCTATTTTTATTTTCTAGTTTTTAGCCGCCATCTTGGATTTTAATTTTATATAGTATATTGTATTCTGCTTGTTGAGCCCTTTCATTTGATACCCATATTGATGGGATTAATAAAACATAAATTATCCGCCATTTTGTAGCGGCGGCCATCTTGAATTTATAATGATAATGAATAAACATAATTGTATTGTCACCAAAATCCAAATTGTATACAAAATTTCAGATTAATCGGTTGACAGGAAGAGGGTGAAATTTGAATTACTAAATTTGATCCAAGAATAAAACAAACGGGGTGAGCTAAATAAAACCGTTTAAAAACCAAACCCCTATTTTTTTGGTTTGCAGGCACCTTTGGTTTTTTTCGAAAATTACAATACACGCTATTCCGAATCGAATGACACTTTGTTCACGTTTTTTCGGAGGCGGAAAAATAAATTTAACCAAAAAGCACTTGTTCGCCACCCGATCAGGACCAGGCCCGGGTCGACGCGGCCGGTGCGTTGCGTGCGTTCCACGACCGCCCCAAAGAGTTGTCAGCAAAGTAGGTAGTCGGGGGGGCCCACTTGGGCCAGTATCTGCCAGGGTTGCGGAATTTGTACGAAGGAGTTACCGCTGCCCTGGAACGCAAAGGGTATTAGAAGTAACAGAGATGGGTTTTAGTCAGTAGAGTAGAGTCTGACACTCCCTTCCGCTCCACCCGACATTTGACGGTTACCCAAAAAAAAGCGGCCTCATTGACTATGAGGCCGCTTTTCTAAGTTGTTTTTAAAATTTGGGCGAGCTGAGGCAGACTACGAGTCATAGTGTGCCTCAGCTCGCCCAAATTTTAATTCCATATTGATCATCGTAGCTCTTCCTCAGACCATGAGACCGATAGAGGACGTTACTCAAATTAAAACTCCTTTGGAAAATGATTCGATAGCGTTTGTGATCATAAATAGAACGACGCAATCATCTCCCATTCTTCGATACAACATGAACGGCAGATGATTTCGTCGATTTGTTTGGAGTAGAAGTCAAATACGCCATTGGATAGTACCGAATCTGAATATCCACTAATAAACCAAAATAAATAACCGAGGTCAATGACATTAGTTGGGGTCACTCCTAACTATTTTTGTCTCTAACTGGTGTCAGTAACCTTTGTTAAAAGTGTTTTTTTTTTCAAATCAATTATCGGTATAGGATCGCTATAAACTTATCAGCAAATCAATTTGCTATGACTGATTTATTAAACTTTGATTAATTTTGTCAAAAAAATATGGTAAAATTAGTTTTTGAAGTTATAATTTCGGCCTCTGTCGCAAGAGTCGCACTCGCAACCCTTCCAAGCCCACTTACCTATTATATCATTGTTTATTAGGTCAAAGTAGATAATTATGCTTATTAGTGGCTGCGTGTTATCATTAAGAACCTAAGTACTTTGTACCTCAATAATTACCCACTCGCATATTGGCTGTTCATTTGCTATTTTCCAATAAGTGGTTGCTACTCTAAACAACAAAATATTTCTTAAGCCGCATTTACACTTTCGTGTGAATCGCGAGGCGAATGGCAAGTGAATAACGAACACGCATGTGAGTTTAAATGTTTGTAAACGCACGATACAAACGGAATTCCTAGTGTGGGGCAAGGTTTTCTAAAAAAAAGAACACTCTATGTACGTACCTATTTATTTAATATGGTTCACCAAAGCTTTTCAACACCAGACTCTCCCTATTAACACAAGTGAAATGGCTGGGCGTCATTCTTTATAACAAAATTAACTGGGTCTCTGGACTGGAGTCACATTGAGGCTAAACCCAAGAAGGCCTGAATTATAGCTTTAAATCAGTGTAGAAGACTGCAGTTGGTAAGAGATGGGGTCTTAATCCAAATACCACACTCTGGCTATACACGTCAGTTGTCAGACCATCTCTATAACTTACGAATCATTTGTATGGTAGCCCAGAACTCAGCTTACCTTGGTGAAAACAAAGCTTCAGAGCCTGCAACGCTTGGCAATGGCAAGTATTATATTATATGAATTACTAGCTGATGCCCGCGGCTTCACCCGCGTGGATGTCGTTCAAATTATATACTAAAACCTTCCTCTTGAATCACTCTATCTATTAAAAAAAACCGCATCAAAATCCGTTGCGTAGTTTTAAAGATTTAAGCATACAGACAAACAAACAAATAAACAAACAAACAAACAAACAAACAGACGCGACTTTGTTTTATACTATGTAAGGAAGGATATCCATCAGCAGCGTTAGAGTATTTTCAATCTAGACCTTTTGATCTTGTCATAATGGAAGAAGCTCAGGTAACCGCCCTAAGACTAAGATCAAGCGGACTATGGAAAGTAAATACAGAACGCTTGGTTTATCGCTCGCATGCCGTCTCACTTCAAACATATTCAAAAGAAAGTGACGGTTATTATAGAGTGCTCAAACTCTTTAATTACCCACATTAACTCTCCCTGAAGCCTGCAGCAGTCTGGGAGGGGTGCTACAACGCGCGATTGGACAATAATAAATTATCACAATACCTTTGCTCCACCTACACACTACCTTCTGAACCGCTAGGTCGGCCATCCAGATCCAGGTACAAGTGCGAAGAATACCTTAATTATACCTAAGATAAGAATAGAAAAAAGCGCCATAATATGAATGTTCCTATCAGTGCAATATAACCAGTTTATGTTAGTATGTAGTTCCAAATACCTACCTATACCTACCAAGACCCCAAGGTTCTTGTCTACCTACTGTGTGTGTACCTACCTACTTAAGTAGGTATCCGTCAGGTGCCCAATTCATTTTTTGGATACTGTATTATTATACTATGATAATCCTAATGAAGAAGATGATTAAAAAACCATTTAACATAAATATGTGTTTTATTTACATTTTAATTTATTGGGTATCACAATCTATTAAAAATCCCCCAGCAGATATAATCCTAACAAATATCAGCCAGTAGTTATGTAAGTGGGCCTTGTCTAATAAACATAGTTTTCAGCTGATGTTTTCAGTGATATCAATAATATAAATCTGAAGTCACCCCCGTAAGCACTTTTTAAGGAAAGTAGGTATCTACTTACCTGAAACCTCATAGTGCTATGTTACAGCACAGCGCATGGGGGTTATAGACTTGCGTAGGAAACAAAGCCTCGAAAATATCATGTTATTTAACTTAATTATCTCAAATAATTTAAATAACCTAAAATGTCATTGTCTGATATTATCAATTTGGCCATCACTGGGAGACGTGAAAATTGGGCTCATGGAACCTACCTAGATTCTTTAATGAATGGCCAAAATTCAGCCCTTTAACGCCAGGCCCAAGTTTCTATGGAGTTTGGTTTTCTCCTTTCATCAAAATCCGTTCAGCCGTTTAGGCGTGAAAGAGTAACAGACAGACAGAGTTACTTTCGCATTTATAATTATTAGGAATTATGTAAGCTCTACATGAACGCAGCTTAAACGCAGCCATATTTATATGACATTTGAAGCTGTCACCTGTCTACTGTTTTTGACAACTACTTCCTGCTCACGGCTCTGTGTACGTTTTGTGTCGTCTCCAATATTGTCCAATTTAATTAATCTTAATTCATCATATATACTATACAATGGACGTATAATATCTGCTTGTATTTTGACAAATAAAAGTCTGGATATATACTATCGAAGAGTTAATTTGGTTGATCACGCCTGACACGCCATTCCATTGCCAAATCACAACACCTGCTTCAACAATAATATTATATGGATTACGTGTAGTAGTATAAACATTTTTTTGGTGAAAGAGGATAATAATATGTTCTAGATAGCTGGTGCTATCTTTGTAGTGTTTTTATCAATAAGTTGGCAAATTGACATGAGAATTGTACCTATTCAGTAGGGTGCTTTAGGAAAGACCTGCGTCCAGCAGCGGTCTGCAATAGTTTGATGTTAAATGATGAAGTGCTGATGGAGTTTTGAGTGTGGTTAAATAAAACAACTTTGTTTTTGTAGGATCTAACATTTATTTTATTGTTCTTATATTTGTCGCACCTTCCGTACCTTACGTGAGCTGTAGGCCTGGGTTTAGTACAGATGAATCTTGGACGACAGAACATCGTATGAACGTTTCAGTATTCCGCCCAAACTGTATGCTCGGGTTTCTTACTGAATCGCTCTGTTAACGATTACATGATGAATGTAATCTACGTTATACATATTAATAGGTACATGATAAACCTTGCCATGCAACCAGGAGACGAAGGCTGTATAATGATGTATGATTCTAACATAATCAGCGTGCAAGATTGAGCTATGCTCTACCATGCCAAATCAGAATGATCACCCTCTAGATGATCAGGTACAATGGGTTGAATATGTTCATTTGGTGAAACAACCCTAGTTCTGCTAGCTCTTAGCCAACACGGCACACAAGCTTCATCCTCAGAACGAAGCTGAAATAAAAAAATATAAATAAAGAAAAGGTTGCATTTAAAACTGCATGGTATTAGTGGGAAATAATTTACATTGTTTTAACACAATCATACATCAAATCAAGACACCTAATTGATAAAAGTTATAATAGGTATGAGTTGTTATACCTCTCGTGGTTGGATCCAAGTAGCAACTGTGTTAGCCATTCTTTGTTCGTCTTCATTTGCACCTTCAATCAAAATCCTGCGTCGACTGATTCGTAGTACGGATCGTCCACATACAACACAAACACTTTGATGGCCTGTGCGTCTCCTCGGCATATTGTCAGAAGAACGGGGATGACTAGCTAGCTGCCAGCATGCATGGCAAACATGGTCAGCAGGTGTTATCTGGAAATAAAGAAGTGATTTTGAGTACGGCTCAACATTGCTTTATATGACTATGACACTATAACAGTCATACTAACCGAGTAATAACTATTATAACAGTGTTAGGCAACCAAGTGTTAGGCAAGTAAACAATACATGCAAAACGATCACTTAGAAATGTTTCACCCATACGTTGGGTGAAGAGCCGGCAAGCGGTTGGCCTCCCGTCTGATAGTAAATCTCCAGGAGATTTATAACAATGGCTTTTTAATTGTCTATAAAGGCGTATGAGCTCTTATGTGTTTGTACATTAAATAGGACAAACTGTAAATATTTAAGTAAGTACATATACAACCACAATGGTGTTTGTTATTTTTTCAAATAATGTTTAGATTAGTTTTTGTACACACAATATATTATTTTAGTATGATATCGTGTAGTTTAAATGATAAGGACTACTTTTTAACACGTAAAAGTTATCACTTCGTAACTGACACACTCGTACGCAAAATGTTATGTTTGAAACTACTTACATCTCTAGGATATGTCCACAGCCGAATAGTATTGACGAGATCTTCACTCTCATCCGATAAAGCGTGCCTTCTTATTCGGGACAAGCGAACGTTGCAATTTATGCATTGCAAACTCGTCATATTAATTAGAAGCACGTACACACACAGCACAATTAATAAAGCGTCCTTTCGCGAAAAAACTATCAACAGATAGAGTACGGAGGAGCAGTAGCTCGACTCAACGTAAAAATGGCCAGATAATTTGCTAAATTGCTCAGATGCAGTTACAAACAACAATCCAAAACAACAGTAAAGAACCGAACAGAGACTCGGAAAGATTTTCCTGTCCTGTCAATAAAATAATTGCCAATACAAAAAAAAACATTGATGTCGAAAATAATTCCTATCATTAAATAGTTAATTATTAAGATTGTATGCAATAATTATTCATTTTAAGGTATAATGTGTAATTGGTTAATTATATTTACTGTTATTTCTATTTTTAAATAATTATTTATCATTGTGAGCCTCGTGATATTTTACAAATGGCAACTTCTAAAAACATAACTACGTTTAGTCTATGATTAATTACGTTTATCTACTTAAATCTTTTGATTGATATAATTAATGAATCCGAACTTCTAAAAATACTAATGTTACATGAAAATGAATGGTTTAATTGACTTAATAAGTGGTACAAATTCTATCACTTAACAAAAAAAAAATAGGTGGTACGAATTCTGCCTTTGGCCTCTTAAGTTCTAACTTTTTGCATAGGTACCAGAAATGGTTAATATAGGTAAGGATCGTTTTTTTTGTATTATGTAATGCATTATGTACACAAATCTATTTACCCATATTATGCAAATAAATTATTTGATTTGATTTGATACGATACACAAGTAGGACACATATATTCGTAACTTCGTGAAATAAATTGTAATACTTAGTTAGGTACCATCTTGGGTTATTCCTAACTTTTGTTATACCAACACGTTTTCAGTTCTTAGTCTTACTCATGTTACAGTGCTAACACATTGTGAGGTCCATGTTGCGTCTACCGCAGGTATAGAACTTAAGGTAGTCGGTCGGCCGAAATTAATATTTAACGACCTTGAGTCAATAAAGTGATCATTAGTTTATGCTGCGGGTTGCGTCGGGTCTGCGGGTTGTTCGAAGAGATACCGCGGCCTCGGCACAAGGGCTAAGGAGGAACATGGGTGGTTTTTAGCCAGTAGAAGTCTGACACTCCTCCCAGAGCGGGAGGAGGTATTCGATGATTCCCCACCGCTCAAAAAATTAAAAAAAAACCGGCAAAGAGCGTGTCGGGCCACGCTCAGTGTAGGGTTCCTTATTAATAATTCTTTTTTTGTTTGAAAAAAGATACGTTCAGGATAATAAAATATTTAAACGAAGTTAAAAAAAATGCTTGCATATACGATTATATTTATTTATCTAAACTTCATGCACAAACGTGGTACATAGGCGAACTTAATGCTACAAGGCATTCTTTAACAGTTAACCATAGACTTAACTTAGTACTTACAACTTTTTGTCTTTTTTGTACAAAAACTGTTTCCATTCAGGTTCAAAATAATTTTCCAAGAAAGTCCTTATAAAGTTCTACTTTTCAGATTTTTTTCATATTTTCTAAACTTATGGTTCAAAAGTTAGAGGGGGGGGGGGACACATTGTTTTTTACTTTTGGAGCGATTATTTCCGAAATTATTGACATTATCAAAAATTGATTTTAGTAAACCCCTATTCATTTTTAAATACCTTTCCAACAATATATCACACGTTAGGGTTGAAATTACTTAATAAAAAATCACTTCCCACTTTACATAATAGGGGGGCTACCCTAATAAAACATTTTTTTCTATTTTTATTTTACCACTTTGTCGGCGTAATTGATACACATAATTATTGATACCAAATTTCAACTTTCTAGTGCTAACGGTCACAGAGATTAAGCGAGGACGGACAGACCGACCGACAGACATGGCGAAACTAAGCGTTCCTAGTTTATTGGAAATTATAGTCTATGATAGATTAAGTTGGCAACACTCTCTCTTCCTGTTAAGCCGCCATGTAGTGATGGCGTATGGTAGTTTTGTACTAATGAATATTAAATGGTCTGGCTTGATTCATGGTGCCGTTTCATTCCACTACTCAACGATAACGTGAGCAAGTTATCGTCTATAGGTTATGGGCCCAGAACCCTGAATCCAAAAGCACCAAGATTAGGATTGGAGTCAGTCAGATCGACAAAGGATAGTGCAGGAAGTAAAAGACAAAATGGCTACTAGTACGAATTTTTCCTATCCAAGATTAAATGATGGCTCAAGCTTTTCGAACTGGAAGTTTCGAGTTAAAACGATATTAGAAGAACGAGGTCTAAAAGATGCCATAAATAAGGACAAACAGTTAGACGAAAAAGTGAAGAACGAACTTGATGCCAAAGCAAAAAGCGTCATTGTTCAATGTATATCCGACAAGTTTATAGACATAATAAAAAAATGTAATACAGCATTAGAAATGCTAACAAAACTAGAGGAAATATTTGAAAGGAAATCAGTTTTCAATCAGCTCCACTTAAGAAGAAAACTACTGTCATTGAAATGTGGAAACAATGAAAGATTGACTGATCACTTTATAAAATTCGAGAATGTAATTTCGGAACTGGAGTCGTCAGGAACAGAGATGAAAGAAAATGACAAGGTATGTCACCTATTGTTGACACTACCAGACCAATACAATACTGTTGTAACAACGTTAGAAACTATGGACAAAGATTTGACGATTGATTTCATAAAGTCAAGAATGTTAGATGCTGAATTAAAAATAAAAGGTGATCAAAGTAATTCGAGCAAGGAAGCCGATGCTCACAGCTTCCTCACATGTTTTAAATGCGGCAAGGAGGGCCACAAATCTTTTAAATGTAGAAGTGACCAAGCTAACAGAGGCAATAATAGAGGTCAAAGAAGAGGAAATTACAGAGGCAGAGGAAAACAACATAGAGGACAAGCTACCAGCTCAGCGAATACTGCAGAACAGCAGGAGAATAATGATAACACATCAGTAACATTCTTCGCACAAGCATTCTCTACAAAAACAAATGACATGAATAGAGAAATAGAATTTGTGATAGACTCAGGAGCAACCTACCACATGATTAACGAAAAATATGAGAAGCATATACAAAACATAAGTGAAATACCTGAGATTAAAATTCAAGTAGCAAATGGAAATATCCTATCAGCAACGAGGAAAGGAACAATAATAGGAATAAGTAAGGAAAATCTAAAAATAAACTTTGAATGTTTAATAGTTAAAAATTTGGCTCACAACCTGATATCAGTACTAAGATTAAATGAAAAAGGATTTAAAGTAACATTTGAACTAACAAGAACAGTGATTAGCAAAGATAGTCACAATATAATATGTGAAAATAATGGAAGACTGTGTAAAATCAAACTTAACCTGAATTTAGACGCTATGTTGACAAACAAAACAGATGAAAATCTATGGCACCGTAGAATGGGTCATTTAAACTATGGAAGCATGAAGGTACTAGGATTACCGCTGTCAAATGAACGCTGCTCCATATGTATACAAGCCAAAGGTACGCGTCAACCATTCAGTCCAACTCCAAAGCCAAGAACAAAGCAAATAGGAGAACTGATCTATTGTGATCTCGGAGGACCTGTCTCACCCATAAGTAGAAGAGAAGAAAAATACTATTTAACAATAATTGATGACTACTCACACTTTATGGAAGTCTACCTATTAAAATCAAAAGAAGAAGCAAAAGGCTATATAATTAACTACATAAGAAGAATGAAAAACAATGGTACAAATGTTAGAAGAATAAGAACTGACAGAGGTACTGAATTTGTAAACGAACAATTAAAAGTATTTTATAATGAAAATGGTATAAAGCAAGAAACCACATGTGCCTATACACCCCAGCAAAACTCAATATGTGAAAGAATGAATCGAACATTAGCTGACAAAGTGAGAGCTATGTTATTGGAAACAAATTTACCAAAGAAATTATGGGGCGAAGCCATCAGATCTGCAGCATATGTTATAAATAGATCCCCAACGAAAGCATTATATGGTGATACACCAGCCAGCATATGGTATGGAGAGAACAAACTTGAAAAAATAAGAGTATTTGGCTCAAAAGCATGGAGTGTCATATTACCTAAGCCAAGCAAACTAGAACCTAGAGCAAAACCTATGATTATGATTGGATATTGTGGATCGGGATACAGGCTATGGAATCCGTTAACAGATGAAACAGAAGAATCTCGAGATGTAAGATTTGACGAATCAGATTATAAGTATGATGAAAGCCAATGGAATAAATTCATTACTTTTGAAAAAGAAGAAGAAACGAAAGAACCAGAAATAGAATATTTAGAGGAAGAAAAGGAAAATATTCCAGAACTATCAAATGAGAAAGACCTGAGTTTAGATCAAGGGCAAGAGCAGAATAATTCAGAGAAAAGAAAACAAAGACCTACTAAGACACCAATAAGATTCCAAGATTATGAAATGTCAAATATGGCTTACGCATTACTGCTAGAAGATCCTATAAACTATGATGAAGCCATAAAACATAAAGATTGGTCTGAAGCTATACAGAAAGAGCTAGACGCACACAAAAAATATGGAACATGGGAAATAAGTGAACTACCAAAGGAAAAGAAGGCAATAGACACAAAGTGGGTATTCCGTACAAAAGCAGATAATACCAAGAAAGCTAGGATAGTGGCAAAAGGATTTCAAGAAGAAACTACTGAAAATATCTATGCACCAGTTGCTAGAATGACAACTGTGAGACTATTTCTAAACAAAGCAGTACAAGAAGATCTGCCTATAAAGCAAATGGATATACCAACAGCATTCCTGAATGGTGAACTAAAGTCTGACATATACATAAAGTATCCAGAAGGGTTAGCAAAAGAAAAAGGAAAAGTTTTAAAATTAAGGAAAGCGCTATACGGACTGAAAGAAGCTCCAAGATGTTGGAATGAAAAACTCAATGATTTTCTCATAAAGAAAGGATTTAATCGTTCACAAAGAGATTTCTGTCTATACACTGGAAATAATGTTTACATATTAATATTTGTTGATGATATTTTAGTTATTGGAGATGGACAGAAAATAATACAAAATTTGAAAGAAGAATTTAAAGCCAAAGATATGGGCAATATACATAAATTTCTAGGAATGGAAATTAGGAGATTTGACAATGGAATAGAAATAAATCAGACACAAATTATTGATAAGATTTTATTAAAATTTAATATGCAAGATTGCAAAGGCGTATGTACACCTATGGAAACGGGTTTACACATAGATCCAGACGAAGAAATCTTGACAAACATTCCATACAAAGAACTTGTAGGCTCACTGATGTATCTTGCTACAATTAGCAGACCTGACATATCATATTCAACAGGATTCTTGAGCAGATACATGAATCGATCAACACCAACACTCTGGAAAGCAGGAAAAAGAATTTTGAGATACCTGAAACAAACAAAGGAAAAAGGATTAATTTACAAAAAAGAAGAAAATAATAATAATTACTTACATGCATTTTCAGACGCAGACTGGGCAAGTGAGAATATTGATAGGAAAAGTGTAAGTGGAATCGCTATATTCCATCAGGGCAATTTGATCAGCTGGACTTCGAAGAAACAAACTTCAGTCGCATTGTCTACAGCAGAAGCTGAATATGTCGCTGCTGCATTAGCTGTAAGTGAAATAATTTTTATATTAGGAGTATTACAGGATTTAAAGTTTTGTGAAAATATAAATTCTACACTGTTTATTGATAACCAAAGCACTATTAAAATGATAGAAAGTTACGAAAATAGCAAAAGATGTAAACATATTGATATTAAGGTACATTTTATTAAAGATATTGTAAGCAAAGGTTTAATTATGTTAAAGTATGTGTCTACTAACCAAAACAAAGCTGATATATTTACCAAGGCACTGTCTAAGGATAAACACAAGTATTTTTGTAATTCTCTCGGTTTATTGTGTTAAATAATATAATTGTGTTGTGTAATATTATGTCAATTTATGTACTCTTATTAGTTAATAATTGATGTGGAACTCTGTGAAATGTTTACAAATTATAATGATAACCTACAAATTTTGAACTGTCATGTTGACATTTGTGAATTGTGTCAAACAAATGTCAAACTTGAATTGTCACTAGTGTCATGTGTCAATTTTAATGTTGCCAGTTTTGTAATGTTTTGTATGATGGTAACAAGTCCAAGTTTAGTAATTTTAGTTTTGTCTAATTTAAAAAGAAAATAAGAAACTTGAACTTGAGCCGGGGTATTGGAAATTATAGTCTATGATAGATTAAGTTGGCAACACTCTCTCTTCCTGTTAAGCCGCCATGTAGTGATGGCGTATGGTAGTTTTGTACTAATGAATATTAAATGGTCTGGCTTGATTCATGGTGCCGTTTCATTCCACTACTCAACGATAACGTGAGCAAGTTATCGTCTATATAGTTGACTACGGAACTAATACGGAAACCTAAAAAGAGGATGATGTTTGATAGTTGCGTAATGCTATTCCGGTTTCTGAAATAACAAATGAGCTGTTCCTATAACAGTCTGTAGCCAATAGCCAATCAAACGACTTGAAGTGAGTTTAACAATCAGGTAGGTAGTAAAACTTTTGTGTGCCAGAAACCGAGTTAATTTAGAGGTTGGAGGTAAGTAGGTATAGGTAGCTTCTACTATCTATCAAATTTGAATTTTTCTAGGTAATAAGTCTATTTTTAATGATTGTCGTACTCAAATATCTATCTTTAAGAGCGCTATTACAAACTCGAGTAACTTCGAAACGAGCGGCGACTGACGGTTCTTGCGCCTGTGTGCGTGATGTACGCTTCTTCATACACACACGTGCAGAGGCAGAGGTGCGTAACACGTTTCACTGCGGTTTACTTAGAATTGAATTGGGAAAAAATACAAGTTATGGAATGTTTTATTTTATGTGTGTGATAATGAAATACAAAATATATAAGTAACATAGAAATTTTTTAGTTTTCCATCTTGGGCTCGTATATATGGTTTTCGGGGTCGCTGATTACGAAAATGAGGTCAAAATAAAAATCAAAGATGGCGCCGACAAAAATTGGTTTTTTCCGTCATGGGTGTCGTTTTCATGGTTTTTGGGGTAGCTGATTACGAAAATGAGGTCAAAATGAAAATCCAAGATGGCGCCGACGAAAATTTTTGGTTTTTCCGTCATGGGTGTCGTTTTCATGGTTTTTGGGGTCGCTGATTATGAAAATAAGGTCAAAATAAAAATTCAAGATGGCGCCGACGAAAATTTTTGGTTTTTCCGTCATGGGTGTCGTTTTCATGATTTTTGGGGTCGCTGATTACGAAAATGAGGTCAAAATGAAAATCCAAGATGGCGCCGACGAAAATTTTTGGTTTTTCCGTCATGGGTGTCGTTTTCATGGCTTTTGGGGTCGCTGATTACGAAAATGAGGTCAAAATGAAAATCCAAGATGGCGCCGACGAAAATTTTTGATTTTTCCGTCATGGGTGTCGCTTTCATGGTTTTTGGGGTAGCTAATTACGAAAATGAGGTCAAAATAAAAATCCAAGATGGCGCCGACAAAAATTTGTTTTTTCCGTCATGGGTATCGTTTTCATGGTTTTTGGGGTCGCTGATTACGAAAATGAGGTCAAAATAAAAATCCAAGATGGCGCCGACAAAAGTTTGTTTTTTCCGTCATGGGTGTCGTTTTCATGGTTTTTGGGGTAGCTGATTACGAAAATGAGGTCAAACTGAAAATCCAAGATGGCGCCGACGAAAATTTTTGATTTTTCCGTCATGGGTGTCGCTTTCATGGTTTTTGGGGTCGCTGATTACGAAAATGAGGTCAAAATAAAAATCAAAGATGGCGCCGACAAAAATTTTTGGTTTTTCCGTCATGGGTGTCGTTTTCATGATTTTTGGGGTCGCTGATTACGAAAATGAGGTCAAAATGAAAATCCAAGATGGCGCCGACGAAAATTTTTGGTTTTTCCGTCATGGGTGTCGTTTTCATGGCTTTTGGGGTCGCTGATTACGAAAATGAGGTCAAAATGAAAATCCAAGATGGCGCCGACGAAAATTTTTGATTTTTCCGTCATGGGTGTCGCTTTCATGGTTTTTGGGGTAGCTAATTACGAAAATGAGATCAAAATAAAAATCCAAGATGGCGCCGACAAAAATTTGTTTTTTTCCGTCATGGGTGTCGTTTTCATGGTTTTTGGGGTCGCTGATTACGAAAATGAGGACAAAATGAAAATCCAAGATGGCGCCGACGAAAATTTTTGGTTTTTCCGTCATGGGTGTCGTTTTCATGGCTTTTGGGGTCGCTGATTACGAAAATAAGGTCAAAATGAAAATCCAAGATGGCGCCGACGAAAATTTTTAGTTTTTCCGTCATGGGTGTCGTTTTCATGGTTTTTGGGGTCGCTGATTACGAAAATGAGATCAAAATAAAAATCAAAGATGGCGCCGATGAAAATTTTTGGCTTTTCCGTCATGGGTGTCGTTTTCATGGTTTTTGGGGTCGCTGATTACGAAAATGAGGTCAAAATGAAAATCCAAGATGGCGCCGACAAAAATTTTTGGTTTTTCCGTCATGGGTGTCGTTTTCATGATTTTTGGGGTCGCTGATTACGAAAATGAGGTCAAAATGAAAATCCAAGATGGCGCCGACGAAAATTTTTGGTTTTTCCGTCATGGGTGTCGTTTTCATGGCTTTTGGGGTCGCTGATTACGAAAATGAGGTCAAAATGAAAATCCAAGATGGCGCCGACGAAAATTTTTGATTTTTCCGTCATGGGTGTCGCTTTCATGGTTTTTGGGGTAGCTAATTACGAAAATGAGATCAAAATAAAAATCCAAGATGGCGCCGACAAAAATTTGTTTTTTTCCGTCATGGGTGTCGTTTTCATGGTTTTTGGGGTCGCTGATTACGAAAATGAGGACAAAATGAAAATCCAAGATGGCGCCGACGAAAATTTTTGGTTTTTCCGTCATGGGTGTCGTTTTCATGGCTTTTGGGGTCGCTGATTACGAACATAAGGTCAAAATGAAAATCCAAGATGGCGCCGACGAAAATTTTTAGTTTTTCCGTCATGGGTGTCGTTTTCATGGTTTTTGGGGTCGCTGATTACGAAAATGAGATCAAAATAAAAATCAAAGATGGCGCCGATGAAAATTTTTGGCTTTTCCGTCATGGGTGTCGTTTTCATGGTTTTTGGGGTCGCTGATTACGAAAATGAGGTCAAAATGAAAATCCAAGATGGCGCCGACGAAAATTTTTGGTTTTTCCGTCATGGGTGTCGTTTTCATGGCTTTTGGGGTCGCTGATTACGAAAATAAGGTCAAAATGAAAATCCAAGATGGCGCCGACGAAAATTTTTAGTTTTTCCGTCATGGGTGTCGTTTTCATGGTTTTTGGGGTCGCTGATTACGAAAATGAGGTCAAAATGAGGTCAGTGGGTGGTCATAGGGGCGGTTTTTTTTTAGGAGTTGGAGTATACGCTTAGGGGCACTATGAGCAGCAAAGAAAACAGAAGAAAAAAAATTAGTTTAAAATAATTTTCGGGACTTGCTAAATTTTCCTGTTTTTTTTTTTTCAAAAACGCCTCATTTTTTTTTTTGTTTCGTGTTGTCCTTGACCATAGAAATTATTTAGGTTCTGCGAACCATGGTCCTACGACAAACCGTTTCATAGTTATGGTCCTACGAATTTTACTTCGTTTTATCTAGAATGCTCTATATTTCCAAAATGGCAGCTCGGATGAAAACTTTTTCAGGAAAAGAATTGTTGTTCTAGTCGACAACTATGAGATGATATAAAAAAACCGCGACAAAGTGAGAGAAAAAGAAAAATTTAAATTTTTTTTAAGTGTCGGTCGATCTTTCACCTTGTGTATCCTTAGGGGCACAGAATTTAGTAAAATTTTCAGAAGTTTTTTTTTTTTTCAGGATTTCGGCTATTTTTCTTATTAACCTGGTCCATAGAAACCATTTAAGCTCCGAGACACATTATGGTCCTACGACGCACCGTTTCCGAGTTATGGTCCTACGAATTTTCCGTCGGTGCGTCGTAGGACCATGTGTCTCGTGTGTCAAGGTGAAAAATCGACCGTCAGAAAAATTTTGCAAATATTTCTTTTCTCTCTCTTTGTCGCGGTTTTTTTACACCATCTCATAGTTTTTGACTAGAGCAACAATTCTTTTCCAGAAAAGGTTTTCATCCGAGCTACCATTTTGGAAATATAGAGCGTTCTAGATAAAACGAAGTAAAATTCGTAGAACCATAACTCGGAAACGGTGCGTCGTAGGACCATGTGTCTCGGAACTTAAATGGTTTCAATGGACCAGGTTTACAAGATGCTGCAATAAAAATAGCTAAAATCTTGAAAAAAAAAACTTCTGAAAATTGTACTGTTTTGCCCCGAAAATTTTTGCAAATATCTATTTTCTCTCTCTTTGTCGCGGTTTTTTTACACCATCTCATAGTTTTTGACTAGAGCAACAATTCTTTTCCAAAAAAGGTTTTCATCCGAGCTACCATTTTGGAAATATAGAGCATTCTAGATGAAACGAAGTAAAATTCGTAGGACCGAAACTCTGAAACGGTGCGTCGTAGGACCATGGTTCTCAAAACCTAAATAATTTCTATGGTCAAGGTCAACACGAAACAAAAAAAAAATGAGGCATTTTTGAAAAAAAAAGAAAAACAGAAAAATTTACCAAGTCCCGAAATTTTTTTTTAACCAAATTTTTTTTTTTGTGTTTTCTTTGCTGCTCATAGTGCCCCTAAGCGTATACTCCAACTCCTAAAAATCCGCCCCTATGACGACCCACTGACCTCATTTTGACCTCATTTTCGTAATCAGCGACCCCAAAAACCATGAAAACGACACCCATGACTGAAAAACTAAAAAAATTCCTAGCCGCCATCTTGGATTTTAATTTTGACCTCATTTTCGTAATCAGCGACTCAAAAAACCATGAAAACAACACCTATGACTGAAAAACTAAAAAAAATTCTAGCCGCCATCTTGGATTTTAATTTTGACCTCATTTTCGTAATCAGCGACCCCAAAAACCATGAAAACGATACCCATGACGGAAAAAACAAAAATTTCTGTCAGCGCCATCTTGGATTTTCATTTTGACTTCATTTTCGTAATCAGCTACCCCAAAAACCATGAAAACGATACCCATGACGGAAAAAACAAAAATTTTTGTCGGCGCCATCTTGGATTTTCATTTCGACCTCATTTTCGTAATCAGCGACCCCAAAAACCATGAAAACGACACCCATGACGAAAAATCCAAAAATTTTCGTCAGCGCCATCTTGGATTTTTATTTTGACCTCATTTTCGTAATCAGCTACCCCAAAAACCATGAAAACGACACCCATCACAGAATATCCAAAAATTTTCCTAGCCGCCATCTTGGATTTTCATTTTGACTTCATTTTCGTAATCAGCGACCCCAAAAACCATCAAAACGACACCCATGACGGAAACACCTAAAATTTTCCCAGCCGCCTTCTTGGATTTGTTTTTTCTCGAAAGATTCATAAAAGTGAATATCAATGCAACATTCGAAAGATTCCCCATTATTTTTAAAATAAAGGTTTCTATGATTTTTTATCGACCAGTAAAGTATCATTTACGAATAAACTTTATAGTAAAGTTGCGCAAAGCGTTCCTTTCCAACATAGAACATGACTACAATTTTATTTTATCATAATAAATTACAAGAATACTTACGTTTAAACTGTTGACAACCTCTGGTCTACCTGTATTCGTATACGTAACCCACACTAAGGCGCGCGGGAGCGCGAGCGACATAGGTCCGTCCTCCACGAGCCCTCAGGCGTTACTGAGCATATGGCGGCCGTACATCTAGTAATAAGGCATTATTTTGGAAAATCGTAATAAAAAAATGAGACGGCGTAAAATTCCAAAAAAATATAATTAGGGAAGGTAAAGTGTTGTACTATAAGTATGTCTATTTTTTTTTGTTAATATTATCTTTATCATATGTTTAAACCATATTTAAAACGCATAAATTTTAGCTCAGTATTGCTTTTGAATATCCTTTTTTTTTGCTGCGATTCCATTTATATCTCAATTCTAATCAGGACAAAAACTTCAGGACTATATAACCAGTATTTTGACATTTTTTTCAGATTTTTCTGTGTTGCCAATTTGTCACAAGTAGCAGGGAAAAACCAGATGTTTTACGTTTGCTCGAAATTGGGTGTCGGAAAATTGCTATTTCTCGAAATATTAACATTCAAAACGAAATTCTAATCAGGACACAAACTAAAACAAAGTCAGATTTATAATTTTTCATTGAAATATTATGCCTTTATCTATAAATAAGACGTGTCCAGGACTTGTAAAAGTACGTATTTTCGGCAAATCGCCCAAAGTTTGTGACAGCGCTCTTAGGGATTGCAAAATCCGGATTTTTTTGAAATCCGGATTTCTGTATTCTTGTCCAAGTAAAATCTGGATTATCCGGATTTTTCGAAGTTTTGAGTGTTTTTAGTTGATTTGATAAAATTGGAATTAAATAGCATAAATTATTTAAAATCAGTATTTATTCGCTCAAATCACAGCACGACAATAAAATCAACTGAAATAATTAACAAAACTTAGGGTATACGTCATTTTTCCCGTTATAAATTTATATAAACATAGGTAACATTTAACATAAACTGTTCTCTGACTTTAAATAATTAGGTAACATAACATAAACTTAAGATAATTGACGTATCCTCCTCCTCCTATTTTATAAAAATGTAGTCTCACGAAAAAAGTTTAACGTAATTCAATTTCATTTTTATCAAATCAGTCAGTCATATCATAATAGTAATACGTGTTTTAATCAGTCTTCTATAGAAAACGAGATCTTACAAACATGAACGAGTATGTCTAGTCTCCCGAAGTCCCGATGGAAGAAGGGAGATGGTGGAATCAGCTCATGGAGCTCCTGAGCACACTCTCCGAAGCACAGTCTGTAGAAGACCGACAGACATGCGATTTTGCGGCGGTGGGTCAGGCTATGTAGCTTGGCAATCAGCTTATCGTCACCAATTAGCCTCCTGGCTCTGCGCTCTACAGAGTCGAGTGTGGCTAGTTGGTATTTGGTTGAGCCATCCCAAATGTGACAGCAGTACTCCATGCCGGACCGGACTTGAGCTTTATATAATACTGAAAGCTTTCCAGGCTTGAAGTACCGCTTAACCTTGTTTAGGATGACCAGCTTTTTTGCCGCAGTTTGAGCTTTCGACTCGATGTAGGCGCCGAAGTTCAGACTCGCGCTCTACTTCGTGCCAAGAAACTCGAGACTGTCAGTAACTTGTACAGACGCACTCCGGAAAGTAGAGGCCAGAATAAACGACTCCTTTTGGCGGTGAACAGACACACCTGCGTTTTGGTTGCGTTGAAATCAACCAGATTCTCGTCACCCTAGTCGGAGACAAGTATTAAGGCTGAATTCGTTCGCTCTACCATGGCCTCTCTCAATGAACGTACTTCATCACCACCGGTTTTAGCACTGGATGTATAACTCTCCATGACAATGCTGTCATCTGCGTACCCAACCATACCAGGAACAGGGAGGTCATTGATGTGCAGCAGGAAAAGTGTCGCGGAGAGAACAGACCCCTGAGACCCCAACTCCGGCATTGATAGCCATAAGGTCAGAGGAGCAGCCATCAATGACCACTCGGATCGACCGTTCACTCAGGAATGTCAGATATCCAGCAGCAAAAGTAAACGGGAATGCCGTATGCCAGAAGTTTTCTCAACAAACTTGCGTGCCATACCGTCAAAACGCTTCGAGATGTCCTCGCCCTAGCAGTGCGTAGCTAACACCAGAAGATCCCCAGTTGACCGTCCCCGGCGAAAACCATACTGACGGTCGCTGAGTAGATCGTTCGCTTCAAGGTGCGCCAGCAGCTTACCGTTGAGTACCCTTTCCATTACTTTACAAAGTATGGAGGTGATGGCGATCGGTCGATAGTTACAGGGGTCGGCACGACTACCCTTCTTGGGTACTGGTCGTACATTGGCAACCTTCCAGGAGTTCGACACTATTCTGGGTTTGAGAGAGAGGCGGTAAAAGCGTGTCAGCACAGGAGACAACTCAGGCGCACAGTTCCTTAAGACCCTTGCTGGTATGCCGGCTGGACCGCTAGCCTTATTCACGTCTAGGCACTGAAGTACTTCACAAACCTCTTGCAAGTGTATTGTGATCTCGGGCATTGAAGAATCACAGCGAGGAATCGTTGGTTGCTGTTTTGACCCAGTATCTAGACGCTAATTGCTCGCAAACAGAGATCAGATGCAAATAAATTTGCCTTCTCGGTAGCGGAGTGAGCGACCCGTCCGGTTTTTGCAGGGGGGTAGTCTCATCGTTTAGACGCGATCTTATTTTATTGCAGTAGAAAAAGCTCTTTCGGACTCAACACTGGTCGGCAGTAGGAAAGCAACCTGTTCAGAGCTTTTTTTAGGATTTCTCTACGACTTCCACCGTTTTCGAATAACGCCATTTCAACGTGAATCATTGAAGGCAAATCAGTTGCGTTGATCACACTCGTTGACTGGTGATGATCACTACCCACACTTGCATTTGCACATTACAGTAGGTAGGTAATATCGATCTACCGTTTACTAACACTAAAAATTTGTGGATAAATACAAATATTATCCGTCAAAATCGGTTTTGATTGAAATCCGAATAAACCGGATTTGAGTCTTAAAAACCGGATTTAAAAAAGTCATGAAAATCCGGATTTTTCAGTCATTTTCGAATTTCGAAGAATCCGGATTGCAATCCCTAAGCGCTCTTAACTTCAATTATCTCGATAACGTGACACTTTGGGGTACCATGTTCCATGACATTATTAATTGTTCTTCAAGGGGTCCTCTACCCATACATACCTACCAATTTAGTCGAGGGCCATGATTTCTAAAAAAAAAACAAAATGGCGGTGGGTCGATATGCCAATTCCATTCCAAAATAGTTTCGGGTAGCTTGATGTGCTGGTGCCTAGCGCTTATCGGCACTGGTACAGATAGCGCGCGAGTTGAATGCAGAGCTTAGGAATGCGGTAGTGCGTGACAGCACTACCGCATTACACTAGTGTGAATAGCACAGCACTACACTGCTCCCGCTCTTTACCTCAGACCCCGACTGCATTCAACTCGCGCGCTATCTGTAGATCGGCGGGCGTCGTACTTGTACGTGTTGTCGTATGGCGCCAGTGAGTGATGACCGGCGCATGTCGAAGATTTTCGGAACTTGTCGGCTACGCGACGTTCGGCGCTTGTTCATATAAATGCCTGCGCCGGTTACCTGCATGGACCTGTCCCTATAAGTGCTGGTAGATCGGCGCCGGCTACCTGATTTCTTTCTGTATACGGCCAAAGAACATTTTAAAGTTCAAGCTATGATCCCATCATGGTCAAGTTCTGGTTAATAGTTAATTACCTAGGAGGTACTACTGTCATCCGAATTACACATAGGTACGATGGCTAAGATCTGGGGTCTAAAATGGCCACGCTAATAAAATGAACCTTTCATAATACCTAGTACCTAACTGCGTCTGTGACCATTTAGGAAAACAGATAGATACAACCTACGTAGGTACCTACCTATACGTTAAAATGGTCACAGATGTAGTTACTATTGTCTTGTGTAGGTAGTAGGTACGGTCCATTTTACGCTTTTTATCGCAATTCATATTATGATCTGCTAAAGTGGTCATTTTAGACCCTTTTTTTTTTGGTGGGTGGAAAATCATCGAATAACCCCCCCCCCCCCCCCCCCTCTTGGGCAGAGCGAAGGGGAGTGTCAGACTTCTACTGACTAAAAACCAAACCCATGTTCCTTCTTCGCCCTTGTGTCGGAGCCGCGTTATCCTTTCCATAATCCACAGCCCCGACGGGGTCATTTTAGACCCTCGCTACAGATATCGACAGGTGAATAGGAGGTACCTACCTAAGTCCTTTTAAGAAATAAACAAAAGTATTTTGGAGTATTTACATACCAAAAGTAAAATATTATTCTTTCATGTGGTCTTGAATGCAAAAACTAAAATATACATTGGATTCCCGCCAAAACAACGAATGTGTGTGTGTTGAGAAGTGCTTTCGTCTTCAGAATTATATAACTAGGCAGCAATGCAAATCTAAATAGCGTTATCAACTAATAATAACAGACGATTATTTTAATTATATAGATAGGTTAGTAGGTGTCTACTCGTAAACAGTACGTTGTTATGGTCAACATCTGTACCGTATCTGATCTACTTATCTACACATATACATAACAACTTTGTATCTCTACGGCTAGTTGGCAGAATTCCAAAACACGATAGAATCTGGAAATACTATAACTACAGAGCGATGCATAAAAGTGAGACGATCACGAAACCCAAATAGGAATAAAAGTAAAGCGGGTTTTGGGTCGACGATCGAGCAATGTCACCTTTAACGCCTAATGACAAGATAAACCTCGTCGCCCGCCGCCGGCACCGCACACCCGCCGCTCCCTTATCTACTACTTCTGTACCTATATATAATATACTTACAACATACTCATTATTGAATACAGTTGCCTACAGACACAATATTACTGCACATGCTTATCTATAATGCACACGGCGACGGCGACGCATTGATAAAGAATCAGTAGGTAGGTATAGCAATTTGATGTATAATTATTGTGTAGCATATAGGTAGAACATTTTATTTATACGAAAATACCGTCAGGTGCATTACGTAACAATGGAAGTGCTATAGACGATGTTATGAGTATGACTAACCAGTTTTATGTTCAGTATAAAACTCTGCTCACTGGCATAGCAGCGAGTAAAAAATTGTATACGTCTGCCTACGTACGTTATGTAGGTACATACCAACTTCGTTACGATGCTTGTGTGCGAACATTTTCCGTTTCGAAGGGCACCTTCAAACGATGCCGTTGACCGTGGTCAGGGACAGCCGGGCCCTGACCGTGCCGTCGCGGTCGCGCCGATTCGCCGAAACATTCTGCGCTTGGCCTAAATCACAGTACCTAACGTAACGACACCGCTTACGATTCATGCTGTTCTAGCTAGCATAGCTTGTAAAGAATTTTGCTCAAATTAGAACTATAAAAATATTATATTATACTAGCGGAACTGGCAGACGTCGTCCTGCCCGGACAGCAGCGCCAGCTACCAGGTCCAATTGTGAATCTAAACCATTCTCGAATCCACTGGAACACACACGAAATATTACATCCAAATCGGTACAGCCGTTTAGGAGTTCAGTGAGTGACATACACAACACACGTACAGTAAAATTATATATATAACTAGTGACCCGCCCCGGCTTCGCACGGGTGGAAAGAAGATATTAAGGGTTGGACCTCATCTGGCAGCACGGAATCGCCTTTTTCCGTCGCCCTTTCTCTTTCTGTCGCTTAGAACTGCCATTTGCTAGACCAAGACAGAAAGCATAATGCGATAGCACGCGGCGGAATCCTCGAGGCGATCGGCATCACGGACAAAATGCAATGGTCGGCAGGGAGACTCCGGAACGCTGAAGCGCGCGATAGCCATGCTAACGCATCCTTTCACCGCCGATCACTTGCTATCGCATGCTGTCTCACTCTATCGTACAATGGCGCACGCGGCCGCTCGTCAGCTCAGTGCAGCCTGTTCATTCATGCCGTACGGATGGAAATAACAATGACTGACGAAAATTTGATAGTTTTAGTGCAGAAATATCCTTGTATGCGACAGCGTGCGTTCGCATGCGGCAGCATACTGCAGCACGTGGTAGCACAGGCGGAACAAATGCGATTCCGTGCTGCCAGATGTGGTCCAACCCTAAAAGCTTCCTCTTGAATCACTCTATCTATTAAAAAAAACCGCATCAAAATCTGTTGCGTAGTTTTTAAGATTTAAGCATACAAAGGGACATAGGGACAGAGAAAGCGACTTTGTTTTATACTATGTAGTGAAGATATAATATGTAGGTAGCTATTTCAATTTACTGAAATTAAGCTACAAAATGACCGACTTAGAGTCCGTTTTTACCAATCGCACAAAAATCCTCCAATAAATGTCTGCTCTGTAATGACTGTCTCAAGACGCATTCAAGATATTGACACCGGTTAGCATTTTTAGTGAAACTGAAAACACCAAATTGTAGACTATTATTTATAAGTAGGTAATAGCTGCTGATGTTTATTCAATTGACTACCGGGGAAATTAGCTACCGGAAGGAAGGCTGCTGCCTTCCTCAACTTTAAAATCACAACATTATGTATTGTAGTGTCACTGACCGATGAGTCCAATGCCGAACTCGGTCCATCTACAGACACAATTCCGTCCAACTGGGGTGGCTACAGACACAGTATAAATATGTTACAGACGCGCCAGCTGCGTCAGACAGAAGTCAGAACACACAAGTGCGACAGAGATGCAATTTCTAATCAATACAGGAACGGAAAATTATTATTCTTTTCAAGTAGAACCTGACTTGCTGGGACTTTTAACTAACTTCAAAAAGGAGGAGGTTCTCAATTCGATTGGTATTTTTTTTTTGTTTTCATTAACCTTTCTTTACACCAAATACGTGCTCTTTTTCCTCCTTCAGCTTTTTATGAAGAATAATAAACCAACAACTTCTAACGCGTCGTCAGTCAAAGCCATAGCTCAACGAATGAATAATCGTACAGTTTTCTAGTAACGTGTGTGGGCTCTACGAAAACTGTGCAGTTTAAACTGTACCGTCTGATTACTATGTACACAGCACTATAGCCACTACCTCCTTGGGCGACATTTCAATGAGCACTGATTAAGTGACTAGTGTGGCCGGCAAAATGTTTCGCGACAAATTGTCTCGGGACACTTCACGTAGTTGCTAAGGGACATGTTTTGCAACATGTTTCTTCATATGCCCCCTACTGTATCCCAGGCTTAACAGTCAAAGATAGAGCTGCAAAAGTCAGTTTGGTAAATCATAATAAAACACACTGTAATTTTTATTTTTTTTATTACATCAAGTAATATCAATGTAACATTAATTCATTCTTACACAAAACAAGTAAAGATTATTTAGTGTAAAACGCACCCCAGGATAAGAATTTTGTTCAATATAACATACACAAGTGGTAATATCATTTGCAACACAATATAAATACAATAAAAGCGCGTTTGTACAACAGATAATCAGTGTAGATAGTTCATTAAAATATATTTAAAATTATAAATCCAATATTTGGGATGCATTCCTCCAGATCATAGCATAGACAATATCTTTCTCTTAACACCTTAAAAAACTTACGTTCTGCATAATTCGTTTTAGATACACTTTACCTCATTCAAAATTTCCAAAAGTTCTTTCTATCTAGAATGTCACAAGTTCACAACCCGTATAGCCATTCATTTTAACTTTAACTACCTACATAATTTATTTACAAAAATCTATGCGAAATAACAATATCCACCAGCGGCTCTAAGCGAAATAAACATAAAATTAAAAAGTGTAGGTAATTACTTTAGTGCGTCATCATGGCAACATTTTGTGATGATAACTGACAAACTTAATTCCTCCCGCCGCCTGAATGATATTCTAAAAATTAAACAGTGTTTTGTGCCGATTTTTAAATTCATTAAAAACAGTTGTGGAAGTGTGTAGTGGAAAAAAATATAATTATTATAAGTGAAACTCTTATAAAACATTCAAATTAAGACTTTTAAAATAAAGACTTGGCATAAATAAAGGTCTTGTAACCACCACAAAATATTTAAGAAAAAAAACTGACAAACTGGAAATAAATAGGTCTTGTAACAACGTTTCAAATGATTTTACTTTTGTTTCTTATTTTGTATTAAATAAATTGCTACTCAATAAGATATTTTCAACTTCTGTATAATGACTAGAATGTTTAAAACATATTCGGCATCAAAGGATTTTTGCCTGTATTCAATCAATGAAGTATTTTAACTTTTTCTCTATTGGTATCGATTCCCTTGGTAACAAATTAGAGAATTGACATCAGCCGGCTTAGCATGACCAACGAAGAAACGGGTTTTGTCGACGGAAGAATCGACAAAATAACAGATTGTAGCAAGGTTTCATGTCAAATTATATGGAAAAATCTTTGAGATAGAATCGCCATGCTACGGGGCCTGATCTCTTAGCAGTCTTCCTTAGTTGTGTAAATGGATGCTTCAGTTTTAATAAAGTTATTAGAATGTACAGACGCCAGCATGTCAAGCTACCCGAAACTGTCAAATTTTCCCAACGAACCTTGAACCTAATGCTCTAGAAATAAAGTCGAAAATCTATCAAAGAAATCTGACAGATTGTAGTAGCTTGATGTGCTGGCGTCTGTACGTATTTTTATAAATATTATTTAATGATTATGCTTTTATTGTTGTTTTATACGAGAAACAAGATGACTAGCCTTAGTATGTTAAGGTTGCGCACAAGAGAATCGACACCATTGAAGACTTAATAATTAAATAGCTGCTGTTTAAATAACATGATTGTTTGTGTCGAAACGCGAAATATAATAAAATTATGAGGAACTATTTAATTGTTATATGGCAGCTATTGTGTACCTACATTTTTACCCACGACGGAACGGAGCAGGTATATGCGTTTAGGGTGAGAGATGTGTGCACTTTTTTTAAGTTCCCACCTATCTTCTAAACGAATGATCCGATTTTGATGCGGTTTTCAATAACGGGTTTGTGCTCGATGAGTTTATGTTCTTAGACAGGTGTCATGGCTGTACCTGTAACTCACTAGGGGGCGCCACAATACTCGTATTAGTGCAAAACAATGTTGCAATGTAATCAAAACGAAATGTTCGATTACAATTCTGTTTTGCGAGATCTTACCTACTTACACATTATATAGATTATAATTCGTATAAGCTCTCTAAAAAGTTTGAAATAAAATTAAGCAAAATTAAAAAAAAAAAAACAAAAAAAACCCACGACGGTAAAAGTCTAATTGAAAAAGAATAAAATATAATATATCTACGTAGGTACGTAGATATACGTACCTACGTAGATATATTTGTAGCAATAATAATTTTACCATAATAAATAACTAAGGAATATTCGTCGGGGGCTGCCTTTTCTCTAAGAAATTTCAACAAAAATTTGATCATACTCACATGTCGTCGTTAAACATCTACAATTTTTCAATAATTGTATTCAAGTCACTAGAAAACCTTTAGCTGGTTTAATGGCAGCCCCCGACGGATATTCCTTAGTTAGGTACCTATGTATTAAGGTAAAATTATTATTGCTACATCTAAGCATCTAAGTATATCTTCGAGAAACAGACACGTTAGAAAAAGCTATAAACATCGATATTCATTGAAGTTATTTTATTCTTTTTCAATTAGACTTTTTATAAAGACAAGTTGTGGGAAGAACAACAATTATTTGTTGCATGCTGCAAAAAAACTGATTGCAAGTAAGTTAGTCATCAGTTGGTGGTACTACAAATCCGGCTTAGACCTTCCATTCTTTTTTGTTCATTCCTTTATCATAATATTCAGTAAACATTTACATTACGCAGAACATAATTTGACAATAACAATCATTTTTACATTATGATTAATAACTAGACACAATTAAATAACGTAATTAGTTTATCAACAAAGATTTACTTCTAAGTAAATAAACTACGATCCATAGGAGACAGATAGAGACAACACGAATTTTATTGTGTCACGGCAAAGGTTTCATTTTATTTGATAAAAACTTTTTAACAAAAAATAAAACCGACTTCAAAAAAAAACACAAAAAAGTAAAAAATAAATTTTAGAAGAAAAGTCAGTTTCTGAAGTCGGTGACTTTTGTTTCTTTGATTTCAGTTTTTTATTTTTTTTTTCACTTTTTAGTGGTTCACATGTAAGTTCACATATTCATGGGTCAAAATGTGGACAACGTAGTTTTTTTTTTGAGTTTTGTTGATTTTTTAAAAACCGCTTGTCCGATTTCGATAAAAAAAAATATGGGACCATTTGGGAAGTATACCCTTTCCAACAAAACAAGAATTTTTCAATTCGATTAGCAAGTGACGGAGTTATGCCCGAACAAACATAAAATATATAAACATACGAATTGAGAACCTCCTTCCTTTTTTAGAAGTCGGTACATTATAGCATTCCCTGAAACCTAGTACATACATATTAAAAGTAATTGTATATATAATTTCAACAAAGAATCTAGTTCTTATGAAAATATATTAATATATATACATACATACGTAGACGATGTATAAGTTAGAGGCCATGGATATTTATAATAAATTAATTACACGGTTAATTTAAATTCCCTACTCCACTCTGTTACTTACTTGTAAAAAGTCAGACTTACAGTTATGAAATGCACCCATCGATGAGATCGGGGTGCATTTAATAGCAAATCAGGTAGATTACCAGATGCATCCTATAAATTAAGTAGCCTAAAAAGCCTGAAAATTGCACTGTAAGGAAAATTGTAGTCTTGGCTAGGTTATTATTATTTTCTGTTGAAATATAAACAATATTGCTTCCCCATTCAAATAAATATTATGTAATTATCACAGAAGAGATAAAAGAGGTTAGAAAGGCCATGTGGGCGGGGCACGCGCGCCGCTTATATGATCAGACGATCATATGTCGACAAAATTTGATTTACTGACCAACAATCGCGCTCATATTGTGACAGCGAACGGAACTCCGCGAAAAAAAAAGAATTATGCCGTGTTGCGCGATTATTACGTGTCGGAAAAGAAGCCAGGTGTGCAGTGTGGCTCGAGAAGGGATTTCTCTTCATCGGTAAGTCTAAAAACCTTAAAATACAAGTGATATTTGTAATTATTACAATAGTATTAAGTAGTTCGCAGACAAAAATGATACAATCGCAAGCAGAAACGAAATTATGTACATTGCTTGCAATACGTGGGTACCATCTTGTACTACGTGGGCGATTGCGCAATGCATTTCGTTCACTGCGAACGTCGCGTGCGACGAGCCAAAGCTTAAATTCTGCCTACTCTTTGCGTTTCGATAGTGTTGTACCAAGTTGTCAATAATGTCGATATTTAGTATGTGTGAATGCATTCAAATGATTATTATGTTATGATTAAAATTACTTTTGTTTATCCCATACTATCAATACCTTAATATTGTTTATTGATTGTTTTTCATCTAAAATTTGTTTTGAGGTTAGCCATTTATAAATCGAAACATACATTTTAAATTTTATTTTGAGGTTTCCAACAGATCCAGATATGTTACAGACCTGACTAAAGCTATTATAGAAAAATATTAGTGTGAGATTGCATTTTATTCTGAAAAATTCGAATTTGAAAGATAGCAAGCGCATGTTAGTGCTACTTAATAAATACGTTTTATTTCAAGACAATAATAAAATCTGAATTGAAATTGAATTTCAAGTACTTAATGATCAATATTTGAAAAAAATCTTTTCTGTTTACTTTTTATCTTTAATTTTTTATGTGTGAGAGACCAATAAAAATTTTTGTTTTCTTATTTTCTTTCTTTCTGTCCCGTCCCGAAATTATAGCAAAAACTGCAAAACTTAAAGTAACAAAACTCAAGTAATTTTATCGATATACATTATCGACCTTTTGGTCACCGTAACATGTATGAGAAATATACGCAAGTGTGAGTGTACGTCATACGCAATGTTTGCGCTAGTGTGACAACCAGTAGCAAGCTCGCGATCTAAGTGAGTGCGGTTTATTTGTGTGCATAATTCGCGTACTTATTAGCGTCTTGCATGTAGTGGATATAGAGAGTGGGAGACAAGCGGCGACACGCGTTCTAATACAAATCAGGAACTATTTCCTTTCTAACCTCTTTTATCTCTTCTGTGGTAATTATAATATTTAATTTAGGTCCAATTTTAGCACAAATGGATTGGCCTTCGGCCTTTCTACTACGGTACATTATTTAATTAATCGACTTTTGGTACTGTTTAAACATTCTTTGAAGGACATGTTATGCCTGCTTACAATGTAGGTACACAGAGCATTGTAAAACAACGGTCCAGTACTTCTATGTAATGTGTATGCTTAACTTTTTAAGTATCAGATCTACCTTGGAAATAGCTAGCTTGCCAATTTTGATTTGACGTAACATCAGTGGGTTAACATGAATTTTGAAACATTTGTTTTTCGAAGGTGTATTTTATAATAATACTTTGACGAAATTGAGTAGTTTTTATGTACATACTTAGCTGCAAATTGCATAGAAATCTATTTATTATATCATGCATTTTTTAATATTAAATCGTTTATTTTTAAGTCTACCTAGAAATTTTATAGAACTCAATCGTACCTAGTGATTCGTTTTTCATATACTTAGCCGAAAGTAGCTAAAACTGTTTACGTATACTTATCTTGCACTACAATAGTGTTAAACATATTTTATGGTGTATGCTTATTTCTAAACAAAATATTATCAATGTAAGTATGTGGTTACGCAAAATCGAACTGTACAATTTATTGAATTATAGCTAGAAATATCTCATTTAAAATTCATGAATCGGGTACGACATATTAAAATATTCAAACATCGATACAACAGACATTTACATCACTACCTACATGTTTATTCCGATGCTTCCCAGTGTCCACCACCGGCTTTTCCACCAGTGGTGGACCCCGGGAAGCATCGTGTTTATTCAATGACAACATTTTAACCTAGGTAAGTACCTATGAAGAATGAAAACATCTCAGAAGCAAGGCGATTTCGCTGTTCATTTATACCGTAAAGATTCCCAATGAACCAACTTGAAGTTGGTATGAAACCATTATTGCTGAATGGTAGCTAATCAAAGGATCATTTATCAAGCTCGAGTTTATTCCTAGAAATAAGGTAGGTATATATCCTTCTTCTAGTCTGCATAATTTATGCATTTTAGGAATAAAATCTCTTCCGATGTATGTTACTGTCAACCGAAGATATCTGAGATCTAAATTTCTTTTGGGATCCAGTTCAGTTACATACGCCAGGTCCCGCCATCAAAACGACCGGCAGTGGTTTGTCTCAAAATATTTGAAGTAAGGTTAACAATCTAGGTACCTATTTATAATTGGCCCGTGAATAGACTACAATACGAAATTACATTATTCTGCTCATTGTTCTATAACCTTCTAGTACACTGGACGGACACACTTCAGTTTACACAGCTGCGTCCACTACATACTTGCGTTACCTACATCAAGTTATTTCAGTTCACGTCAAGTTGTTGTAATAGGTATTACTAGCAAAAATTTTTAGTTGGTCATTTATATACTGTAACATCCCAGTTACCTATAATCCGACGGTCAATCTTGAAAGAGTATCTAGCTACCTATTTAAACATTCAACAAACTTGATCACTTTGGTCAGTAACATGAAGAAACATCGCTCTATCGTCCACATCCACAACGACCACAACCCTACAATTTATAAATTCCTTCACAATTTATTATGTAAACAGTGTACCCTGCTTGAGACGTTACTTGTATCCTACGGAAACAAGTAGTGCCGTTGTGTTATACTGTTGTCTTTCCTTATTTATCTTACCCTGACACGATTTTTTCTTTTATTAGTAGGTAGGTATATCTCGTTCATATTTTTTTACCGAGAAAAATGCACTTTGAGCAGAAATTGTTCTTCTTCGCGTGTCGATACACATATGAAAAAAAAAAAACAATTTTCCTTTGTTTCCTTTCAGAAAATTGTTTTTATGCTGATACTAATTTTGCTTCAATGATAAAATACCAGGGAATCAACGTCCTTGATTAATTTGAATTTACCTACCTACATAATCACCCACTTGCACACCATATAATAAATGGAGCACTAAATTAATTTAAACATCGTATTGAATGATGTTTTGCAAACAAGCGCTAAATGTATTAACTGATTTAACCGGGTTTAAACGATTTTGTCAAAAGAATTTTGATCATTACATTTCAAGTACGTAAGGTCGATGATTCCCGATGTCCACCCCCGCTTGACTTCCAATGGTGGACCGTGAAACAATCTGTAAAAATAACTGTCGCAGTTCATTGCGAGGTGGACGAGGTTCAGCTACTTGAACTGAACCATAGTTACCTATTTTAAAGTGAGCTACTAGTCAAATGAGCTCTAGCACTCATTCTAGAGCATAAATCGACGCTAAACGAAATAAATCGAACAAATCTCTATCTGCGCCAAGCAATGGCTTTGCAAATGCTACAGGCTTTAAGATATGAGTGACTGAATGTTTAATATTTGATACGTTTTTACCAGTCTCTTTGCAAGTTTTTAAAATAAATAGTGAAGTTGCTTTTCACATTTCTTATGAGCCAACTGTGTCCATCTTCATCAGTTCTGTGTTCAGTACTAATTTTACAATTTTTCGATGCCTTTTCATAATCAGTCTCTTTTTTTTTAATTATGTTATAGTATTGTTACCTATCTTTTTATTGTAAAAAACTGATTTTATATCATACTAAGCTCCTCAAATTTACCCTATTATGTGTATGTGTTGCCGATATTTTTGTGTTTCGATAGGTTTCGTTAATAAGAGATCGCTAACGACGAAATGTTATCAATGATATTAACACATTACATAATTTGGTTAACTTCCGCCGATATCATGCAATAATTGTCAACAACAGTGAAATATATAACTGTTCCCTTTTAATATTATAGTTGAAGACCACTACTGTACCCGTGTGCTTTATCTGATAATTATGTGGTGCTATCGTGTAGGTAATGACCTAATTAAATAGCATGTAACAACATCAAATAACAAAAACGTAAACACAATAACCTCTTAGTATTTAAATAATAATTCATTGGCAATTATTAATTAGGTAGGGATTATTCATACGTTTTGGCACTCGTTAATGTAGTAAGTGGAATTATTATGATCATTTATGAATACCTACAAGATATTTTTTTTATATGTGAATGGCAAAATTTGTTTAGCATCTAACGGATAATTATAATTATTACTCGATGAAACGGTTTTAATGTGGAAAATAGTATTACAGGGTGAAGTGTTGCCTATTTAAAACTGGTCATGGGATCCATCCCTAAAAACGATAATTAGGCTCAGGCTTATTGTACGAGTTACGCTGTGTATTCCTTCGCCTTTGTGTAGTTTATACACCATACACATTTAGGCGTAATTGACATTGTTTAGCCAAATGCACAGATACACTTTGCGTTGGAGAAGAATTCTAGCGTTAAATTTTTTTATCAATGATCAATTTACCCCGGTTTACATTTTTTTATCCAAAAATGTGCTTAAGCCTTAACCATTTATTTTACAGTATGCATGAGCTATTAATACGTGCCGCCCGGTATGAGACGATGCGGACGTTCCGTAAGTTGCCCTTGACTCATAGTCATACGCATCGATCGATCCTGAACATTGCACAAGTCGGGGGCAAATATACAGCTGTAACTTACTTCGGTTGGGATTGGGGCTGCTGTAACGTCTGCTGAATTCAGAAACATAAAATTACGAACCAACTTAAAACTCAGAATGTTTTGTAGTTTTTATTCGCTTTTATTGATCGTAGGTACTCTAGTTAGTTACAACAAGTTTTATTGTACTGCACAGTTACACGCGATGATAATGCCTCTAATCAAATACTTGGCTGCTAGAGGAGATAACATTCGATTTCTCGACTATTCCCATGATAACTAATTCGTAGTCAACTATTACACAACAGCCCGCCCTGACCTACCCGATTACTTGGCTTCTATCAATATTTTTTTCCATGTTACAGAATATTTATGATCATAGGAACCGGGACAGTTATTGAAAAGAACAAAAGCGGCTTAGCGAGTTTGAAAATATTAAAATCGATCCATTTTCAATGTTATTCACATAAAACGACTGGAATTATACTCAATGTTTATAGATGAGGTTAGCTAGTAGTTAAGGGCCAGCTTCGCGGACGCGCCGCGCGAAGTTTAGGTTTTTAGCGCTACACTCACAACGATCGAGGCTCGCGCACCGCACACGCACACATGTACGTATGCACAGTGGGTCGCCACGTCATACTTTGACTCGCCAACTAAATTGTAACTTTATTGTCACTGATTTTGATAATACATATGTGGTCAAATATGTGATTATTGGTGATTATTAGATTTATTAGCATAGGTAGCGAGATTAATAATGTACATATATTAAATTGTACTATATAATTTTATTATTTTAGATCATGCACAATACAAAATGAAATTGTTATTCCCAATTACAAAAATAATATATTGTACTGAAAACCGTGATCACATAAATCTTGCAATTGCTTAAAAACAAAGTCAACGTCGACCAATCTGCGGCCAACAACCAGTTCATGTTCATCAGGCTGCAGCTCCGGTTCCATGATTAGTGCCGGATATTCTTGATTCTGCAATAAATATAACATATCAGATACCTAATGAAATAAAATGAAGACAGACAAGCGCACACACACACACAATGTGCAGGGCTCCTCCACACGGCCGGACCTACAGGGCTACAACGATAAATGCCTACACTGTTATTCACAAATAAAATTTGATACGTTTAACCATTATAGTACCTATAAAAAAATCGGCCAAGAGCGTGTCGGGCCACGCTCAGTGTAGGGTTCCGTAGTTTCCCGTCCGTCCGTCCGTAAAATATGTAAACGAAGTTAAAAAAAAATGCTTGCATATATACGATTATACTACAAACTTAGTCCAGAAATTATTTTGTGCAACTTTTTGTACAAAAACTGTTGTTTCCATCCAAGTTCAAAATTATTTTCCTAGAAAGTCCTTATAAAGTTCTACTTTTCAGTTTTTTTTTTCATATTTTCTAAACTTATGGTTCAAAAGTTAGAGGGGGGGAGGGGGACACATTGTTTTTTACTTTTGGAGCGATTATTTCCGAAATTCCTATTGAACTGGTCCTATTTGGCGCAGCCGTGAGATGCACGCACTCATTTGTATTTTTAGTTTTTCAAATTATTATTTTTTTGTTAATTTTATTGTGTGTTGTGTACACTTATGGCCTGTGCTAAATAAATGTGTTTTCTTTCTTTCTTTTTCTTTCTTTAAATTATTGACATTATCAAAAAATGATTTTAGTAAACCCCTATTCATTTTTAAATACCTTTCCAACAATATATCGCACGTTAGGGTTGCACAAGCAAGTCATTCTTCCATACAAACGTAGTATGGTGATTACTCCCCTGGTTGACGGTGTAGGTTCAAAATTAAAAATTGTATCAACTAGTCTTGTCATTATCTAGGTCTCTATGGAAGCAGAATTGGAAAAATAATATTGGTTTGAAAGTTATGAGCGTCGAAACTTTCATATTTTAGCACTAATTTTAACCATCTTTGGGCGTAAATAAATTACGTATATAGTACGAAAATTAAAAAAGTAAAACCATACAGACATAGATTAGTTATTAAAGAATTCAAATAATTCTATTTTGAACAGATACATTCAATGGATTTTTCATGGTATCCATACTACCAAAAGTCTGCATAGAAACAATCGCGCGCCCGTTTTAGTTGTGTCTCTTTCGCTCTATGCATTTCGCTCGTGACGTCGGATGAAATAGCATGCATTTTAGCCCCGCCCACCAACTAGTTCGTGCCGTTGGCTTGTTTACCCTTAAGGTTGAAATTAAAAAAAAAACACTTCCCACTTTACATATAGGGGGGCTACCCTAATAAAACATTTTTTTCCAATTTTTATTAATTTCCGCTTTGTCGGCGTGATTGATACACATATTGGTACCAAATTTCAGCTTTCTAATGTTAACGGTCACAGAGATTAAGCGAGGACGGACAGACGGACGGACAGACAGACATGGCGAAACTTTAAGGGTTCCTAGTTGACTACGGAACTCTAAATAAAAAGGGGGAAGTACGGTATCTTCATACATACAAACGCACCGCGTGCGGCTTATATCTGTGCGCCATAGTAGGTATCTTTTTTGTTGGATAATTACGAGAGCAACTTGAAAATGAGATTTTTTGTTTGTTGAGATATCTTAACGACTTTTTGTCAAATGAAAATTCTAGGTATAAAACCATTCTATCCGTTTGAATCATATAAATCGGTCCACGCGTTTATCAGATAATTAAGAATTAGTATAATGAAAATGTAAACAACCAGAATTTTTGATGTTTTTGTTCTACGAACGAAATGTAATGTCAAATCAGACGCACAAAAAAAAAACACAAATACACAATAAGATACACATACCTACCAGTACATTGCCTACTATCTAATTTACGAGTAATATAATGCAAATTCACAATAATATAAAAAGTATACTTACTCAATTTCAAAACTATTATGGTATCACAAGAGTTTGTCGCGAGACCACTGTGCACTGATTTTGTGTACGTACACGGTTCGACTGCGATCTGCCGATGCGGCGCAAATCGACGTGCTCTCACGTTGGAGGCGCGTGGCAGACTGAGCCACGAGTGGATCCGTCGAAGCTTGCTATGAAAGCGCTCCGCTTCATAGTAATTTGTATGAAGATTTTGAGCGAAAAACATGGGCAAGTTTGTGATTTTTTTACACAAAATGAGAGTATGTTTATTAAAAAATGAAGCTTTCAGTGACTACTTTATACTTTTACCTTTATTATTTAATAAAATTCATTTTAAAATTCTCAATAATTACGACTCAGTTGTTACAATACGGGAGTGCGATTTACTCGTTTTTAGTGATTTTCTGTTTTTTTTTTACACTTATCCATAAGCATTATCTTAAATTCGAAAGTTTCAATAACAAGTTACATTCATTGGCTAGCTGTGTGATTTATTTCAAGGTTGTGGAGCATCGTTTTCTATCTATTTCTATGACATTCCCAACCTTCGATTTCCGGAGCCGGCCCTTAACTTTGTGACTATTTGCAACGTTTTTTTTACCGTTTCGACGTTTTATATTAGCTACTACTGGTTTAAATAGTCAGGGAACTTCATCAATACAAGAATGTAAACGACCTTCGGTGAATTTCCGAAAATATTCTCAGTTTAATCGAGGTAGATAACATTGTTTTTTTCATCTAGCTAATACGTCACTCGTCCGGTTTTTTGACTGCCACGATCTCACGATGCTACAACGATATGTTATTCTAATTGCAAAAATACAAATTGACACGTTCTAAAACTATTATATAATAAAATAAAAATTGCAGCTGTACTATTCTTTGGTTTGATGGCCTGACATCGCCTTTTAGTGATCGTGCTGGTTTGGCTCTACCGTACAAGAATAATTCAAGAATCGGGATTTGAAGGCACATGTTTATTTTTAAACACACTGTGTTATGATGAGGAGGGATGAATCGCATGCGACTAAAAGAGTGATGAATATACCTATATGTAGATGGATGGAGAGGTAGAGGAAGACCAAAACAAAAGATAGATGGAGTGTGTGAGGAATTATATTAAGGAAAAAGGAATAAATTATACTGTGACGAGTGACAGAGGAGAGTGGTAGAAAAAAATGTGTTGCCGACTCCAAATAACATGGGATAAGGGCAGGGAGATGATGGTCACAGTGTGCTTACAATTCGAAAAATATCTCTAGTTCTCTCTATTCGTTTGACAATGATGAGATTAAACTAGCTGCATTCATAGCAAACGTAAGTAAGTACAGGCTCTTGTTGACACGTCGGAGCCAGTCACCACCATTAACAATACATATTTACCAAACATTGCAACAATTCATTAACATACATTTACGACAATTTTTTGTTCATTGAATCATTTAAGTTTTATAAAAGCAGCTAAATCCGTCTAAAACGTTCCCAATGTTAGTACACATGACATGTAGAGGTTCCCTCTGTGAGAAACAATTTCTTAGATTTTTTAGGACACGCTGGTTTCCTCACAATTTTTTTTTTAAGTTTTGAAAGCTACGGTAATGAAATAACCGCGACCTATTCGTAATTCGGGGCTGTTACATTGGACTACCACCGCTATCTATTCAAGATATAAAAGGTTATTTTTTAAATATGTACTAATAAATGAGCAATATTTTATGTACATAACATTTATATTAGCACGTCCTTTTCGCTGGCGAAATGCGGATATATAATTAGGTACACCTCTCCCTAACCTTTCACGGATGACAGCTAGGTGTGTTATGTTCTGAAAAACTGCTTTAACAATTTCGATGAAAGTTGCATTATAGGGGTTTACAGGGGCATAGGTCCCATATTTGGGAAAATTCGTTATTTACCCAAGTAGAACGGTCACCCAGGTACTACTACAATATTATAAAGAAACAATTATTGAGCTTTATCCCCACATGGTCCCTCAAAGAATATTTCCTTTGACTATTATTTCTAGGTTTTGGGATTTTGGTCAAGTCAGTAACAGTCCCCTACATTTTAAATATATTGATGAGTTTTGCTTCTGTATTTTGTACTTAGTTACCGCAAGTTCTTGAGTTTAGAAAATTTGTCAGGAAACAAATTTTACTGAAGAACATTCTCGAAAAAGTACTTGTAAATATATCTGGATGAGACCTTTCTGAGCTAAGCAAGTTTGGCTCGTTCTTGGCATATTGCATTAAATTGCTATTAGGTGCTGAATTATTTGCACGAAATTCCATTTTTTATATAAAGCAAATCAATTAGTCCATAATAAGTACAAGGAAAATCCAAAGAAGCAGTAGAATTTTAATGTATTTAATCAATAATGCTTTATTTATTTACAAAAGACCAGACTGAGACAAAATATGTCTCTATCACAAGGATAAAGTAATAACTTGAAATGGACCTGAATTTCTTGGCAAGTTGTAAACCCAAACCTTAATTTTACTTGGTTCACTATTAAATAAAGTACCTACACTGTATTAACTTAATCATTCTGTGTTACTTGTCTCAATGAAATTTTCCCAAATTGCCAAGAGAGGCACAGTCTTTCAGAATTTTATACAATTATTCATAAGGCCGTGTACGCATGGGCGCTTTTTTAGGGTGACATTCCAACAGATACCCGTGAAATATTTTATTTACCAACCAAATAAAATGGATTTTCCCTACCCGCAAAAGGCTTAAAAATCCAGGGCATCAAAAGAAAACCATCACATTCAAAAGCACCCCTGCGAACGAGGGGATTAATCAATGAAGTCTGCCCAAACAATGGGACTTACCCATACTTAGTCCACTGCATCAATGTCCACTTACTCTTAGAACTACACTATCAATGTTTAATTCTGCAACATTTGGTCAAATATACCATCTACTTACGTAATATGTATTAACCATTTTGGAAACTTAACTAACAATCTTAGGAACTGACATCACAAAGCTAATTCACCAGTTACAGATCAACATTGACATTTTGGCGTCCACTGTGTCGCTTCAAGTATTCACTATTGTCATCACAGTCCACCTTTCTTCTCTTTCTCGAGTCGAATCGCACTCCTGTTTCTTGAACCACCTTTTCACTATTTTGAATGGCAGAAATTATATTTTCTTTAGAAGGTGGCACCAGTTGCAACTCATCAATGTTTTCATTAACTGACGGCTCTACTAAATGCATAACAATACGTTCTAAACGTTTGGGATGTTCCACTGGAGCATCATCAGTGGCCGGAGCTTCAGTTTGTTGTTTTTCCACATCAATAATCACCGAATACTTTCGCTTCATTTCCTCCATCATTCTACATCCATAATCTTCGCCAATAACACTATTGACACATACAAAACTTTGAACTTTTTTAGTTGCTCTATCAATTTCAAGGAAACCTCGAGTTCTCATGTAAATGAAGTGTCCAGATCGTGACATCAGTCTATAGTAAGACTCGCCAAACTCTCTGCTCTCATCATACATTTGCCGTAGCACACAAATGACCCAGCGGACATCTTCTTTGTGCATAAATACAAAAGCAGATGTCCCAGTTACTTCTTCTGTCATGTAGCCTATTGCTAATGATATACTCTGGTCACACTGCACTATGCGCCCATCAATCAAATGTCTAGTCCAATATTCTGAATAGGCTGTCGGGGGTAGAATCCGAGCTGGCATAGCACTGGACAGCACATGGATCATGCCAATGAAAACTACATCATTCCCACTAGATGAAAATGTTCTATTGGTTCTCACTCTTTGGCGTCTAATAATCTGCTCATCTTGAACACCATTTGATGTTGCTTTATCTGAGCGCCTCAGAATGCCATCTATACGGCAACGCTCATATCTAGCAGGATCTGACCGAGCACCTGCTCTCATAATGCGGATATGGAAATTATGATGGTGTTCAAAGAGTCTACTGTCACAACTTGTTTGTAGTTCTTGAGGATAAATGTGTTGGCGAAGAGTTTCTTTATCATCTGAATGAACATAGTTATACATGTCTTGTCCTAGTAGATCTATGTGACAATATCCCAACTTTTCTTGAACGTTGGGTGATACGATAAACAAGCGGCCGCGGCATGTGACACCGAACATAATACCGCCAAATAGGTCGAAAAACTTTAAGAATGAAGACGACCATGTCTCTATATGGCCGCATTTGATTGTATCACCAAACACATGTTCGTTGCGGAGCTTGTTGGCGGCGAGCCTCAGCACACTCGTCTTATCAACTTTACGTTGCGAGTGCACTATATCAGACAATAAAGACATAATTAGACTAATTTGGGAGTTGTATTGGCTCCGACGTTGTTTTTCAGCTATAATACGTGATTCACGGTCACTAGCTTTAGCTGTGGGAATACCTGGCGAGTGCGACTCAGAGGACGAATCACCGCTGTGGCCAGCCTGCATCTCATAACCAATTGTCGGCGCTGGCACACCCACCGTTAAGCCAAATTCCGTCGGTGGGACACTTAGGCCTATCTGGCTCGCCATCGCTGAGTGCATTCCAAGATGTGTATTTGCGCCGCTTGAAGATGTCATTTTCCCGCGAATGATACAGCTACTTGCAAAACTACGTCCTTGATGGTATCATTACAATCCACTATCCTTACGTACATAGTGAAACCGTAAATACACACAAAAAAACATGCTGCCCCGGGTTTTTCGAATTGTAATATTATTTAGCACAATCACATCACTACGTAAATAACAAGTTCTTCAGTTAGATGCACAAGGTAGGTATTTGTTTCAGTTCCGACCGACGTTGTGTGCCTAAGGTTCAACTGGACTTGCCGAAATACCGACTGTTACCGACTAATGCCGAGGCCGACTATCAAAATCAAATACTACCAACCAAATATCAATCAAGAATCAACAGACACAGACAGCACAAGCAGTTGAAGCAGTTAGCAGTGTTACCAGTACTCCAAAGAGTATATTATTATTATTACTCTCTCTTCATGGACCAACGCAGTGTTGCAAGCTTATATTTATTGTTTTTTTTTTTTTTTATATGATTTTGGCTAAAGAAACTGAAACATGGTATTTTCAGCCTTTTAGTCGATTTTCTTTTATGACAGATAAACTACATAAACTTTTAACAAGTGAATAGCTCTAGAGTTGGCATAGCTTTTTATTTTTTTTGGATCGTGGTAAATCATTCAATGACTTCTCTCTCTCGCTCTGGGCAGAGCGATAGGGAGTGTCAGACTTCTACTGACTAAAAACCTACCATGTTCCTTCTTAGCCCTTTGTACCAAGACCACGGTATCGCTTTCGAACAACCTGCAGCCTCAACGGGACAGTTGGCATAGCTGGACTTATCCCTCTGCCCAAAGTACAAAAACTGTACCTAAGTAAAAGAGTGTAAGTCGTACTTACACATGAAAGGTTCCGTACCATTATAGTAAGAAAGCCCGTTTTAATTTGTATTATTTCTTGCTAAGGTGAATGCGACAAAGTAGCCCGCGAAATTCAAATTTTCTTACATTTGTTTGCAATTTGCCGGTCAGTGTCAAGTTTTAGGTAGGATTTGCTTTGTTTGTTTTTTGTTGTTACAATTTTAAATATTCTGATTCTTTACAAAAATAAATGAAAAATTTAAAACTATAAAAAGTAGTAGCCCAAGGGTTTCGGGAACAGGTCTAAGCTACCGGTGGTCAGGCGTCAGGGACAGGAACCTCCTAACAACTACTAAAAAAACTACTACACCGATTTTTTTGGACGGTGGGATATCATCAAATGACTTCTCCCGCTCCCGGAAAGGAATGTCAGACTACTATTGACTAAAACTATTCATGTTTCTTCTTAGCCCTTTGTATCCGGGCGCGTAAAGCCAATCTTCAGTATATGAACCAGCGCTTTATGTAAGTGTTGAGTCGCAATATTATGCGTCGCCGTTATTATGGATGTTATGAATAGTAATTTCTAATGAACGGCTACTGCTAATATTATTTTTAGGGTTTCGGGACATGTAGGTATTGCTGCATTTCCTTTATTTATTTATTACAAACAGGAACACCAACAGTACATCCATTTCACAAACAAAACGTTTTTCACTTTAAACTAATGAGATCAAATAATTAATCATAAAATTAAAATTGTGGAGCAGCGGTGGCCCAGTGGTGTCAGCCCCGACTTACTAACAGTAGGTCGTGGGTTCGAACCCAGGCAGGCGCAATACTTTGTGTAATTTATATCATCACTGCTGCTCTCAAAACGGTGAAGGAAAACATCGTGAGGAAACCGGCATGTCTTAGAACTAGTATAGGAGTACCTAATATAACAAAATTAAATTAAATTTTTAAATGTCTGTTCAAGTAAGACCTCATCAGGCTTTTGAACTTCGGTAGGGATTTCCTTTCTGATATAAAATTAAAACAGCTGTATTGCATTACTATAAGGTTGATGTTAGTAGGTAGCCCGCGAAATTCAAATTTTTTTCATCATTACGTTTGCGATTTGCAGGCCAGTGCTAGGTTGTATGAGTGTAATATAAATATGATTCGCGGCTGTAAGACGTATGCAGTTACAGAATTATAATCATCAAAATCATCATTACAACCCTCCAAGTTCATGTAACTCTCAAGAATGACCGTTTGATGAAATACTCATTCTTGACAGTTACATGAACTTGGAGGGTTGTAATGATGATTTTGATGATTATAATTCTGTAACTGCATACGTCTTACATCCGCAAATCATATTTTCACTAACATACAATACAACCTAGCATTGACCTGCAAATCGCTAAAAACGTAAGAAAATTTGAATTTCGCGGGCTACCCTGGAACATCAACCTTAATATTATGTGGTTGTTTTTCTTTATGCCCATCGTTTTAACAATAGAATACGTGTGTGAATAAATCCAATTCCCCTAATGTGCTGTATGTTCCTCATATCCCAAAAAAAATGGCAGATAATATTGATAGGCAATGCGCTCTACGCCGGCTCCAGAGCTATTTACTCTATGTGCGTCGCTGCTAATAATATTACATTATCTACCCAATACAGTTTCACGGAAGTTCTTTTTTTTGTTTGTATGTCATTATAGCACAAAAAAAAATTGTTTTGGTCAATGTCAAAACTGTCATAGGCTGCGGTTCAAATTGTACGATCCTTTACAAACGTGCCAACGCTACAAACTAGCTGTTCAAATTGAATGTTTACCATCGGTACACTTTCAATTTGAACCAGTCAATAGCCCTGTAATGTCACTTCTGTCAAAAATTATAACCTCGGAACTAAGCCGAAAGCACAGAACATAATATTAAACCCCTCTCGGAATTATTTATTTACGTACTGCGACATTTTTCATTGAATATTAACTAAATAATGGTGCAACAACACACAACATCTAAAAGCAAAATAAAAACAAGTCAATTGCTTTCCTTGACACTTGTCAAATTCGAATTTGACGTCTCCGCACACACTGTACTACCAAATTTTTGTGTGCGCCGTTGGTAGCGATCGATGACGTCAATCATGACGTCACACTGCTAAGAAGAGCTCATGTTTGTACAAAATAAACCGATTTTATGCACGAACACAGTACCAATAGCGCACATCGTACAATTTAAACCGCAGCCATAGTCAAAGTTATCTTTTTTTGGTCGCATGTAATGTAATGTTACTTGTTGCATTGTTTGACTATAAGTTTGACCGGTTTTATTTAAAAATAATAAATGCATTTATTTAAAAGATATTGTAAATGAAGTTCTAACTGAGCACTGCATACAAGTGTAGTGTCTCCGGAATACGTTGTATTTCGACTGTTTATCGTTTAAGGAAAACTTTATTTGAAAATAATAAACCGAACCGGTTTTGAAGAAGATTGTTTGTGCCAGATAGAAGGAAAAGTAAATTTTGGTGTAATATTAACATTATCAGGATGTGGTTGAAGTTATTGTTTGTTTTAAATATAGTTTTATTACAATATGCGATCTCAGAAGAAGGTAAGATCAGTGCAAATCTATACTCTATACTTACTAATATTATTTATAAATTGTAAGGGGTAATCTCGGGATCTACTGAACCGATTTTAAAAATTCTTTCACCAATAGAAAGCCACATTATTGCTGAGTGTCATAGGCTACTTTTTATCCCTGAATTCCCACGGGAACGGGATCTACGCGGGTGAAACCGCGGGACGTCCGCTAGTGTTTTATAAACATAATATACTTACACCTATATTTTTATTTACCTCAGTTTCATTTGTGGCCAAAGTGAGAGGATGTTCACTCTTTCCTGACTTGTAATGTTAGCGATGCTTCGGAGAGGGCTATGTCTAGCAGTGGACTTCTTTTCTAAGGATAATATTGTTCAAACATTGCATAGTAAAACTGAAATTATGCTGTAATATTTCTCCTTTGCTCTTAATAATAAAATTAATCCAATATTTGTGAGCTAATCTCTTGTTTGCGCTTATTTACTTTTAAAGTACTTATATTGTAGACAAATTGTTTGCTGTGTAACAGTTCTTCTTTTTCAACTTCATTTGAAAAGTGTTCAATTACAATATTGTAATGAGGTGTCAATTGATTTCATGGTAGGTGCAAGTATAAAGTAATAGTAATGTTTGTAATGTTTTAGTTGGTGACAGCTGTATGACAAATGACCCGACGTTGGAAGGTACTTGTACTAAAGTATCCAAGTGTGAAGCAGCTCTCATGTAAGTGCATCACAAAATTAATTCTGTGAACACAACCTTAGACAAAATCTTCATGCTATGACCCATACATTATCCTAAGAAACCTTTGTTTGTAAATATATTTTTAAATATTTAAGAAAAAAATGCATTTCATCTTTTGTTTTTTTTTATTCACATTCAGCCAAGTATTGTATTGTTCGTAATTTCAGAGAAATTAGAAAAAAGAAATTTCACCAATTTGAAAGATGTGGGTTTGAAGGTGTCGAAGAAGTGGTATGTTGCCCTCATGCCACTGATAAATTCGGTAAGATTGTATTTCATAATTTAATGTAGACATTTTAAAGTAAAACTTTATGATGATAAGTATTGTTTATTGAACAACTACATTATTTTAGGAGGCGATGACACTAGAAAGAAAGTAGACAGAATTGCTGATAGAGGTGAGCATTTTGGCATTTTTGTTTTAGATTACCCGTATAATACTTGTCCTGCCAGCTATCATCTATTTTCCTTCAGAAAAACTAATTAATAAAAATAAAACAAAACTTATTTTGGTACTTATGTACCTACATTAGACATGGTAGCTTGCATATCATTCAAATGGTGAGTCTGACTTACAAATAACTGTAATAAGATGAGTGTGTAAATGCACCATGTTTTGAAAACATTCACAAATTATTGTCTTTCAACTAAAGGGCTTCCTTTGTAAGCTCTTCTCCAGTGGTTACTGATATATGCTGCTGGCGTGACTTTTGCTAACACACTGTAATATTTCAGAATGTCAGAAAATCAAAGAAACAAGTATACCTGCTCTGAACTTAAATATTTTGGGTGGCGAGGTAGTCTCACTTGGGGAATTTCCACATATGGTAAAGCATACTTTTTCCTTATATTATTGTAATTATATCTCATCAATCTAGTTATTATTGTTCTCTGCATAGAAATCCTTTTGAAAAAGAACCTGTTCTTGTAAAAATATTTTATAAGATAGAACTGACAATCCAGTTTCCACTAACAAGTTTCTAAAACGGAACTGACATTTAAGACTAATAGAGTATGCATGCACATTACTAATAACATTCAGGTTTTTTTGTAAATGACAAATTGGTTTTATGAACTATTTTCCAATGACATAGTTCATTTAATTGTAATTAATTGTGACATAGTGCTAATGACAGCTAAATGAACATTAAATCATCAAAGTGACCTTTGGCATATTTCTGTTATTTTGTTAAATTCCTCGTTTTGTTTATCTTTCTTACGCGTTGGCCACGGCACATTCGCTATAGCGAAAAATCTCGCGGTGCGAACGGCGAGGCGTCTAGCGTCTGAAACAAACGCATAGAAATGTACTGATCAAGCCACGGGGAGCGGCGACCGGCGGCGCGACCGGCGAATTGTAATTACGCGCGAATCGCACCGGCGACCGGCGGCGGCGAGTGAAACAAATATTCCGCGTGTCGTCACGCTGCCTGACGCAACGGCGGGTTATTACATTTGCGTGTCGTGTCGCCACGCGGCGTCACGTCACACAAAAATCGTCTCAGTCCTCACGAAAAACCGTCAGTGTCCACGTTCTACGTCGCCACTCGGCTGTCTGCGCGTGCCCACGCGTTATTACACTAGACCCGATTGAGCTGACGCGTCACAACCCCCACCACCGACCCCACGCCGATCGAAATCGCTCGGTCTGCGTGGCGTCAGCAGGCTCTGCGACACGCGGGACGGGACTAATGTAATCAATCCAATACTAAATGTATGTAACCGATAGCTTACCCACGCGTTGCGACACGCGGCGCGGGCTAAATACACTGGACAGCAAATAAACCGAGCCACCCGCTACCTAGGCACTCTAATTCGATTTTCTCAAAAACTAAAAAACCTACAATTATCAAAGTTGTACTACCTACAGAAAGTACGTTTCATGGTGATTAAAATGAAAGGAAACTCGTTGGGTTTAATCAATATTTCAGTGTTTATTACGGATTTTACAAAGAAGAGTCGTTTTCCAGTCGTGACAATCGTTAGTAATGATAAAGTGAAAAAAAAAATTAAAGCCAAAAACAAAGATAAAATCAAAAAAAAGTTTTTGATCAATATTCCGTATTCCCTCCCCTTGCTCGGATAACTGCCAGCATCCTTGTATTCATCGACCTTACGAGCCTGACGATAAAATCTTGAGGAATTGTATTCCACTCCTCTTCAATTGCGATTCGCAGCTTGTTGGAGCAGGTACCCGGGCTCGAACCCGACGTTTCAGCTCATCCCATAAGTGTTCTATCGGATTCAAGTCCGGGCTTCGAGCTGGCCAGTCCATCGTACGAATGCTGACGTCGCGTAGATACTGGGTCACCACATGAGCAACATGAGGCCGTGCATTATCATGCATCAATTGCATATCCTGTCCGATATATCCTGCGTAAGGTACCACATGGTCTGCGAGGATTTCAGTAATGTAGCGATGAGAAGTCAGTCCACGTCTACGGCCCGTCGGTTCGATGAAAACTAACGCTGTATGTGCTGTTAACGAGATGCCGCCCCAGACCATTACAGATCCTCCTCCATAAGCAACAGTTTCCTCGATGCAACACTGAGAATAACGTTCTCCAGGGCGACGATATACTCTCTGACGTCGATCACTTCCATGTAGACTCACCCTGGTCTCATCAGTGAAGAGTACATTACTCCACTGCTCTAATATCCAATCCCTATGCTCTCGAGCAAATTCAAGTCGTGCTCGACGGTGTGCTACCGTTAATGCTGAGCCTGTTGCAGCTCTTTTTGGGGTCAGGTTCCGTTCAGCAAGTTTCCTTCTGACGGTATCTGAACTTATGACCACTTGGCGTTCGTCACGCAGACTTTGTTGGACTTGAACTGCGTTGAGGTGGCGATTTCGCAGAACAGTAAGGTGGATATAACGATCATCTGCTGCTGATGTAGCCCTAGGTCTGCCCGTACCTGGACGGCGATCGAATGCTTCAGTCTCTAGGTATCGTCTGTAAACTCGTTGCACCGAAGATCTGCTGATTCGAAGCCTTCGAGCGACTTCACGTTGCGCAATGCCTGCTTGAAGTAATGCTACAGCTTGAGCTGCTTCCTGAGGTGTTGTATCCATTATTAATCGAAAAAAGTAGCAAAAACACACGCGTCTGAGCAAACGATGGACAAAAACTAAAGAAATGATAAGAAATATCCGACTACACTCATTGTAGAGAAAAAGAACGCTAATTTCAAACTCTGGTGAAAACAGAGCAAATCGTTAGCATTGTGTTTGTTGCTTGATTACAATGTGAGTTGACGGTACTTTCGAATTAATTTTTAGTCATTTTAATCACCATAAAACGCACTTTTTGTAGGTATAACTTTGATAGTTGTAAGTTTTATACTTTTTGAGTAAATCGAATCAGAGTTCCTAGGTAGCGGGTGGCTCGGTTTATTTGCTGACCAGTGTATAAAGCCGCAATTATATTTAGCCCGCATCGCGTGTCGCCACGCTGCCTGACGCAACGGCGGGTTATTACATTTGCGTGTCGTGTCGCCACGCGGCCTCACGAAAAATCGTCTCAGTCCTCACGAAAAACCATCAGTTTCCACGTTCTACGTCGCCACTCGGCTGTCTGCGCGTGCCCACGCGTTATTACACTAGACCCGACTGAGCTGACGCGTCACAACCCCCACCACCGACCCCACGCCGATCGAAATCGCTCGGTCTGCGTGGCGTCAGCAGGTTCTGCGACACGCGGGACGGGACTAATGTAATCAATCCAATACTAAATGTATGTAACCGATAACTTACCCACGCGTTGCGACACACGGCGCGGGCTAAATATAATTGCGGCTTTAATGTATGTAACCGATAGCTTACCCACGCGTTGCGACACGCGGCGCGGGCTAAATATAATTGCGGCTTTACATGAATCAGTCAGTACGGCGCGAGCCACGGAGTCGGGCGGCAGTCGCGGCGACTAGGGAAGGGATTAATTTTTTTTAGTTGTATTCACCGCGACTGACTGACTTTTTTCTCCAATTCTTGTTGAATATTAACAAGAATATAATCGAAGGTTTCGACACTCATTCTGGTATACTCCAAAAATTTTCAGGATACATTCTGTATTTCTCGTACTTCTTGTAGAATTCTCCATCTACTTATACCTCGATTCATATTCAAAATAATGTACTCCACAATCTCTTCCAAATATTACGTCTTGAACCAAAAAATTATTACTTTGTAAGTAATACCAAGATAACTTTGATAAAGACATTTTGCTCTCGGACTTCCTTACTGGTCGCGGCGGCGAACGTGTCTCCACGTGGACTGCAAATGCCGCCGCCATGCCGCCGCGCGAATAGTCGCGTCGCCCGCCGCACCGCCTTTCGCACCTCCGATCCCCGTGGCCAGGCCGTTAAGCGCGTTCTGTTTAATCCTGAAGCCATATGTACCTTGTAAATACTGTAAAAAAACACGGCACTAATAGGATTTCCCAGATTCATTACCCGCGTCACGCGCTACCGAAGCCAGAAATCATATTAAGTATATTGTATTTGTTAAATTGAGTAGAAAAACACCTGGATACGATCGGGACATGTGGCGGAAGAAAGGGGAGGCCTATAGCCAGCAGTGGGTGATTCCTTCCGGGCTGATATGATGATGATGATAATGAAACATGAGTTTGGATGAGTTGGATTATCGCAATAATTCACTTCATGATTTTAGCCAACTACTGCAGCGCACAGACTAAATGCCCTATGAATCTTATTGAAACTTTAACTAGACGTAATAAGGTCGAAATATGACCGCACACAAGATTTCTGTTTTATCTTTTATGCTGTCGGTATCACGATCGGTTAAACGAGTTTACTTTTCGAAGTAAGTAATAAGTTCATCACTATCACTACATGGTTGGTATAAAACAAAGTCGCTTCCCGCTGTCTGTCCCATCTTTAAAACTACGCCACGGATTTTGATGCGGGTTTTTTTTAAATTAGACATTGATTCAAGAGGAAGGTTTTAATACCTACCTTTTTTGCACCCGTGCGAAGCCTGGGCGGGTCACTAGTAGGTATATTATAAACTTACTTTCGTGAATGTCGGAAATATCAATAGGTAGGTACCTACGGGAGCAGTGGTGGCCCAGTGGTGGCGGCCCCGACTTACCAACAGTGAGTCGTGGGTTCGAATCCCAGTCAGGCACATTACTTTGTGTAATTTATTTCATCACCACTGCTCTCAAAACGGTGAAGGAAAACATCGTGAGGAAACCGGCATGTTAAGACATGCCGGTTTCCTCACGATGTTTTCCTTAACCAAAAAATTCGAAGACATGTGACATCCAATCCGCACTGGGCCCGCGTGGTGGATTATAGATTTATAGCCCATCCCTCTCCTAGAGAGGAGGCCTGAGTCCATGCAGTGGGAACATTATAGGATGATGATGAGGTACTTACTTACCTAATGACGATTTTCCATACAAACATTCCCCGTTTACTTATCCCTTTGGGGGTTGAATTTTGAAAAATCCTTCCTTAGTGGATGCCTACGGAGGCTACGGAGGAATACCTACCTGTGCGAAATTTTAAGTTTGTAGCCTTTAGATGGGTTTGACCTAACTTATTTTTACTTTTGAGGTCGTTCGAGAAACTTTGAAATGACTGAAGACCTACTTATCGGATTGTTACATAACTAATCATAATCATACAGAATCATGTAAATTATTTATAATAAACACAGCTACTTATAAGTACCTACGTAACAACATACTAGGAAAGTAACTACAGTCGGCGAATGATAATATTGCTTCTCACAAACTCTGCTATGAATCTTTTTATTATCTACTTATAAGTTAGAGGTCATGATATGATGCCCTGCGCGAGTCATCATTTCGTTCTGGCTGCTATTATTGTTTACATTGCGATTATTGCGAACGAGGTTTACGTTCGCAATAATCGCAATGTAAATGCATACCCAATGCGCAATATCGCATTAAAAAATAATGTTTTTTTTTGTTTAATGAGACGGTGATTTAAGAAAGAAAGATAGAAAAAATATTTAACAGAAACAAGAACATACCCACAAGGAGACACAAAGAGAGAGAAAAAAAAACATTATTTCGCTCTGTCTCGACCATCAGGTCTCGACCTTTGCACCACCGGCTTTAAAAGTTGGTCTACGTGGTGGACACAGTGACACAATCACTAAACAAACAAACCAACAAATTCTAGAAAGTAAACGGAACGGAACTTAAGGAAAATGCAATATTTTAAATTAATATCCTTGGTTGATGACACTCGCAGTGTAGACTAGACATCTTCAAAACATTATTTACAATATGTGTATCTCGAAGTCGATACCTACCCCTTGGCAAGACGTGTCCGTTTCGACCGCGCGGCCATGACGTTTTTTTTTCTAAAAAAACTAAGTAAGTATGGCCAAGATTATGTAAAAGTTGATTCCCAAAACCATAAATTTGTCAAAGTTATGGTTACAAAGTTGGAAGGGTATATGAACGTGGCCGCGCCATCGATAAGCGGAGAACCGCGCGACCACGGAGATCTTTAAAACTAAGCGTTGCAGAGACCTGAAATTTAGGTAGTAGTACCTACATAGTTTTTTTAATTATAAACGTCGTGGCCGCGTGGTCGAAACGGACACGGCAAGACTGGTGATCAGACTACCTGTAACGGTTGTCGACCATAGACTATCTACAAACGACAACCGGACGAAACGCGACGATTTAACGTATTTTTAGGGTTCCGTACCTCAAAAGGAAAAAACGGTACCGGTAACGGTAAGGAAAATAGGATCACTCGTGTGTCTGTCTGTCTGTCCGACCATTCCCCCCCCTTATCTCCGAAACTACTGAACCTAAAATTCTGAAAAAAAAATACAGAAATTAGTTCAACACGTATAGATTACAGGAAAACCTTTAAGAAGTCATGGTACGGAATTACCCTTCATGTGCAAGTCCGACTTGCACTTGGCCAGTTTTTTGGTATCTTGGTTGGTTTGTAATATAGTTGTGGTTGTTAGTAATATTATGGATCCGATTCTCAGACAAGTGTTGCTTCACACTACACTATCGTGCGGCTCTTGTTATTTAGCCAAAAGCCCTGTAAATGTAACTGGACGATTGGCTGCTGAGCTGTGTGTCGCGGGTACCAGTCCCGTCCGGAAGAAATATTGTGTGTCCTACGAGTAGTTGTTCCGTGTCTGGCTTTTGGGGTATGTGAGTTTACATACATACATAAACTTACGCTCTTTTCCCACGGGGGTAGGCAGAAACTACACAACGCCACTTGCTACGATCTTTACATACTCCATTTGCCTCGTCTACATTCATAATATGGTCCCTACACGCACGCCGGTCATGAGTACTACGCACCTGTCCTTTCTGAAGAACAGCACCAATAAGATCAGTGTATGTCTCAGTCACATCTATCTTTCATTAATCGACTTTCACTCATCCTCTCCACATGACCACCTTAGCATATTAATGTGAGTTTAAATTATAATTAACACTTAAAAAGAAGGAGGTTCTCAATTCGGATGTTTTTTTTTTGTTTGTTCGGTTCGGGCATAACTCCGTCACGATTTGAAAAATTCTTATTTTGTTGGAAAGGGTATACTTCCCAAATGGTCCCATATTTTTTTTATCGAAATCGGTTTTATCGAAAGTGGTTTTTCAAAAATCAACAAAACTCAAAAAATTATGACCCGTGCGTGAACATGTGAACCACTAAAAAGAGAAAAATAAAACCTTTTTAACAAAACATAAAACCGACTTCAAAAACAAAAAACGAAAAAGTGAAAAATAAACTTTATAAGAAAAATCAGTTTCTGAAGTCGGTGGCAAAAAAATGAAATCAAACAAACAAAAGTCACCGACTTCAGAAACTGATTTTTCTTCTAAAGTTTATTTTTCACTTTTTTGTGTTTTTTGTTGAAGTCGGTTTTATTTTTTGTAAAAAAGTTTTTTTTTGCCGAAATATGGAGAACTCTAAACTGAAATTAAACATGGTAAATATCCTGTGTTAATGTTAATTTCAGTGACCATATCAGTTTAAAAACTTAATTATGTGAGTTTAAATACAATAAATAAAAAATAATATGTAATAAAATAAATAAATAAATAAATGTTTGTAAACGCATCCACGATACAACAATACAACGATACAATGCCTAGAGCAAGTATAATACTAATAATAGTTATAATTTTAGGTTGCCCTGGGATATGATCGAGGTAATGGCTACGAGTTCGACTGTGGTGGGTCGGTGCTGTCGCCGACCTACGTCCTAAGCGCTGCACATTGTGTGGACACCTTAGATAGGTAAATTATATCACAAAAATATTTTTAAATTGATAAATAAACACCAAGTATTGTTTTTTAAGATAAACTTAAATAATAACTGCCGCTCGAGTCGGTTTTAGGTTAAGCCGTGCTTGCCTAGGTTTTGTCAGGGGATGGGTGGCCACCCATTACATAACTAGTTTCCTCCATGCCGAAGATAAGGGAGGGAAAAGCTAAGGAAGAAGAATACAGCACGCGTCTCGTAAATAGAACGCTGGCGGTTAAGCGGCTCGTTAGGCGATTAATCGGTCTATTTGGTGGTATGAGGTGGGGTGCGGGGGGGCGGTGCCCGCGATGCACTTTCACCGGTGCGCTATTGGATCGTCAGTGTGTCTACGTCACGTTCGTTCTCAAAATACCATCGCGCACAAAAGTTCTCCAAAATGGTTTTACATGACAAATGAAAAAATAATTTAATACTGATGATATAATTATTATTATTCAAAAGAGGAGGAGGTTCTCTATTTATGTGAATGTTTTTATTTTTTTAATCAAGTTTTTATTTATTGACTAAGGTCCGTATTACAGAACGAAACTCAAGTCCAGTTTGATCTTAAATCGCCCAATCATAGTTTAAACATAGAATCTGTACTTGAGGATCAGTCTTATTCCAGAACAGCAATCAAACTACATTCAGCTGAATCGAGATTCAAATCTTTTTCAAATATAAACTTCAATTCGACAATTTGACACTGACAAGGAAATCTCTGCTCAAAGGGGGGTGTCGACCGGAAGGCGCTCCGGGCGTCGGAAGGCGCTCCGGGCGTCGGGGGTCACGCGATGACCTCCGGCCACCGTAGACGCGGGCCTGTGGACGGTGAGTAACGGGCTAGCTCGCCGTCCGGCCGTCGTCATGACGGCAACAGACCGTGTCGGCGGCGCGTACGTGTTCCACGCGCGCCTCAAAGAGATGTCAGCAAGGAGGGGCCCGCAAGGGCCGACGCCCGTCGGGGCTGCGGATATCGAAAAGTTACCGCGGCTCCGACACAAGGGCGAGGAAGAGGGAACATGGGTTGGTTTTTAGTCAGTAGAAGTCTGACACTCCCCTTCGCTCTGCCCAAGAGCGGGGGGGGTTATTCGATGATTTTCCACCCACCAAAAAAAAAAAAAAAAAAGGGGGGTGTCGACCACACTTGCGTGATCATAGATCAATCTCTACTTAAACCATAATCTACAACTGAGTATAATGATCCTAGATAAAGCTATACTCGGCTGAACTACAATCAATGAATCTATGCTTGAGGAACGTTCTAAAATCAAAACTCGACATAAAACTAGTTTTAAACAGAGATCAGTGCTTGAGTTTTGTTCTGTAATACGGACGTTAAAGTTTCATCTAGTATTCAAGTTCATTTGTCATGTCAAACGTTAGAATGGTATCTATAACTCAACTATAAAGTGAGATGCGGCCAACTACGAAAACCACCCTTATTGCTACGCTTTAAAAGTCAAATTATAATTATACCTGCTTTGGACGTTTCCAGAATGTTCTTAATTTTATTTGTATTAAATTTTAGGATACAACCATCCGTAATCCGCGGTGGAGTTGTAGAGATTGGCGGCAGGGAGTTCAATCCGGACACTGACGACAGAGTAGCGCAGATAATTATTAACCCGAGATATACCCGCAAGGAGAAATACCATGATTTGGTTTTGTTGAGGTAAGTGTGGGCTTCTGGGTCTCCATTCTCCATACCTCGGTATATAGTTTGCTGGGTAACGGCTTTTTTTGGGTGAAAAATGACCCATTGTGTTGATTTAGGATACATTCCCACAGACCGGCTCGTAGAGGAGATCACATTTTTATCAAGATTAAAACAGAGTTTTGAATCATTGTAATAAGATTAATTTTTGCTCGCTCAAGAACAAAAGAAGTTCAAAGAAAAGATGGATGGATTGTTTGCGAAATGATGTGAAGGAAAAAGGAGTACCTAAATGATAGCTTGACCCGCGTGATATTGGGGGTCAGTTTCCAGTCAAACCGATTGCAGCTGAATACATAATACGATAGGGGATCGGACAAAAAAAAACTAATTAGTCCGTCAGATAGATTTCCAAAAAAATATTCTTTTTTCTTTTTTAAAAAAAAAACGTTGCCCCACACTAGGATTTTTTCTTTTTCACGTAAACAAAAAATTAAGACGATAACTGCTAAGAAAACTCGTGTGACGTCATGTGCTAGTACATTTTGTACCTTCAAGTGACGTTTCAAGCCCCACTTCATGATCTTTGGCGCGCTTTATCTTCGTATATTTTTATTGATTTGATAAAACAAAAACCACGACGTATTCCCGTCGGGGCTGTGGCTTGTCGAAAGGATAACGCGGCTCCGACACAAGGGCGAAGAAGGAACATGGGTTTGGTTTTTAGTCAGTAGAAGTCTGACACTCCCCTTCGCTCTGCCCAAGAGCGGGGGGGGGGGTTATTCGATGATTTTCCACCCACCAAAAAAAAAAAAAAAGGCATCGACGTATACAATATTTTTCGACAATCTAACTGACGGACTAAACAGAAACATATTTTTTGAGTCAGTCCGATCCCCAATTGCCTATCTGACCTTACTGTACCTCCTCCCTCAGTCTTAGAGCTATATTTTGTTATATAAGGTCCCATTAAAATAGGTGGACAAAATTTCAGAAATCATTCAGACCACCAAAATAAGGACGATGGTAAAAATAATAATAAGAAAAACGCATTTAAGTAGGTACCTACTCATAAAGGATGAGTTTGTTCTAGAGTGCCGGCAATTTATTATTTTAAGTAAAAAAAAAAGTTTATTTAATGTTTTTTTTTTGTTTAGATATGTTTGGTTAGACCTACTGAACGCTGTGTTAAAATTTGTCCACCTATTTTAATGGGACCTTATATATATTGGCTAAGTTGTGGAAGTGTCATGCATCTAAAAATTAAATACAATCAAAACACAGCTGACAGACAGAAACATAATTATACGCGTGTTGTGTGAAATGCTTCGTTTAACACCTAACATTCCATCGTATTTTATTTACATAAATATAACACATTATAGGAATATTTTACGCGTAATTGTACTTATGTAATATGTCATATTTTTAACCGACTTCAAAAGAAAGAGGTTTTCTAAGCGGTTGCATTTTTTTATGTTTCTAAGCTCATAACTCCGTTATTTATGAACCACTTGGTAAGAATACACTCTCCAAAATTATGGGTCCAACCCATAATCAAAATCGGTTCATGATGATCCTTGCTAGAATTAGTGTACTAAATACTACAAATAAAAAAGGGGAGGGGGGGGGGGAATACAATAAAACCTGTTCTGTGAATAAAACAAACAAACTCAACAACTTCCGGAAGTAAATTTTTTTAGAATTTTTTAGTGTATTTTTTGGAAATCGGTTCTATTTTGCAATATGACTTTTATCCACATTACGATGATGACAACACCTTCTGTGGACTAGCCCTGTCTACTTCTTTTACATGCTTTTTATTTTGGGATTTGTTGAGTTTTTGTTGCAATTTTTCTGTGTATTCTATCTCTTTCTGTCACTTAGAGGATTGATTGATTAGAACTAGATGTAAACATTTTTGTTTAAGTGGAAATTATGTTTTTCCTACTCCTCCGCTATTTCTATTCTTTTCTGATTAATTTCGTTGCGGGATCCAAGACAGTTAAATCGTTTCTCAGGGACTTCGTCGAGCTTTATTGTCTCGGTGCTTTTCTTGTGGTCGCCACTGTTAATTCTGGTTAACAGGAGTTACAGTGGTTTGGGAATAGTGTGGCGGGGTGGCCTAAATTTATTTTTTGTTTAAGGTTGGAGAGACCTTTGAGCTTCTCAAACAACTTGAATGCAGTATGTTTGGAGACTAACGACGCCGATCCCACGGAGCCGCTCACGATTACAGGATGGGGCAAAACTAGTAATTCCAGTATGTACTTTTTTTACATGATACTTGAATATAACCACCGAAATGTGTGACCTCGGAACTTTGTGAGGAATTGAAAGAGTGGTTTGTATTCTCCTAAAGGGTATAGTCCCCGACACGTAACTTGGCAAGAGTCGTTAGTTGCGCAGAAGTAATTTTTTTAGGTCCCTTTGGCGGTGGCGCGGGGCGCGGAGTATGAGGTAGCGTCAACCGCGCGTGTGATTGGTGCATTCAAATGCATACGTTCCGTTCGCTCCCGATTTTGTTGTTTTAAATTTTGTTTTACATTTAAATGCATATTTTTATTTATGACACCTAATAAATGTCACAAGGTCTTCACCTTTCCTTAACTTCATTATTAAAAATAAATTATGTCACAATAAAAGTGACCAAAACACTATCGAAACGGGTCTTATCGCGATATTCTATCGCGATAAGACCCGTTTCGATAGTGTTTAATAATGTGTACAAATCGCGAAAGTTTAAAAAGTTTAAAAGTGACCAATTTTTGTAGCACAAAGTGTACGATGCGCGAACTTTGAATTCGAATTTCGAAACCTTGCCAAGTTACGTGTCGGGAGCTATAGTGGTGTGGTGCGGGGTGGGTGTTATGTCGAGGCGATCAACGACGGCGCCCTCTCGCGTCCTCTTACAATCCATGGTCGGAGCGGGAGCGCAAAGCTGTCAAAGAGACAGTTGTCAGCACAGTAGACTAGGCCCACTAGAGCCAGTGCCTGCCAGTGTTGTGGAATTCGTTCGACACTACCTTCTGCTCCGCCCATTGGCGATTGGCTGCTGCGCTGCGTGTCGCGGGTTCGATTAGCGTACGTAAGAAATATTGATCGTCTACAGGTAGTTAAACGCACCCACGATACAAAAGAAATTCCTCGTAAAGGGAAATGTTAAATAGGGTTTGTTTAGTTATATCCGTGACTGCTTCGTTGGTGTAGTGGTCGCAAGGACGCCTGCTGTGCTGGGGTTCGATTCCCAGGTCAGTTTTATTGGGGTTTTTTTATCAGGGATTACTCAGTAGCAGCCATGTAGTCAGGATTTGTGACCGGTTGATGACAATAGGCTCGCCCCCTATTACATGGGACTTATCCATTGATATAATAAAACCCTAGATGCACAGTCTCGAACAAAACAAACAGTCGAAGCTGTCGTCAAACACTCACCATAAGTGCATGTTTACGTACGCGCGGCGCGGCGCGCGGCGCGGCCGGCGACGCGATCCGCACTAAATTCAAACGTATGGCGGTGTATGAGTGCGTTCACGGAGAAGCGAATTTATACGCGATTGCTTGAATTTGAGGCGGCGGCCGCGGCGGCGAACGCGGCGGCGGCCGCGGCGACGGACGCGGCGATGCACGCGGCGGTTTATTCTCGACTAGCTTTTGCCCGCGACTTCGTTCGCGTGGAATAGTGACTTCCGGCAGATTTTTGGTTTATCTCGCGAAAAAAAAAAAAAAACTATCCTATGTCCTTTCTCAAGTTCCAATCTATGTCTGTACCAAATTTCACACAAATCGGTTCAGTAGTTTAGGCGTGAAGCAAAGACAGACAGACAGACAGACAGAAAGACAGACAGACAGACAGAGTTACTTTCGCATTTATAATATTAGTTAGGATGAAGCGATGCCCGCGACGGAACTTGGCCTTGAAAATTCGCGGCGGCCGCCGCCGCGGCCGCCGCGCCGCGTCTCTATGAACACCGTCGTACATTGCCATACGTTTGTGTTTGCGCGAACGATGATATCTGCCGCTGCACGCATCGCCTGTCCGTGAACACAAAATTCGCTCGACGCGTCGCTCGACGCGTCGCCGGCCGCGCCGCACGCCGCGCCGCGCGTACGTAAACATGCACTTACACGCACTACTACATGTAGTTATCGTCACTATAAACATATTTTTTTTGGCAAATTCAACCTTACGCAGATTCCTTTTACAATGCAGTTATAAAAAGCAATATAAAAAGTATTTTGTACGACCGTGCAGAGACGCGAGCGACGCGAGACTATTTGAAATGAGTTCATTGTGAACTCATTTTAAGCGGACGGTTTTGAGACGCGGAGTGTGTATCTTGGGTTTTATTATATCAATGGACTTATCACAAGTGGCGAAATGTGGGTGTATTAAGGGTACCTCTGCCTAATCCTGGTTTACAGGCGTGATGTTATGTTATCTCCTATTACAAACCAAACATCTAGAGCTAAGTTCAAAATGTTTCACTTAAACATTGCAGGGGACACGAGAAGCAACTTGCTCTTGAAAGCGAATGTGACGACAGTTGGTCGCAGTACGTGCAGCGAGTCGTACACCAACTGGCGCAAGCTACCTTCGGGCATCTCGCCCGACCAGATGTGTGCTGGCGATCCGGAAGGCATCCGGGACACCTGCCAGGTAATAGGGAATATGCATAATTTTGTTATTTCGATACAGAATGACAAATTACTATAAAAATAAAATAATGACAAAAAGTGAAAACAAGACCAAAATCGGCCAAACAAAACACAAGTTATTATGTACTTATGACGAACAAACTTTTGTTTCTGGCTCTTTCTAGATAAACGGAATTTAATATGGATTTTGTACGTCGATCATGAACAATAACGTCATGAAATTTATCGATCTCTCTGTCTAATCATCAGTTTCAAATGTTTATAACATAACATATAGATTGAGGAGCCACTTTTGCATTAAATATTTGGGAGGTAATGAGGAACAGGGTGTAAAGTTCCTCATCCCCCATTGAAAAGGGAGGATCCTCCGACCGGACGGGTGTTGTGTCCGGCGGGCTAACTGCCCGACAGATGTAAGTCGGGAACTCCTATTTATGCTTATTATGTCGCGGATAATGTTGATAGCGCGATGTAGGAACTTCTGTCGATCGTTTTTGTTATTACGCAGGTGTTGCGATAGATGTCGCTAGTCGCCACAAATATAACTAGTGATATATTTTGCTGCTAAATCTAGAATTCGTGCTGCAAAATCAGCTACATTGCTGCTAAATAATGGTGAGATCAGATTTTAACAATCTGATGTGGCTCATTAATCCTTATGGACATCAAAATTATGGTCAACTCACAATTTTAATGGATGTTTGTATGGGAAAATTTAAATGATCAATATCTTTGAAACTACGCAAAGTTTGTCTGTGATAAAAACCGGTTATCAATTATCGGCCCCGTCACAACATTTTGAAGGTCGTAGATCATCAGGCAGCGGAGATACACGTGTCCAGCCAGCCTGAGTTCAGGCTGGCTGGACACATGTTTACATTAAGTTTTTATGCACTGCATATGCAGTGTCTGGCCTGTTGGTCTAGTGGTTAGTGACCCTAACTGCTATGCCGGAGGTCGTGGGTTCGATTCCCACCCAGGACAAATGTTTGTGTGATGAGCACGATCATTTGTTCTGTGTCTGGGTGTAATTTATTTATAATATGTATGTATAATATATAAGTATGTTTATCAGTTGTCTAGTACCCATAACACAAGCTCTGCTTAGCTTGGGACTAGATGGCGTTGTGTGATAGTTGTGGAATATTATTATTATTATTGATTTCTCGTAAACCCTTACATGTGACGCCATAAATCAAACGTTATTACTGGTCACACATTGCGTCACCAAGTATTAGTAAAGGAACCATATTCGAAAACGCTCCCGGTGGGATTCGGAAGTGCCAGCCAAAAGTTTTCTACGTAAATTCAAGCTGGCTGGACACAGATTTTTGCATTTTTCTACTAAACCACTGTACTTACGTATCACAAAACTTTTAGCTTGATGCCTGTCACAAATTTATGTGACGCCCGTTGATATGCAAAAAGTCATCAAAATCACTTCCGTTACCGAGATTGAGAGACCAGCGAAAAGTGGTTTTTCAAGCTGGCTGGACATGTTTTCGATCGATTATCTAAGATTCTGTAGCGTCACCTATTCTGAGTAAAAGCGGGCTTCTCACTCCACCATTCCGTCAGAAGACGAAACAAATTCAATGAGTTACTACTTAGGGGTGTTTAGCCGTCACATAAACTGCCCTATTGACCTAGTTAAATGCAAGCTGTTTTGAAGATTTGTCTAGCCAACCTGAGTGACATCGCAAAGGCTCTGTTTACACGCTGTATAATTAAAAAATAATATTATGTGGTCTGTCCTCAGGGCGACTCTGGCGGTCCGCTGCAGAGCATGAGTCCGGACGGACTCAGTCGGCTGGTGGGCGTGACGTCATTCGGTCGCGGCTGCGGCTCGCCCGTGCCCGGCGTGTACACGCGCGTCAGCCGCTACCTCGGCTGGATAGAGAGCGTCGTCTGGCCTAATGCTTAAATAAACGCTTCAATATAATCTTTCATGCGTAATCATTTCGCCTTAGGAAGTTAGGAATGGACTGGACACTTATCGACTTAACCTGGTCTGAAAGCTTTAGCCAATCTAGCAGCACGGAGATGCAATTTTCCATGCTCCTTTCAGCATCATTTGATAGAGTGAGAAAGAGCATCAGTTCCATCGCACCCGGCTGCATCGCAGCGCTCTCACGGTCATCGACGGTTCTGCTGATAAGTAGATGTTTTTCATTGACCCTTTATCTGATATGTGTGGTGACGCAACCTGTTCAAACCATTTCTTCGTCGATAAGTGTGGTGAGTCCCAATGATATTTTAAAGGTAGATACGTTTTACCGACATCTGCGCGGCGATACAAAAATAAGCTGATCAGCTTGATTGAACTCAGTCCGTCCTGTGTCTGGCTGGCCGCGATGTGAACGTACGTTTAAGCGGGAGTTTGGTGTATGAAAATAAACAAAAATGCCTAGTAATTGTGTGTTCAGAAAGTGCACTACTTATACTGGGCCGGCTGTAAAAAGTAAGAAGGATGTGTCTTTTCATTGTATTTTCCATTTTAAATAGATTATACGCGTATAATCTATTTAAAACAGATAAACATAAATTTTATTTTACTCAAAAATCACTGTCGTGCTGTTGCCGCTTTACCACCTACACGAACCAGACAAATAGTGTGTTGCATGTATGAGTGACAGAGAGAACGAGAAAATGGCGCGCGGTGTTGTCAGTTCGAACTGTTACATCCCTAGAATGCACCCTTTAGTGCCTAATAAGCCCTTCGTCATCATAACGGTTAAGACCTAGTGCATTGGTCAGGGACTAGAGCTCAGTTCGGGTTGAGACTCCTACCGGATAGGTCGCATGTCAAAGTATTGACCAAGTTTCCCTTTCAATTGTAATTTTAATTAATATAATCGTTTAACGTTTTAAATTCGTTTTTTTTAAAAAGGGATTATTAAGTCGTGTCCTAACATTGGTGGCAGCGGTAAAGGGATATAGTATCCTGTGGAACGCCCCGTGAAGTATATCCAGTGAAAGTGTCTCTGTGCCAAGTGTATCTTGTGTGCTCCAAATCCTACGACCCGAACTCACCACGACCTTGACGACCTATCTGCGGCCTAAGAGAGGCCAACCTTGGCTGAAATAGGCCATATCCAGTAGCCTTCGAAAGGCTAACTCCAGCTCGAGAGGCCAAATCCAGGGCCTTTTCGAGGTTCATCCAAGTCGTCACCTGTCTACTGTGCAGCGGTACTGGGCAGAGCGCTGCAGGCGCATTCTACGGACCTGCTCGTATCCAGCACCGACCAGGATCAGACGTCCTCCGTGTCTCCGCAACATGAAGTGTTTCTGTGTTCTGTGAGTCAGTTCAGTGATTTTAATTTTAATTCTATTTATAGATTTCCCATAGTTAAAAATAGTAAGCTACTTTATAGTCCTGTTACTTTGTATTTTGTAGATAACATTGTGTCCAGACCGTAGTCTAAACATCCTTCGCCCACGTATTCGGTAACTCAGTACTCAGAATACTGATAAGCCGTCAAGAACCAGTTGGCTAAAGTTTTATATCGCGACCTCATAATAGTTATTCTAGCTACTTGTATTTTATTTCAGAGCCAAAATGAGCAAATCCGATTCTAAAAAAGACCTCAAAGAGGTGAGAGATGAGGAAATACCCCTAAACGTTATTTTAAAATTTATCAAGCCATTTGACGGCTCTCGAGATAAACTAAATGCTTTTATTGTAAACTGCGATAACGCAATATCTTTGTCTTCTTCATCACAAGAAGATATTATTCTTAAATTTATTATCAGCCAACTAGATGGCAAAGCGCAAAGCGCGTGCTCCATTAAAGACTTTGACAATTGGTCATCTCTCAAAGAATTCCTTAAAAACCAATTCGGTGAGAGAAAACATTATGCCCATTTACTCACCGAGCTCCAAGAATGTCATCAAACTAACCAGGAGACGGTTAGCCAATTTCATCTGCGAGTCGAAACTTGCCTGTCCAAACTACTTACAGAAGTGACTATTTCCAATACAAAGAAAAGTGAACTTGTTGGAAGAGTGGCTGCGATGGAGGATCTAGCCCTTCATACATTTAATATAGGGTTACACCCTCGCATAGCTAACATTGTAAGATGTAGAGATCCAAAAAACCTGAACGAAGCCGTCAACTATGCGATCTCTGAAGAAAAAATTCAACAACACACATTCCGACAGAATGTTAGTTTTAGGAAAGAAAATAATAGACCTCCACCTAAGCCACTTCTACCTAATAATAACAATCAACCTTCTTCCTCTAGCTAGGGATTCGTCAGTGTGCAGATACTGTAAGAAGGAGGGTCATACCTTAGCCGAATGTAAATTGCGCGAATTTAATAATAAAAAATACAACAATAAATTCAATTACCCCGCGCAACAACATTCTTCTAAGCCCAAAGATCCTCATGTAAACTTTGTGAATAATGAAGAAGACTCCATTACAAATATTCTAGAATCTGATCAGAACACTTTAAATTACTAAACGTCTCGACAGGGTGTCGCACGAGACGGACTTTAAAAGACGATGCCGCTAATCCTATATCTAATCACCATCAATCCTCTAGAGCTATACGACAGGGTAACCAGCCCCAAACTGGCAGCTCTCAAAATGTCACGCGACAGGGTAACCAGCCCCAAACAGAAGACATTTCCAATTCTAATCATCATCTATCCTCTAGAGCTATACGACAGGGTAACCAGCCCCAAACTGGCAGCTCTCATAATGTCACGCGACAGGGTAACCAGCCCCAAACAGAAGACATCTCCAATCCTCTTCAATCCATGTGCATCGCTGAAAAAGAAAACAGTGATGATTACAAAGTGTATGAAGTAAATACTAACTTAAAAACATACTTACCTTATGTCGTCGCCCAGTCGTCTGTCAGCGAGAAACCACTTACCCTTCTGATAGACACTGGAGCATCCTTGTGTATCATAAAGAAATCATGTCTTACCAAACCTCCTGAAACAAGAGTTGATGTTGTCAGAATAAAAGGTATAGACTCAAAAGACCCGATTACGAGTCACGGTAACCTTACTTTAGACCTAAGTCTATCCCCTGGATACATAGTATCACACAAATTTCATATATTTGATAACCTAGGCTTTCCTTATGATGGTATTATAGGTAATGACCTATTCGTTAAAAATGGCTGCCGAATAAATTACGATTCTGGTATGCTGGAAATCGCACACCATCATATAAAATTATCATTCAATCATCCATCTTACACTATTGAACCACGAACCGAAACCATCATAGAATGTTTAGTTCAAAACCCAGAAGTTAAAGAGGGTATAATTTTGGACCAACATATTTGTGACAAATTGCTAGTTGCTAACTCAATAGTGAAAGTAAAAAGTAATAATCGAATAAATGTATCTATCCTTAATGTATCTGAAAACCCTATTTCAATAGATCCTAACCTATCTTTGACCTTAATACCTATGACTAAAAATGAAATATGCCTATCTCAACCTAACGCCAATTGTTATGAGAGAACAAACGAGGTCCTTAAACAGTTACGAACTTCCCATTTAAACTCAGAAGAATCTGAAGTCCTTTATGACATCTGCAGTCAATATGCAGATATATTCCACCTTCCCGACGACGAACTTACTTCAACCAGTGCGATCAAGCACGAGATCAAAACAAGTTCCTCGCAACCTATAAATGTAAAATCTTATAGATTTCCAGAGGTTCATAAAGATGAGGTCAGAACCCAGATCAGTAAGATGCTGGAACAAAATATCATTAAACCATCTACCTCTCCATGGTCATCCCCCATTTGGATAGTGCCCAAAAAGGTGGATGCATCAGGAAAAAGAAAATGGCGTATAGTGATTGACTATCGGAAGCTCAATGACATAACTATTGGAGAGAGCTATCCAATTCCCCAAATTAATGAAATCCTAGACCAGCTTGGTAATAGCAAATACTTTACAACTCTCGATTTAGCGTCAGGTTTCCATCAGATAGAAATTTCAGATGAAGATGTCCCTAAAACTGCTTTCAGTGTACCCGAAGGTCACTACGAATTTATTAGAATGCCATTTGGCCTCAAAAATGCCCCTGCAACCTTTCAGAGACTTATGAACACAGTCCTTTCAGGGCTGCAAGGTATACACTGCTATGTGTACCTAGATGATATTGTTATATATTCCTACGACCTTACATCCCATGTCCAGAAATTATCCTACACATTTGACAGACTGAGGAAATTCAACCTCAAACTGCAACCGGACAAGTGTGAGTTTCTCCGCAAAGAAGTTACTTATCTTGGCCATACTATTAGTGAAGCAGGCTTAAAACCTAACCCCGAGAAAATAAAAGCTGTAAGCGAATTCCCTGTCCCAAAATGCGCAAAAGACGTAAAATCATTCTTAGGGTTGGTGTCCTATTATCGTCGCTTCCTGCACGATTTTTCTAAGCTAGCGAAACCTCTTACATCCTTGTTAAAAAAGGATATACCGTTTGACTGGACTAATAGTCAACAACTTGCTTTTGAAACGTTAAAAAATAATTTAACTTCAGCACCCGTCTTAATATACCCCGATTTTACTAAACCTTTCATCTTGACGTGTGATGCGTCGAATTACGCTATTTCAGCAATACTTTCTCAAGGCGAGGTAGGGAAAGACCGCCCTATCGCGTTTGCCTCACGCACATTAAATAAAGCTGAAACTAATTACAGCGTAACTGAAAAAGAATGTCTGGCAATTATTTTTGGAACAAAAACATTTCGCCCATATCTTTATGGTCACAAATTTAAAATTTTAACTGATCATAGACCACTTAGGTGGCTATTCAATTGTAAAGAACCAGGCTCCAAACTAGTAAGATGGAGATTAAGACTTGAGGAATTCGACTATGAAATCGAATATAAAAAGGGTAAGATCAACAGCAACGCTGATGCTCTTTCCCGCTACCCTGTAAAATCCATTAGCTTACCAAACACTGCTCACGTACTTACCGACAAAGTACCACCAGTGAATATTCCACCTCTACCTCCACAGCCGGAAATTCTTCCCGCTGATCCTGAAAGTCCCGGAATACCTGAAATTCCCGACTTACCTGACTTTTTAGACTTACCTGACAACGTTGAGTTACCCGATGACCTCGAACTCCCTGAAGATTTTGACATCCCAACTCCACCTGAAGTCCAAAATGACGACGACACTTATACTAAATGCCTGAAAGAAATAAACAACAAATTAAATCAATTTGATACTAAAATTCATGAACATAGTGAAAACTTATTAAAAACAAAAATAAAAACTATTATTATACCGACTTCCATCGACCTCGACGAGTCAAATCACTATATTTCGGAAGTCATCGATAATCTTCCGGAACCAAAAGATAGGTATCCTGAAAGAAGAAAGAACATTACATTCCTTTCTCTCTTTCGAAAATAATAATGTTAAATTTTACTTACTTTTCGTAAAAGTTTATCATTTTGATCAGTGTAACTATGAAGATATTTTTAAGAGCCTTAAAAATCTAAAACTTGAATTAATTAATAGAAACACAACCGAATTCGCTACGACGGACTTCCGTAATCCATTCGACTCGCATAGTTTTATGAAAATTCATAATATAATTACCTACATACCTTTTTCACTCTACTTCAATCGTAACTCATATTTTCAAAAATACCATTATTTACCCTTCTCCAACGGAAATTACTAAAATCCTAAAAGAGAACCACGATATTCCCATATCAGGTCATTTGGGCTCAAATAGAATGTTAAGTAGAATCCAGGAGAAATATTATTGGCGCAATATGCGCAGAGATGTCGAAAACTATGTCCGAAAGTGTGATCAATGCCAAACCAATAAAGCATTGCGTAGAACCAATCGAGCTCCCATGCAGATCACAACTACATCTACGCAACCCTTTGAACGCGTGTCACTTGACATTGTCGGACCGTTGCCCGAATCAGGCACGGCCAAGCTCAGGTTCATTTTAACAATTCAGGATGACCTCACGAAATTCTCTGCTGGCTATCCTATCCGAAGTGCTACAGCAGAAGAAACCGCTGAGTGTTTAATCCATTTCATATCCCAATTTGGTATCCCTAAGACTATCCTCACAGATCAAGGAACCAATTTCACAGCTGATCTGTTTAAACAAACTTGTAACTTTTTGAAAATCAAACAGTTATGGTCCAGCCCCTATCATCCACAAACTCAAGGTGCTTTGGAAAGAAGTCATGCGACTCTAAAAGAATATTTAAAATCTTTCGTCGATGACAACCAAAATGACTGGCCGAGATATGTTTACACGGCAATGTTAAGACGATGACAATAGCTATTGACTTCTGATGTTTCAGTATTTTTGGACACGCCCACAATTTTTCCGATACCCTAGCGCCATACTACCAAGTAAGAAACAAATAGTCCAGGATCCGCGGTCCATTTTTGCACTTGATTACTATCAAGCTAATTTTGATGAGACGGCGAGACGCCCAACAATTTCCTGCACGAAACTCTCGAATTCTCGATTGTGGTAAGTAATAGGGGTACCAGGGATAAAATATGTTGGTTTGATGATTCTCAAAAGTGTTAAGTACAAACACTTTTGAGAATCATCAGCTGGGTTTTTTTTTGTTAAATCTGATGATAATTATCTAAATTATTTGAAAAAATATTTGTCCTACAAAATGTATGGTTTGATCAAAGAGTCCCCTTCCTTCCTTCCAATATGTATCGATAACGAAGTCATTAAAAATGATTACTTACTAACTGGGTTTTGGGGATTGGAATTTTCTATTAAACCCACTCTTTACAAGTTGCCTACAAGATTCTAAAAATTATATTAAGTGTTTGGCACTTACTCCACGCACCATCAATACTCCTGTACATCATAAACAACAGGCTAATACACTTTCTGGAGCCACAAATTCCAGAAGAGCAAGCAGGTTTTAAAGACACGCGGGAACAAATCCTGAACGTTCGCCACATTATAGAGAAAAGCCGGGAATTTAACAGCCCTGTATTGATATGTTTCATAGATTATACCAAAGCATTTGATTGCGTGCAGTGGGGCAAGCTGTGGGGGGTTCTTAAAGACATGGGAACGCCTCAACATCTTATTGACATAGTCCGATGCCTCTACCTACACATCAACAACCGCTCTTTCGTCAAAATAGACACCGACTGTTCAAATGCGTTAGGCAGGGATGCATCCTTTCACCTCTGCTCTTCAATATGTATGAAGAGTATTATCATTCAAGACTCTTTAGGGCTGGGACAAGGGGTTTACTGTTGGTGGAAAGTGGATTTCCAATCTGAGGTACACTGATGACACCGTTCTCCTTGCTACAACATTTGACAACATGAAAGAGATACGGCACAGATTGGAAGTGGAAAGTGGCAAAGTAGGGTTTGCAATAAATAGGCAGAAAACCAAGCTTATGGTGGTAGATCGTGCGGGAAAGCTATCGGGCGCTTATAACATCTAAGGCATCTATACTGTGGACAGCTTCGATTAACTGGGCTCCAATATAAGTAATGAAGGTAGCTGCGTCACAGAAATAAAACGGCGGATAGCCATGGCTAAAGATGCTATATTACGCCCCCGGAACTTCTGGGAAAAACGTGGTATAAGTTTTAAAACGAAGGCCCGTTTGGTCAGAGCACTAGTTTTCCTGATTTTCCCGCGGAAGCGTCGAAACACCACCCCCTGCGGCCAAAAGTCCTCTTCCAAGACGAGGTGCAGGTAGCATGTCGGTACTCGCACCACAAACGCCTTAAAGTTGACGTTGCGGCGCGACTCGAGCAGCTGCACTCTTGCCACGTACTTGATCTTCTGGCGCACGTACTCCACGATGTCCTCCGTCGTAGTGGTGTAATGTAGACGGGAGAGGTACAAAGGAGTGTTCGGCTTTGCGGCACGAATATGCACATTGGGCTCCGATGGACCCGTGCCGCAGCGGTTCTTGATGGTTCGCTGACGGCGCTTCCTCCTCAACACCGTCACGAAACCATCATCAGCCTGGATCGGTTCCTTTTCAGGCACAGGCTTCTCGGAAGGAGCATTTTTCCCCACAAGTTAAGACATGGACAATCCAAACAAGAGTAAGACAGAGGATAGACGCATTCGAAATGTGGTGTTTTAGGCGGATTCTCCGAATTCCATGGACGGCCAAACGAACAAATGTGTCTATCCTTTACCAACTCGATATCAAGACTCGATTGTCAACAGTTTGCCTACAGCGTATTTTGTCTTATTTCGGCCACATAATGCAAAGAGGAGATAGCAGCCTTGAAAAGCTGGTCATTGTTGGCAATACCGAAGGCAAGCGACCGCGAGGCCGGTCGCCATTTTACAAATTTGGAAGTGTCTGTCTTCCAAACGATTGGCTTTGAGAAAAAATTGTTTGTGGAACCTCAATGTCATTTTTAAAGACCTGTCTAATGTCTATAGACACCCCACACGTAGGTATAGGTTTGATGAAAAAAAAATATAGTTTCAGTTCCATGGGGCGACCCCCTAAATCCTTTTTTTTATTTTTGTATAAAAATCGTAAAGCCGTTCACAGAATACTTGTAGAGTTTCAACTTTGTAGTCTCAATAGTTTCCGAATGAAGTGGCTGTGACATACGGGTGGACAGACGAACAAACAGACATGACGAATCTATAAGGGTTCCGTTTTTTGCCATTCGGCTACGGACCCCTAAAAAACAGCTGGTTTGTAGTAATTTTTGATGAGCTCGTTATCAATACATGTTGGATTTAGATAATGATCATCAGATAAAAATAAAATAGTTAGTAATAGATTTTTGAAAATCATCAAATAAATAATTATAATAATATATAATCAATATATATTTTTTATCCCTGCTGCCCCTATTACCTACCACAATCGAGAGTTTTCGTATAGGGTAATGTTTAGGGCTTCCAAAATTACGGATATATTAATTACGTAATTGATTACGAATTTTGGTGGTCCAATTACGTAAGTACGTAATTACGTAATTTAAAACATATTTTTGAAATTTTTGAAATCGAATGTTTAATTTTATAAGTAGCAATCGACAATGTAAGAAGTGTAAAAAGACTTTGATTAAACTAAAGTTTTTATTGATTAATATGGACATACAGAATAATGTTACATTATCAAGAGCATAACTTAACAGATTCTCCTATTAATTTAATCATCAGAATGACAAACACAAATATAAAAATATTTTTAGAAAATAAACCGACTTCACAACTTTAATTTATTAATGAAAAAAGGGAGATAAACCTTACGCCGACAATTTTTTTTAAGTCGGTGCCAAACGAAACGATAGTTTTTGAGCTACTTACAAAGTGCTGTGAGCTACTTGTACGCGCGGACAAAAATATAAACATGCGACTTTAAACCTATGCCACATTAATTAGTAGAACCTATTCAAGCTGATTCTATAATGAAACAGTGATATCACAATTTATACTAAGTATGTCTAACTTTCTGGAAAAAATAAAATAATAGATTTTATTCAGGTACTTAGGTACATATTTGTTGTAGTTCCTTAGTTCCTTACACTTAAATAAAATATCTCCAGCGAGGAAGTGTTCAAAATTACACGTAACATGTCATAGTCACTCAACAAAAATACTTTATCGACCAGGTTAATATCATTAGGTCAGTCGTGAACTTCGAGGTGTGAACTGTGTGTGAACGTATAAGTCTAATAACAGACGAATGAGTACTGAGACTTTATTTCCTACATACATTAGAGTTCAGAGCTAAACTCACACATTGAAAGACGCGGGGATTCCCTGTGAACCTATTGTTTATCAAAATTATACTCTATTTCTTACATGTCAAAGAGAATAAGTGCCCTACGTTATCCAAAGCTGAAATAAATTGCGGGGAAGTACCGAGAATTACAGATTATATTCCGGATTGATTTTATTCTCTACGGGGGAATACCCGCTTGGTCTGTTTCAATGTTGGCTGGGTTGTCTTGTCATGTCATACTGTTTAAAAAAAATGTTGCCAACTTGACTTACGTAATTACGGATTTCAACCCCTCAGTTACGGACTTGTCAGGAGTTATTTTTTTTGCGTAATTACGTAACTGCGTACTTACGTAATTACGGAATGGAAGCCCTAGTAATGTTGGCGTCTCATCAAAATGCAGCTGCTCACGGAAAATTAGCTTGATAGTAATCAAGTGAAAAAATGTACCGTGGATCCTTGACTAACATTGTGACGCAGTCAATAATAATTTATAGATGAACGGATAGCTGTCAGTGGGGCGCAAAGTGACATACGTCCGTCTAGCACCGCGCCTAAGCGCTCACTGTCGGATTGCTTAGGTAAGAAAGAGAGCGCGATGACGCAACGCTCGAACTTCTTACAAACCATATAATAATTAATTACATCAAAATAATTTATTAAATAATCAAAAATTAAAAACAACCAAATTTTGTATTTAAATATGGTACGTTATTGTTATAAATTTTACCAACGTACGTTGATCAGTAATACAGATATTTTTGTTGGAAGATCATTTTAAGAGGTTAGTTTACCATTTTTTTGTATCGAGAAAACTTTTCAAAAACGTGTTTTGAAAACAACGAAATTATCAGAAATATGTTCAAGATTAACATATATTTTTTCCGCCGTGTCAAACTGTATAGATTTGGCTAAAAAATTGTTCAATACAAGCCTATTTGGCTCTTGTCAGCGCCTTAACCTATAACACCACAATCCATTGCACCACAAATTATACACCATACGAATTATTATTCGGTTGCAAACCATTTATACCCACTTCTATTTATGATACAGCACTAGAACCTACATACCCTAGTTATGTCCGTATACTCCAACAAAGAATGAAACTCTCCAGAGAGAAAGCTGTAGAAAACATTCTTAAATCTAAAATTACATCAAAAGACTATTACGATAGAAAAACCAGACCTATGAAATATAAAACAGGCGATATGGTGTATATCAAACATCACCCGCGGCAAAATAAAGCCCTGTTGCCTATCTGGAAAGGCCCATATAAAGTGATAAAAATTAATGGCAACAATACGTTGACCCTTCTCGTTAATCGCCGCCACGTTAAGTATCACTATGACGAATTAAAGTTGGCGGAAACAACTAACATTTAGTTTTTAACCTAGTATTATAACCTAGTATCTTTAAACCTAGTTTTAACTTAATTATAAAAAAAATATAGCATTAGTTAAATATTTTTTCCTATGTATATATTTCAGAATATCTACATTCCTGTCCCTTGCAACATCTGATATCGTCGAACAAGTTTCTGAAAGCCCTGGCATATACTTCGACCCGATAGGAATCATGAAACAGACCAGGGATAATATTCATTTGCTTGTACCCATAGATATTGCATATATAAAACCCCACATGGACTACATAAATAATGTTTTAAAAAGTTCCACACTTTTGTGTCAAGAAAATACAGTACTTAAGGAATCCGAATGCACAAATATACTACAGCCTCTGGCCTTGCGACTTATTGATATTCAAAAAGACTACAGTACCTTATCTCATTTAACATCTGGGCGTGAAAAGAGATCCGCTTGGTTAGCAGGAGTTGGCTCTCTTTTCAAACAAGTCATTGGCACAATGGATGAAGACGATGCTATAAGATATAATAACGCTATTCAAACCCTAAATAGTAATAATATTAAGATTGCGTCTATTTTGAAGGATAACATAATTGTAACGAGCACGGCTCTTTCCCGTTATAACGAAACTCTTAAAACTCTAAACACAAACGAAATCCGTTTGAATGACGCTATTATTAATCTATCTAGCACTTTTAGTAACCTGTCTATTATTTCTGATAAGCTATATATTAAATCAAAAATGAACGATGTCTATACTGAACTGTCATCTTGCCTACTTACCCTGTCATTTAGATTAGACGACCTTGTAAATGCAATGCTATTCGCTAAAACTAATACTCTACATCCGTCAGTTATGACACCTAAACAGTTGTATAATGAGCTAGTAGATAATGTTAGGAAATTACCTAATTATGAAAAATTGCCTTTAGACTTAGATTTAGATAATATTCATGCTTTAATCAATATATTAAAATTGTCTTGTTATTTTGCAAACAATAAGTTAATCTTTGTAATTAAAGTTCCTCTTGTACACTCTTTTGAGTTAGATCTGTTTAAGGCTATTTCGGTACCCATACCGCACAACATAGATAAGCCAAACTCCTATGCTATGATTGTAGCATCTTGTAATTATATTGGCATTAGTAAAGATAAACTAACATATACCTGTATAAGTAACTTAAAATCATGTGTTGAACCCGTAAATAGAGTTTATATTTGTGATGATGTTAACACACTCTCAATTCCAGAAACACCAACCTGTGAAACCGACATACTAACAAAAATTGTTACGAAAATACCTAAATACTGTCAAACTAAATTAATGTATGGTCAGATAGATATTTGGCAAGAATTGCAAGGTAACAGATGGATATTTGTCCAATCTGAACCGACTAAACTTTCTATCCAGTGTAAATCTGATTTAATAGAGTTGAAAATATTAGGTACTGGTATACTTAATATTGCACCTAATTGTACTGCTTATTGTAGAAACAAACAACTGTTTGGTAGAAACAATATTGTCATAAATGTTAAAAATATAGTTTCCGATTTTAATTTAATTAATGAAGCCTGTTGTAATCTAGAAAAGTTTAATATATCAAAACCCAATTTGTTATTTTCTAAATTGTCAAATATAGACTTAGACAAACTACCTAACGTTATCAATAATCAAATATTGTCAGATGTTGATAAAATTATAAATAATCCTAGCCCTAACTTAATTGAATATAGTTCTCATTATCCACTTTTAACTTACCTTGTAATCATTTTAATTTTAATCTTTATTAGTTATAAACTTTGTAAGAAGTTTGGGAAATATTTTGACTGCAAAAGAAAGCCTGACTCACAGAATGATAACAACTTAGATAACGATCCGGAACCTGAAACAATTCCTCTTCCAAGGTTAAGAATTAACTCGTAACTTTCCATGAAAACCGTAAAGTTCCTCTTAAACGGGGGGTTGTTACATCCCTAGAATGCACCCTTTAGTGCCTAATAAGCCCTTCGTCATCATAACGGTTAAGACCTAGTGCATTGGTCAGGGACTAGAGCTCAGTTCGGGTTGAGACTCCTACCGGATAGGTCGCATGTCAAAGTATTGACCAAGTTTCCCTTTCAATTGTAATTTTAATTAATATAATCGTTTAACGTTTTAAATTCGTTTTTTTTAAAAAGGGATTATTAAGTCGTGTCCTAACAGAACGATGTTAGAGGCAACGTCATTGGCTGTCGTTGACAATTGCCACGTGAACAATAATATGTTTATCTCTTTTTGACATTGGGGTCCTATGTAACTCTGTCATCTTCTAACGTACTCAATGAAAGAAATGAATTGGCTTAGGGCGCGTACACATATAGGTCCGTTTTTACTGGATCCGTTTTAACGGATCAGAATTGGACCGGAGCGACATGATTACTGAATCCGGAATACTGTTTTGTGTGTGAACTCGCTCATGCAACTCCATACGCCATCAAATAACGGACCTGTAAAACGGATCGCTATGTGTACGAGCCCTAAGGTTCTTGTAGGTAGTTAATAAAATATCGCCATGTTTTTATTTCTTTACAATGAGTATGACGTCTCTATTGGTAAAACCTCATTGGTGAGTCCGATATTCCTGGTCAGAGCCAAAACTGATACCTAATGTTTATGTTACAGTCAAAACTCTTACTACATTTGACTGGTTTCTGGCAAAACCCTTATTGCGTTAAAACGCGTTTATTCTAATGAAATAAATGTTAGCTATCGTACAAGGTTATCCAAAGCGTCAAAAAATAGTTTTACCGTTCAAAAGTAGTTTTGACTGATTAACTGTGACTTAAACATGAACATGTTTATATGTCACAGTCAAAACTGTTAATCAGTACACATACCTATAGTATCTCAAATTATAACACGAAAATAAAACATTCGCTATAATAAAACCTCTTTATTTTATAATAAGCAGCATCAGCATATCACATTAGCAATAATTGAAATAAAAAATACAATTTCTGACATCATTTCATGTTTAAAACTAAATTGAGAGAGAATTATTTTATTGGTTTTTTTCTAATGTAGGTATATGTTTTACAATAGAATAATCACATCTTTTACATAGATTTTATAACTATAAAAAATGTTAAATTGAACTACAAATAGAATAAGTTTTTTTACTAGAAATTATTATTATTTAGTGTTTTACTGCTTCTTTTAAGAGCCGCCCGGGCCAATAACATGCAAACGTTCTTATGTGCATGCTTTTTCGGGCGTTATTCTGATTGTGTTAGATATATTAAAAAAAAAACAATGTAACTCAGTTAATTACTTAAAATATTTATTACTCAATGTTATTGTGTAGGATTTAGCCATAATTTAGTCTATCTCTCACCCTCGTGAGATTAGGTGAGATTCAGCCGTCACCAATTAATGAACGCCCCCTTAGTACTTATATCTACTTAATCTACAGTATATTATCGAAATTAAAATTAGCCATGTTGTTGTGATCCGACCACGCTGCAAAGCGAGATCCATCCATTTCTCCAGCATGTCGGTTCCCAGCCGTGAGCGTATGGTTAGCGCCGCCTATGGTCGCGCCACACCCCTCCTCCGGACATTTACCGTGGTCCATTGCTCCGCCACACTCACCAATACAATAGAAATGACCATTCGGACATTTATACCAGTGGCCAGCTTTTAAACCAATTGCTTTGACAATTAATTCGCGTTCATGTTTAGTGACAATACCGCCTGTTTTGATCGCTTTTTGCAACTCCTTAAGAGACTCCAAAGCTCTGTCTTCATTAAATACAGACAACGAGAACACAACGGCTTTGGTAGCTTCCACTTGTTTTGTAACTTTAGGATCACCTTTCGTACTTATCGCGAGATAAAGTAGCGTGGAAAGTTGTACCATAACATTCAAGCGTTTAATCTCATTGGCGACATCATTTTGCTGTTGTTCGCTTATTTTGACAGGCACCTTGGATTGTGGCTTAATCTTCAACACACCGAGTAGTGTTATGATATGCGCCTGCAATTCATCCTGCAATGTAGTTACTTTTGGTTTCTGTTCTCGATATTTTTGCCAGCATTCTGCGATCATTTCAAATATATTCAAGTATACGCATTCCATTTCCACTTGCAAGAGCGACACTTTTTTTTGTGTTTTTATAAGTCTTATAAAACTTAAACATGTAGCTTTCATATCTTTAATAGCTGAAAAGAAACAGAATAGTATATTTCATTCTATGTGCGGAAAGCCTGTCATTGCAAATAAAATCACTTTACACGAAAACCAGTTTGGGTTCAGGTCAGGCCCAAACTGTCCACAGATAGCGCTATATTAAGTTTAAAGCATGCTGTCAGATATTACACGGATCGGAGCACGCCTGTTTATGCCTGCTTCCTCGATCTGTCCAGGGCGTTTGACCTGGTCTCGTACAAAGTGTTGTGGAGTTGATTGATAGGAAAGTTGCGCCTGAAGTTGTAAAAATCCTCCAACACTGGTACGGGAACCAGGTCAATAATGTTAAATGGTCGGGAGCTCTGTCGGATTCGTACAGGTTGGAGTGCGGGGTGAGGCATGGGGGGTTGAGCTCACCAACGCTCTTCAACCTGTATATCGATGGACTTGTTGCCGAGCTCAGCGGTCGCCATATTGGATGCCATGTTGATGATGTTTGTTTTAATAACATCAGCTACGCTGATGATATGGTTCTGCTGAGCGCGTCAATAGGGGGACTCAGAGAGCTTATAAACATTTGTGAAACGTATGCTCAAACACATGGTCTTAAATATAATGTGAAAAAGAGCAAAGTCATGGTTCTAAAAAAAAAAATGCAAAATTCATTGACTTATATATTACTGCGTAAGGACTGGGCGGACCGAATGATAAAATGACGCCTCGAACATGGTCCCAAAAAGGTCTTAACTAAACCGAAGTGATTTAGTTCACGATCGGCTATCTTCGGGTGCGTCCGTAAATTTTAAAAGTGAACATGCCAAGTTGTGTAGTGAAAGGTTGCGTGAACTACGACGCAAAGCACAACAAAAAAAATTTAACATTTCATACCACCGCGGCACAGTGTTTTTTACACCCTAAAAATCGGACATGCCCTTTTTATTCCAATAATAGATGCTGTAACATGTTTGGAATGCGAGAGTAGAACACCCAAAGTTCAATTTTATTTAGAACAAAAGTTATAGTCGAATTTATTATTTTTCTATGGAAACCAGAAAAACCACAAAAATATTAATATAAAAAAAACTATTGAATAATTCTAATATATTTATGTTTAGTATTATAAAACACCATTTTGTCTTTATTTTAAGATAATACTTGTAATTTTAACTGCATTCAACTGGGAGTTATTAAATTTATAGCTTCATTTCGTAATTTATTTTTAAATTTTATATCTTATCGAATACGGATTTTATTTCTTAATGTAATTATTAATTATATCTTTATCCATTTAAATTCAAAATATCAATTCCATATCTAGTAGGATCTCGAAGCTATCGGATTTTGAAAATGACGACCTAGGGTTGACAAAAATCCAAAATGACAAAATATTTTCCAAAAAAATACAAATTGTGAAGAGGTGATCGTAATGCGTAATAATAACGTTTTGCACTTTTAATATAAGTTAAATAAAATAGAAGTAATTTTTTTTTTTTTTTTAAGTTTTTTATAACCTATTCTTGTAATAGGTACGTGCAATATGGGTTTAATACTAACCTAAAATGTCAATGATTAAATTTAGCTTTTTCTTTGCATCATCAAAGTTTGACTAGTAGAAAATTACTTTTATGACTTTAGAATTAAGTTCACCAAATGCAATTCATTTACATTCAGTTTTAATACTATTCATAAGAAAGACTTAGAAATTCAACAAATGCCATGGTATTTGTTGAATTTCTTAACGTTCTTCTAATTTTACAATATTTGTAAGTATTTAAGTATAGGTTCCTTATCATAATAAATTGCAATATAAATAATAACCACGTAAAACTTTTACAAACTGTTCACAATAAAAGTGATTTTAATCCGATGAAGGAGATTATTTGGTAAAGGGAAGGGGTCCGCCCTCGTTAGGTTTCAACTAAAACCCTTTACTGTTAAATAATCTCTGGAGGAACGGGGGTGAGGCACCATGGAGCCGTTAAAGACCCATGGTACCACTTCGCCTCAACAGGGGTTGACCCAACCTGTTGAGGGACGTCTGTCCGGGCTCCGACCGGCTGACTTAATGCAAGGAGGGCAAGAGGGCGCCAACCCTCTTGTTGGTCAGCGAGTGGCAAATGAAGCTGTGGATACCGCCACAGCCGGTGCTCTTCAGTCTCCGAGAGTATCCGCAAATGCGCAAGGAGAACCTTTAGCAACTAATTTTACCAAATTAAAAGCGTACCAAATACTTGTCGACGCTGCTAAAAAACTTGGAAAAAAGGTCCGACCCACTGATTTAGATATAAGCGAACGCGTTTCAATTATTTTAGAAGCTTTGTCATTACCCTTAACTCACCAAACCAATAAAGACTTGCATAATTTAATCATTAAATTTACCTCTAAATGTGAAACATTATACAAAAAATGTAGTTATAATTATAACATTTTTAAAAGAAAACACAAAAAGTGGCTAAATGAAGATTTTTCTGAACAGTGGTCTTGTCTTGTAAACGAACCTCTTCTTAGTATTCTTGAACCTAGTCCCAGTTCTGTCCCAGATTACATTCCAAGCTTTGATTTATGTCCTGTTTCTGAACCTGGTCCCTCAGTCGTCCTTGACCTTTCATCTCAGTCAATTCCCAATTCGAACTATTCTGATCCTGAGCCTGGTCCCAGTCACGTCCTTGATTCATATCCTGTCTCCGTTTCCATCCCCTCTACTGATTCATCTCTGATTCCCGGTTCTGTATCGATGAGTCAATATGATGATCCTATTCTTGAACCTCGTCCCAGTTCTGTCCCAGATTACATTCCAAGTTTTGATTTATGTCCTGTTTCTGAACCTAGTCCTTTAGTCGTCCTTGACTTAGACCTTTCATCTCAATCAATTCCCAATTCGAACTATCCTATAACTGAACCTGGTCCCAGTCACATCCTTGATTCATATCCTGTCTCCCTTTCCATCCCCTCTTCTGATTCATTACTGATTCCTGATTCTGTACCGATGAATAGATATGATGATCTTTCCATAAGACAGAAACACAGAGCTCGAAAACGCTTGCATGATTATTTAGAAAAAGAGTCCCCTAAGAAAGTAATATCAGTCTTTGCGAGCACTGTTGAAGTAGGAGGTAACAAATTCAAAAAGAGCGTTTCCAAAGACCTAGAATTTATTTTGGATTCATGTGTACAGAGTCCAACAAGACCGACAAAAATTGCTTCAAAAATTAGAACCCAACCGACACCTTATTCAGCAGATGAAGCACTAGCTATTTATATTGACAGAAAGTTGTCAGTGGAGACATACAGATTTTTACAACAAGATTTAAAAGCTCGTGGATTTAACGCCTTCCCTCCATACAGTCAAGTGCTCGAAGCCAAAAAACAATGCTACCCGTTACATCCAGTCCATGTATCTGATACAGAAGCTATTATACCAGTTTCCAGCCTAGTATCTCATTCTTTCCAAAGACTAGTTCAATCTTATGACGCAACTTTCACTGACTACTGTAATCGAAAAGATACCAATAAATTAAATTGTATATTTGAAGCATCATGGGGGTTTGACGGTAGTACAGGTCAATCACTGTATAAACAGAACTTTTCCCAAAATGAACATGACGAGAGTTGCCTTTTTGCAACTACTTTTATACCGTTGCAGATCAAAACAACCTGTGGGCAAGTTCTGTGGCGTAACTCTACTCCACAATCGTATAGATATTGTCGCCCTATTCATATTCAATATAAAAAAGAAACGACTGATTTAATAATTGCTGAAAAACTATTAATACAAAATCAAATTGACCAATTAGACAGATTTGATACTAAAACTTTAAGTGGTCAAACTATATCTACAGAGTTTAAACTATATTTGACAATAATAGATGGTAAAGTCTTAAATATTATAACCAATACAATGTCTCAACTTCGGTGCCCATTTTGTAAAGCGACCTCTAAAGAGTTTAATAATTTAGAGTTTGTGCATTCAAAACCTGTCGATCAAACCCTTTTAAGATATGGCATAAGTCCGTTGCACGCCTGGATTCGTGTTTTGGAATTTTTGTTACATTTAGGTTATAAAATTATTGTAAAAAAATGGAGAGTATCTAAAAGTTCACCGGAAGCCGTGCTTGTCAATGAGAATAAAAAAAAAATTCAGGACGAAATCCGCACTAAATTAGGGCTGCTCGTAGATGTGGTTAAGCCTAATACGGGTACGACTAATGACGGAAATACTGCTAGGATGGCCCTGTCTAATAAGTGTCGTACAGTATTTGCTGAAATTTTAGGACTACAACAATGGCTTTTGGATGACTTACATGTCATACTAGTAGTCTTATCAAGTGGATTACCTGTTAATGCAGATAAATTTGATGAATTTTGTAAATTATTGGCCAAAAAATATGTAGAAGAGTATTCGTGGTACCCAATGACCGTAACTCTACATAAAATACTTGTGCACGGCAAAGACATCATAAAAAACTCTGCACTACCCTTAGGATTGTTATCTGAGCAAGCTGGGGAAGCACGTAATAAATTTTGGAGGCACGACCGTGAACACCACACAAGGAAATCAGATAGAGAAAAAACAATGTTAGATCTTTTTCATCGAGCACTTGAATCCTCTGACCCCTTCATATCAAATATAAGATTAAATAAAAGATTAAATAACCTTAAGCGTCAACCTCTTCCACCTCAAGCCCTTATATTGTTAGAGCCTTTTGAATTTCCAACGAGCGAAGAAGAGGCTGATCCTGAGGAAAATATAAGCACTATGGAGAATAACCTCCCAGATAATTTTGAAATGTTATCTGAAGATGTGGAATTTGATGATTCGTAGTCTTCTGGGTTCTCCGATACTGTATAAGAATTAGATACTTACACTTGCTTTTTTGACACCTTTCTGTATCTCAGACAATATCTATTGCATTGATCTAGAAATATAACTCTTAAAGTACAAATAATAATTATATAATAGAAAAAAAAAACGTTTAATAAAAAGTAAAACTGCCTTCAAAACCCATAAAATAAACTTTAAATAGGAATAATAAGGTATAGGTTTAAAAACGGTGCTAGTTTTTCTTCAATTAAACTATAATATTTTATTTTATGGGTTTTTTCAAGACGGTTTTACTTCTTTTGTTAAAAATCTGATTATTTCTTAATTTATAGTGCCGTAAATAAATTAATCTTCGATTTACAGTTGACAGTTGATATTGACACAGCTAAAATGAAACAAAATGCAGATGTAACAATAATAAAGCACCCTTGCTGTACTATTGTCACATCTGCTAATACCCATTTACAGTGTACAGGCGTAATGTTATTTTACGGAAGGGTGTAAATGTAAACAAACGTATGATTGAAGCAATCGCGGGTAATACCGAACACATAACAAAAATTATATAAACTTCCGAATTGAGAACCTCCTCATTTTTTGAAGTCGTTAAATAATAAATAGGTAGATCCATATATAGCAGAAAACGTAACAATCAATAAATTAACCCCTATGCAATCCGATTTTTTAAAAATATTCCTACACTGTTTATTTTCAATTACCTACATCTCAGAGAGGCAACCCTAAAACCATAGAAATTCTATGATAACTTTAGAAGCATGTTTCTCCGAGATCCTACTGGATATCGACACGGTTATTTTTTTGGGGTTTTATTGTATCTTAGTTAATGTAATGAGCTAGAAATAAAATCCGTATTCGATAAGGTTTATCATACAAAAAATAAATTCTTAAATTTAAAAAAAACCTATTTCTGGGCTCCCTTGCGGAGTTAAAGTCTTGTAAATATAATCAAAAAATGCTTAAAATACGTCGTTAATTTAATATTGTAACAGAAATAAGAAAAAGTTTTCCTGAGACAAGATATTTCTAGATTTATCAAAATACCTAAAAAAAACAAAATGGCTCTAACTTTGGTTCTAAGTTTATTTGAACTCTGGGTGTTCTACTCTCGCATTCCAAACATGTTACAGCATCTATTATTGGAATAAAAAGGGCATGTCCGATTTTTAGGGTGTAAAAAACACTGTGCGCGGTAAGTCAAAAATATGTCATTAAATCAACTTAAAACATTATTTTTATCAGTTTTCATCCCAACTTATTTGTCTTGACGTTTGGCAAAGACGACGCGAGGCCCCGCCCCCACGCGCCGTACGGCTGTACGACATAACTTTGCAGCGGCGTGCGTTGTATTGTAGGCTTGTAGCCGATGAAATGAAAAGGTTTAATTATATAATAGTTTTATTCGAAGGCCAATAAAAATGTTATTATTATTATTACCTAATATGTATAAAAAAACTGCAATAAACATACTTTTTTTTTTAATTGAATGCTTTATTTAATTTCTTTATACCTCGATAATACCACGCCACGCCGCTCATACAAGGTTACGTTTACGAGCAGCCTGAGTAGTTCTTAAAGATGGCGTCAACACTTCTCTGTATGGGGAACGCATCGAGCAAAATGTTCGGACGACCATATCTTTAGTTTATATCTATGGCAAAATTAAATTAATTTAATTAATTAATTTTATTTTAATTAAATTAAAATTAAATTTTCATTTCATTTTTATATCCGACTAGCTTTTGCCAGCGGCTTCGCCCGCGTGAAAATGTCGATTTTCCATACAAACTTTCATCCCCTATTTAAATCCCTTAGGGGTTGAATTTCGAAAAATCCTTCCTTATTCCTTGTCTACATTATAAAGGGAACCTCTGTGCTAAATTTCAGCTTTCTAGGTCCAAGGGTTTGGGCTGGGCGTTGATGAGTCAGTCAGTCAATCAGTCAGTCAGTCAGGACTTCTCTTTTTATTTTTAAAAGAAGAAGATTGTGGACATGTCGTATTTACATTTTGAAAGTTTATATTTTGACATTTTACTTTTTTACTGTTGGTTATTTTTTAATGGACATTATTTTGACAGTTGGGAAAGAGAACGCACGAGTTCGGAAATGGTAAAGAAAAAGCACGAGTACGTAATAGCCCACATCCCGAACGCTGTAAGTCCCTGCAATAGGTACGCCACTTTTTGAGCAATTGTATTAAAAAATTAGTTTCAAAGCGTCGTGTACAGTACATAGCCACAATACTACATAAACTGATCATTACTTAGGTATGATGGTACGATAATCGTGTTATAGGTTAGCCAAGGCACAAAGTAGTTGTTATATTAACCCTACTGGCTTATGAGTAAACTTAACTTTAGAAATACATATTTATATTAGGTATATAATGTAGATCAGTTACTACAAATGATCATGTAATTAGAATTTAAAACAAACCTTCTATATGTGGTCCATATTTAGCACAAAAAACGTCCAATTTGCTTTGTAGTTCTTCCATTTTATTTATTATCTGCTCTTTAGTTCCGTAAACTCGAAGTTTAATGGGGTTGATATCTTCCTTGAACATTCTATTCACGGTGTCTTTGTATCTATTGGTATTAATGATCGCTTTACGACAAAACGGGCATGTGCGTATTTTTATGTTTTCCTGGTCGCCCAGCATTAAGGTGTCCATGCTATCGATCTCCAAAACATGATCACAATCTTGAAGTACAATAAACCTGAAATTACAAAGAGGGTTAAATGAAAAGGTAGTACCTACCTACATCATAGGTACCTACCTACAAAATTTTTGTGGGTGTATCTATTCTTATAAGTCTTGCGGTGTAATGCGGTATGATGTTAGGCAATTAAAAAAAAAAGCAATGATACGTATGTTGCGGAATCTTCAAGTAGGTAGTGTCACGTAATTTTGTGTTTCCGTTACTTTCGATTCACAACGCTTAAGGTGGATGTTCCAAGGTAGCCCGCGAAATTGAAATTTTCTTACGTTTTTAGCGATTTGCAGGCCAGTGCTAGGTTGTATGTTAGTGAAAATATGATTAGCGGCTGTAAGACGTATGCAGTTACAGAATTATAATTATCAAAATCATCATTACAACCCTCCAAGTTCATGTAACTGTCAAGAATGATTATTTCATCAAAAGGTCATTCTTGACAGTTACATGAACTTGGAGGGTTAACATCCACCTTAACAAATATATTATTACCGGCACGGTTCTTGAGCGCTCGGCGGAAGAGTGGGGATCGCTGTGTGTATCGTGCACTTTATGACAAATAAAACGCACACCCGTTTATTATTTATAAAACGCACACCCGTTTATTATTTATTGGTCGTGAGGTAAGTGCAGCAGGAGTAAAGAACAAATCCCGAATGACGGCTATGACGCGATGCGCTACGGGCCAATCACTGATGTGCGTGTGAACTGAGGGACCAAAAATAAATCCGCAAAATGAATATCCTAGGATTTAGTAGTACACTTAAAACAATTGTAGAAGGATTCTGGGAATTTGTAAACAAATATATCGAAAACTACGACCCATAAAGTGTGGTCCCTCAGTTCTCACAGACGATTAACCAGATCTCGGAAAGTATCTTAAAGAACAAGATTTTGTGAATACAGACATTTAGTAGAGAGTTTGAAAAGATGTTTACAAAATAACAGACCACAAAGCATTAAAGATAAAAAAAATATAACGACTGAACTGTGGTCCCTCAGTCCACATAACAAAGATAAACATTTTAGCGAATCTTACTGCATAAAACCGTTCTTTTTCTACATAAAGTTTTAGTAGAAGTCTTAAAACATATTGTAAAAAAAAATTGAGCAAAAATATCGAAGCATTTTGAAGATAGCAATGATTAATACTGGTCCCTCAATCCTCACATCCACTGACATATGTGCGTGTCCTAGCTGCTTGACGAGAGGAATATCAGAAAGTCTAGTGTACTTAACTTTTAGTAGTAAGTTTCTTCTAAATAATAGGTATCTAAAATTGTGTATTTCTTACTTCTTAACTGAGATAATACTATTTTTTAATCCTTTGAAAATGTATAGAGAAGTGTGACCACACAATTAAACAGAATGTAGACAGTACTATTATACTTTATTTAACACTAGCTTTTGCATAATAATAATAGCATTTATTTCGGGCGGCGCCCATAGTGTTAGTAACAATGATCTTAAAAACTAGTGTTAGTAGACATAATACACAATACAAATTAACACTAAACAGTATGGAGTTTCATCCAATGACGCAGCATTGGAGACTCCCATCTATCTGTGAATAAACTCAAGATAGTGTTGGTGCTACCACGGAGACGAGCAAGTAGGGAAGCGCTTCTTTTACGTATGATGGCCGCAAAGCCATCAATATGCCTTTCCGCAAACATCCCTGACGCACTACATCGCCATGGCAGCCCCAACAATATCCTGAGCGCGTTATTATACTGGACACGTAGATCGCTGTATGTGCGCAAACTATAACTAGTCCACAGGCTGCACGTGTAAAAAGACGAACAAAATGACTTAAACAAAGTACCTTGACCGCCTCCGTACATCGCGCAAACCTGCGGGCCAGCATGTTACAGCGCACCGACAGCGATCTACGTTCCCTGTCAATGTCCATATTGTCTCTCAAATTGTCGGTGACCCAATGACCCAAGTACTTAAAACTTGTCACTTGTGTTTTATATAGATAGAAGATAGATAGATATCATTTTTTAGACGAAACGAAAACAAGGTTGTATGGTTCCCGTCGGGGCTGCGGGTTGTTCGAAAGAGATACCGCAGTCTCGGCACAAAGCGCTAAGAATAAACATGGGTGGTTTTTAGTCAGTAGAAGTCTGACACGGCCTATACCGCTCGATGATGATTGATGCTTTCCCATGCCCCAAAAAGAAAAAAACAGTTTGTACGGTTAATTTAATGCATAAGTATATTACAAAATAAAAACCAAACAAAAACAACAACAAAAATGCACAATTTGTTCACAAAAAGAGATTTTGTGAAAAACATTATGGAACAAATAGTGTTTTATTAGTTACTAATAAGAATTACGATAAAACTACAAATCTTAAAAGATACATCCTGTCGGGGCTCGGTTTGTTCGCAAGAGATACCGTGGCCTGGACATAAAGGGCTAAGAAGGAACATAGGTGGTTTTTAGTCTGGTAGAAGTCTGACACTCCCTTTCGCTCTGCCCAAGAGCGGGAGGGGTTATTTGATGATATCTCCCCCAACAAAAACAAATACCTAGGCGAGTTTTATGAAATAGATAGTGAAAAATAATAATTCATTTTTAATGCGCAAACACATCTTTGGTCAAGACACTCGCTCGTCTTCGGTCAAGATATCATAATCCATTCTATTTGACGACGATTGTGGCAACACTGCGTAGGATATTATTTATATATAAATAAAAAGACAAGTCCTGACTGACTGACTGACTGATTCATCAACGCCCAACCCAAACCCTTGGACCTAGAAAGCTGAAATTTTGCAGAGATTCCCTGTAATGTAGACAAGGAATAAGGAAGGATTTTTCGAAATTAAACTCCTAAGGGAGTTAAATAGGGGATGAAAGTTTGTATGGAAAATCGTCATTTTCACGCGGGCGAAGCCGCTGGCAAAAGCTAGTGTTAAATAAAGTATAATAGTACTGTCCACATTTTGTTTAATTGTGTGGTCACACTTCTCTATACATTTTCATAGGATTAAAAAAATAGTATTATCTCAGTTAAGCAGTAAGAAATACATAATTTTAGATACCTATTATTTAGAAGAAACTTACTACTAATAGTTAAGTACACTAGACTTTCTGATATTCCTCTCGTCAAGCAGCTAGGACACGCACATATGTCAGTAGATGTGAGGATTGAGGGACCAGTATTAATCATTACTATCTTCAAAATGCTTCGATATTTTAGCTCAATTTTTTTTTACAATATGTTTTAAGACTTCTACTAAAACTTTATGTAGAAAAAGAACGGTTTTATGCAGTAAGATTCGCTAAAATGTTTATCTTTGTTATGTGGACTGAGGGACCACAGTTCAGTCGTTATATTTTTTTTATCTTTAATGCTTTGTGGTCTGTTATTTTGTAAACATCTTTTCAAACTCTCTACTAAATGTCTGTATTCACAAAATCTTGTTCTTTAAGATACTTTCCGAGATCTGGTTAATCGTCTGTGAGAACTGAGGGACCACACTTTATGGGTCGTAGTTTTCGATATATTTGTTAACAAATTCCCAGATTCCTTCTACAATTGTTATAAGTGTACTACTAAATCCTAGGATATTCATTTTGCGGATTTATTTTTGGTCCCTCAGTTCACACGCACATAATCACTGCACTTTCCCCGCCCCGCGTCTCATTTCATACCACCAAAGGGACCCAATAACTCACTTTTGCGTCAGCGCTCAAGAATCGTGCCGATGATAATAACGTAGGTGTTGGTGTCTCACTTGTCTTGTTCGGTGTATTCGTCGCCGAGGAAGTCGGTGGGGAACTCGTCCGGGCGGCACAGCTGGCAGATGTCGGGGCAAGGCTCCCCGCACAGACCGCGACACATGTGTCCGCAAGGCAGGCGCCGCTGGCAGCGCTCGTCGCACGGCGCGCGCGCACACGGCTCCCCGCAGCGCCGGCCGCACGACCCGTGCGGACATTCACGACCGCACTTTTCCTGTAATCATGGTTATTACAAAACACTTGACTCTCACAGGCGTTAGGCGTAGTTTGGGGGTTAGGATCTCATTTGTTGCAATACACTCATGTGCTCTCTTATGTATTTTTTTACTCATACTCTGAAAGTAGGTCATAACATGCCTGCGGAGCGGGTTGAAAGTACTACTTTTCAGCCCTAGGGCGAATCGCTTTCTACTGACAGCTGTCAAATTATTTGATGTAATTGGGAGCAAGCCTATTGCCACCAACCAATGTAATTAGGAGCAAGCCTATTGCCATCAACCAATCTAATTAGGAGCTATCCTATTGCCATCAACCGATGTAATTAGGAGCAAGCCTATTGCCATCCACCGATTAGATTTAACCGATTTTAAGTGTTTCTCTTAGGTTTACTTTTTTATTTTTGTTTTGACAATTTTTTGTGTCCTTTGTGAAACCAATAAATACCTTTTCTTTCTTCATTCTTTCGATTTAGGTAATTGGGCGCAAGCCTATTCCCATCAACTTTTCTTGTATTCGTAATGAAAAGCACAGTGTTTACCTCGGGTTAAAGACTTATTTAGTCCCTCGAACTATTTAGCGCCCTCGCTGCGCTCAGGCACCAAACCCCGTCTCGGGGACTAAATAAGTTCCTTTCACCCCTAAGGTAACAATGTACTATTACATCTCTCATATTCGGTAAGTAGGTCCTTATTACCCCCAAATGGGGCTTGTAGGTGACCAATTAGCGCTCTAGGGTATTAATGTAGCAAGAAAAGCCCTAGGGCGGTAAGTAATTAAAAAAAAATACTTCACTCTTTCAAAAAGTTCACGTACTTTTTTTTTTTTTTTTTTTTTTGTTCGTTCCTTACGGAACAGGCAAAGGGATCTAGCCCATACAGCCTAGTCTTCAGTGGTTTTTTTTTCATTGTTTTTACATTAGAATGCGGATGTAACACATTCTAATGGTTATCGGAGTATCTGGCAGCAAATAAATCGATTCGGCCTTCTCGGTAAGTGTCTATGAGGTAGTCAAAACTACAATAAAATTCTCAACTCCACTTAACCGAGATCACGCTTGTTTCAATTATTCCACATATTTTCCAGGTGCGTGGACACTTGAGATACAAAACTACACCAATTTTACATCACAAAATCCACTAGGAATCAATTTACGAATAATTAAAACAACCACTGAACTTCTTTCGACAATTTCCCGCCAAAAACTCAAAGTTCACGTACATCTAACCATCATACTGGCAATAGACATCATGCATTCAGCCCAATGACAAAAGAGGTCGCTTCGCTATTCAGCCTTGTCTTCGTATGAGTATAACGCCTCCCCCACACAGGAGCGTTTTTCACGGAAAACGCGCCTGTGTGGGGGAGGCTTAATAGTCATCAATTTTAAATATCGAACGGCGAAGGTCAATTTCGACCTTGAAAAAAAAAAAAAAGAGATGAAAAAGGCGGTAATAGAAAACTTTTACTTTAAATATTGTTTGTTTTTGGGATTTTTTGTAATTACGTGCTAATTAGGAAAAAAAAAACATGAGTTCTGCAAGTGATGAAGATATAAGCTGCACTCCCGATCGATTCAATGAAAATGGAAGCTGAAGCAGCAATTAACAATATTTTGCCTGAAAGTTCTAAAGAGAGATATTTGAAAACATTATTCTTGTAATGCCGGTTTTTTTCTTCTTACCTCATAATCGAGATGTAAAGCAGAGTAGTTAGCTCGGGTGTATAAGCATCAATTGCACCCTCGAACTATTGGCGCCCTCGCTGCGCTCGTGCGCCTAAATATCTCGGGCTGCAATTGATGCCTTACAGCCCTTGGCTACTAATCTACTATTTTTACCTGGCATGGCTTGCACGGTTCGCCACACAACCTCTTGCAGTGCGAGTGCTGGCATTTCACTTCGCAGGGCATCTTACACGGTGGGCAGATTTGATTACATGGCTCCTGGCATCTATACAAACATTCAAAACATCGTAAGTATATAATACATCTCATCAGTTTTTAAAATACAACAACACGACCGCAATTCCCGAAGCGTAGAAAACTACGTCCCCAGGGTCTGTTTAGGGGGTTGGATTGGAAGAGTGCATTGTCCGCCTTCTATCGACGTCCGACGTGTCTGCTGTGGGATGGGCGAAAGTGGGTCATCTCATTTCCCCTTTCTGCAGCATTCTTTTGCGACATTACTGTTTTACCAAAGGACATCATACGTGTACATACTCTATGCACGACTCTGACGACCACCATCAGATCCCCACGTACAAGTCGTACAACCCTATTTGGCAAGCAGCGTTGACAGCTGGCCGCGCCCATCAACTTGAGCACTAGCCGCTAAAGTTGGGGTTAGGGGGAAACTGGCCTCTGGTCCGCGGCCCAGATTACACGGAGTGGGAACAGTAGTGGAAAACTCGGCCGAATGCGTGGGCCAGAATACCATGGTAAAAAATTATCGTACTTAGTTAAATCGACCCGTTTGGATTTAATTTCATTAAATTGAAAAAAGGTGCGAAATAAAACGTTACATTATAGGTATTTAGCCGAACTACCGCTTAGGGCGAAGCTTACCCGCAATATTGGTAAATGAGGAAGTTATTCCGCCTCACGCTACTAGGCTTTATGATTGGTGTCAGCTACCTCACCGGTAGCGGGTGAATAAAGTTTGACATTATAGGTATTTAGCCGAACTACCACCTAGGGCAAAGCTTACCCGCAATATTGGTAAATGAGGAAGTTATTCCGCCTCACGCTACTAGGCTATAAGCTTGGTGTCAGCTACCTCACCGGTAGCGGGTGAATAAAGTTTGACATTATAGGTAGGTATTTAGCCGAACTTCCGCCTAGAGCGAAGATAGCCCGTGCTAGAGCACGAGCTATGTAGGACAAATATTTAATAAAAATGAGCAATAAATAAAAAATAAGTTATTTGTATAAAATTATTTCATGATTAAATATATTCTGGCTGCTTAGCCAATGATCTAGTATAACATTATCCCTTATGTATTTATTACATTATCTTTTCAACTGCCACGTTTTAAAGAAAGCAGCCTAATTTGCTTACCGATTCAGTCTGATCCTTTTAAATTTTATTAAAGTTTAATTGCGAATAGTGTTTTTGCTTCAAACTTTGCTACTATCGAATTCCCTTGTAACCTTTGGGTAGTAAATAATTACTTCGAGGACGAAGTACTGTCAGTATGGCCGTGATAGAATAGCCATGTTTTTAAGAATATAGCATCAAATTAATAATCATCGTAAATAAATATCTTGAGAACAGTAAGGTTCATATTCCGAATAAACCTACATTATCCTAATAATATTTTATAGCAGTAGTTATTATTGTGGCTTAAAAGACTTGGTTTCCGAACCGAAGATAGCTTTGTGGTATTTAAATAGTTAAATCAAATTAAATGTTTATTTACTTTTTAGTGCCAATAAATTAAGTACCTAGTAATTATAAAATCTAGGAAACATTGTCAGTATCATATGATACTGACAATGTTTCCTAGTTTTTATCTTGCAATTTCAATGTATCCAGTTTTTTTTTTTTTTTTTTAATTATAAATGGGCTTGCTCTTGACTTCAATCTTGCCCAAAGGGCAGAGATGATGTCGACGATGGAACGAGCTTACCCAGTAGAAGCCTGTTTACTCGCGACTTAAACAGATTAGGGTTATATGAACTCGGAAAAACCGACGCAGGCAGGGAATTCCACTCCTTGGCTGTGCGCATAATAAAAGACCCAGCAAAGCGCTTCGTTCGAATGTGTGGAATGTCGACTAGGTATCGGTGATACCCTGCAGTACGTCTAGTCTCCCGATGGAAGAAGGGAGATGGTGGGATCAGCTCGTGGAGCTCTTGCGCACACTCTCCGAAGTACAGTCTGTAGAAGACCGACAGACATGCGACTTTGCGACGGTGGGCCAGGCTATGTAGCTTGATAACCAGCTTATCGTCACCAATTAGCCTCCTAGCTCTGCGCTCTACAGAGTCAAGTGTGGCAAGCTGGTATTTGGCTGAGCCATCCCAAAGGTGACAGCAATACCTACTCCATGCCAGACCGGACTTGAGCTTTATATAATACTGAAAGCTGTCGAGGCTTGAAGTACCGCTTAACCTTGTTTAGGATGCCCAGCTTTTTCGCCGCAGTTTGAGCTTTCGACTCGATGTAGCTTTCGACTCGATGAAGTTCAGATTCGCGCTCAACTTCGTGCCAAGAAGCTCGAGACTGTCAGTAACTTGTACAGACGCACTCCGGAAAGTAGGGGCAAGATTAAACGGACTCCTTTTGGCGGTGAACAGACACACTTGCGTTTTGGTGGCGTTGAAATCTACCAGATTCTCGTCACCCCACTGGGAGACAAGTCTTAAGGCTGAATTCGTTCGCTCTACCATGGCCTCTCTTAGTGAACGTACTTCCTCACCACTGGCTTTTGCGCTGGATGTATAACTCTCCATGACAGTGCTGTCATCTGCGTACCCAACAATACCAGGAACAAGGAGGTCATTGATGTGCAGCAGGAAAAGTGTCGCGGAGAGAACAGACCCCTGAGGAACTCCGGCATCGATAGCCATAAGGTCAGAGGAGCAGCCATCAATGACCACTCGGATCGACCGTTCACTCAGGAAGTCAGATATCCAGCAGCAAAAGTCAGCGGGGATGCCGTATGACGGAAGTTTGCTCAACAAACTTGCGTGCCAAACCCTGTCGAAAGCCTTCGAGATGTCCAGTGACACGGCAAGGGCCTCGCCGTGTTTCTCGATGGCCTCGCCCCAGCAGTGCGTAGCTAACACCAGAAGATCCCCAGTTGACCGTCCCCGGCGAAAACCATACTGACGGTCGCTGAGTAGGTCGTTCGCTTCAAGGTGCGCCAGCAGCTTACCGTTGAGTACCCTTTCCATGGCTTTACACAGTATGGAGGTGATGGCGATTGGTCGATAATTACAGGGGTCGGCACGACTACCCTTCTTGGGCACTGGTTGTAAATTAGCAACCTTCCAGGCGTTCGGCACCGTTCTGGTTTTGAGAGAGAGGCGGTACAAGCGTGTCAACACAGGAGACAACTCAGGCGCACAGTTCCTTAAGACCCTTGCTGGTATGCCGTCCGGACCGCTAGCCTTATTCACGTCTAGGCTCTGAAGTACTCTACGAACCTCTTTCAAGTGTATTGCGATCTCCGGCATCGAAGAATCACAGCGAGGAATCGTTGGTGGCTGTTTAGACCCAGTATCTAGACGCGAATTGCTCGCAAACAGAGGTGCAAATAAATTTGCCTTCTCGGTAGCGGAGTGAGCCAGCGACCCATCCGGTTTTTGCAGGGGGGGAAGTGAGGACCGGCAGAAATTAGATTCGACCGATTTTGATAGGGACCAAAACTGTTTACTGCCAGAAGGGTAGGACGCCAGTTTGGCCCCTATGCGACTGACGTGGTCGAAACGCGCCTTTCGGATCACCCGCTTACAGGACTTTGCGGCAGAATTGAAAGCTCTTTTCTTCGCGCGAACCCGACGCGCTCGAACTTTACGGTCACGAGCTTGCACCCAGGCTTGGTATGCAGACTGTTTTCGGGCCTCAGCACGAGCACAGTCCGCATTAAACCATGGACGGGCCTTGTGACCGAGCGGTATGTCGGAGAATGGAATATAGTATTCCATTCCCTGCCGAATCACGGCCGCAACCGCCTCAGCTGAGCAAGTGGGGTCGCGCGCAGAAAAGCAAACTGACTGCCAAGGGAAGGACGCAAAGAAGTGCCGCATCTCATCCCAGTCTGCTGACTCGTATCGCCAAACTCGCCGCTCGCCTTTAGGGCTATCATCTGGAGGGGAGCTGACAGATATGGACTTCACCAGACAGTGGTCAGATGTTCCCAGTGGGGCTGATACCGATACTGAGTGCCTGTCTGGGTCAGTAGTCAGCAGCAAGTCCAAGCAATTAGGTGTGTGTCCATCAACATCCGGCACCCGCGTAGCTTCATTCACCAGCTGAGTGAGATCTAGCGACAATGCAAATCTGCGCGCCTCTCTCCCAGCATGGTCAGTTTTCTGGAACGGGAACAGGTAACCACTCATCGTGGTGGGCATTAAAGTCCCCCAGAAAAAGAAGCTCCGCCGTTGGGTTCCGTTGCTGGGCACAATCCGCCTTTTCCATCAGGTGTTCGAAAAGCCTGGTCGTCTCCTGGTCACCGCTGTGCGACCGGTAGACACCGACGTAGAGAGATTTCTCGACCCCGGTGTCCACCAGTATCCAAATTGTAGAGAACCCTGAATCCTCAAAGCAACGGAGACGCCGACAGCAAACGTCATCGCGGACGTACACACAGACCCCAGCTCGCTTTACGAACCTATGTTCAAGCGAGTAACCAGGGTAGTTGAGGTACGCCACGTCTGACGGAGTCGCTACCTGCGTCTCCGTTAAAAAGAATAGGTGCGGCTTCTCGGTCTCGAGGTGCTGGTGGACCGGATCGAGATTTGAGTGCAACCCCCTGATGTTGGTGAGGTGCACTTTTAGTGGGAGGAAGTGCAGCCGCTTATAAACCGTTTTCCTTTTTTTGAGCTTTTTCATTAATTTGGAGTATTTTTGTGGGGAAACAGAAGGATGGTCGAGACACGACTCGGTTACCCAACGGGACTCTTCAGCTCGTCCGAACTGTGGAAGACTCATCTGGAGACTGCGGGGACGCCCGAGCCCCCCCGAAATGGCCACTGGGTCCTCCCGTCCAGTCGCCAACTGGCACAGTGGAGCATTTCGGGATTTTTCGCGAGTTGGCGGGGCAGCCTTTCCCACGTGGCTGGCGCAGTACTTGGGCCCCCTACTAACTGCGGTCGGCCAACGACAAAGACCGTGCCTCGGATCCCGCTACCCTCCAGTATGAGTCATCCGGTTCAGAGTTGCTTAGAACCCTCGACTGGTCCAGAGCCGTGCAACTGATCATTTCCATTCCCCAATGGCACTGGCACTCCCGCACACCAACGGAACACAGACAGGCTGTTTGGCGCCGGACTTCGGCGGGAGGGTGGTCGCGCGCCAGGCGGCCGAAGCCTACCACCGCTAAGTATGGATCGTTCAGCCGTCACCACAGCCCGTGAGGACATGTGGTGCCGTTGCCCGGGGTGGACCGCTAGGAGGTAGACCCATAACCGCCCCAAAAGTTGTTTCTATATCTATTCCCGGAATTATCTATTGATGTTCATATTTTATCCGAATAAATGTAAAGATTACAAATAAATACATACTAAATTGCTAAATTACCTAATGGAGTTTTAAAATAGTTCCACTAATTAAGATAAGCAAATTATTGTATGTGTTATTAGTTATTTATTTGGCTATAATGTTTGACCATTGCCATTGGCGGGAATCGTTGATGTAATAAGTATGAATTGACGGTTTTATAAGCAAATGTTACCGCCAATTCAGGGTTGTTGCGCTGCATGCAACTATTCTACGAGGTATCTAGATAATCAATCAATCAATCAATTTATTTATTATCAGGCTACTGATAATAAATAAATAATACGAGTAATATCTGGATCTGTACCCAGAGTGTTATATTTAGGTATAGAGTAAAGTTAACATGTAAACGTCCTAATAATGAACCAAGATTACAAAGTGGAGAAAGCTGTAACCTATTTGTATTGTCAGGATCTACTATGATATTAAATCCAAACGGGTCGATTTAACTACGATAATTTTTTACCATGGTAGGTATTCTGGCCCACGCATTTGGCCGAGTTTTCCACTACTGTTCCCACTCCGTGTAATCTGGGACGCGGACCAGAGGCCAGTTTCCCCCTAACCCGCCCAAGCATAGTATGAAGCTCAGAACCTGTGAGTTCGCAGCCATTGCCAACAATTACCTAGCTAATACAACCGATTTAGGATGAGGTACGTCAAAACAAAGCCCAATTTATGTTGTTGATTACATTTAAAACTAGCGACCCACCCCGCTTCGCAGGGGTGCAATGTAGGTACCTTCCTCTGGAATCACTATATACTTATTGGTGAAAACTGCATTAAATTGTGTTGCGTAGTTTAGAAGATCTAAGCGTACAAAAAGCGAGAGCGACTGTTTTATACTATTTATAGAAGATAGGCGGTAGTATGCAGAGTTTCCGGTGTTACCAGACTTACTGGTGTCCGCAGATATTGTCCTGGTTGCAAGTCTGCGTGCAGGGCTGGTGCAGACGTCCCTGCAGACAGCGCGCGCACGTGCCCGCGCACACGTGCCCGCACGCCAGCTGCACGCCGCACGCGCTGTCGCAGTACTGCGCCAACTGCTCTACCTTCACCTCACCTGAACATAAATGTAACATAACATCACGCCTGTAATCCCCAAACGTTAAAACAGAGGTGTTAGACCTTTTAGCTAGCTATGTTTAAAGTCTCTGGAGCGAGCCTATTGCCGTCAACCGTGCTCAATTCCAGACTGTGGCAGCTCTGCCCGACCTAGGAATCGAACCCAGGACCTAAACTCCGCGTATAGCGCTTATTTTATGTAAGTATAGGTACACTACGGTGCAGCTTTCCAAACTTTCATTTTCTAGAAGGAGATTAGGCTGTTAGGCAGTAGAGGAATGTGGAACAGTCGGTCATGCCCGAAAGAATTCAATGGCAACGTTAAATGGGACCGCCCATTTAACGTTGCCATGGTATGAAATGGCGGAAATCGGAATAGAGTTTCGAATTCATGAGGAGTACATAAACTATCTATCTATAGGTAGGTACTTATAATAAATCTGTAGAAAAAATATTTTTGTACGTTGAAAATATTTTAAAAAAGGAATTGTCAGGGTGATATAGTATAACCAACAGAACTCATTTCCAGCATTTTTGGATTTTTGTCTGTTTATCTGTTTGTCTGTTTCGATGACTAAGCATCACGTAAAATTGATCGCAAAATATTTTTTTTACCCGACTGCGGCGAAGCCCAAAAGGAGGGTTATTTAGGGTAGGTATATGTTTTTTTTCTTGCGAAGCCCATAGTGTGAGTTGTCGTTAAATGTCTTTGAAAAAGATTGTGAGTTTGCTCAAACACTTTTTCGATAAAGGAATTCGTTTGTGAAATATTAAGTTATACTTAAAGTGCAAATGTTGTTAGACTCAACTCAGGCTACCTAAACCACCCGTCAGGGCTGCGGGTCCTGTCGGGGCTGAGGGTCCCGTCGGGGCTGCGGGTTGTTCGAAAGAGATACCGCGCCCTCGGCACAAGGGCTAAGAAGGAACCTAGGTGGCTTTAGTCAGTAGAACCCCCGCCTCCCGCTCTGGGCATCAGAGCGGAAGGGAGTGTCAGTCTTCTACTCTGTTTAAAATTTCATCAAGTTCCGTTCGGCCGTTCGGACGTGGTTAATTAACAAACATCCATCCATCGGAACTTTAGTATTAGACATAGTCAGTGCTTTGCATTACCCTCTTCTTATTTTCTACAGCGTCAGTTAACGCAGGGCAATGATTTAATGTATAGTCGACCAAGAAATTGGTTTACCACTTTTGATGACATCTCCCAGTAACATAATTATTCGCTAAGGATGACAGATTGACAGATTCTGACGTGAAAATAGCACTTGATGTTTTGTACGTGCAAATGATATTCAACCTTAGAGTGGTAAACCAATTTCTTGGTCGACTATACCTACTTTTGTCTAAGCGACGCATTTTAGTTTTCGACAATAACGCGAACGAAGTCGCGGGCACAGCTAGTATTCAATATATTCACGTAGGTAAGCTCACATTTTGGAGCCACATTTATTTATTTATATTATTACGAACTTTATACACTCAATTCGCCAGTTATAGTAGGTACCTACTTAAGTACGATCAAATTATCTTGGCAGGTCTGAACATAGGCTCTACGAACTTTTACGCATGTAAACTTGTGAAGAAAACTGTTATTGCCAGATAAACCAATACCTATACGATCAGAAAATATCTAATTTAAACAGTGAGAAATACAACTAAAATAAATATCATAACACTTTTATACTTACATTAGTTATAACAAAATAACCTGCACGAAGTTCGGACCTGCCAAGATAATTTGATTGCACTGTAAATTCAGTCCGACAAGTCCAGTAGGTAAGTCCCTTATTAGGTAGTCATGTAGATACCTAATAGGGTACGAACTTGTTGCCATCAACAAGGGACAAATTTGCGCCAATGACACGTATTAATTAATCAACTTTTAATCTCACGTAACGTCTAACAGGGAAGAATGGAAAAAAAAGGGGCTGCGCCGACCCCAAATAGAATGGGAAAAGGGCAGGAAGATGATCATTCTCACGATAAATAACCTAAAACCGATATATTGCACTCGTACACAATGTGAACGAAACATTACCTTTAGCGAATACACTTCTCAGGTTGCATGGAAGCTTGACACTGTGGCCGCAAGGAGACAAGACCTCGGTAGACGTAGGCTTGGTGCACTTCGTACGGTCACACGGAGCTCCGCATCGGTCCATGCACGGATGACCACACGAAAGCAGCCGTTTACACTTCTCATTGCAAAGTTCATGACTCACACTTTGCTTACACTGCACTTTGATTGTATGGAGACACTCAAGTATTACTTTGTCGACCTATAAAAAATATTAAAATGTTGAAAATATCAGCTCAATACAAAAAAAAACATTATATCTATGGAAGCAGCTGGGGTTCAATGATCTCGTTGACGCTACAACTGAGAACTACGGCGTAGACGAGCTCCGCACATAGCGTAGCGGGAGAAACCGTAACGCAGACATTGGGAGTACATTATATTAATAAGTAGCGATGTAACGATACCGATACCGATATATCGGCCGATATAATCGGCAGGCCGATATATCGACATCGCCGATTTAAATACAGCAAACAACACAGTTTAAAAAGCGCGCGAAAAGAACGACGCGCTCGCGGTCACGTTGAAGCAGAATAGGAGGAGGCTTTATCAAACATATCTAGTCATCCTGAGCAAGAAGAGGTGGAACGAGATAATATTCAAATATTCCAATGAAACAAGATCCAAAGAACTATTGGAGCAATGAAGATAAATACCCAAAATTGAAAATGCTTGCACAAAAATATTTATCTTACCCAATGAGCTCAGTTGCCTCAGAACGTCTTTTTTCAACTGCAGGCCTCATACAACATGATTTGCGCAACAGATTATCAGCTAGTAATTTGAATAAACTTTGTTTCCTTAACAAAAATCTTCCTAAAGTGAACTTTGATTATTAATAAGTATATTGATTTACTTTTGATGTATTGTGATTCCTTGATAAATGTTACCCAAATAAATGTTGATATGATATTTTACCTTTTTTTTTTCATTATTTTTAATTTCCATTTTGCCACACAGAAGTGAGAGTAAGTTTTATGCATATAAAGTGATGTACTTTATTTACTGGATGTATTTACTACTAAAGCCATTTATATCGGTATCGGTATCGCCGATTATTTTCCTTGATAATCGGTCTCGGTATCGTATCGGCAAATTCATGTATCGTTACATCCCTAATAATAAGCAAGGTAACATACCATTTGTGTGCAATCTCCGCATGGTTCGCAACACTTGTTCTTACAGAAATGTCCGCACTCCAAGGTACGTGCGCATTTCATATTACATGGCTTCTCGTCGGGGGACTTGGAGCATGCTACTTGCTCCGAGTGCTTGCAATTTGATCTCTTTTTCTTTACCTAAACATTAAAAATAGTCATTAAAATATTATTTCTTGTTGATTTTTAGGGTTCCGTAGTCAACTAGGAACCCTTATACTTTCGTCATGTCTGTCTGTCCGTCCGTCCGTCCTCGCTTAATCTTTGTGACCGTTATCACTAGAAAGCTGAAATTTGGTAAGTACCAATATGTGTATCAATCACGCCGACAAAGTGGTAAAATAAAAATTGGAAAAAATGTTTTATTAGGGTATAGGTACCTATAGGTAAGTATGTAAAGTGGGTAGTGATTTTTTTTTAATTTCAACCCTAACGTGTGATATATTGTTGGAAAGGTACCTATATAAAAATGAATAGGGGTTTACTAAAATCATTTTTTTATACTTAATGTCAATAATTTCGGAAATAATCGCTCCAAAAGTACAAAACAATGTGCCCCCCCCCCCCCTCTAACTTTTGAACCATAAGTTAAGAAAATATGAAAAAAATCTGAAAAGTAGAACTTTATAAGTAATTTAGAAAGTGAAAAAAAAAAAAAAATAATTAAAAAAACAATGGATACCCACCTTTAAACCAATAAGTGGGAACACTTATTGTGACGGACGGGAAACTACGGAACTCTACACTTGGCCGGTTTTTTATTTTTTTTATCTCGTGATTTTCAAAAAATAATAATACTACTCTCTCGAAAAATGTAACCCTGGAAGTCAAGGAAGTCACGACTACAGAATCACTGGAACCGTAACTCTCGAGGCAGAAAAAGTAATAAGAACTTCTCACATAAGTACCGACCGAGAAATCCAACAAAAATTGAGGTGTTGATGTGAGATGCAAGGTGTTGGTGATTGCAGATTGGTTATGATGGTGGACCCATTAAAGCAAAGTAAGTAGATACAGTCATTGGAAATTATTATAACACCAAGAAAATGGAAGCAACAAGTTCACTTATTGCCAATCATTTTCCCTAGTGGTGACTGTGGTTGTGCCCTAGTAGCATTTTTTGTTGGCATTTAGTTGGGCCACATACAGAGGTATGTGGCCCAACTAAATGCCAACAAAAATGTATGTGGCCCAACTAAATGCCAACAAATGCCAACAAAAATGCTACTAGGGTGGCAAATAGTAAAATGCCAAGTGGTTGCCTTCGGCATTTAGGCGCAGCTGCATCTATTTACGCAGTCACGTAATGGATAGGAAAATGAAGGTACTTATTTGATGTGCTAGAAACGTACCTGGACGTTACAGTCATCGCATTTCTCGTTGCAAGGCATCCGGCATTGATGATCCCCTCGATCTCCAATCAATTCCGCCGAACAACCTGCTTTCGCCCGTGCGCAAGGTTTTCTGCATACATACTGGAATAAAATGATACATAATTTCATGTTATCATTTTTCGACTTTACTCATACCCCTTCTAGATATTCACAGGCGGTATAAATAACATAGAATGGATTCATCAAGAATGGAAACAAAAGACACACACTCACCTTTTCATGTTCCGGATCTACTGTCACGTGGCATTTTAGACCACAGACATGGCCGCACTTTTCCAAACGGTACACGCAAGGCACCATACATCTCACCTTTTTTATATCCTGGTAACAATCTTTCTCAGCCTGTAGGTAAAGAAATGGATTATATAGGTATTTCATGAAATGGTAAAGCTTGATCAAATTCAGACGATATTTGTTTTTTTAAGAAGTTGGCCATCGGCAGTGAGGGAAAGACCAGTGGTGTCTCAGTGGATACGGCTCCGAGTTGTACATGACGTATGTCCATGGTCTGGTCTTAAAACGACCAACCCGAACTTTTCTACTATAAAAAGTCACCGGTAGTCATCGATCCGTCAGTAGGCCTACGCCTATGTAAAGCTTTCTCTCAAAGAAAGAAGACCTGCTTCCCAGCAGTGGGTAGGTACACGACTATAGGCTGGTTATGCTTATTTTCAAGGCAAAGCTGTTGTCGTTGTGCTTTCAATGCATTGCAGATTCTGTCAAGATGTCCAGACCAAATACCTCTTTTTCGACTAGAAAATGCATAGATTAGATATATATGTCGCATCCGGTCAATAGTACGGACAAGAAACGAATCGCAAGCGCGCCATTTTAACATCACGTGATCTGCGCGCGCTTCTACAGAGTCGTGATGTTTCATAAGGACGGCGAGGAGGTCATTCTAGGCCTGACCGCCGCAGTGTGAAGACATACCGGAACTGTACTCGATTCGTTGTGCCCAGTATAAGTGTTGGGATTGTGAGGTGTTGAAACTAATTTGTAATTTAAAATAAAATAAACCAGTAACTGTAACCCAGTGTATTTTCGTTTGCACGAGACCCAAACTCTGCCCACATAATGTCTGAATCTGATGGAATAATATTGGTGCATTCTACATCAGAAGTGGTATGTAACTCTAACGCCTACCTACATAGTGTAAGTGACAGTGCTATCCCGGAAAAGTGTAAAGACAATGCGCGTGCGTCTGAAAGTGACATAGAAACGGAAATGAGGTGTTTTCTGTTCGAGCAGCTAAACAAAAACTTTATGACTATTGTGCCATTATTGTGCAAACAATGAAAACACCTTTTCCGAGTACGGATATTCGCCTACCGCATTTTGACTCTGAAAAACGGAATATTGTCCCGCGTGCTTGGTTGGCAACAGCCGACATGTGTGTTATCGATCCGAACAGTCAAGGTGCATCGTTGAAGATTGCTTTGTACCGCGCACTCATGGGAGAAACGGGACAGACGGGAATCACACATCCATTGTAGGTGCGTCGTAAGTCGGCACCTCCGTCGCTGGTTGTCTTCCGCTGGGCCTCCTCCGGGTAACCGTTGGTCTCACCTGGTGGGGATGGACCGCCGGGGTGCTGTGAAGACAGCAGCGCCGTGCAACTGGCGCTGTGGCGCGCCTACAAGGAACGCAGCGAATGTCACGAGACTCATGGGAGAAGTTTCGTCATGGCTGTCGTCCATATCTTGTTCTGGGATGAAATGGAGCGATTTTAAGGAGCTGTTTATAGTTTGGAGCGCCCTGTAGGGTGATGACGATCGTGAAGACCCTGATGCGAAGAGGAACCGCTTTAATGAGCCATACACTGGACCCAAATGTTACGCAGCCAACTGCCCTGGGAAGAATATCAAGAAGGCAAGCAACAGCGCGGCGCGGTGGCGCAGCAGGCGGACCGAGCAGCTGCGGGGTAGTGCCTGCAGCAGTGGCACATAGCGAGCGACACGTTGAAGTTTGCTATGTGAGCAATCCCAGCAGTGTGCCGATGAACCTGGTGAGTCGTACCCATTTTATTATGATTCTGGTGCCGAATGCTCTCTGATCAAAAATGTTTCGTCACAGTTCAGTGGCAAGCGTGTAAATAACATTGTAAATTGACCCGGGATAGGTCATGGTAGTCTGTACTTCACAATTATTTTCTGAGGTTATGATTAGCGATTTACGATTAGAGATCTTATTTCATGTTGTACCGGATAGTTGTTTAAAAAAAAAAAAAAATGTTATTTTAATTGGTCTTTGACGTGTGATAGTGTTGTTTTTGTGTCGTGAAAAGGTTGTTAGGTTATGTGATGTTTTAAATAAGCTCAAGAATGCTTCTAATTTTCAAATTGATTTCAATACAGTTGATACAAATGTTCCGTTAGATTTTTGTTCCCAATTAATTAATCTATTGACAGAATATTCATCTTCGTTTTCTAGTGGTTTCTAGATCCCATATTACAACAGGACAGTTGCAAAATAGGCTTGTAGATCCTAGTGTAACGGTTAATCGTTGCCCTTACAGGGTTAGTGCTGTTCAAAGCGAAGTTGATACTGTAAGCAGGTATTTTTAGGCCAAGTTGTTCACCTTTTTCTAGTCTAGTGTTGCTTGTGAAAAAGAAGGGTGGTTCAGATCGGATGTGTCGACTACAGGGAACTGAATGACTATACAGTGTCGGATAGATTCTCATTGCCTTTGATAAAGGATCTTGTATCTAGGTTAGATGGTACCACATGGTGACATGGTTCACGTCTTGATTTATGCTATCAGGCTATCATCATAATTTTCAGTGTGATGTGTTCGGGTTAGAGTTAAAAGAACGAAAGAAGTTCCAGAAGGTCAAGTACCTTTAACGTAAAACTTAGTCGAATGTGTTGATAATGTTTCAATTAAATCTAGTAATGGTGAGGTCGCTAAGTGTGTATGGTCACTGGGATGACTACTGTGTAGCCACAGGGATGGTTACGAGGCCTGGTCACTGGGATGACTATGGTCGGTTGTGGTCACTGGGATAACTACTGTGTAGCCACGGGGATGGTTACGAGTCCTGGTCACTGGGATGACTATGGTCGGTTGTGGTCACTGGGATGACTACTGTGTAGCCACAGGGATGGTTACGAAGCCTGGTCACTGGGATGACTATGGTCGGTTGTGGTCACTGGGATGACTACTGTGTAGCCACAGGGATGGTTACGAAGCCTGGTCACTCGAATGACAATGGTCGTGATGGTTACAGGGATAACTATCGGAAGCCACAAAGATGGCTGTAAGAGCAACCACCATTCCTTGAATTAGATTTTTGACTTTTGAGAAATTGAGAGATTTTGAGTTTTATTGGTTCTAGTTAAAGGGTACTTGCACTTTGTTGAGCTGACTATTCTAAGTCGTAATGTTTTTAACTAAAAAAAAAAAAAAGACTATGTAAACAAATTATGTGATTTTGAGGTGTACGTCTCGTAATAGTGAGACAATCTAGGAAGACTGATAACTTTGTTACAAGAGAAGTTTGAGAGTTCCTCTTGGTTAGGTCAGAGTATGAGCACTGAATATTTTAATGAGTTCCCTATTATTTGAATGAGTATGGGTGTTGTTCGACATGTCAGCTTTGAGAAAAAGAGTTTGTTATGATTTTCATTAGAACCTGTAATGATTTTGTTCAGAATACCTTTTATTCCCCACCCACGTGGGCCAGGAATGGCCGAACGACTGGTATTAGGCAGACTTTTGTAAGGTCAACGGTACAAATTTTGACTTCTGTTGAGACCGATGGAATTGTTTTAGAAATTCTATTTCACGTTTTACCCGACAATTATTTGCGATTAGTTTCGGTTCATAATGTCATCAAGGAGTACGTGTTTGTCATCATAGATGAGTTTACCAAATTTGTGCTTCTTCGTCACTCTCTAAGCATAGACACCAATAGTAGTATGCGTGCTATTGAGTTTTGTATAGCGTTGTTTGGTGCATCGAAACGCTTAGTAGCAGATCAAGGTCGTTGTTTCGCTATCAAAGATTTTTCTAGTTTCTGCACTTCTAACAACATAGAGTTGCACTTGATAGCTACTAGAGGCAGTTGTGCAAACGGTCAGGTCGAAAGGGTAATGAGTACCCTAGTTTTGTTTAACTGGGCATATGCATCTAACCTCTTGATTGGGCCATTCATGAGTAGGTACCGTCAAAAGTATGTTGACAGCTGTAGAGACTAGTCGTGACCGCTCTTGGCAGGACGCATTAGGAGAGGTTCAGCTAGCTATGAACTCTACGATTAATAGGGTGACTAAATCTAGCCCTCTCGAGTTGATGATTGGAAGGGTAGCGAGATCACTTAGTTTAGTGACCGCTGATGATGATTAATTTGACTGTTGTTCATTTAGATGAGATAAGAGAGCACGCGACACAGAACATTGAAAATAATGCTAGTTATGATAAAAAATTGATTTGACCAAAATAAGGCTCAGGTTTCTGAGTAAGCTGTTAATGATTGTTTTAATTGAAAATGAGGAAAGGAATGAGACAAAATTAGATCCTAAATTCAAAGGTCCATTTAAGATAACGGTTCTTGACTCTAAGCGTACTCGCAAATACGCTCAATCGTGTTCGTAAGATGCCCGAGGGCCAAGTACCAATAGAAATTGTAGAAGGAATAGATGAGGAGTTGGCACCTCTTTAGTTTGTGGTAACAGGTTCTCGGTTCAGTGGGTCGGAGACTATACCAGAGTATCGTAGCCGTAGCCCGTAGAAATCGGTGTCTTAAGCAGTCCGTGGGTACGCGGAGGGCGGTAGCTCTGGGTGGTATAGTCGGGTTTTGCCTAGAAGCGAAAACCATAGAGTCGAGGTGTGACTCTGTATTCCCGTGGGGAATAGTGTGTGATTGTTGAGACTATACCAGAGTATCGTAGCCGTAGCCCGTAGAAATCGGTGTCTTAAGCAGTCCGTGGGTACGCGGAGGGCGGTAGCTCTGGGTGGTATAGTCGGGTTTTGCCTAGTAGCGAAAACCATAGAGTCGAGGTTTGACTCGGTATTCCCGTGGGGAATAGTGTGTGATTGTTGAGACTATACCAGAGTATCGTAGCCGTAGCCCGTAGAAATCGGTGTCTTAAGCAGTCCGTGGGTACGCGGAGTGCGGTAGCTCTGGGTGGTATAGTCGGGTTTTGCCTAGAAGCGAAAACCATAGAGTCAAGGATTGACTCGGTATTCCCGTGGGGAATAGTGTGTGTGTGTGTGATTGTTGTTGACCATGAACGAGATACCTGGGGTTTTGTTGTTTGATCAATTGAAAGTGGAATTTTGTACTTGGTCTCGGTAATCTCGAATGATTATTGATTAATGCTTCCTAATCTTAGATTAAAATTAGACTAGTTCTTAGTGAAATGAATCAAATTATAAAGATAGTCCTTTTATTATTTCATGAGTCAGGAATGGACGAACAAAAACTGTGCGGGATTTTTGTGTTTTCCAGATTAACATCACACGAGGACGTGTGAATCGCAGGATGGCCGTGTCGCATCCGGTCAATAGTACGGACAAGAAACGAATCGCAAGCGCGCCATTTTAACATCACGTGATCTGCGCGCGCTTCTACAGAGTCGTGATGTTTCATAAGGACGGCGAGGAGGTCATTCTAGGCCTGACCGCCGCAGTGTGAAGACATACCGGAACTGTACTCGATTCGTTGTGCCCAGTATAAGTGTTGGGATTGTGAGGTGTTGAAACTAATTTGTAATTTAAAATAAAATAAACCAGTGAACTGTAACCCAGTGTATTTTCGTTTGCACGAGACCCAAACTCTGCCCACATAATGTCTGAATCTGATGGAATAATATTGGTGCATTCTACATATATATATATATATAAAGATTATATAGATTTATGGATAACCGTGTTCCTACCTTATGTTCACAGTCCGGTAACGTAACCTCTACTCTGGTAAGACACTTGTTCTTTGGGTCTTCGGCATCGCGATGGCAGTATATGTCCATTTCGTGTCCGCATGGAAGAGTCTTCCTAACGAGTACCTTGCACGGTTCACATTCTACCCGGCATTTTAAGGGACAAACATGTCCGAGTTCACATAAAACTCTAAAACAAATAATAAATCAATTAATATTATAGGCCTAGATAAGTTTGTACTTAGGCTAGACTTTTTGGCAGAGTTTGTTTTTCCATGTCTCTGGTCTTGCAATAAAGTTGCGACTGATGCTCTGGGCAAATCAAACTTTGTCGGCTGGAAACATCTAACGAAAAGGTGCGCAGAATACAATCTTAGGTACTAGCGGGGCGCTAAGGATTCAATTCAATTGCATAAATCAATCAATCAATCATTTATTTTGCAGATAGTAAATGGTCTGAAATAATTTGCACTATGTTTTGTTAATACATATGTATATGGCGTTCAATAGTAAGGAAGCATCGTCTTGACTGTTTAATGCATAGACCGCCACTCGCTGCTAACTTCCGAGCCGCTAACAATAAACAATTTTTTTTTTGAGAAATGTTATTTTTTTTTTTTTTAATGTACCTTTATTAAAAAAAATTAACTTCCTACCTTTCGCATTTCATATTACACTTCGTTTTGATATGCTGGCGATCGTATCCGTGGCAGTAAAGTTGACACTTATGGCCACAGTGATACTGGAAGTTGCATTTCTCAAAGCATCCGCCTTCTGGTGGCAGCTTTTTGAAATCTTCTGGAGTCAAAATCTGCAATCAAATAATGTACCTAGTTACGAGTGTGTCTTCTTACACAAAAGCAATGGTGATGGCGTTGTTCTATTTGCCCCGACCTACGAGTGGCAGACCTTGGGTTCGGTTTCGGCCAAGAAAGCGCTGAAGACAGACATTGCTATCAAAACGCTGAAGGAACATCGTGAGGAAACTGACAAGCTCTACTTAGAATCACAAATTCGATGACATGTGTGTCTACCACACTGGGCCCGCATGGTGGACTATGCTGCCTTTTCCCTCTCATAGAGAAGATTACAGGTTCGCAATTATGTGGCTCTGGTTGGCTGGACAAAATCAAACTACAATGTCGAACCTGTAATCTACCCTAGATTACAGGTTCGACATTGTAGTTTGATTTTGCTAATTTCAGTAGCTGCAAACACTATCTTACGAGATATTGCAACAGTTGTTGGTGGGAAGTACCCGCTGAGAACATTGCACCTATTAAATTACCCTAGGTACATAAATAAATAAGAAATAAAATATTCATGAAAGAAAAATTAATATCAATGATTTAAAATGTTAAATGTTGTCCACCTCTACAAATAAAAAACTGTCTTATGAATGTTCTAATAGTCAATAATACCCACCGTTGTTACTTGGTCAGGATGATTTTGACATTTCAGGATCAGAGTGTTTCCCAAGGAGCCATTATTTTCTAGTGTCGTTGCTATTTTGCTCCACAAACCCGATTTTGCTGTTTTCAACATGTTGATATTGCCAAAAATATAAAATCCTGCAAATTATAAGAAAGACAGATGAATACCGCGCTCTCCAGAAAAGTCTCGGTTAGTAGTACCTAGATCAATCATCAATAGGGATGTTTACTGACAAAATATGATTCTAATTCGATATTCGTAGTCCGTCTGTTAGATTATCGAAAAATATTGGATACGTATTTTTTGTTTTATCAAATCAATAAAAATTGACGAAGATAAAACGGGTCAAAGATTTGAGTGGGAGGTTGTGACGTCACTGCCCGCTAAGAAATGTCATACGAATGTCTTAAGCTGCCTTTTGACTATGGGATATAATATATATTACATCCCGAGCTATATATTACATCTCGCGATTGCTGTTCACACTGTAAGATGTATATTTTGGAACAGTACAGCTTTGGTCTCCGCTGTGTCAACACGTTCTTTTTTGAAAATTCACGTTCTTTATTTAAAATGGACATTAAGGAGATTGTTTTGCTTGATTCCTACGATAGTTCTTCAGACGACGATGATGCTGTATTCGATTTATATTTTCTTTTATTATTAAGAAATAATAAAAGAAAATATAATTAACGTCGATTCTGGATACCGAATCATATTAGGCTTAGAGAAGATTGAAGTTTCGGCTTTTTAATGAACTCTATGAAGTAAAGTTTTTTAATTAAGTACTACAGTTTGAATAAAACTAATTTTTTCGAACCTCATGCCATTATTACAATTTTATTTTACATTTTTTTTAAACGTTGCCTAGAAATTTCTCCTGTATCGTTGGTGCGTTCACAAACATTTAAACTCACATACAGTTCTTTTTTTTTCACGTGCACTCAACCATTCAAACTGAGAACGATGGGGGGGAGCGCGCTGCCCGGGGACGTGAGGTAAAATATACACCTTCAAAGGACCTCTAAATATAGCTCAGTCGGTCGAAAAAATATTTTATAGTTTGGGATGTAATATATATTATAGCACAGTGTGAACGGTCACGTACAAAATGTATGCGAGCGATATTTAGAGGTCATTTGAAGGAATATTACATCCCATAGTGAAAAGGCGGCTTTAGAATATGACGTCACACGAGTTTTCAAAGCACTGTATTGTCTTCATTGTTTGTTTACGTGAAAAAAGATCTGACGGACTAATTAGATTTTTTTTGTTAACTACCCTATTGCGGATCGGCACATCGGATTCTCTCAGATGCTTACTTTAGTACCTAGGTGTAGTATTTGTAGGTGCTCACTAACAGGGCCGCCTGCACAGTTTGGCCATAGGTACTGGTTTTATTGAATCGCGAGACAAGTCGGTTTTTTCCAGAAAACCGGAAACACCGAAACAAGACTATGAAATTAGAATAAAATGAAAAAAAAAAACAACATTTCTTTTTAATTCCCTTGGACGTCCTACTGATGGGCATGGGCCTCCCAAATAATCTTTCATGCTGCGCCGACCTCAAAATGAATTGGACATGGGAATGGTGATAATTATATTATGTAAGTAGGTAGGTACTCTTTTCGTGTGCTCCTGTCGAACAGACAAAGAGGATAGTAAAGTTAAAAGCCACTCAACAAACCTTCTTTTGCTCTCGACAAAGCAACGCAAACCCTATTGTCGGTCCCAAGAAATCCAATGTTATTTTCTTTATTATTCCTCACAAGTGACAAAATGATAATCTTTGATTCCTCTCCTTGATAATTGTCGACTACAGTGATTTTCACGTGCGTCAGACTAGCATACTGTTGGCGTTCCTATCAAACGTAAAATATATTATTGTATCAATTGGTAGGTAGTGGTACCCATAGATATATATACTTTTAGTGGTACCTACTAAAATAATGGTTCAGTAACGTTGAGATTTAGAATGTATGTAGGTAATTAAAAAATAGTTTTATTTGATTCTTTGATTTCATGCTTTACGTACTTTTCTCATGTAAAACATTTGGCCAGAATACCCGGCAAGAATAGTTATGTCATCAGCAGTGTACCCTTGCTGCATCAAATAATTTGCCAAAGCGAGACACATGTCCGCTTCTTTGTGATTTGATTTGCTGTTATTATCATGTTGTCTCTGAAAAATATAAGGTTCATTTGTTTAATTGTTACTTAACATTATTTCGAATTGAGGTATGAATACAGCCCTGTCGGGGCTGCGGGTTATCGTCTCGGATTAGTTAACGCGACCTCGGCACAAGGGCGTAGAAGGAACATGGGTGGTTTTTAGTCAGTAGAAGTCTGACATTCCCTTCCGCTCTACCCAAGAGCGGGGGGGGGGGGGGGGGGTTATTTGAAGATTTTCCACCACCAAAAAAAAAAAGTACAGACGCAAGCTTGCTAGCTTGCGTCTGTACTTTTTTTTTTAAATATGACCGTTTCGGCTAGCTTGGTGCTCCAAGCTAGCCGAAACGGTCATATTTTCCCAACCAAACTTGAACCAACCTAAAAATGAGATGAGGTTGAAAATCTAGGTAAAGGTTTTAGTAGTTTGATGATAGAGTTGAAACAATAAGCACGCTGAACTGTAACTGTCGAAATGTTTCACAGAGTATACGTCCCTATTCTTTCAAAAACTCATAATTGAAAAGCATGGTCATACCTCTTCTCTGTAGTTATGTGTAAAGAAGTATAGGTTTTTTTCAATGCCTGGCACATTGTTATAAGTTTCAACAGACGGGTGGTTCGCCAAATCAGGGTATATGTGTGGCGAGATGAGCGCGGCGATCTCCGGCCGCATACGGTGCTGTACATTCAGTTGGCGGCTGTGGATGCCGTTCGTGATCATACGCTCGAACAAGGACACTTCCATGTTGTATTGCCTCGCCAGCTTTATGTGGGACGCCGATGGGCGAAGCTGCTGATGATCTCCTGTAAATTAAGTTGGGTAAATGTCACGGTGTTACTACTTAAGTAGGTACATAATTACAGTCAGCACGGGTTTTCGGACGGCCATATTGCATTTGTTCTTCATAGTCATACTTAGTTACATAATAGTTTTTTTAAATGTAATTGAGTCTTCTTTTTTTGGTACTTAAATACTTAGTTTTCATTATTTCTATAAGTTTTGTAAGTTCTTCATTGTCACTAACATTATCATTAACAGTGAAAATGCATTATTTCGGTTCTGTTGCAAGCACCATGCATTGTAGTGTTTGTAGGTCAGTAAATTGTGATCATGGTCTTGTAATAGCGCCGCAATATCATCATGGTAAATATTCATTTAAAAATTAAACCATTATGTAAGTAATTTAAATTCATAAACTTATGATTATTTTTTAGGGTTCTGTAGTCAACTAGCAATCCTTATAGTTTTGCCATGTCTGTCTGTCCGTCCGTCCGTATGTCCGTCCTCGCTTAATCTCTGTGACCGTTAGCACTAGAAAGTTGAAATTTGGTACAAATATGGTGTATCAATCACGCCGAGAAAGTGGTAAAATAAAAATTGGAAAAAAATGTTTTATTAGGGTAGCCCCCCTATGTAAAGTGGGAAGTGTTTTTTTTTTTTAATTTCAACCCTAAGGTGTGATATATTGTTGGAAAGGTATTTTAAAATGAATACGGGGTTTATTAAAGTAATTTTTTGATAATATCAATAATTTCGGAAATAGGTAATCGCTCCAAAAGTAAAAAACAATGTGCCCCCCCCCCCCCCCCCAACTTTTGAACCATAAGTTTAGAAAATATGAAAAAAAAAACTGAAAAGTAGAACTTTAGGACTTTCTAGGAAAATCATTTTGAAAGTGAAAAAAATTAAAAATATAGGTACCTAAGTATATAAAAAAAACAATGGATACCCACCTTTAAACTCATAAGTGGGAACACTTATTGTGACGGACGGGAAACTACGGAACCCTACACTACACTACACTTGGCCGGTTTTTTATAATAAGATATTATTCATCATCATCTGCCTAGCCTTGTCCCAACCATGGAGCGACTGCCATTCTGCCCTCCATAACCCAGTTAGTACTGTGTGATGCCCTTTGGTAAGACTGGTTGAATTGATTTGTTTTACCACTGTTTCTTTCTATTGAGGTTACTCACCAATGACTTAATCAAAAAAGAGAAGATCTTCGACAACTAGTATAGAATACATATAGGCACAAGAGAAGAATGGACAATCGAGAGTGATCCATCTATGGCGGTCTGCTATACAGATGGATCAAGGAAAGAATCAACTAAGCTATCCGGCTCTGGGATACACATACCAAGACTGGAAATAAATAGATCATTCTCACTAGGAACAGGAGCTAGTGTGTTCCAGACAGAAATACATGCCATTATGGAATGTACCAGAATAATTGGAAACGCCCTTACAGGTGATCTTTCCAAAATAGTTATATGCAGTGATAGGTAGTCAAGCAGCACTCAAAGCACTGAACAAAGTGGAAGTCACATCTGCACTGGTTAAAGAGTGTAAGGAAGCACTCAACCAGCAAGCGGAAAGAGCAGAATTAACAGTCGCATGTGTCCCTGGTCATCAAGGACACGAAGGGAATGAGATAGCAGATGAATTAGCCAGAAAAGGAGCAGATGAAACCTTTTTGGGACCAGAGCTCAGGTTACCGATCCCACATAATATAACAAAAGGAATCATCCATAGAATAACCACAGGAGAGTCAAATAAAAGATGGAATGCAACAGAAGGTTGTCTACTTGTCTACAATCGAAAATCTTCATAAAGTCATATGATGAAAAGAAATCCCATAAGCTACTCAAAATGAGCAGGGTAAACATAAGACTAGTAGTAGGCATCGCAACAGGACACTGTGGACTCAATAGACACCTGACGATTATGAAAGTAAAGGAAGATCCCATATGCCCAGCATGTGGAGAAGCAGAAGAAACAAGTTTCCACCTTGTGGCGGAATGCACAATGTATGAGCCACTCAGATGGGAAATCCTAGGAACAGACGAGATTAATGAAGAGAAGCTCGCAGAAATCTCTACCGAACAACTGGTGAGCTTCTGCAAGGCAACAGGAAGATTCGCGATGCCGACCACCAGTAACCCATGAAGGGGATCCACCAAAATGGGGAACTGGGCGAAATAATCCCCAACGAAAGGACTGATCGCCCGTCTGGTGTCTGCCGGCGTCCCCGAAGATAAATAGAAATAGAATAGGGTAGTCGACCGACTAAAAAAAATATGATTCTGTTTAGTCCGTCAGTCAGATTATTGAAAAATATTGGATACGTGTTTTTTGTTTTATCAAATTAATAAAAAATTACGAAAATAAAGCTTGTCAAAGACCATGGAGAGGGGGCGTTTGACGTCATAGTTAGGTAAAATTGGACCAAGCTGTGACGTTTCACGACTTTTCGAAGCACTGTATCGTCTTCATTATTTGTTTACGTGAAAAAAGAAAAAATACGTGTTCAATATTTTTTGGAAATCTATCTGACGGACTAATTAGTTTTTTTTTGTCGACTACCCTATACTCACCAATGAGAATAAAATGTTGGCAATCCTGTGTCAGAGAGGTTATTATATGCTGTTCCAGAACTTCCGCGGCTTCTTCCACTATCACTGTGAAAACAAACAAATATTAATTATTAAGTAAGTAAGTTTCATTATTCATCGTACGGGCATACTAGGACCGACAAGAATTTGAACTGTTTTTGGTACAACGTACAGATCTAAGAAGTTTTAGGGGTATGAGGAACAGGGTGTAAAGTTCCTCATCCCCCATAGAAAAGGGAGGATCCTCCGACCAGACGGGTGTTGAGTCTGGTGGGCTAACTGCCTGGCATTTGTAAGTCATGATTTTATAGATAGGCTAATGTCGCGGATAATGTTGATAGCGCGATGTAGGAATTTGCCAATTAGTTTGCATGTGTTGGGATAGATGTCGCTGTCGCCACGTTATATATACGTACGTATAGCCTACCTATACAATGTGTAAAGGGACCTTCCACGAAGCCGTTAACCACGCGTGTAACGCACTTAAAATATTGTGAAAAGTTGGAACCTTGACCTCCAATATCTCCGTAACTAGAAGGTTCCCAGATATGGTCATCATCATCATTTCAGCCCGTAATCACCCACTGTTGGGTATAGGCCTCCCCTTTCTTCTGCCAGTCTTCCCTGCTTTGTGCGTCTCTCATCCATCCATTTCCCGAGCTCCTGACGATATCGTCCACCCAACGCGCTTTAGGGCGACCCTGGTTTCTCACGCCCAACCTTGGCCACCATTCGGTCAGAATCTTACTCCATCGGCCATCTACCTATCGGAATAACGGGCCTCCCCGATGCTTTATGGCTTCATTTTGGGTCTTTTTAGACCCATCATGAACAACAGCTAGCAGCATTCGGCCATCTCTCTCAACCAAACAAATTTTTTAGATCACGGGATCGAAACGTAAAGCATACCAATTTTAGGTGCGATAGCCTGCAGCAACTTCCGCATCCTCGCAGCTCCACTAGTAGTCATCCCTACGACTTTGACGCGCCTGTTCTTCAGCAGTTGCAAGTCCATCATCATTCTAGCTTCGTCATATGCTGTGGCTAACGGCGCTACTGAAGCCTGGTTTAAAAGACACAGTAATAAGAAACAATAATTAAGTTCGCTTTACCCATGTTAGAAATCTAGGTTCCAATATTATCCTCGCCAATCAGGAGCTGGAAACTGCCGACTCTGCTGTATTTTTGGGCATAACAGTAGATTCAAAATTACAATGGGGTTTACACATATCAAGCCTAGCGGGAAGGCTAAGTTCGGCCGCATACGCCCCGTCAGAAAAGTAAGACAATACACTGACGTTGATACAGCATGGTTAGTCTACTTTAGTTATTTTCACAGCGTTATGTCCTACGGTATTCTGCTGTGGGGCAAAGCTGCTGAAATTCAAAATATATTTGTTCTGCAGAAGCGGTTCGTGCAATTTATCAGCTGGGTGCCTGAGTTTCCCTTAGAGATTAGAGACAGGCGCTAGTGTGTTCCAGACAGAAATACATGCCATTATGGAATGTACCAGAATAATTGGAAACGCCCTTACAGGTGATCTTTCCAAAATAGTTATATACAGTGATAGTCAAGCAGCACTCAAAGCACTGAACAAAGTGGAAGTCACATCTGCACTGGTTAAAGAGTGTAAGGAAGCACTCAACCAACGAGCGGAAAAAGCAGAAGTAACAGTCGCATGTGTCCCTGGCCATCAAGGACACGAAGGGAATGAGATAGCAGATGAATTAGCCAGAAAAGGAGCAGATGAAACCTTTGTGGGACCAGAGCCCAGGTTACCGATCCCACATAATATAACAAAAGGAATCATCCATAGAATAACTACAAGAGAGTCAAATAAAAGATGGAATGCAACAGAAGGTTGTCTACTTGTCTACAATCGAAAATCTTCATAAAGTCATATGATGAAAAGAAATCCCACAAGCTACTCAAAATGAGCAGGGTAAACATAAGACTAGTAGTAGGCATCGCAACAGGACACTGTGGACTCAATAGACACCTGACGATTATGAAAGTAAAGGAAGATCCCATATGCCCAGCATGTGGAGAAGCAGACGAAACAAGTTTCCACCTTGTGGCGGAATGCACAATGTACGAGCTACTCAGATGGGAAATCCTAGGAACAGATGAGATTAATGAAGAGAAGCTTGCAGAAATCTCTACCGAACAACTGGTGTGCTTCTGCAAGGCAACAGGAAGATTCACGATGCCGACCACCAGTAACCCATGAAGGGGATCAACCAAAATGGGGAACTGGGCGAAATAATCCACAACGAAAGGACTGATCGCCCGTCTGGTGTCTGCCGGCGTCCCCGAAGATAAATAGAATTCCCTTAGAGATTTTTTTAAGGAGATTGGTATTCTCACGGTTGCTTCTCATTACATCTTTGCCAACATTTTATTATTAGATAAAATATCCACCTGTACACTAAAAACAGTGATATCCACAACTTCAACACTAGAAATAAGCATAAACTACGCGCTCCTTTTCACCGGCTTCACAAAGTTCATAATTCATTCGTAGGGCTCGGGATAACATTTTATAATAAACTGCCATCTTCAGGACTCTGTTACATTTTCGATCAACTCATAATTATTAGGTAACTAAAATCGCCCAAAGCAAGATAACGCAATAGCGCTCGGTTTTATACCTCATTTAAATAATCTTGATCCTTGATATTATTTTTTAATTTAATTGAAATAGAATCCGGTAGATAACTGGGAACTTTGAAAATGCATTTGGTCATTGTTAATTAGTATCGTCGTCATGATAGGTAGGTTAGTATTTTCAACCGAGTTTAAAAAAAGAAGGTGCTGTATTCTTATGTATCTGTGATTTTCTCAAAAACTACACGATATCGGTCGGATTTTCGTTGATCAATGCTTAATATGTTTTCAAGGAAGGTTTTACTGTATAATATTAGGATTGGAGATCTCCGGAAGTATACGATGGAACTCTTCAATAATATAGACAACAAATGACTCACGATCGCTGTGATCGTATGTTTATGTATTGTTTTCACAATTTCATAACATAATATCACGCTTGTTGGGGTTTATGGGGCAAACATAATGTTGGTAGATACCCCATATTGGGGTATCTACCAACCAAAGTTAAAGAAAAAGAACAACAGGTACCGACAGCGACTTCCGAAAAGAAAAATACGCTACGTGAAATAATTAGGTACTTAAGGCGACATTAGCTGCCCGCGACCTTGAGCGCGCGTTTAACTCATCGCCTAAACAAATAAGGTTGAAAATGGCGATGCGTTTGATGCTCGTGACTGCCAAAATCAACGATAGTTCGCAGATTTAATTTATTAAAAAAAAAAATACGCTGTAATGTTAAAATATTTTTACATATGTCTTTAGTTGGTTAAATTTCCTTTCTGATAGTAAAAAAAAAAAATAACAGTTGTCACTCAAAATATTGAGCATTTCGAGACGAAAAAGTTTTTTCGTGTGATTTTTTTGTGATTTTGTGATTTTTTTTTTTGAGGTTCTTGATTACTTTTAGAAAATATTTTTGCATAAGTCTTTTACCTATACATTTGACTATACACTGTATTTTTTTTGGAATTGTAATAAGTAGCAATACGGCTAACTCTGCGACGAAAAACAGGTCGTTTTTACGGTGCCCCTTTAGCCGCGCCTTAATGAAATATTTCGGGTCTTATAGATTGAAAAATCGAACTGAACGTTTTTCAATTACATGGGAATGGGACATATAAAATTATAAAACATATTAAAATTAGATAATAATATCTTAAATTTTACGAGCATTACATAATGAGCTAATGACATAGGTAGGTAAGCCTGGGAGCTAAGTTAAAAATTTTGTTAAAAGAAGAAGAAAAAATCTGAACCTAGACCACAGTCTTAAAATAGATCATTTGCGGGTCGAGCAAATGATCTATTTTAAGACTGTGGTCTAGGTTCAGATTTTTTGATAAAAGTTAAAACACAGGGAAGTAATAAAAATTTATAATATAAAGGCATGTTACAAAAGTAAACCGACAGTGTCACAGTAGTGTAATTTGAGATTTTATGCATTATTTAATACACTCAATGCGTTTTTGCGTGTGTGTGAGCTATGGTCCCTTAGGTCCATAGACCTCGGGTCAGGTCGGTCGCTCAGCAGCGCTAGTGGAAGGACGGGTGTATCGCTCTCTCGCAAAAAATACATACGATAAACGTGATAGAAAAAGATTCTAGTGTACCGACGACGACCGGAAGGAGTTGATACTTTTAGGACTGAGATAAAAGTAAGTACGAGTTTCATACTTTTATTATTAGAATGTGATTTAGAATTTATGTTGGGTAAGACCGGGATTTGGATGGGTGGGGTTAAGCAGTTGTTGACAAGGTTCAGAAATGGATGGGTCAGGTCAAGCTGTCGACGGTGAGGTTTGGAAGTGGATGGGTAAGTCAAGCTGTCGGCGGTGAGGTTTGGAAATGGATGGGTAAGGTCAAGCTGTCGGCGGTGAGGTTTGGAAATGGGTCAGGCCAAGCTGTCGACGGAGAGGTTTGGAAGTGGATGGGTTAGGCCAAGCTATCGACGGAGAGGTTAGGAAATGGATGGGTAAGGTCAAGCTGTCGGTGGTGAGGTTTGGAAGTAGATGGGTCAGGTCAAGCTGTCGACGGAGAGGTTCGGAAGTGGATGGGTAGAACGGATGGGGCCCAATTTTATTGCAGTATCGGGTTAATTTTGGCCATATACACCATTTAGGGTTCAAAAAGCATGGTCCTACGATGCACCATTTCAGAGTTATAGGAGTTTAAAATTATTGTACCTAAAAAAGTTAAATTCAAATATCTCGAAAACGGAGCGTCCTAGACGAAAAATGACCGAATTTTGAACCCCCCTTTGCCACCCCCGTGATAATAAGAGAATAACACACCAAATGAATTTGAATTAATTTGAAGTCCTTTTAAATTTTATTTAAAAAAAATATTTATGTAGGTACGTTAATATTTTTTTTTAATCTGTCGCATATTTGCCGCGAACACACACATTCTCTGTCTTATGTTAGGCAAGCCGGGCTTTTCGGGTTGTATGAAAGATCCGCCACTGGAAGGGGGTTATGATTTTAACCGGTTTTTATGTATGTATGACGAATATGGTGTCAAAACCAAATCTATGACGAAATGTTGTCGATTTTCGATTTTTTGGGCTCTAAAATCGAATAAGGCCCGTAGTGAAAACCAAAATCAAAGATAGTGCCGATAAAAAATTTACAACTTTTCGTAATGAGTCTCATTTTCATGGTTTTTGAGCGAGTCAAAACCAAATCCAAGATGGCACTGACGAAAACTTGGCCATTTTTCGTCATGTTTGGCAATTTCATAAATATGGCATGGCGTTGGACAAATAAAACAGGCCTTGGCTGTGGAACTTTGTAGTTTGTGCTTTGTGCGCCCTGCCATCAAGTTTAACTTTTTTTTTATGTACGCTGTTTTGTTAAAATGATTATCTTTATTTTTTTTAGATGCCCCGTATTCGGAAATTTGGATGTAGACCAAAAAAATCTGCAAACGTAGCAATAAATAAAAGTAATGAGACTATGTAAGTATTAACACTTTGTAGTTTATTAGTTAATTGAAGCAATAGTTTAGGCAATTTATTTTTTATTTTTTTGCTAAATGTCATCACGTTTGCCGAGTTTCGTAACTTAATTTGACCCTGTATTATGTTTTTTGTTAACAGAAAGAGCAGCATAGATGTCTCGTTAGATCATGATGAGCAGTACGAAATTTCATTTGTAAGTTTTATCAAAGTCTGTTAATTATTTGTTACATTTTTTAAAGTAGGTACCTATAATTATATAACTAGTCCCGTTTCATTTTCAGGAACAAGAATGTGCAGCACAATATAAGTCAAAAGGCAAGAGAATAGTTGAATTTGATTACTTGTTTGAACAGATTATCCAAATAGGAAGCCACACTTCTCTTTTCGATTGCGGTGTGAAGCATCTTACAATAAATAAAGAAAAAAAGACATGGCTTGCTTTCTAAATTTGAACTTGTCTGCAAAATGTGTGGTGAAAAGTTTGAACTTCAAACAGTGCGGCAAGACGATCTTAAAATGGACATTAATCAGGATACTGTATCCGGAATTATGTCTACTGGTGCTTGTTATACCCAGCTTAATACAGTCCTTGCCCATGCTGACATCCCACCGATTTCTCTGCGTTTATACCAGGTAACGCATGATCAAATTTCCCAATGGTGGGAACAAACAGCGGATCATTGTATGTCTGAGGCAGGAAAAAAAGAGGTCGAACATGCAAAATTTATCGGCAATGTGTCATCTCAGGAAACACCAATGGTAGCTGTTAAATATTGCGGCCAAACATGACGAAAAATGGCCAAGTTTTCGTCAGTGCCATCTTGGATTTGGTTTTGACTCGCTCAAAAACCATGAAAATGAGACTCATTACGAAAAGTTGTAAATTTTTTATCGGCACTATCTTTGATTTTGGTTTTCACTAATTTCACTACGGGCCTTATTCGATTTTAGCGCCCAAAAAATCGAAAATCGACAACATTTCGTCATAGATTTGGTTTTGACACCATATTCGTCATACATACATAAAAACCGGTTAAAATCATAACCCCCTTCCAGTGGCGGATCTTTCATACAACCCGAAAAGCCCGGCTTGCCTAACATAAGACAGAGAATGTGTGTTCGCGGCAAATATGCGACAGATTAAAAAAAAATATTAACGTACCTACCTACATATATTTTTTTAAATATTTAAAAGGACTTCAAATTAATTCAAATTCATTTGGTGTGTTATTCTCTTATTATCACGGGGGTGGCAAAGGGGGGTTCAAAATTCGGTCATTTTTCGTCTAGGACGCTCCGTTTTCGAGATATTTGAATTTAACTTTTTTAGGTACAATAATTTTAAACTCCTATAACTCTGAAATGCATTGTATCCGTATAGTTCTACTGTTCAGTCCAACTAGTAGGACTAAACGGAGAAAAAAATCCATTTAGTTCTACTATCTACCCCTAACCCTAACCCCTAACTACCCTAACTGCTATGCCGGAGGTCGTGGGTTCGATTCCCACCCAGGACAAATGTTTGTGTGATGAGCACGATCATTTGTTCTGTGTCTGGGTGTAATTTATCTATAATATGTATGTATTTAGAAATATATAAGTATGTTTATCAGTTGTCTAGTACCCATAACACAAGCTCTGCTTAGCTTGGGACTAGATGGCGTTGTGTGATAGTTGTGAAATTATTATTATTATTATTATCTGCTGTATGAATTTTAATTGAACTAAACGGACAAAAAAGTTCTTTTAGTACTTCTAATTTCCGGAATTATGTCCAACTGGTTGGACCACGGGGATAGGATGATCGTGTAAAACAAACATACATGCAACGCATGTTGTACTCCATGACGCGCGCTCGCTTCGCTCGCATATTACATAACACTATTGTCTTCTGTCCCCGAAGTGCCGGGCCTCCGCCGGCCTCCTTCGTCGGCCTACGGCCCGGTGCCCATGCCGCCCATAAAGGATACTGTCGCGAGACGGTCGTATTATAATTTTGGTTAAAAGAGGAGGTAGTAATTGCATTGCACTTCAGCATTAATAGATAACCTTTTCCTGTTTATTACCAGTAGTTGTTCCATAGATCATACATTCAATTCCCAGAAGTACAACTAGTTGGACCAAGGAAAGAACAACTCACTGTAATTGAACCATTGGTAAAGATATTTCCCCATATAACAACCAGTTGAACCCAGTTGAACCATGGGTAAATTTACTTCTCCGTAGTACAACCCATTGTATCCGTATAGTTCTAATACAATGGAAATTAGTAGTACTAAAAGAACTTTTTTGTCCGTTTAGTTCAATTAAAATTCATACAGCAGATAGTAGAACTAAATGGATTTTTTTCTCCGTTTAGTCCTACTAGTTGAACTGAACAGTAGAACTATACGGATACAAGTCTGAAATGGTGCATCGTAGGACCATGCTTTTTGAACCCTAAATGGTGTATATGGCCAAAATTAACCCGATAGGTACTGCAATAAAATTGGGCCCCATCCGTTCTACCCATCCACTTCCGAACCTCTCCGTCGACAGCTTGACCTGACCCATCTACTTCCAAACCTCACCGCCGACAGCTTGACCTTACCCATCCATTTCCTAACCTCTCCGTCGATAGCTTGGCCTAACCCATCCACTTCCAAACCTCTCCGTCGACAGCTTGGCCTGACCCATTTCCGAACCTCACCGCCGACAGCTTGACCTTACCCATCCATTTCCAAACCTCACCGTCGACAGCTTGACCTGACCCATCCATTTCTGAACCTTGTCAACAACTGCTTAACCCCACTCATCCAAATCCCGGTCTTACCCAACATAATTTCTAAATCACATTCTAATAATAAAAGTATAAAACTCGTACTTACTTTTATCTCAGTCCTAAAAGTATCAACTCCTTCCGGTCGTCGTCGGTCGTCGGTTACCGTGGTAACCGACGACGGTAGGTACACTAGAATCTTTTTCTATCACGTTTATCGTATGTATTTTTTGCGAGAGAGCGATACACCCGTCCTTCCACTAGCGCTGCTGAGCGCGTAATGATGAACCGACCGGGACTACCGGGAGTGAAAAATGGATAAAGAAATTGGCAAATGTTTTTATTATAGCTAATTAATAATTGAATAAAAATATTGATTTAAGTAAACAAAAAAAATATTAGGACTTTAAGTACCCCAATTTATTATAATTTTGGAGATATAATATGCTGTAAATTTACCTATAATGGTACCTATTCGGACCCTACTTTTTTGCATTTTCTGCGATCATTGTGATGGGAAAAACGTATTGTGCGAAATTTTTGTAAGTATGACGTCATAGAATTCTTCTGATGCCAATCTGGAGACGAATAAATTATCTTTAATATTGAAGACCATGATATCTTCACATTTGTGATTGCTTTTTTAAATACGTTAAAATGGTACCTACCTGAAAACCACCGTTATTTGTAGAAAATTGTAAAGTCTAAAAATTGTAAATCTATTCTTGTTTAAAAGCTTCATATTCTATTAACGACTACCTACTTAGATGATAAGAATAGTTGGTCGCTGAGTTGAACACAAGACAATTAATGTTTGTTATTTATGTTCTTTCTCCGAAATTAGTTTACTGTTATGTTATGTAGGTATTTATTATTTTATGTTTACATTGTTTATTGTTATATACTTACTTTAGTTTATTACTGATTGTGTCTGTAGTAAATCTTAAATTTAACTGACACTTAGCTATTGTATCGAGTCTGGTTCTTCTAACCAACCTAACAGACCGATGTGTGCTGGGGAGTTTGTTCCGCCACTTCTTCTTTCCAGCTAAACACTAATAGGAAGTGTCGATGGGTGGGCGTTTTGGGAGACTGTCTTATAAAAATGTAAATAGTAAAGTAAAGTAAATTTTTGACGTTCGAAAAGTGCTGATTATCAGCCTAGTTTGAATAAATGACTTTTGATTATAATTTTGATTTTGACAGTAAGTTTAATGGTTTTAATCAGATCCAGCCGGCCCCTAGCCGTCTCTCCAGCGACGGCAGCGACGCCCGTGAGCTGAGCGAATCTCCGCTCCCACGGGGGAGTACGTTACGACGTACTCTAATAAGCAGCCGAAACTTTAACTTGACATGCAAGGGTTCCTAATGTTCCTATCTTAGCTGATCCACTTTTTTTTAAACGATATTAATGTAGGTACATGACTAAACATAGTGTCAGAAATAGGGTATCCCTACTTTTTGTTTTGCTCTTATAATAATAATTAATTATTATTATTCTAATAAATATTAATAAAACATAGGTACCTGAAAATTTGCAATGTCCTCTTTTACTTCATTAATTTGGTTCCGTATCCACATAAAATATAAACACCATCGATTTTGCACTGTTATTGTCGAAAAGTCTGTCTGAGGATCTATGCGTAGGTGTACATCATGGTGTCGATAATTCGCCATATCCTAAAACATGCAAAAGAGCATATTTATTAAATTAAATTCATACATAAAAATAATTGTACAATACAGTTTTGCATCTACAGGTTTGCTCTAGTTATTTTATCCATAAACTATGTATGTAAATAACACTGTAACAGAATCAACTAAATCTTTAAAATAACAGATAAAACTCACATTGAATAAATTTATCCGAGAATCAAGCTCCTGTATTGCTCTTTGAATCCGATATTTCACTTGAAGATTGTCACTTTCTTTATAAAACCCAATTATACTTTTTATTTGTGCCTTAGCAGCAGATAATAAAAACGATGCTTTATTTCCTACAATAGAATCCAATACTTTCTGGTCGTGGGACGCTTTTTCGTCATCTAAAATCATTTCTGCTCTCCTGTCATCAACATCTTCTTCGTTGTTTAGCAAATTTTCATACTCTAAAAGACAATCATCAATATCTCTTTCGTATTCTGAACCATAGCCCAGCACAGCTTCAAACAACCAATATTCCAAAGGATCCTCTACTTGAATTTCCTTATTTTTATAATAAGCGAGCAAATGTTGTAATCCCGGAATGTACGCGTCACCGTCGCCCTTAAGGAAGCGATAATTAAGAACTCCGTTATTCAAAATGTCAAGTGTCTTCAGAGCTACCTGAAGATCTTGTATTGAATGTCTCAACTGATTTTTTTGGTCGATGAAAAAACTGTGGATCGACCTAAGAGCGGGAGTAAGAGTCTGACGTCTTAAGTTCAACAAGTTAAACTCATCCATAGCTTTGTTACGTGATTGCCCTCCGATGCGCACTATCGATCGAGTGAAACGAGATATGGCTTCAAGAAATTGATCTAAAGCATGATTAGTGTAACATATAATCAGCATGAGGCACTGTCCTTCTGATTCAAGATTCTGTAACAATGTTTTTGCCACTTGTATGGCGATGAAAGTTTTCCCCGTGCCAGGTGGTCCTTGTATGACGGCAAACTCGTGAGTGAGCGCCAAGCGATACGCTTCATACTGACTATCGTTTAATTTAAGCTCTTCAGCCGTCGGCCATGTCTCAGGTTTTAAAACTTTGAATCTCAGATTTGTTCCATCTTTATGTATGCCAGCCAGTTGTTTGTCACTGTCATAATCTATCATATCTGATGAAATGTTCAGTTCGTCTATTTCTTTCATTTTTTTTATCTTTAATAACGTACTCTGTATTTTCAGATAAATAAGCTGGATGTGTCGACGCAGCCTGAAAAAGCAAAATAAAAATAATAATATACCAGGCCAAACTTTTATATTATTAGCTTTTATTATTATTTATAGAGCAACTCGACCTTATTCTAAAAATTTCAATAAATCGGCCATAAATATTCATTTACCACACAAATACTAAGATTTAAATAAACTCACATCAACTTTGACGATATATTCCTGCATAGGTAAATGTTGCGGAAATGAAGGCTCTTGTAGAGCTTTCAAAACATGAAAATAAGGTTCAAAATATACTTCGCTTTCTACCATAGTATACTTATCATTATTAAAGATACTGTTATCCAAATCGGTGTCAATTACTGAAACTGGTATCTGCAAATATAGGATCTGGATTATGAACAAGAAATGCAAAGTAAGTACTCACGAGTCAGTCACTCAAGCCCTTCAGTCGTTTTTCAATTTACAGTTCTTGTTGCCGACCCCAAAATAGTTGTGAAAAGGCTAGGCTTATTGATGGAGTTATAGGTGTGGGTACCTATAACTAATTACCTATAAATAATTATTCTGCTAAAGAGAAGGCCAACTATGTAATTGCATAGCAACCATTTTTTAAGGAAATGGAAGCCGCATGTGCCCAAAAGAATACGGAAAAGTAGGTAGGTAAAGTAAACACCGTTGGCAGTCAAGTCAAGTAGCTTAAATAGCTGGTTTACCTGAGTTGCCAACATAGGCTAACACATGCTGGAATTAATGTAATTATTCATTTATTCCCCACCGCGGAAAAAGGGATAGGTGTACCATTTACATTTGTAACACTTTTACCTACAGCTAGCGAAGTACGAAACTTCAATAACATAAGAGGCCAGCTTATATTCGTGTTGACAGGACTGACGGCAACAGTACAAAGTGTGATACTACCATATTATCCTTATTCAATAGGTACGTACCTTACCAGTCGACAGTAGATTTACATCGCGATGCAGAATCGTAGCAGCCATAAATGTGGCACAATTGTCTTTCGTGAATAACACTAAAGAACCAAAAAGAAATCTCTTGTTGTGTGCCCAATTAGTTTTATGGAAATTCTTCGCGCTTTTCATATCGATTTGCGCGATGGCACCGACTTTCATATTGTCGACATACGGACAGACAAATTTTACATTATGGAAGACCCTAAAAAAAAAATAGTGCAATTTAGATATATACAATAACGATTTTTTTTACCACGAGCAATAATTAAATGAACTTACCGAACGTGATCGTATTTCTTTTTATTAGGATCACGCAAAAATTGATCTGTAAAAAATAATTTCTTAAGTAAATACTCTCCAAATGATTGAACAGGTTCCGCTTAATTATTGTATGGATAACACGCTGATGCTATGCTAGACAATATTAATAAAATATAAGAACACCAGCAGCAGGGTAAGACAGAAGTCTACCTTATAGTTCACCCAAATTTCGCCAGTTATGTTAATGCTATCAACCGGGCACAAATCCAACCTGGTACTCAGAGATACTTTGTGCTCAGTAGTAGTTAGTATAATAGTAACTGACGAGGCAATCTCATTAATAATAGTTAGTGACATTATCAATTTGAATAAATTTATACTCACTTAAGCCATCCCTGAATGGTCCAAAGCAATCTTCTCGGAGAAGACGAAACTGCACGTCTAAATAGTGCTCCACGTCAGTGTACCCTCCTTCGACAATGTTAGGTCGAAGGAACGGCGTGGATCCCAACAAGTCATCTTTAGTTGGCACCACACTAAGCTCACGAAAGTTTTCTGGAGGCTGTTGCATTTGCAAATCCTGAACGTCCACTCTCATTTGTTTTCCTTCAGGCTGACATGAAAATATAAAAAGAAAGATCAAAATCAGATCAGTACTGTACTCGGCAAACTTAAGTTATATATGTAGCCTGGTAGGGATGTATCGTTTATCTCAAAAAATGCCTTACTATAAGAAGGGAGCAGCCAACGTACAATGGGAGTTTTTAGGGTATTAACTAAAAGGATTGCCAAAGGTGAATTTGCATACCTGATATTTAGCGCTATATGATGACATTTTCTGACGTATTTCAGCTAATTTCAAGGCATTCGCATCAGACAAAAAGAATTGATGCCGTTCGCCTAAGCAATCCAGACTCGTCTTTGTTATACTTTCTATTAGTGCTCTACATCTCTTATGAGCTATAGATGGAGATGAATCAACTATATCTCCGCAAACTGTTATAAAGTTTGTCCAAAATCTATTTTGATCGTTCCAATATAATCTATTTCTGGTCTTGTTGTCGTTATATGGTAGATCCATTAAATAATTTCGCAAGAAATTAATAAACTCTGAATTGCAGACATCTAAAATCAATTTCAATTTCTGTTCCACAAAAGGCGATTGAGTTATTTTCGATAATATTTGGATAAGTAACACATAGAAATCAAGTTGGTCGGTGTTGGGTGAATTTATAACATTCATAAACGCTTCTCGTTTTTCATTAACTTTCTGAAGTACTTCGTTTTCTTCTGCTTGTGCTATTTCTTCTAGGCCTCTAAATCCAATGACTCTTATTCTGTTATTGTCACAGCCTGACCCCATGTTGCTTTCTCTACCTCCTCTTATACCACCCTGTCCGCGAAATGGTTCGTTATTTTGACAGCGCATATCAGGATTTTGTTGCATCGCTGGCTCTAAAAAACATTTTTAATTTAATATTAATTCAATTTTATAGAGAATAAAATACCTATGGTATTCAGCTGTATGTGAACGTGATTAACCTGGATGACTAACCCAATATACGAGTAGTTGAGAAAAGGCTGTGCACAAATAAAATGTAGATACATACCACTATCGTATCTCATCCGTCTGTTTCCTTCATGAAGATTTTGTCGATTTTGGCTACTATGCCTTATAGGTCGGTTTTTTCCATTCAAATGTTGTCGATTTTGGCTATTATGCCTCATCTGTCTCTGTTCTTCATTTAAATGATGGTTGTCACTATTTGCTGGCATCCGTTTGTCTTCTTCATTAAATTGTTGTCGGTTTTGGCTACTTTGTCTCATAGGTCTCTGTACTTCATTATTATGTTGAACATTTTGGCTATTATGCCTCATACGTCTCTGTTCTTCATTTAAATGATGGTTGTGACTATTTGCTGGCATGCGCTTGTCTTCTTCTTTAAATTGTTGTCGGTTTTGGCTACTTTGTCTCATAGGTATCTGAACTTCATTATTATGTTGAACATTTTGGCTATTATGCCTCATCCGTCTCTGTTCTTCATTAAAATGATGGTTGTGACTATTTGCTGGCATGCGTCTGTCTTCTTCATTAAATTGTTGTCGATTTTGGCTACTATGCCTCATAGGTCGGTTTTTTCCATTCAAATGTTGTCGATTTTGGCTATTATGCCTCATCCGTCTCTGTTCTTCATTTAAATGATGGTTGTGACTATTTGCTGGCATGCGTTTGTCTTCTTCATTAAATTGTTGTCGGTTTTGGCTACTTTGTCTCATAGGTCTCTGAACTTCATTATTATGTTGAACATTTTGGCTATTATGCCTCATACGTCTCTGTTCTTCATTTAAATGATGATTGTGACTATTTGCTGGCATGCGTCTGTCTTCTTCATTAAATTGTTGTCGGTTTTGGCTACTTTGTCTCATAGGTCTCTGTACTTCATTATTATGTTGAACATTTTGGCTATTTTGCCTTGTAGGTGTGCGTTCTGCATTCAAATGTTGAAGGTTTTGGCTATTTTGCCTCGTATGTATGCCTGTTTGTCTTTGCATGCTCAAAGGTATAAATCGGCCGCGATTCCTTACATGATTGTCATTAGTAAGTCGACGAGTATTATCATTGTTGATTCTTACTTGATTTGCATTTCTGCCCCCCCAGGAAGGTCCTGCTAAAAGTAACAAGAATGTAACTTAAGTAACCCTCACACAAGGTGTAAACAGAGCCCGTTTACACCTTGTGTGAGGGTTACGAGACCGTCTTGCCAAGAATTCTATTATACATCATACTAATAATAACTCGACGTAAAAATAATTGCTGAGAAACGACTTTATTTTTTGGTGGAATATCACGTTTAACGACGGGACTCAAATGTAACGCATGTAGCGGGATGTTACGCACTGCAAACATCATCGTTCTGATAAATGCTTTGAATAGTATGGAGTGTCATGGAGGTGTTTAAAGTTAAGTTCATCATCATCATCATCATCATTTCAGCCGAAAGACGTCCACTGCTGGACATAGGCCTCCCCTAAGTGTCGCCACATTGACCGGTCCCGTGCGTCTCGCATCCAGCGGATCCCCGCAACCTTCACCAGGTCATCGGTCCACCTAGTGGGAGGCCTTCCAACGCAACGTCTTCCGGTTCGCGGTCGCCACTCCAGAACCTTCCGGCCCCATCGGCCATCCGTCCTGCGAGCAATGTGCCCTGCCCACTGCCACTTAAGCTTGGCAATTCTTCGGGCTATGTCGGTAACCTTGGTTCTCATGCGGATGTCCTCATTTCTGATTCGATCACGCAAGGAAACTCCGAGCATAGCCCTCTCCATTGCTCTTTGGGTGACCTTAAGCCTTCTGATGAGGCCCATTGTGAGCGACCACGTTTCAGTCCCATATGTAATCACTGGCAACACACACTGGTCATAGACAAAGGAAAGGAAAGGAAGGTAAAGTTAAGTTACCTCATGAATAATCTTTGTTTATGTTTTATTTGGAAGTGGAATTGCTAATACAGGATATGCGCAAACATGAGCAGTTGCGGGCGATCGCTCATCGTGAAAATCGATTGCACCCGGAGATTGAGCGTAGAGTGGCAGCCAGAGGCGTGCACAGAATTTAATTAGGTACCGCCACTGTACCATAAATATATTTAAATTAAAAAAACGTTGCCCCAAAATAAGAATTTTTCCGTACTCTCTCTATTAGTAGGCCATATACCTATAGGTAGGTACAGGTATTCGTTCCGTGCAGGGATCGAACCGACATCGCAGTGCAGCAGTCAATCGCTCAACCACTGCGCCAACCAGCACCAACCGTGTCGTTATCGTCATAATTATTATGCTCTGCTGGCTCTACCGTAGTAGGGGAAGTCCCGCTTTCGAGCAAGACAGACCAATCGATGCGTTTCATAAAATAATATTGTATGAACACATTAACAAAACATCCTAATTTAATATTTGCCTGTTATAAATAATCCATAAGTAGGTAGGTACTTAGGGTCATGCATGACTATGACATATTGATCGACCACATGCCACATAGCAGAGAGGCACTTGTTCTCATTTTGATATTTTTTTAGTTTCGGACCACACCTAGGAACCCGCTTGAGGTCGAAGTTCCAACAACCACACTAGTTCAAATAAATACATAACTTTAAATACCTCCATGACCCCCTTTTTTTTTTTTTTTTTTTTTTTTGGTGGGTGGAAAATCATCGAATAACCCCCCCCGCTCTTGGGCAGAGCGAAGGGGAGTGTCAGACTTCTACTGACTAAAAACCAACCCATGTTCCCTCTTCCTCGCCCTTGTGTCGGAGCCGCGGTAACTTTTCGATATCCGCAGCCCCGACGGGCGTCGGCCCTTGCGGGCCCCTCCTTGCTGACATCTCTTTGAGGCGCGCGTGGAACACGTACGCGCCGCCGACACGGTCTGTTGCCGTCATGACGACGGCCGGACGGCGAGCTAGCCCGTTACTCACCGTCCACAGGCCCGCGCTCCATGACCCCCTGTACTAGTCAACACATGCAAAAGTAACTCTTTCTAGATTTCGACGTTAGTTAGGAATACAGGTAAAAACCATCGATCACTAATGTAAAAACACAAGCATATCAAGCTACTACAATCTCTCAATAGATTAGGTATGAACTTTATCGCTAAAATATTAGGTTCTAGTAATTGGGAAAAAATGACAGTTTCAGGTAGCTTAATGTGCTGGCGTTTGTATTGTACAGTCGAACAAGCTAATAAGTATACAGCCAGCTAACTTGTATTTACTTTTATGATTATACAGATACATTTAGAGACTCATTTCAAACGATACAGCGTTTGACATCAGTCGCTTAATGCGAAACACTTGCATAAAACAAAATTACAATCAATATTTTCAGTGTTATAGAATTATAAAGATCTCTACCCTGTATACTTATTAGCTTGTTCGACTGTACAATACAAGATTACCCTGGTCCTGGGTTATGTTATCTAGCGATACTTTTTCTCGCTATATTAAGGAGGAATGTTCCCCTGGGATAATTTCTAACCAGTAAGTTTCAAGAGCAAAAGTATTGATATTGTATAAAATTGATTTTGTGTACTTATTGAAAATTGCATCTTATTAATATTGTATAAAATTGAATATGAACACAACATTAAAAAGAAATTAAGTAATATTGGTTATCATGAAGAGCCAAGAAATAAACAAAAACATTAGCTAATGTAGAATAGTACATAATAGAACGTAAACATGTTTTTCATTTGTTGTCTATCTCCTTTTTATTTTATTTTTAGATCGGTGGACGAAGTAGAACTAAAGCTTATTAAAAAATGTGTGTTCAGTCATCATAATCACAATTTTTTTGCAAATTAAAAACAATGCTAAAAATCCCAGTTTCACATTAGAAAAGTTTTCTTAAATTAATCTGGAATATACCTACTTAAATCAACACAAAAAAATCGATTTGTGTAAAACAAACAACGGTTTGCCTTTTATGCTGACTTTACTTATTTTAATTTGGAGCACTGAGGAACCATTATGGTAGGTAGGTTACTTATTCATTATATATGGAATAAAAACTTTGAGTGCAGTGGAAAGCATTCCTAGAGCGCAGAAGCACAGCCCACAAATCTGTCTCTCCAAGTCAAGCCAAAAAGTACCTTAAGTCGACAGGCATATGGTACTTTTTGGCTTGTCGTAAATCAACCATTATGAGATCAATGATCGACCATTCTGACACTATTGAATAGCAGACTCGGGGCCCTGGCTACTTGGACCTTGCAATTGATACCTAGTTGCTAGAATGGAGCCATATATTATTTACACTGTGAGGTAGGTGTAAGGTGTACACAACAATACCTACACAACTAGATTTGTTGTTCGTTGCTGATTCATGTTTTTATTTTTATCTAGCTGAACCCGCGCATGCGTTGCAATGCGTTTTTCCTACCTACCTATCTACTACCCTACGTACTACCCTACGTACTACCCTACGTACTACCCTACCTACCTACCTACTACCCTACCTACCTACTACCCTACCTACCTACTAACCTAGGTACCTAAAAAAAAAAAAAGTAGGTATCCTATGGGATCATTCCCACTAGTTCTACTGCACAGTTCTACGATAGAACTAGTGGGAACTTTTTTTAAATATTTTTCCCACTAGTTCTACGATTCAAGGTGGTACGAAATCGTAGAACTAATGGGAACGAAAAGTCAATGAATTTTTTCGTTCCCACTAGTTCTACGCTTTAAGGGTGTTACAAAATCGTAAAACCAGCGGGACTCAAGTTTCTCATTCGTTCTATCACATAGTTTAGGGTACAACTACGGTCCAAACTACCAGGAGTATAGAAGTAGGAAGGAGGTATTGGAATCTTTGAATCAAATCTAAATTATTCCTTTCTAATACCCTGCACTTTTTTTTTGTTGGAGATAGTAAACCAGGATAGTAAAGTCCGACAAAGTACCAGGAGAATAGAAGTAAGCAGGAGGTATTTAAAACATATTTTTGGAGATTAAAAAAAAGGATAGGTAGTAAAGTCAGTAAACTACCAGGAGAACAGAAGTAGAAAGGAGGTATTGAAATCTTAAAAGATTCCAATACCTCCTTCCTACTTCTGTTCTCAAATCAAATCTACATTATTCCTTTATAGAATATTATTTGCATTAATAGTTTTTTTTTAATTAAGAAAAAAAAAAGAAGAAAAAAAGATTCAATACCTCATTTCATTTCATTCAATACTTCTGTTCTCCAGGTAGTTTGTGGGACTTTACTACCTCCATCTTTTTTTTGCATTTCCAAAAAAAAATGTTTTCAAGACCTTCTGCCTACTCCTATTCTCCTGGTAGTTTGTGCCTTAATTGTATCATAAACTGTGTGATAGAAGGAATGAGAAACTTGAGTCCCGCTGGTTTTACGATTTTGTAACATCCTTTATCGTAGAACTAGTGGGAACGAAAAAATTCATTGACTTTTCGTTCCCATTAGTTCTACGATTTCGTACCACCGTGAATCGTAGAACTAGTGGGATTTTTTTTAAAAAAAAGTTCCCACTAGTTCTATCGTAGAACTGTGCAGTAGAACTAGTGGGAATGATCCATCCTATGTCCTTCTCCTGGTTCTTAGCTACCTCCCTACCAATTTTCAGCTAAATTCGTCCAGCCGTTCTTGAGTTATAAATGGAGTAACTAACACGACTTTCTTTTATATAAATAGGTAGTTATGGTTCATTTACATATAAAGAAGTGGTAGGAAGAATCCTAATCGCATAATTTTTCGGTCATTGAAACATAGTCATATCGCTAAGCTGCAAAGTCTAGCCTTGCAGTAAAATGATATTGATTACCTATAATCTTTGAATTTCTTGATACAAAAATACCTAAATATAACAATTTAATATCGATATATTGCTTACCTGGTTCGAAGAGGTCGTCATCCATATCTGTCTTTTACCTGAAAAAATACGAAATACATTTCCTTAGTCATTATTACAGAGTGACCGTTATTACGGTTTTGATATAGGGGGAGTGTTGATATTTAGTCTATTTTATTATGCAAAAATTAATCTTTGATTTTCTTTATACTGGCAACACAGTCACTAACGTCACGTAACGTCAAACACAACGTTTCTTATAAAAGGGACGGTTGCCTTTACTCGAGCTCTCACTTCTATCTAAACTGTGCTAGGAGGCAGTTACTATAACCTTCCTTGTGGATATTTTTATATTTGAATAATAAACGTATTCAGTCAAAGTATTTAAATTCAAATTCAAATTGCTGCTGTTTTCTTGACACCCATTTCCTATAGGTTATGGGCCCAGGACTGCTTTGATATACTGTTGCGCTTACTGTGTGCTGGTTTAACGTGCGTATATTGAGTGCTTGTTAAAACACGTGTGTATAGTGAGTGCTTGTAAAAAACACGTGTGTATAATTGAGTGTTTGTAAAAAAAAAAAAACACGTGACACATCATAGACAATCTGAAGACCAAGTGAAATATTAAACCTTTCGATGGTGAGAGGTACAGTGCGTGGAAATTCCATAAGTTATCGACGATGAACCCATAATACGGTCAAGGCTTGGGTGAAAAATAAGCGGATTGCGAAGAATGTAAATAGTATAATCGTCGAGTATTTGGCAGAATCTTTCCTTGGTTTTTCTAAAAGACGATCTCAGTGCAAGATTCTTCACGTCGAACCTAAAACTCAAAACTTCAACTAAATAAACACAAGAACACAAAGCCTTAAACTAATAACCAACAAAAGTTTTAAGGCCAAGAAGAAATCCTTTAAGAAGTGTCACCAATTTTGATGCTATATTCCAATCAAGAAAAACCTGCAGACAGATTCCGCAGAGTTCAAGCTGTGGATATAACTCAGGGTGCTTCAAGTTCCAGTGAGGTTTCCGGCTTCGCATTTTTGTCCGGAAATTATGAAGGTGGCGCAGAAGAAAACCAAGTAACTTTTCTGCTAAATTCCAAGGCATCGAACCACATCATTAACAGGGAAGTCCTATCCTTTAACTTTAGAAATTTTATTAAACCGTTTAAAATGTTAGTTGCTAAACACGGTAATTTCTTTACAGCTACTGAAGACATTACAAGTTGTCAGCAATCCATGGTACTCTCATACAAGCTGCTGTCAGGTACCAAGATGCAGCGTCCCGGATTGACCTTCGACCAGCATGGAACCAATATCTGTAAGGACGGTAAAATACTGATGCGAGGTATGGCAATTAATTATTCAATTTGTGTGAATTTTGTGGTTAAAGTTAATCAACCTGTTTCTCAAATATGCAACAGTAATGGTGCTAATTACATTATTTATGGCATCAACGGTTAGGCCATAACTGTAAACAAAAGTTTTAGAGCTGAAAAATAACTGTAGATTCATAAACATAAGTTCAATTGAGGTGGTAACACGGAACACCCAATGATAAATTATGCGAAGCTTGCATAAACGGGAAACAGGCACGATTACCATTTCACACTTCTGAAGTGAAAAACAATAAATTCCATAATTTGTTGTGTATGGGCCAATCACTCCTTCTACAGTCGTTAATAGAAATTATTTTGTTTCATATGACGATCAATTCACTCATTATTGTGTTGTGTATTTATTGACATAGAAATCTCACGTGTTCAGTTTCACTGCTTTTACAGATTTTATGGCAAAAACTGAGACTAAATTTAATTTAAAACTAGTTACTTTGTACTGTGAAAATTGTCGAGAATATTTTGTCTAATGAAATTAAAGATTACTGTGTTTCTAAAGGAATGTCATACCATTTTACTATTCCAAGAACACCACAGAAAAATAACGTTTCCAAACGAATTAGTAAAAAGCCCGCGCTATGATGAGCGGTGCTAAATTACAAAAGTGTTTTTTGGGGTGATGTAGTCTTAACTGCAGTGTATTTAATAAACCTTGCCCATTAAAACAAAATCAAACACCATTTGAATGGTGGCAGAAAAAAAAAAATAATAACCTGCAATTAAGTAGGTAGTTGAAGGTTTTGATTCTACCGCATAGTGCAAAAATAAAAATAAGTAACACTTTCGATGAAAAATCATGGACAGGTATTCTCGTTGGATATATACCAAATGGCTATAAAGTATGAAATAAAATATGAAATGGTCAGGATGTCATAGTAATGAGGTTAATTTTTGTAATGAAGGGAATGAAATCGAACATTTCCGTGACAAAACTGATGATAGTTATGACGTGTTGTCTAGAAAAAAAATCAGTGTCAATAAAATATCCTCAAGACAGTGACAGTCCATAAATCTGATATTAATTCCAAAACTGATTGTTCATTGTTGAACGGTTTAAAATCAGATGGATCAAAATCAGATAATTTAATATATATAAGACCAAAATGATTCCAACGTACTAAAGCCAAATGTTAATGACAAACCATGATGTCGCAGTTCTTGTGATACAAATATCGACGATTCTTGTCAATAATGGGAAGGAGTGTTAAGCTTACCTACATATTGTGAAATCGGGGATATTTTATTGTGTTGATTCAATTAGTTGCAAAGTACCTAGTTCATTTAACGAAGTTAAAAATCAGGATGAAAGGAGTTTATGGAAAGGTGCAATTAAAGATGAATTGGATTTTTTTTAACTAATGATACCTGGACATTAGAACCGAAACCGATTTATAGAAATATAGTCGGGTTTAAGTGGATATTTCGGCTTATACACATTTATTTTCTTAAAGAGAAAATTGATTTATCTATATGAAATAAAATACAAAGCAGTTGACACAAAACTTATGTTAACAAAACTTAATGAAAAACTAAACCATAATTCTTAGACTTTTTTTTAATGTTTGTGTCCGAGAAACTGAACACCATAAATTTATCCAAATGTATAAAATAAAGTATTTTAAATAGGTATAAGAATCATGAGATGATGACAATCCATTAAGATATAAGGCAAGTCTTGTTGCCAAAGTTTTTATAGTCAAAAGTATTTATCAGATTAAACTGAAACTTTTAGATGTATGATTAGTTTTGCAAATCAATATAATTTATGAATACATCATAAGGATCTAAAAACCGTATCTTTAAATGGCATTTTAAAAAAAAAAACATGAAAGTGCCAGAGGGTGTAATCAGTAAAGACGAATAAAGCTCTGTACAGATTAAAACAAGCTGCTAGGTGTTGGTTCGAATTAATACATCAGTGTCTTAACAAACAGGGTTTGTAAATTCATCAGTTGATAAATAAATATTAAGTAAAGAGCAAAATTGAAAATAGTAGATCTAAATAATTGTTCCTAGGAATTAAATTTACTCGAAGTAATGATACAATAAATTTAGATCAAACTTCTTCTATAAAAAACCATTTTGTAATGTAAAAATTTGGTAGGTATGTCTGACTGTACTCCCATTAGTACACCTATAAATAATAAACCAAATTACGAAGTTCTAAATGTAAATAGTGAATATAATACACCTTGCCGCAACCTTATTGGGTGTTTAATGTACGTTGTGTTAATGTACACGCCCTGATTTAAGTGCTAGTATTTATATTTTGAGCAGATACACAAACAAAAAGAACAAAGTGTTGTAATTATTTGTCTCAAAAGAGTGCTTAGGTATTTGAAGGGCACTATGGAATTAAAATTAAGTCACAAAATAAAATGTGATGATGTTAATCATAAATTATGTGGATAAGTAGATTCCGATTGGGGTGGTAATGATGTCAATAATAAAAAAAATACCACAGGTTATTTATTTAAATTATTCAATAACTGTACAATAACTTTGAATACAAAGAGGCAAATGTCTGTTGCGGGTTTGTAAACTGAGGCTGAATACATGGCATTATTTAAAACTGTAAAATAATCATTATGGCTAAAGTCTCTAGTCACTAGTAATAAAATGAATATTGTCAATCCAGTTGCTATTTTTAAAAGACAATAATGGTTGTATTAGTACCTACAGCAAATAATCCTTTTTAGTATAAAAGGTCAAAACATATTGACATCAAGTATCATTTCTCCAGGGAACAAGTTGAAAATAATATAATAAAATTATTTTTATGTAATCACAGGTAAACAAATAGCGGATGTGTTAACAAAGCTGCTACAAACTGTTGTATTTTAGCAGTTCAGAGATGAGATGGGCTTGCAATGAAGTAACATAATATGTAAACAAATAGCGGATGTGCTAACAAAGCCGCTACAAGCTGTTGTCAGCTGCTTATAAGGCAGATCAGTCAGAGATAAGTTTGCAACAATGTTACTTATGTACCTATGTGTATACATTTTAAGTATTGATTTATTTGTGGTAATTTACTTATTGTAAATTAATTGATCTAATGAATGGTTCTATTATAACTATTAATTATAAATTGTTGTAATTGGTAATCATGTATGAATTATAAAATTAGATATAATTATTCATTTTGATGAGATGGTCTGGCTAGGTTTTCCTGGGTTTCCCTAGTCCTTGCAACAAATGTTGGGCCATAAATATTGTAGTTTCCCCAGAAATCACTTGGAAGGTTTATAGTATTCTGGTTATATAGGTGATTATGATTGTATAAAAATAAATTTGTATTTTGACAATTGATGATTAATTTTTGAGGGGGAATGTTGATATTTAGTCTATTTTATTATGCAAAAATTAATCTTTGATTTTCTTTATACTGGCAACACAGTCACTAACGTCACGTAACGTCAAACACAACGTTTCTTATAAAAGGGACGGTTGCCTTTACTCGAGCTCTCACTTCTATCTAAACTGTGCTAGGAGGCAGTTACTATAACCTTCCTTGTGGATATTTTTATATTTGAATAATAAACGTATTCAGTCAAAGTATTTAAATTCAAATTCAAATTGCTGCTGTTTTCTTGACACCCATTTCCTATAGGGAGATCCCCGAGAACCGGACACTTCCTTACATAGTATAAAACAAAGTCGCTTTTTTGTCTGTTTGTTTGTCTGTATGCTTAAATCTTTAAAACTACGCAACGGATTTTGATGCGGTTTTTTTAATAGATAGAGTGATTCAAGAGGAAGGTTTTAGTATATAATTTGGACGACATCCACGCGGGTGAAGCCGCGGGCATCAGCTAGTATGGAATAATGAAAATAAAAAAATGGTGTTATACATTAATTTGTTTATTTCTCTCTATTAAGCTCTTCTAAAACACATTAACTCAAAATATCAGCAGTCTCAAATGTCACTTTAAATGTACTAAGATAATAAATAATAGATATTGGAATAATTACCATAGACACATGGACGTTTTCAAAAAGGTCCCCTTATGACGGACACCCTACTTTTCGGTCATTTTAAACTCAACGATTATTTTAATAAACTATTTCGTAACAATATCTATTACAATAGAACAAATCCCTAGTTAATTTAATATACCCTCGTACCGAGCGAGCGATCGACGACGGACGTGTCATAAAATACTTCACCTACCTACCAATTAAAGTAAAGAAATAGTACAGTGTAATTTGTGTCATAAGACAGCAATCACAGAGTCCATTATCGAGTGTTAGGTGTGCTTCGACTTAACAATCAACTACTCAGTTTGACAAGGACCTGGAATAAGAAAGTGCAATGGTGGTTGGCCCACAAAGTGCATCTCACTCGAATCCCGACCTTACTGCGTGTGGTGAATCACGGGAACCGTCAGTTACATTGCGCAAAAGAAAACAACCCGATTGCGACTGTACAACGGCAGCCCGGGAGGTTACCAAATTAACAACGCACTCAAGGAACTGCGCTTGGAGCTGGATGCTAAGATGTCGAAACTGCATGAGAACATTGTGGATACAATCAAGGCTGATCTAGATGTTCTCAGAGACACCTCGCTCGAGATTAAAAGCGATATAAGTGCTTTGCGCCATGAACATTCTACCTTCAAACAACAAATATCCAAATTGGAGGAATCTCTTCAATAATTTTATTTCTGATCAGCAAGACGATTTGAAGATACAAGTGGACAAGATTGATACGCGTACCTCATCTATTATTTCGATGGGTGAAAAACTTTCCAGTCTCGAACAAAAAATGGAGTCGTTGGAACAGCAGGCAAGGTTAACCCTTAAACAAACACGAGCCCCTGTGGATATTTAGGAGAAAACGAGGTTTGTTTCTAGGTAATTAGGGGCTGCTGATTTCATTTTTGATGAAAAAAAAACTAAAAAGGGGAGGGAAAGGGGGGTTTTTTCGGTGGTAAATATCTTACCATTATCCATTATCGACTTGTAAAATATTACGATGGTGGTAAAATAGTTACCATTATCCAATACGATTTGAACGAATTTCTATACTAGTTATTTTCCCTGGATTTGCTTGTGTAATTTAAGTAAAACAAAAAAAATATTGGTACATAGTAACAATTTTTCGAATGTAGATATGAATGTAATGTCTATTTGTAGTAGGTAAATAAAATATAATTTACCACTATTACCCATAACTTCACACGATCAAAAAACATGCTTATATTACCGGATTTTTCAACATATTGGATGCAAAACAACAAGAATATAACATAGTTTATGAATCTGAACGCAAAAAACACTTACCGGATTTTTTGTTGAACAAAACAAAAAAAAATTGAGGAACGTCACAACAATTTCAATTTTTTTTCACCAAACTGCCGACTGACTCACTTTGACATTGACTTCTATGGACGGGTGACGTTTATAAATAAAATGTTTCCAGTAGTTGAATTTAAAAAAAGACAACGTTTTACTTATTATCAAATTCAAATGTTGCCGGTGCAAGAAAAATACTTTTTTAAACAAAAAACTTAAGTGGTAAGCATTATACCTTTATTTTAATAAGGGACAACATTGAAATATGTAATTTGCCTGAAAAACGCGACGAGGACTTGCATACAATCATGGAATCTGTTGGCGCTGCTCTGGAAGTGGCCTATTTCCCGTCAAGACATCCTGTCTATTCATCGTGTGCCTCATGCTCGCAACGAAGAAGGTAGCCGCCCTAAGAATATCATCGCAAAGTTGTCATCACGTACACAACGCAATTCTAAAAATTTAAAATCCAACGACATCGGTTTGTCAGGTATGTACTTACGTCATAAAATATATGTATGTATTAACGAACATTTAACATTGTACAACAAAAAATTGTTCCGCGAATGCCGTGAGTTGGCCTAAAACATGATGTTAAATATGTCTAGATCAAAAATGCCACTGTACTGGCATTGTAATTTGTAACCGAAGGAGTTTTTCCCACTGTATGGAAGAGAGCTTTCATTACACGGTACACCTTTACATAAGAGTGAGTGTTCATAAAACCGATATTAAAAACTATCGCCCTATTTCGACACTGACTGTCCACTTTGTCAAAGCTTTTTGAGATTCTTGTGCATAGCTCGCTATATCCCTATCTGCGTAATCTTATAATTCCAGAACAGCACGGTTTTGTTAAATGTCGATCAACCACCACAAATCTTATGATTTTTACAAATTACCTATGAAGATGGACAACCGCATCAAAGTTGATGCAGTGTACACGGATTTTCAGAAGGCTTTCGACAAGGTGGACGATAAATTGCTTTTCGATAAAATTGCCTTCAACGGCATCAGAGGTGGTTTGCTTGGGTGGTTTGCGTCTTATATATTTAACAGAACTCAAAAAGTTGTTTTACACGGTTACGAGTCAGACTACTGGTGTGCCTGTGGAAGCTCTGACGTCACAAAATGGCGGATTTTGACATTTGGGTAAAAACAAACAGAAAAACGTGTATGGTGAATTAGGTTGATTTACATTTTGAATAAATTATAGAGTATTTGCAAGTTATATAATGCCGTATTGTTTTGCTCTCGGTTGTAACCATGTCTCCAGAAGAGAAACCTGCAGGTTTTTCAGGTTTTTTCTCTTTTCACCTTTCTTAAATACAGAAATTTCTTCTTTTTGTTCTACGATTGCACTCAAGCTCACAACGGCAGACATTATTATAATTGAGATTTCCACAGTCTATTGTAAACAAACTGATGAACAGGACCCCCCGAGGTGGCGGAAATTCGTCGGCGTCGCATAGTTTTTTTGAAAATTGTAATATTTATGGTCAAAATATCCATTTTTAACAGTAGATTTTTGATGCCGAGAGGGGTGGAGGAGAAGGGGGTTTAGGGTGCTACCCCATGTATCATCCCCACCCCACGGAACCCCAAGGTTATGAAATGGTTTTTTTTTAAACATTTATGATAAAAATTTGTCGTATTAACCATGGTTAATTAGGTTAGAATAGCGCTGTTTAGCGTTTTAGAATGAAATGGGTAAAAAAGAAAGGTTAACAGTAACTTTGCATCTTATGCCAGTCGAAGAAGACCCGGTCGACTGAGCCCCGCTTCGCGGGGCTCCTACTTCTGGGGTGGTTTATAAAATAATAACCACGAAGGGGATAGCGGGGTCTATTCGCTCGCTCATTCGACCCCGCCATTCCCTTCTAACCGAGTCGGGGTGCCCCAAGTCCTTTCTGTCTAATCTCCAGCACTGCGGGAATAGCAGCCCCTTCGCCTTTGCGTTACAAAGTCACAGGCGATCACGCTCCCCTCCGCACCATCGGCTTGTTGGTCGGTTGGTCCCCACCTCCGGCGGCGACCAGCCTCGGTCGCTACGAGTTACGTGATGCCTGAGCCTTTGTCACGGCAGGCGGGGGCTGCCATGCCTGCATGCCATCCCTCCGTGCCCCCGGGCTATAAAAAACACTCTAGTCGATTCTGAATTCAGGTTTGTTTTAAGGCCATATTTACGGACCAATTCTATAGTGTCAGGTTAAGTAAGCAAATCTGAATGGGGAAAAAAATATAAAACGCCCGCTTTTTAGTTTTTTTTTTACTATTGATGTTGCTTTTCTTACTGAACATTCCACACATTCGATAAACTCTGTGGCAAAATAGGCTGTGGTTTGAACCAAAATAGTCTATAGTATGATGACATGTCATAAAATTTCGTCTTTTCAATACAATTCCATCAATAATTCTACAATTAATATCTCCGAAACTATTCGTTTCCGACGAATGAAACTTCGCAAATCGTGTTCTTATATTAGTAGGAACCTACACTTAAAATTACAACATCCTAAGTCCATGCAGGAATTTTAGTGACTAGGTACCTACCCATTGATCTGCTCGTCCAAATAACCATAAGCACAAATAAATACTATTATTAGAAAATTGTCAAGAAGACAGGACAATAAAGTGTTCGAAAAATAACTGCTAGACACGGTTACAAGTTTACAACACAATTCCACCTAACACCGAGCTAGAAATGCCCCATTTCTATAAAATATTATGTACACACGGCTACACATCAAGCTATACAAAACCAGTATACTTAATCTGATCGTTCATTGTGCGAAAAGATCTAGTAAAGTGAGGCCAAGATTAACTGGTTTTGTATAGCTTGATGTGTAGCCGTGTGTACCTACGAACATTAATTTATGTTTACCCACTTATTAAACAACATCATTATTATCGAAGTACCTACCTACTCACCTACTAATCAAGGCGTAATATATCTCAATCTATCAAAGCATATATTCAATATTTTGTACTTGAGATCTAGTACCTACGGTACCTACCTCCGTACTTACCGGTTATTAAATAGTCTAGAACTCTAGAACAATCCCCCGTCGGCGTCGGTGACGATCCGATGATGATGGATACTTTGACTTTGAATTTTATTATCAAAAATTTTATTGTTTGACCACAAACACAAACGATCGCTTGGTTTCTTAGGGAACTTGAAAAACATTACAAAAATCTAATATTTAAATTCGCTTACCTACTTGATACTTCAGGTTCCCAATAAAGGTCGAAAGAGCTGAACTATTTGCTCAATTAGACGGCTAGCAGCAAAGAGGCTAGCAGGCAACTTGCACGACTGCACCATAGAGTATGTAAAAGTACCAAACTGCACCGCGTTCTTTCTGTTCCGTGACCGCACACAACCCACAGCACAATGCATAGACACAATGGCAATCTAAAGTCTAAACTCAACTCCTTGGTGCTTCAGGCTGAGTCACTATGGGACGGGCAACTGGTGGAACTAATGGCGCTAGCACCGCATGAACCTAAGCTCTTCATTGGTTGAATATCTGTCAATGTCATTTTATATTTCAAAATAGCTTGACCTCATTGGTCGGATTGGGACAAGCTATGGACACGCCATCTACAATCAGCTTTCACTTGCCAACCCCATTAGGGAATGCTGAATGCGAAATAATTATTTCGATCTCAGCAATGGCGAACGCGAAATCATTACTACTCAACTCAAACTCAAATAGGTACTTATTTTATTTCAATTAGGTAAGCCATTACTTGCAAGCACTTTTGAATGTCAGAAGGACGGAAGAAGAACGAAACTACGAGTGCAATACGTCATTCCGAAAGTCACCACGCCGAACCACACGCCACCGAATGCCCGCAACAACGAACACTGCGAGCACGAAAGCACGCAGCGACGCAAACCGCAACAACGAATGCTCGAGACCCCGAATCACGGAACAACGAATGCACGCCGCAACGTGCAACCGCCGCCCGCCCCGCGACCCGGAGCCCCGCACACCCACCGCCACGGCACACGCCGCCGCGCGCCCCCGCACCCACAGCACTCGACTTACAGCGAAAATTCATTCACTAATCGTAATCATGATATTTCACCAAAACAGGTTCCTCGGGGATTGTGGTGAACCTTTTTACAACATTATTAAAATTTATTCTTCTATGATCATAGATCAGATATTTCTATTTTGTCAAAATCAAACTGTCTTACGAATGAATTGTCAATTTTCAACAATACGTAACGTTTTGCAAATTAAAACCTAAAGTATAGGTTTTGTCTGTTAATTTAATTTGCAAACAAAACGACTAAGATCCCATCTACGACCGGAGCGGTTCGATGGCGACCCGTCCCTAAGCACGGCGGCCGGCGGCCGCGGAATGGGCACACTGGAAGAAAACTTTCGTCAACTTCCTTGCCTTGCGGTGCAGGACTCGACCACTATAACTGATAAGGTCAAGCTTACTACATTAATTAATCACGTGTCTCCGAACGTGTATAGGTACCTACCCATTTATGTGAATGTGAAACATACGAACAGGCATTGAACCTCTTAAACAAACTTTATGTAAAACCAACTAACATCCTGTATGCACGCCACGCTCTCGCCACACGGAAACAAAGTAGCCATGAGACTATCGACACATACATCCAAGCCATGAAGCAGCTGTCCAAAGATTGTAACTTCACGGCTGTCGATAGTAAGACCAACCGGGATGACAACATTCGCGACGCTTTCATAGCTGGCATCTCCTCGACAAAAATAAGAGAGAGACTCCTCGAAAACCTTTGCTTAACTTTGGACGAAGCACATAACCAGGCGCGTTCCTTGGAGATTGCTGAAGTTAATACACTACATTATAACAATGTAACTATGAACGCGGCTACAGAAAACATCTCTGATAACACTAATGTATGGAATACTCCTATGCCCAGTGGAAATGCAAGTACATACCTCCACATTCACCCCGGCCAGGAAATAAATAATATAAATATATATTTTACAATTTTGATAAACTTAGACTGTTCGAGGAAATTAAAAATAGAACAATACAGCATTGGGTGTTTATTTCATTATAACTGCCAAAAACTTGCTTAAACTGCCGACTACACCAAAAAACTTATTAAAGTTTTGAATAAAAGAAACCACAAATGCGAAAACTGAAACATTTTCGTGTTCATCAGTCACATCACTACCCGTATTCTTTAAATAGCAACATACGGCATTACGGTTAATTCCCAACAAAGTTGCCATTTTATGGCACAAAACTAATAAATTATTTTTAACCGACTTCGAAAAAGGAGGAGGTTATATGTTCGTGTGTGTGTGTTTTTTTTTTTATGTATGTTACCTGATTTCTCCCCCATTTGTGGACCGATTCTCAAAATTCTTTTTTTTATTTGAAAGAGTATACTCCTGAGGTGGTCCCATTTTAATTTGGTGAAGATCTGGTGCTGATCTTCGGAGATATACAATGGAACTCTTCAAAAATGGACGGCAAATCTGTCGTAATTGCTGGAATCGCTTGGATGTTTAGTGAATATACATTATCATGACGTAACATCACGCCTGTATGCTCTGAGGGGGTATGCAGATGTGTACAATACACATTTTTTAGTTGTTATAAGTATATGAATTTCATACACGTATTACGTGTTTCGTGCTTTTTGTGACGCTATTCAAGTATTCGCATCTAGCAGTCATCACTTGTCTAGGAGTAGTACCACTCCGAGTTGAAAGCAAAAATAGTTGAATCTTGAAGGTTAAGGGTTAGGTTTCTTGGTTGAATGTTAAATGCATAGTAAATATTTGTATAGGATATATACACACATCAACACGGTCTAGGGATATTTCATACTCAATTAAATAACTCGAAAAGTACTGGCCGCATTGGAATCTTTAATACACCGATTTGTTTGTAATTTATCTCAGACTAATTCCAAATTCAAATTTTTGAAAATTCTTTTGTTTCGGTGGCATAAAAATGTCTTGATGTATAGGAGAGGGAATTTTCATTTGTGCGAAATTTAAAAAACAATACGAATTACGTTTAGTTACAGTTTTTTTTCATTTTTAAACGAAAGATAAAGTTAAAATTGAGGTATTGTAGCCATGCAACGCCGACATTTGACGAGGGCGGAGATGTTACGAGCTGTGGGAATGCTGGAAGCTGGATCTGTTCAGCGTAATGTTGCTGAGGCCATAGGGACCCATCAAAATGTAATTTCAAGATTGTGGACACGCTATCGTGCCACAGGTGAAGTAGCGGAGAGGCACCGGGGGCCAAGTCGCATCACTACCCCCAGACAAGACCGATTTTTGCAAATTACTGCGCGAGCTCAACCAAATGCAACGGCGACTCAATTGGTCCAAAGGCTGCGAGTGGAACACCAAGTGCTTGTGAGTGACCAAACTGTAAGAAGGCGACTGCATGAAAACAATCTACGCTCTCGTAGACCACTCCGGGTCCCACCTTTACGGAGAGGCAATCGTGGACGACGATTAGTATGGGTTCGGAACCACGTGGACTGGGGCCGTGAGCAATGGTCCAATGTGCTGTTCACGGATGAATCCAGGTTTGGCTTCCATCCAGATTCACGAAGGACGCGTGTTTGGCGAGTTCCTGGACGATGGAGCCGTCTTCAGAACCCTCAGGAAGTTCACCCATACCAAGGAGGAACAATTATGGTTTGGGCAGGAATTCGTCTTGGAGGACGGACGGATCACGTTTGGGTGCGGGGCAATATGACGGCAGAACGATACGTCCAATAGGTGCTGGGGCCCGTAATCTTGCCCCACAGAACACAAATGGGGCAAGATTTCCTGCTCATGCACGACAATGCCCGGGAACACACGGCGAGAACGGTAGCAGCTTGGTTACATACACATAATGTTAGGGCCTTAGACTGGCCTGCTCAATCGCCAGATCTAAATCCCATTGAGCATGCGTGGGATATGCTGCAAAGAAGAGCTCTGAAGGAAGTTACTGAAAATTTGGCTACAGAAGATCAACTTTTTGCGCACCTCAGAAGGACATGGGACAATATTCCGCAGCAAGACATTGACAACCTTGTTCTGAGCATGCTGAATCGTTGCCGATGTGTTATGAACATCATGGGCGCTTTCTCAGACTACTAACTTCAAGTTTATAAACACAAATTAAATGATTTTTCTATTTTTTTCAGTTTTTACTCACAAATTAAAAGTTAATTCATATACGGTTTCCGTCTATGCTTAAATATTTTTCCATAAAATCCTGAAATTTTAATCAGTACCTTAACCATTATTAAAAAATGGTAGAATATTAAATAACGTATATTTTAAATATATACATGTCATATAAATAATTAACACATTGATAGTAATTCGCTTTTTTAAAAATATCCCTAGACCGTGTTGATGTGTGTATATATAAGGTCCCATTTAAATAGGTGGACAAATTTTAACACAGCGTTCAGTACGTCTAACCAAACATATCCCATTAAAAAAAACACTGGTTAAAGTGAGTTTTTTGTACGTAAAATATTGGGTAACTAACACTTTTAGTGTATTTTCGCTACCTGTTTTATTTTCTTCTAGGTATCTGATGCGTTTCTCTAATTTTCTTTTTTTACCATTGTCCTTATTTTGGTGGTCTGAATGATTCCTAAAATTTTGTCCACCTATTTTAATGGGACCTTATATATATACAGATAGCGCGCGAGTTGAATGCAGAGCTTAGGAATGCGGTAGTGCGTGACAGCACTACCGCATTACACTAGTGTGAATAGCACTGATAGCACAGCACTACACTGCTCCCGCTCTTTACCTCAGACCCCGACTGCATTCAACTCGCGCGCTATCTGTAGGTACTTATTACAACTAAAAATGAAAAAATAAAAAACTTTTTTGGAAAAAAAAACAACCGACTTCAAAAACACCAAAAAGAGAAAAATAAACATATGAAGAAAAGTCTGCTTCTGAAGTCGGTGGCAAAAACATGAAGTCAAACAAACAAAAGTCACCGACTTCAGAAGCAGATTTTTCTTCATATGTTTATTTTTCTCTTTTTGGTGTTTTTGAAGTCGGTTGTTTTTTTTGTTTTCGCCATCAAAGTAATTCGGGTAAATGTTTTAAAATTGTACATGGATCATTTAGCACTTGGCTTAAGGTTGATGTTCCAGGGTAGCCCGCGAAATTCAAATTTTCTTAAGTTTTTTGCAATTTGCAGGCCAGTGAAAGGTTGTATTTTGATGAACATTTGATTCGCGGCTGTAAGACGTATGTAGTTACAGAATTATAATCATCAAAACCATTAATGTTTTTGATTATTAATTAATGATTTTTAATTAATGATTTTGATGATTATAATTCTGTAACTACATACGTCTTACAGCCGCGAATCAAATGTTCATCAACATACAACCTTTCACTGGCCTGCAAATTGCAAAAAACTTAAGAAAATTTGAATTTCGCGGGCTGGTTGGAGGATTCACCTTAAATCAAAATCACTGGCGAAAAACCATCTTGTTTTACCACTACAATTTCTTGAAAAGAATCACCAAACCAACAAATTATTTATCCTTAAGGTGAATCCTCCAACCAGCCCGCGAAATACAAATTTTCTTAAGTTTTTTTCAAATTGCAGGCCAGTGATAGGTTGTATGTTGATGAACATTTGATTCGCGGCTGTAAGACGTATGTAGTTACAGAATTATAATCATCAAAATCATTAATACAACCCTCCGAGCTCATAAAGGTTCCGGAATGGCTTTGACCTTGTAAAATGTCATTTTTAAACATAATGAGCAGATGCTTGTCAATAATTTCTATATAAACAACTAACCAAAAATATCTGAACACTTACTTGCTCTTTATAACTAGATTTTTTGTCACCAACTTCAGAAACTGATTTTTCTTCTAAACTTTATTTTTCACTTTTTTTGGTATTATTTTCTGTTGAACTCGGTTTTATTGAACACCAAATGACTGTTCTAGGTAAAAAGAGTAAGTAAGATATTTTTGGTTAGTTGTTTGTATAGAAATTATTGACAAGCATCTGCTCAGATATTAATGAAGTAATGAATGTTCAGATATTAATGGTAACTTGTAGTTTATGACATTTTAAATTGTTCAGAAGTATTTGGTCACCTTGTCTGCTACAATATATCTGATGGCGACTGTAGTAGTGCGTGTATTGGTGAGTGTATGGCGACAGCTTCGACTGTTTGTTTTGTTCGACACTGTGCATCTAGGGTTTTTATATTATATCAATGTCAAAATCACTTCCGTTACCGAGATTGAGAGACCAGCGAAAAGTGGTTTTTCAAGCTGGCTGGACACGTTTTCGATCGATTAGAGTCTGTCAAGCGAGTCTAGTCCCATGAAAAAGGCGGCAAATTCAAAAATCACTGATATAAAACACTGATATAGCACGCTGAAAACTTATTGATAGAAGTCTGTCAAGCGAGTCGAGTGCACAACCCTTTTACTTTAAAATTCAAGTATCAATAAGTTTTCAGCGTGCTATATCAGTGTTTAATATCAGTGATTTTTGAATTTGCCGCCTTTTTCATGGGACTAGACTCGCTTGACAGACTCTATCTAAGATTCTGTAGCATCACCTATTCTGAAATACTTAAGGGTGTTTAGCCGTCACATAAAGTGCCCTATTGACCTAGTTAAATGCAAGCTGTTTTGAAGATTTGTCTAGCCAACCTGAGTGACATCGCAAAGGGTCTGTTTACGCTGTACTATAATTAAAAAATAATATTATGTGGTCTGTCCTCAGGGCGACTCTGGATGGCGGTCCGCTCCATGACGCCGGACGGACTCAGTCGGCTGGTGGGCGTGACGTCATACGGTCGCGGCTGCGCAACGACCATACAGCCACTAGACGCCTAATAACAGGCGACAAATGTCTGTCAACACATTAGGGCTATAAATCTTATAGCCGTCGTCAGTCACAAAGTTCGCATTAGTTTCGACCACACCTGTGAGCCGTAAACACTTCCGCACTACACCTTTGAAAATTCGAGAAAATAAACATAATATGGCCCCGTGTACAGTACGTTGGTGTGATAAAGAAAGCCGGACTTCAAGTTTCCTGAAAGACGGTATCACATTTCATCGGTAAGTTAATGGTTCCTTATTCTAAATAAAATTAATTTTCTGACATTATTTTTCGGAGTTCATCTTATACTGGTCATACTTGTATGCAGTGCACATTCTTGGAGCGCGCGTTGATGTCTTTTATGATTGCATCTCTTTCTTTTGAGAGTATTTTTTTTGCCATCTCTTTTCCTCGATTTTAAGTAAAAATAATTAGTGATGCTCCAAATCGCATGACCAGTGACCACCCCTGTTATCGATAAAGCAAAAAAACCTAACTATTTATGTAAAAAATATATTGTTAGTAATTAAAAATTACAACAGGATACAGCTAACAAATTGTGAAACTTTAACGATTAATTTTAGATACCCACACGATCCAGATTTAAAAAAAAAAATGGGCAATTGCAACCAAGCGATTTTTGAATGTTCTTACATGATTCAATTATGGAGATGTATGCGTGTATGGTGTGTAGTAGGCGGCGAAGCAAGCAGCGGTGATAATATGAAAACAGCAAGCAGATCAACAGATGGAATTTAATGAAGATAGAAGATAGTTACAGACGTTAGAAGGAAGAAGAACGATACAGAGTGATAGACTAGAACTGAAGCTAAGTTTTATACAATAGAATAGAATAAAGAATACGATAGCTATTATCGAGCGAGTTAATTAGCACGGGTGGCTAGAACAAAGTAGTACGTGCGTTCGCTAGGACGATCTGGGCTTACTGGCTCGGCGTCGCGCGCGCACTGCGTCTCCAGGCGACCTCCGCTCCTTCGTCCCGCGTTGTCCCCCGCTGTACAGGGCCGTACTCAAGGGTCCGGACTCGGGATTATGTAGACGCCACAGTACTCCCCTACCGAGATCGTAACTACGATCGATAGTAGTCGGGAAATCTCACCGTCCTCCCGCTCTTAGTCTTCTTACTAGTGTTTGAAGATATGCCGTCGGGAACTGGATCTGAAGCTGTAGTGGCTGGCGGTGTCACCCAAGTCGTGGTTGCTGGTGTCGGCGTTGGCGTTGTCATCCCCGTGACGTTGTCGTCTGCCGTGTACGCCGGTTTCAGCCTGTCTACGGTAACAGTTTGTTGCTTATTCTGTACCTTTATGTCGAATGTTTTGGAACCTCGGCGCACGACTTTGTACGGGCCGGCGTATGGTGCTTGGAGTGGACGTCGGACGGGTCCTTGGCGTAGGTAGACGTGTGTCGCAGTGCACAAGTCTCTCGGTACATAGAAAGGACGAGGTGAGTGCCACGTAGTCGGTGTTGGTGCTAGTTTACTCATGCGACTGCGTAGGCGATCGGCGAAGTCAGTGACATCAACTTCCTCTTCTAATGCTGTGTTGAAAAATTGCCCAGGCAAGCGTAGTGGCTCACCATAGACAAGCTCCGCCGCTGATGATTGGATATCGTCCTTCCATGCGCTGCGAATACCCAGCAGCACCATCGGAAGAGATTCGGTCCACTGCGATGACGCGTGACAGGTGATGGCCGCCTTGAGTTGCCGATGTAGGCGTTCCACCAACCCATTGGCGGCTGGGTGGTAAGCAGTCGTCGTGAGGTGGTCAGCGCCGATCAGTGCCGCGATGGACTTGAAGAGGCGCGACTCGAATTGGCGGCCGCGATCGGTGGTGATTCGTGCAGGACAGCCAAACCGTGCGACCCAGCCAGAGATGAAGGCTGATGCGCAGGTCTCGGCCGTGATGTCGACGAGGGGGTACGCCTCAGGCCAACGTGTGAACCGGTCGACTATCGTGAGGCAGTACCTGTGGGAAGCAGACAAAGGTAAGGGACCTATAATATCCATATGTATATGTTGAAAACGAGCTGTTGGTGCTTTGAACTCTGTAAACGGTGCGGTCGTATGCCTTGTGGTTTTACACCGTTGACATTGGTGACATTCCTTAGCCCATTGTCGACAGTCACGCCTTATGCCCGGCCAAACAAATCTAGTTGTAAGTAGTTGTACTGTAGCTTTAACACCGGGATGACTGAGGTTATGTAGTGATTCAAATACTTGACGTCGAAAGGCACTTGTAACGTAAGGTCTGGGATTGGATGTAGAAGTGTCGCAGTATACTTGCGTTGAGGCATCAGGTAGGGAAACCTTCTGCAGTTGAAGACTAGATCCTTCCACGAGTAGTGCTTGTAGCTCCGCGTCTGTGTCCTGGGCTTGGGCTAGGCGGTGGTAATCTAGGGGCGCGGCTATTTCTTCGATGCGGGAAAGAGTGTCTGCTACTACGTTGTCTTTACCTGCGACAAACCTTATGTCAGTTGAAAATTGTGAGATGAAATCCAAGTATCTGAACTGTCGCGGTGTACATTTGTCCCTTCGAGTGGTGAAAGCAAAGGTAAGTGGTTTGTGATCGGTTAGTATGATGAATGGTCTTGCTTCTACCATGTAGCGGAAATGACGTATAGCGTCGTAAATCGCCAGCAGCTCGCGGTCATATGGACTGTACTTTCTCTGTGATTGACTGAGTTTTCTTGAGAAAAATGCCATAGGTTGCCAGTCGTTACCTTTCCGCTGCTGTAGGACAGCACCGATGGCTACGTCTGAACTTCTGAAGCATCGGTTTGTATAGCCAGTTCAGCACTGGGATCAGGGTGCACCAACAGAGTAGCCTTAGAAATACTTGACTTACAGTCCTTGAAGGCTTCCAGTTGTTCAGTCGTGAGTTCAATTGGCTTTGAACGTTTGCTGTGCCCGGCCAGCATGGCATTTAGAGGTGCCTGCTTCGCTGCTGCGTCTGGAATAAACCTTCGATAAAAGTTTAGGGTTCCTAAGAATCTTCTGAGCTCTTTTGTGTTTTTAGGCGTCGGGAAGTCGAGAATTGCCTGTGTTTTTGTTTTTAATGGGCTAATTCCTTCTGCAGAGACGCTAAAACCTAAGAATGTTACTGTTTTCTTTCCGAAACAGCATTTCGACGTATTTATTATGACGCCGTAATCCTTCAGGCGTCCGAACAGTATACGTAGATGCTCCAGGTGCTGTTCCTCATCAGAAGAGTAAAGCAGTATGTCGTCAAGGTATCCGTAAGCAAAATCTAGGCCAGTTAAAACTTCGTCCATAAACCGTTGGAATGTTTGTCCCGCATTCCTTAGACCGAAGGCCATGTACGGGAATTCAAACATCCCGAACGGTGTTGTGATGGCGGTCTTCGGTATATCGTCTTCGAAAACCGGCAGTTGATTATAGGCTCTGACTAAGTCTATAGTTGAAAATATTTTTTTACCTGTAAGTTCGTTTGTGAAGTCGTGGAGGTGTCGTACAGGATAACGGTCCGGAATTGTTCGGGCATTCAAGGCTCTATAATCCCCGCAGGGTCGCCATCCGTCGGTTTTCTTCCTAGCTAAATGGAGAGGAGATGACCAGGCGCTCTCTGACCTTCGCACGGTGCCGTTTAGCAGCATTTCGTCGAATTCTCGCTTTGCTATTTTCAGTCGTTCTGGATCCAAACGGCGCGGGCGAATAGAAACAGGGGGCCCTGGGGTTGTACGAATATGATGCACGGTTGTGTGTTTAAGTGTTTGCGGCTTACCAGCTGGCCGGGTGATGTCTGGGAATTCTCGTAGCAGCTTGTCGTAGACTGTATCGTCGGCTGTGGTACGGATGGATGAAATGGCGGTGACTTCCCTAGGCTGCGGCACGTCGATACCAAGCATGGTGATCCCATCAATGAGGCGTTGCTGTCTACAATCCACGAGAAGATGGTAAAAACTTAAGAAGTCTACCCCAATTATTGGCTTTGTGACATCGGCCACAGTAAACCTCCAGCTGAATGCTCGTCGTAGTCCCAAGTCCAGGTTCAGCTGTATGTAACCGTATGTAGGAATAAGTGTTCCGTTTGCGGCAAAAAGTTGATAGTTGGTCTTTGCTCGAGGCTGTCGTACGGCTGACTTTGGAAAAACGCATAGGTCTGAACCCGTGTCGATAAGGAATTGTGCCTTTGATTTCCGGTCAGTAATGAACAAGCGGCCTGAAGATATGGGACAGTCAGCTACCGCCACTAATGACTGCCGCCTGCGTTTCCCGCCGCTTTGTAAGTACACGGCTGCTGGCAGTTTCTTGCTCTGCCGCCAAAATTAAAATGGTACCAACAGTGCGGGTGATCAGCGGGACGTTCTCGTGATCTTGACCTTGACCTTGACCTAGAGGTCGACCGGCTGCGGCCCTTCCGTTCGTTGCTGCGAGATCGGTTCTTATTATATGAAAAGCCTTGTACCTGCTTTGCCAGTTCGTCGACCCGTTTCACCAACATCTCGATTGCTGACACAGTACTTGGGGCCTCACTTGCTGCGCATGCTGCCTGCTGCGTCGGTGTCGAAATGTCGTTTATTTTGTCTGCCAGCTCGGCCACGGTTTGGAGTGCGCTGTCGGTCTGCGAAGCAATAATCGTTTGAATGTGGGTAGGTAATCTGTTTGCCCAGATTTGCCTGATTAGGTGATCAGGGACTGTCGGTCCAGCTAAATTCTGCAGATGCCTCATGAACTGGGATGGCTTCCTATCACCCAGTTCTTCGTGGGTCAATAATTGTTGTAGCTTCCGCTCTTGTGAAGCGGACAACCGCTTGATAAGTTCCGTTTTTAATTTTTCGTAACGGCCGCTCTCCGGCGGATTTAAAATTATGTCTTTCACCTCTGCCGCGTATTGCGGCTCTAATTGACCAACCACGTAGTGATATTTGGTGAGATCGGCAGTAATATTGGAAATTATAAACTGACCTTCAATTTGCGCAAACCAAACAGCCGGTTCCTCGGGCCAAAAAGGCGGTACCCGCACACCCACTCGACACAATCCGGAATTTTCCATTTGTTCTTCACCGGACTTCGCCATTATTTCTTCGTCGGGGTCACCACTATGGAGATGTATGCGTGTATGGTGTGTAGTAGGCGGCGAAGCAAGCAGCGGTGATAATATGAAAACAGCAAGCAGATCAACAGATGGAATTTAATGAAGATAGAAGATAGTTACAGACGTTAGAAGGAAGAAGAACGATACAGAGTGATAGACTAGAACTGAAGCTAAGTTTTATACAATAGAATAGAATAAAGAATACGATAGCTATTATCGAGCGAGTTAATTAGCACGGGTGGCTAGAACAAAGTAGTACGTGCGTTCGCTAGGACGATCTGGGCGTACTGGCTCGGCGTCGCGCGCGCACTGCGTCTCCAGGCGACCTCCGCTCCTTCGTCCCGCGTTGTCCCCCGCTGTACAGGGCCGTACTCAAGGGTCCGGACTCGGGATTATGTAGACGCCACACAATCATATTCAGAATAAAGAAGGTACTTAAATGCAAGTTATTTATGTAAAATGTAAATACATATTTTATTAAATACAATTAAAAAATATCGATACGTTCTTGTTTGATTTAAACCTGTCTCATCCCTATGAAATGCAATGACCTTGAAAGGGCCAATCAGAATGCAGTACCCCGTTCCCCCGCACCTCAGCGAGTTGACAGAATTTGTTTCGTGCGTTAGATCAAGTATTAGGCGTCTAGTGGCTGTATGGTCGTTGCGGCTGCGGCTCGCCCGTGCCCGGCGTGTACACGCGCGTCAGCCGCTACCTCGGCTGGATAGAACGCATCAATATAATCTTTCATGAGTTGTAATCATTTCGCCTTAGGAATGGACTGCACTTATCGACTTTAACCAGGTCTGAAGCTTTTGGGTTGATTTGAAATTTGATAGAGTGAGAAAGAGCATCAGTTCCAGCGCACCCGGCTGCATCGCCGATATGCTATGCCTCTCACGGTCATCGACGGTTCTGCTGGTAGATGTTTTTCAACCCTTTATGTGACGTGTGGTGACGCAACCTGTTCAAACCATTTCTTCGTCGATAAGTGTGGTGAGTCCCATATTCCTGGTCAGAGCCAAAACTGATAATGTTTATGTTACAGTCAAAACTCTTAGTCAAACCTACATTTGACTGAATAGAATAGAATAGAATAGAATAGAATATGTATTTATTCGCTAATGGACAGCAGCAACACAAAAGAGCACATACATAAACAAATAACAACAAACAGCTTAACAATTAATTATACAGCTCAATCACGCTGAGCATGCCCATAACGAAAGGGTAACCAACTCAGCATATGCTGGGTGTAAAACACTCAGCGCTGGTTTTCAGTAGGCCCCCCGCAGTGACACACGGATGAGGGTAGTAGGTAGTAAATAAATAATTTTATTCTATTAAATGGGCATTTCTAAGTGTGTAATAAATAAATAATATAAAATAAATATTTTCTCACAGAGGTTAACATAGTTATATTAGTAGTAATAGAACACGAAGATACCTGCTAAATAAATAAGTACTTATCCGAAAACGAAACACAGTTTATTCCTTATTGGCATGACGATGACGCACTTCGGGCCGGCCGATGCAGCATCGACCTAAGCATTTTTAAATTGCAATACCACAATGACATGTCAGTGAGAGTGCGACTATTGCCTAGTTAATACTATTATAATGAGCTAAAAAAAACGAAACAAATGATTCCGAGAAAGTGTATAGTGCCGGTAGACTTATACCTAATGCTGATCATTGAGTTCAAAAACAAAATTAGTTTTTGAAATTTGGAATTACGATGGAAGTCACGTACCTAAATACGCACGAAGTCAAGTACGTAAGTACGCACGTTTGACTGGTTTCAGTCAAAACCCTTATTGCGTTAAAACACGTTTATTCTAATGAAATAAATGTTAGCTATCGTACAAGGTCATCCAAAGGGTCAAAAAATAGTTTTACCGGTCAAAAGTAGTTTTGACTGTGACATATATACATGTTCACACATAGACACGTATCTCAAAATACAACACGAAAATGAAACATTCGCTTTAATAAAACCTCTTTATTTTATAATAAGCAAGCAACAGCATCACATTAGCAATAATATTGAAATAAAAACACAATTTCTGACACATCGTTAATTCATGTAAACTAAATTACATGAAAGTAACAAATATTTTTTATTTGCAACCTGTGCAATTTAGAATAACAATTCACAGCATTTTCTCGAAATCTGTTTTACAGAATATATCCTATTAAAATAATTGCACAAAAATGCATTTCAAAATTCAATAAAAAAATCAACTCATTCAATTCAATTTCATTTCATTTTGTTTTCAATGTCATTTTATTTTTTTATTTTATTTTAAAATTCATTTAGGTACGTGTTCACTTACTTGAATATTTTATTTTCCTTTTTTAATTTGATAAGTTTATAGCCCCTTTCGAATCGGACCGGGTGTTTTTCTAATGTATATGTTTTACAATAGAATAATCACATCTTTTACATAGATTTTATAACTGGTATAACAAATGTTAAATTGAATTACTAGAAATTATTATTATTTAGTGTGTTTTATACACAGAAGAGATAAAAGAGGTTAGAAAGGAAATAGTTCCTGATTTGTATTAGAACGCGTGTCGCCGCTTGTCTCCCACTCTCTATATCCACTACATGCAAGACGCTAATAAGTACGCGAATTATGCACACAAATAAACCGCACTCACTTAGATCGCGAGCTTGCTACTGGTTGTCACACAAGCGCAAACATTGCGTTTGACGTACACTCACACTTGCGTATATTTCTCATACATGTTACGGTGACCAAAAGGTCGATAATGTATATCGATAAAATTACTTGAGTTTTGTTACTTTAAGTTTTGCAGTTTTTCCTTTAATTTCGGGACGGGACAGAAAGAAAGAAAATAAGAAAGCAAAAATATTTATTGGTCTCTCACACATAAAAAATTAAAGATAAAAAGTAAACATAAAAGATTTTTTCAAATATTGAACATTAAGTACTTGAAATTCAATTTCAATTCAGATTTTATTATTGTCTTGAAATAAAACGTATTTATTGTAGCAATAGCATGCGCTTGCTATCTTTCAAATTCGAATTTTTCAGAATAAAATGCAATCTCACACTAATATTTTTCTAAAATAGCTTTAGTCAGGTCTGTAACATATCTGGATCTGTTGGAAACCTAAAAATAAAATTTAAAATGTAAGTTTCGATTTATAAATGGCTAACCTCAAAACAAATTTTAGATGAAAAACAATCAATAAACAATAATAAGGTATTGATAGTATGGGATAAACAAAAGTTATTTTAATCATAACATAATAATCATTTGAATGCATTCACACATACTAAATATCGACATTATTTACAACTTGGTACAACACTATCGAAACGCAAAGAGTAGGCAGAATTTAAGCTTTGGCTCGTCGCACGCGACGTTCGCAGTGAACGAAATGCATTGCGCTATCGCCCACGTAGTACAAGATGGTACCCACGTATTGCAAGCAATGTACATAATTTCGTTTCTGCTTGCGATTGTATCATTTTTGTCTGCGAACTACATAATACTATTGTAATAATTACAAATATCACTTGTATTTTAAGGTTTTTAGACTTACCGATGAAGAGAAATCCCTTCTCGAGTCACACTGCACACCTGGCTTCTTTTCCGACACGTAATAATCGCGCAACACGGCATAATTCTTTTTTTTTCGCGGAGCTCCGTTCGCTGTCACAATATGAGCGCGATTGTTGGTCAGTAAATCAAATTTTGTCGACATATGATCGTCTGATCATATATGCGGCGCGCGTGCCCCGCCCACATGGCCTTTCTAACCTCTTTTATCTCTTCTGTGGTTTTATACGGGATACCTACTTCACTGCGACAAACGTTTCATCGAGTATCGTTTCTTCGAAAACCTTTCACCGATATCACTATACTGCGATGCTTTATTGAACCGAAGACTTGTTACTGCGATGTTTCATTACATCGAAAATCTGTACTGCGATCGATTTTACTTCGTGAATATCATACTGCGAAGCCTTGTTTAATCGAGGTTTGTTACTGAGATGTTCTGTTATTTAGGAAAACTTACATTGATTGATACAAGTACATTGATTTTGCTATAGTTAAAACAAAACTCGCAATTGCTTTCATAATTTGTCTCTTCTTAGTCGATATACTCTTGTCAGAGTGGTCGTGGTTGCGCAGACGAGGTACACGGCGAGATGTTTGTTGGGTCGTTGACTTCCCCGAGGACTGCTCTTTCAGCGATGTGCTTCCATTTTTGCCGGTTGGAGACGTTGCGAGTATACTGGACCATGGTAGATTTAGTAGCCTTTTTGATCAAGTCGGTTCAGCGAGTCGATGATCGGCCGCGAGATCTTTTGCCCTCCACTTGGCCCTGAACTACCAGTCTCTCCATCGAGTCTTCATAATTTGTACAGGCGCTTAAAAGAAATGTTAAAATTTTTGGTATTGTTTTGGAAAACAAAATCAATGTACTTGTATCAATCAATGTAAGTTTTCCTAAATAACAGAACATCTCAGTAACAGTAACAAGACCTCGATTAAACAAGGCTTCGCAGTATGATATTCACGAAGTAAAATCGTTCGCAGTACAGATTTTCGATGTAATGAAACATCGCAGTAACAAGTCTTCGGTTCAATAAAGCATCGCAGTATAGTGATATCGGTGAAAGATTTTCGAAGAAACGATACTCGATGAAACGTTTGTCGCAGTGAAGTACGTATCCCGTTTTATACTGCTTCATAAAAGAGCCGCCCGGGCCAATAACATCCGCAAACGTTCTAATGTTCAGTTTTGCATGCTTTTTCATCCAGATGCTGTCTTATTCACTTATGTCATTATTAACTTAGTAGGTATTCTAAATTCTTCAAATTATAAAGGACTGCTTTGATAAAATTTTATTCACGATAGTCGATACGATTTATAATGAGAGAATGAGTCTTCTACGTCTGATTACTATTAACCTACATACCTACCCTAAATATTTTGTAAATATTGTGATGAATTTAAAAAAATCAAAATAAAACTAAATGAAACGATATTGTCAGTACCTACATTTCGCCTAACAGTCATACAAAGATTTAACTGTTAACGTCCGATTTATGATACCTTATAGGTACCTACATTTTGTAAATATGTATTGTGATGAAGTTAAAAAAATCAAAATAAAACTAAATGATATTGTCAGTACATTTCGCTTAACAGTCATATAAAGATTTAACTGTTTACGTCGATTCATGATTCCCTGATCACTTTAGCAGTAGGTACATATATACTGCCGTCGTACGAGAGAGGGGCACATCTATCATTTTGGTGAAACTGAGATAATAGGGATTAAAGTTTTTACCATATTCTGCTTCAGTGTGGAAACCTAATTGCTTAAAAGAAAAAAAATACTGATGATATATGCGTGAAGGTTAGTACTATTATATTTTTTACTTTTTAGGTTTTATATATAAGTAATTATTAAATAAATTCAATTTATTCCTTTCAACTTAAAAAAATAAATATTGTAAAATACCACTTACTACAAAGAAAAGGCATAGTTAACCAAATGTGACCTTTCTTTTTAATATTTCAAGCAAATTTGGCATTGAGTCTAAAAGAAAGGGCACATTTTGTCTAATTGCGCCTTTTTAATGTAAATTATTAACTTAATGTTTTCTATAAAAAAAAAACAAATAATCATGTGAAGAAAGTTTAATAGGTAATAGTAGCATACATTTTGGTTTAGAACCTTTATTAAGCTACTCTATTAGAGCTTATTCTAATTATTTATTGTTCGTTTACAGGAAATAGCTTATACCCGTAATTTATTTTTATTTTATTTTTTTATTTGTCTTGCCCTAAGAGCAGAGATGAGGTCGACGATGGAACGAGCTCATCCAGAAGAAGCCTATTTACTCGCGAAAATAGATTGGGGTTATATGAACTCGGGAAAACCTACGCAGGTGGAACACACAGGTCGCACAGTGGAACTACCGTTCCACTGTTTGGCTGTGCGCATGACAAAATAATTAGCAAAGTGCTTTGTTCGAATGTGTGGAACATCGACAAGGTATGGGTGATAACTTACAGTACGTCTAGTCTCCCGATGGAAAAAGGGAGATGGTGGAAGCTCCTGCGCACACTCTCCGATGTACAGCCTGTGGAAGACCGACAGACATGCAACTTTGCGGCGGTGGGCCAGGCTATGTAGCTTGGCAAACAGCTTATCGTCGCCAATTAGCCTCCTGGCTCTGCGCTCTACAGAGTCAAGTGTGGCAAGTTGGTATTTGTCTGAGCCATCCCAAAGGTGACAGCAATAATTATACTCCATGCCAGACCGGACTTGAGCTTTATGTAATACTGAAAGCTGTCCAGGCTTGAAGTACCGCTTAACCTTATTTAGGATACCCAGCTTTTTTGCCGCAGTTTGAGCTTTCGACTCAATGTAGGCGCCGAAGTTCAGATTCCCGCTCAACTTCGTGCCAAGAAGCTCGAGACTGTCAGTAACTTGTACAGACGCATTCCGGAAAGTAGGGGCCAGATTGAACGAACTCCTTTTGGCGGTGAATAGACACACTTGCGTTTTGGTGGCGTTGAAATCAACCAGATTCTTGTTACCCCACTTGGAGACAAGACTTAAGGCTGAATTCGTTCGCTCTACCATGGCCTCTCTCAATGAACGTACTTCATCACCGCCGGTTTTTGCGCTGGATGTATAACTCTCCAGGACAGTGCTGTCATCTGCGTACCCAACAATGCCAGGAACAAGGAGGTCATTGATGTGCAGCAAGAAAAAAGTCGCGGAGAGAACAAACCCCTGAGGAACTCAATAGCATCAATAGCCATAAAGATAAGCGTAGAGTCACTTCGACGTCGCAGGCACAACTGGCGCGTTTCAATCAAACCCTGCCTTTTTTCCTAACCCCTAATCCTAAATAATTTAAAGAAAAGGCACAATTGGTTATTTGTGCCTTTTATACGTAAATTAATTGAGACATGCATGGATCATTAATTAAGTAGACAGGGCACATCTGGCATTTGAGCCTTTTCTTTATGTTATGTTGGTTCTTTATGGTTAGGTGTGCCTTTTAAATGTAGTTTTTAGTTAAAATCTGTATGAAGTAATAGTCACATCTACGTATTTGTGCCTTTTCAATATAATGGTCAATAAATGTGCCTTTTCATTCTATAAAACATGAATATTATTGTAATTTGTGCCTTTTAAGCCTACTGTATCTCCGAATTCCTTGAAGATAAAATTCTACGAAAAATTGAGCAGATGCGCCTTTTTTTCTGATTCCAAATATGTATATAACTCAATTTTGTTCAAAATGTTAGTTGTGCCCCTTTTTCTTACGACGGCAGTATAATATTAAATGAATTTGGATAAAACATTAGATATTAGTGCCATTCAGTAAAAATAAGTAAAGGTAACTAAAAATACTATACTTTATAGAGTTACAGTACGTACCTATAAACAAACAAATACCTGTTATCTACTTACTTTGGTTCGTACGTTAGGGGCGGGGGCGTACATTAAATACCGTGAGGGGATCATCGATCCCCCCCTCGGCCCCCCTACCCCCTCGGCCCCCCTACTAATCTCACGTGAAATCTATCAAAATGCGTAGTTCTTTGGGCGTTATTCTGATTGCGTACCTATATAAGGTCCCATTAAAATAGGTGGACAAAATGTTAGGAATCATTCAGACCACCAAAATAAGGACAATGGTAAAAAAAGAAAATTAGAGAAACGCATCAGATACCTCCTCCTCCTCCTCAAGTCGTGCTCCTCATTACTGAGGGTCGTGATCCTCCCTTGAATGTAACTTTTTTTTAACGATGTTACGCCATCTGTGTCTGTCCTTGGCCAAATGAAGCGCGTCATGGATTTTAGTATCGAGGGAAGCGCCTATCTGGTCGCACCATCGCAAAGGGCTGCGACCTCTTGGACGCTTGCCATCCACCTTGCCGGTAACCATTAGCTGTTCCAGGTTATTGCCCTCCTTTCTCGCTATATGGCCGAAGAATTCCAGAACTCTGCGGAGACAGGTAGAAGAAAGTCTGGTCTTTATTTTGAGTTCGCGTAGGATAGACTCGTTGGTGCGGAATGCAGTCCAAGGTATCTGGAGCATCTTTCTCCAACACCACATCTCGAAAGCGTCTATACGAGCTCGATCGGCCTTTCTTAAGGTCCAAGTCTCAGCTCCGTAGCCAAAAATTGAAAAGACCAGCGTGTTGACCAGCTTCACTTTGGTGTTTCGCGAAATGTTGCGGTCTCTCCATATTTTCTGAAGCTGAGACATGGCATTTTTGGCCATACCTATGCGTCTACGGACTTCCTTTTCGCAAGAGCCTGTGTTGGATATGTTAGACCCCAGGTAAATGAAGTCATCAACCGTCTCAAGGCTAAGAGCGCCAGTAAGTTCTAATTTATGTGCTCGGTCCACTACCATCAGTTTGGTCTTGGCGTGGTTGATTTTCAGACCCAGTTCCATGCTGATGCGTTCCATCCTTCCAAGGAGCTCTACCATTTCAGATTCTGAAGCTGCTAAGAGAGTAGTGTCATCAGCGTAGCGGAGATTTGTTATCTTGGTTCCGCCTATCGTCACACCACCTTCCCAGTTTTCACAGGTACGTCTGATGATGTATTCTCCATATGAGTTAAAAAGAATGGGAGATAAAATGCAGCCTTGTCTTACGCCTTTTCAGTAAAGGGCTTAGAGCTGGTTTGGTCGACCTTCACTATACCTTTATTTTGAGAGTAAAGGGTTTTAATTAAGGAGACCAGATGCTGCGGAACTCCAAGCTCCAATAGTACCTTCCACAGGCTGTCCCAGACTACGCAATCAAAGGCCTTACTGTAGTCTATGAAGCACATAATGAGAGGTGTGTTGAACTCATATGACTTCTCTATCAGGTGGCGCACATTGAGGATCTGCTCGTGAGTTCCCTTGCCTTTAACGAAACCAGCTTGTTCTTGAGGGATCTGCCAATCCAGGAAGTGACGTATTCTGTTGTTTAGTATATGTAGCAGTACCTTGCTGGCATGAGATATCAGAGCCAGGGTTCGATAGTTATCACATTTCGAAGTGGAACCTTTCTTATGTAATGGCAGAATGATCGATTTTGTCCAATCGCTTGGCCACTCACCAGTACGCCATACCTCATTGCAAATTTTATGCATGGCGTCTATGCCCGCCGGTCCGGAAGCTTTTAATACTGCTGTGATCTGGTCCGGCCCTGGTGCTTTTTTGGTCTTAAGTGAGGCTATGGCAGCCTTGACTTCCGAGTACAAAATAGAAGGCTCTTGTGAGGTCCTATTCCACTCATTGATTGGGTTATCGCCTGCTGCACTTGCATTTCTGTATAACTCCTCACAGTATTTCCGCCATCTTTCCGAAATTGCGTTCAAATCCTGGAGTGGCGTGCCATCATCGTCTTCGATTACCCATGTTTTGGGTTTGAACTGGTTGGTTAGAAGTCTAACTTTCTTGAAGAGGTCAGCGCTTTGGATTTTAGCCCATGTTCTTCGATTTCTTGGCAGATGCCGTCTACGAAGTTGGTTTTGTCGCGAGTTCGCGACGACATTTTAACTGAATGAGGCGGCTGAGCTCTGAGTATTTGAGTCTTTCCTGTTGGCTTAACAGTCCCTGGGCTTTAAGGTCTTTTCTGCTCTTAACAATTTGCCAGGTGTCAGCCGAAAGCCACGACTGCTTGCAGATATTCGGTGAATGGTTTGTAGGAATAGAGTCAACTGCTATTGGAGGTCGTATATTTATATGTATATACTGGCCTGCGAGAAATAATCATATGTAACACATTGCTGTCATTGATTTAAATAAGCATAGTTACGGGTTGTTTATATTCTATTGTACTTTGTAACTTGCTTGTAAAATATTAACCACGAATGAATATACTGTGCTATCTCACTGCTGATCTCATCTTTATTTCAATTGGTTATGGGCCCAGATCCCAGAAGCACAAATGCTAGAGCATTATTTATAAGTTGAGTGGTTTAAATATTGTGTGTGTGCTTGTGAAACTTACGAAATCGCAATAATGTCAGCTGAGGTTGGCATAAGTGGTATTAAGAGGCTGAAAAATTCGTCCGACTACCCAAATTGGAAATTCCTGGTACGAAATTACTTGGAAAATAAAAACTGGTGGGAAGTAATTTCTACAGATGTAGTGAATGCTGACGTAGACAGGCAGGCACGAACAACAATATGCTTGTTGTTGGAACCAGAGTGCTTTACCCACGTCTACAATGCGAAGACTGCGAAAGAAGCCTGGAATAGCTTACGGAAAGCGTATGAAGACAAAGGTTGGGGAAGACGTATACATATTCAGCGAGAGCTTTTTAACTGTAAGTTAGAGAATTTTGATTCTATGGAAAGCTACATATCAAAAATTACGTTCCTAACACAACAATTGTCAGATATTGATGCTCCAATCCCTGATGATTGGATCATATCAATTTTGCTGGGTGGATTGACCGCTGAGTACAGCCCTCTCATTATGGCTGTAGATAATAGTGGAAAAGAAATCACGTTGGAGCAAATCAAAATGAAATTGTTACAAGAAGGAAGTAGACAGAGTAAGTTGAACACAGAGTACGAAAAAGCCTTAGTAACACGTAAAGTACAGAACGATGCTAGATCTAACGCTAAAACTAATGATCGTAAGCAGAAGTTCATCTACAAGTGTTTTAAGTGCCACAAGCAAGGACACAAGGCGTCCGAATGCAAGGAGCGGATAAAAACCGCGAATATCTGCCTGAATACAAAGGGGGCGATAAACAAAAATAATTGGTATTTAGACAGTGGGTGCTCAAATCATATGACCCATGATAAAAATAAATTGTTGTCTTACACACATGTAAACGGCAACATGAAGATCGCAGTAGCAAACGGAGAGAAGTTATTGGTGAAAGGACGAGGAAATGCTGAGCCACAAGTCAGCGAAAACGGAAAATTAATTTTAGAAAACGTTTTACATGTTCCTGATTTATCCATGAACCTAATTTCGGTGAGCGATTTGACCAAGAAAAATTATTGCATGAATTTTGACAAAGAAGGTTGCATGATTCAAAGTAAAAAACAAATTATTGCAAGATGTCAAGAGGTCGGCGGAATTTATGAGTTGACAGAAAATCAAAATAACGTCGTGAATGTGACATTGTCAAAACAAAATGAAAATATTTCGAACGTTTGGCACAAAAGATTAGCTCATTTATCGCGTAATTATATGAATAAAATGAAAGTTTTGGTAAGCGGTATGGAATTTAAGAGTACCGATTTATGCGAGCCGTGTATTCCATGTATAGAAGGAAAGACATGCAAAAGTCCCTTTAAAAAGCAAGGTACGAGAGCGAACGAGGTCTTACAATTGGTTTTTAGCGATGTTTGTGGACCAATCGAGGAGCCATCGTTCGGGGGTTCAAGGTATATTCTTCTATTTATCGACGATTATACTAGAAAGACTCATGTTTATTTTTTGAGGAACAAAAGCGAAACATTTGACAAGTTCCGTGAATATAAGGCGGAAGTTGAGAATGAGACAAGTAAATTGATTAAATGCCTGAGATCTGACAACGGCGCGGAGTATTGTAATGGCAAATTTAAATCATTTTTAAAGTCTGCAGGTATAAAACACCAGACGACTGTACCGTACACGCCGGAACATAATTCTGTCGCAGAAAGAGCGAATCGTACTATAATAGAGAAGGCAAGAACATTACTGTCAGAATCGAACTTGAGCAAGAAGTATTGGGCAGAGGCTGTAAATACTGTTGTTTACTTAAAGAACAGAAGCCCTACGAAAGCATTGAATAATGCGGTACCAGAAAAGCTTTGGAATGGAAAAGATGTGGATGTTAGTCATCTGAAAATCTTTGGTTGTTTGGCTTATAGATTGATACCAAAGCAAAAGAGACGGAAACTGGACATGAAGACGGAACCGATGATTTTTATTGGATATCCTGATAATCAGAAGGGTTATCGTCTGATGAATCCTAAGACAGGTGAAGTGACGACTGCAAGAGATGTGAAATTTCTGGAAAACGTCTTTCTCCAAAAGGAAAACGTAGAAAAGTCGGAAGTAATCATAAACCTAAATAAAGATTCTGTTCCTTCCAGTTTACCGAACGTATCTACAAGCAGATCTGAACATTTAGAGGCTCGATACGATATGTATCGTGATACTGAAGACGAGAACGTAGAAGTATCGGAGGACATAGGACCTGAACCTATAGTACTAGAGCGAGTACCTGATGACGTATTGACTGAAGAAGAAGTCAGAATACCAGAATCAGAAAGGAGGTATCCTTTAAGAGAACGCAGACAAGTCGACCGGTACGGATGCAATGTTATGTTTGCCAAGGAGAGCAATCTTGATGGTGATCCATTGACTATTAATGAAGCGTTGGCGAGACCAGATGGTGATTTATGGCAAAAAGCGATAGATAATGAACTTATGTCACTGAAGGAGAACCTGACTTGGACGTTGGTGGATCTTCCAGCTGATAAGAAGCCTATCCAATGCAAATGGGTGTTCAAAATCAAGAAAGATAGCGATGGCAAGGTAACAAAGTACAAGGCTAGACTTGTAGCAAAAGGCTTCACACAGGTATGTGGTGTAGATTATACTGAGACATATTCTCCTGTAGTAAGAAGCTCTACTTTAAGATTGTTGTTCTCGCTAGCTGTTGAATACGGTTGGTTTATTGACCAATGGGATGTCACGACTGCCTTTTTATACGGAAAAATTAAAGAGGACATTTACATGCTCCAACCAAAAGGAGCAGTAGTCAAAGGTCAAGAAACCAAGGTATGCAAATTGCAGCGTTCTTTGTATGGATTGAAACAAGCTTCAAATGCTTGGTTCAAGGAATTGGATAAAGAAATGTTGAATTTAGGCTTTGTACAATCAAAAATAGAACCGTGTTTGTATTAAAAGCAGTTTAAAAACAACAAGAAGTTGATTGTCGTTATTTACGTAGATGACCTTTTTATTTTTGGAAATTGTGAACAAGAAAAGCAGAAATTAAAAAACAATTTGCTTGACAAGTTTAAAGTGAAAGATTTAGGGCAGGCTAGGCATGTTTTAGGCATGAGGTTGAGGAGGGACAAAGATGTTATTTGTCTAGATCAGCAACAGTTCATTTCGGATATTTTGAATGACTTTAACATGACAGACGCTAAGCCAGTTTTAACCCCAATGGAAGTCGGTATGAAATTAGAAAGATCGACAAATTCTCATAGCGATCTGCCGTATCAAAGCTTAATAGGCTGTCTAAACTATTTGGCCTGTAATACGCGACCAGACATAGCACATGCGGTAAGTGTACTTTCACAATTCAATTCATGCTATGATGAAATACATTTTAAATGTGCGAAACGGGTCTTAAGGTATTTAAAAGGTACGTCTAACCTTTGTCTCACTTTTAGGAAGTCGGGAGATTTAGACTTACGAGGCTACGTAGATGCAGATTGGGGAGGGGCACTTGATAGAAAGTCTTTCACAGGATTAATTTTCAAAATAGGTAAAAATATAGTGTCATGGGAGAGTAGGAAGCAAGCGACAGTATCCTTGTCAAGTACAGAAGCAGAGTACGTAGGATTAAGTCAAGCTTCGAAGGAAGCTCTCTATTTACGGAGTTTACTAAATAGTTTAACAGCTGTGGATAGTAAAGCGGTAGTAATTTACAATGACAATCAGTCGGCGCATAAAATTGCAGGTAACAAGATGATGCATAATCGGACGAAACATATAGACATAAAATATCATTTTATTCGCGAGTGTGTACTTACTAACAAAATCGAGATAAAGTACATGTCAACTAATAATATGATAGCCGACATTTTAACTAAAAGTGTTCACAGCCCGAAGTTAAGAGAATTTTTAAAGGATTTATCCCTATCAAATTATTCTATTAAGGGGGCGATGAGTAGTTAAATGTTTATTTTTATGTTGTTTTGGTAATAGATAATTTTCTATGTAGTTTCGTTATGCATTCTTTTCTTTGTTATTCTTCTGTTTTTTTTTTTGTACTATACTTTTGTATACAGCTAGTACAGTTAAACACAGAAGTGTTAGTATTTGATTTATTTTTTATGTACCGAGTATAGAAGTGATATGCATGTGTAATAGATTAAGGGGGCGTATTGGAGGTCGTATATTTATATGTATATACTGGCCTGCGAGAAATAATCATATGTAACACATTGCTGTCATTGATTTAAATAAGCATAGTTACGGGTTGTTTATATTCTATTGTACTTTGTAACTTGCTTGTAAAATATTAACCACGAATGAATATACTGTGCTATCTCACTGCTGATCTCATCTTTATTTCAATTACTGCCTTCGCCAAATTGTTCTTAAAAACCTCCCATTGTTCCTCTGCGCTAGAGTTATCAGGTGCTGAATGTTCTACCAAAACAGATTCTAAAACATTTTGTAATTTTGTACTCTCTGCCGGTGATAGAATCCGTGTTCTTTGTGGTGGTTGTTTTCTGACAGATTTTAATCGGAGAGCAAAGTTTGCCACCAGTAGGCAGTGATCAGTACCGCAGTCTGCACCCGGGTACGTCTTAACATTAGTGACTGAAGTTCTCCATCGGCTATTTATTATGACATAGTCAATCTGATTGCGAAATCGATCGCCAGGAGATATCCAGGTGTAAAGCCGGCGGGGATGGTGTTGAAAGCAGGTGTTCATGATTGTGAGCTTCCTTCCGATGCAGAATTCAAGAAGTTTGGATCCTCTGTCATTATGAACACCGAGTCCGTATTTACCGACCGTACCGCTTATATGAGCATCCACCGACGTGTTACCCACTTTTGCGTTCCAATCACCGATTATAAGAGTTATCTCACGACTTGGTATTTTGGACAGTGTTGTTTCAAGCTCTGAATAGAAACCCTCAATGATGTCTTCCTTGGCGCAAGCTGTAGGAGCGTATACCACAACGATATTCAGGATACAAGGCCTAGTGCTTAGTTTCAGTGTTAGTATTCGGTCGGACACAGGGTTATAACTAAGCACATATTTATTTAAATGTTTGGACAGCCAGCAAGCGACTCCATTACTGCTTGAGTTAGCAGGGCCTGAGAAATATAGGGTGTTACCTCCACGCGTCTTCTGATGACCTTGTCCACGTATATGAGTTTCGGTAATTCCCAGCAAAGTAAGACTATGACCTTCCGCTTCCCTTTCCACGATTTCAAGCTTTCCTGGTGCCAGTAAACCACGTACGTTCCAGGTTGCAATACGTCTGTTTCCTTGCAATGAGATCTTGCTGTTGCGTGAATCACCAGTAGCATGACCGCTATTCAAGACCTGGTGACGCGTCTTGGTAGAGGCTTCGGTAGCCAATTTCACACCAGTCAGCCCGGGAACTGACTGGCGCCGGGTGTTAGCCGGAACGTCCAACAAACTAGTTCTAACTGATGTACTTTCCATGGGGGATTTTCTTGGGATATACATCGTATCAGATATCAGATCATATACCTACAAGAAATTATCATATCAGATACCTACAAGAAAATAAAACAGGTAGCGAAAATGCACTAAAAGTGTTAGTTACCCAAAATATTTTACGTACAAAAAACTCAATTTAATCAGTGTTTTTTTTACTTGGATATGTTTGGTTAGACGTAGGTACTGAACGCTGTGTTAAAATTTGTCCACCTATTTAAATGGGACCTTATATATTAAAAAAAAAACAATGTATTTATTTATTAATTTATTTATGTAGGTACTTACACACAAAATACAAAAAAAAAACTCAGTTATTTACTTAAAATATTTATTACTCAATGTTATTGTGTAGGATAAGCCATAATTTAGTCTATCTCTCACCCTCGTGAGATTAGGTGAGATTCAGTCGTCACCAATTAATGAACGCCCCCTTAGTATATCTACTTAATCTACAGTATATTATCGAAATTAAAATTAGCCATGTTGTTGTGATCCGACCACGCTGCAAAGCGAGATCCATCCATTTCTGGAGCATGTTGGTTCCCAGCAGTGAGCGTATGGTTAGCGCCACCTATGGTCGCGCCACACCCCTCCTCCGGACATTTACCGTGGACCATTGCTCCGCCACACTCACCAATACAATAGAAATGACCATTCGGACATTTATACCAGTGGCCAGCTTTTAAACCTATTGCTTTGACAATTAATTCGCGCTCATGTTTAGTGACAATACCGCTTGCTTTGATCGCTTTTTGCAACTCCTTAAGAGACTCCAAAGCTCTGTCTTCATTAAATACAGACAACGAGAACACAACGGCTTTGGTAGCTTCCACTTGTTTTGTAACTTTAGGATCACCTTTCATACTTATCGCGAGATAAAGTAGCGTGGAAAGTTGTACCATAACATTCAAGCGTTTAATCTCATTGGCGACATCATTTTGCTGTTGTTCGCTTATTTTGACAGGCACCTTGGATTGTGGCTTAATCTTCAACACACCGAGTAGTGTTATGATATGCGCCTGCAATTCATCCTGCAATGTAGTTACTTTTGGTTTCTGTTCTCGATATTTTTGCCAGCATTCTGCGATCATTTCAAATATATTCAAGTATACGCATTCCATTTCCACTTGCAAGAGCGACACTTTTTTTTGTGTTTTTATAAGTCTTATAAAACTTAAACATGTAGCTTTCATATCTTTAATAGCTGAAAAGAAACAGAAAATTAGTTTCAGAGCGCCGTTTACATAGCCACAGTATTAGGTACATAATAGACTACTGGCCCGTGTTGAAAAAAATATGGGTCATGTGAACCACCAGGTGACGTATCTAGAACGATATAGGAGCATAAAATAGTGCAAGTTTTACATAAAAATAAAACTTGTATTATTAAGCAGAGACGATGCACAGCATCCTGTGAGAGGGCGTTGTATACTTCCCGTTAATTTTCAACCAATCACAGCTCTTTTAGTCACGTGCTTCCGGTAGTCACGTGGTCACAGGTGGCGTGTTCGCTAATGGCGGACTTTTACCTCATAGAAGTCTCTCACCAGGAGACCTTAAATGGATGCTGTGCATCGTCTCTGCTTAATAATACAAGTTTTATTTTTATGTAAAACTTGCACTATTATTTGGCATGTGACGATGCACAGCATCCTGTGAGAGACGTGTTTATAACTCCTGGTGACCACAACGACGCTATGTGAGAATAATTATGATAATATTTACTGAAAAAATAAAACCATGGTAACACCGCAACATCTATTCATTATACGAATCAGAATAATCAGCTTCTAGCTAATTCAATTTAGGTAGGTAATTAGGAAATATTTTTATTTCTATTACATTTAAAATAGTTCAGGATAATGTAAGAATCTAAAAAATAAGAATCACTTAACAACGACAGAGACAATCGATTTCATCTTATACCAATTCAAAATTATTCCAGAGATTACTCGAAGTAAGATGCTGTACCTATTATCTGTTTACAATAATATTTAGCAAAAGTATTCGGTCCACGCCAATTGCCACGAGAGAGAATATTTTCTATTGGGACATTTTCGTACCAATTCAAGGAAGCCACGGCTGAACTTATACTTCCAGGTCATGCAGATATAACTGCATCTTTAAGTAAGCTTTTAATCCAATTACCTATCCCAATTTGTGATGCACTGTCTGTGGGACCTCGAATTGATACAAACAATTAATGATTACAATTGGGTGTACGTCTCGGTCTTCCTAATTCCAAAACTTTTCTAAACCAACTAACTGGACATATATTTACGTTAGCGTAACAAGATAGTTTCCGGCCTGATTGCCGGAACACAGCAGTGTCCGTCTTTGACCCAAACACGGGATACAGAATGATATGATCACCCTGATCAATATAGTTACTTGGTGGGTTCGTCTGCATCGAGGCAACCAGTTCGCTTGGATCCCAAATAGGAGGTTTCTCTGCTCTAGGAGACTGTAGCGAAATAACATTAAAAGCATTTTAGTTGTACTAAGAAGTCTTCATTCAAATTTTCGCCACAGGACGATCGTCCAAAAGTCAGAACTACAGACTTATGCAACAATATGGTAGGAGAGGCTCACCTCTCCTCAATTAATCGAGGCTTGACAAACTAATATTATTGGGAGAATTATTGAAGTCAAAATTGTTATCTTTAAACCGGGACCAGGCCGGTCTATAAGTTCTAAGTGTGCTCCAGCTAGATCGGAGCTGGGACCTTTCAGCTTCTGACCAATTACTAGTTATTTCGCCCCACCCTCTATCTTCCAAACATAGAGCTCTATGTCTTGAATGCGCGGAGGTGGCAGGTCCGTGCTCCGATCTACAATTCGACCTAGGTTGGGGATACTCAAGGATCTGCAGAGAGCTCGGCGTCGAAGATCCAGTAACCACTACCTCATTGGAGCCACTATCAATAAATTGCCCTGAGCCGAGTTCAGATAGTAAGGGGCTAGAGGAATTAAGCTGGGAGGCGGAAACACCCACGCCAGCTGAAATAGCGACTGAAGGGGTTGCAAAATTAAGCTGCAGTTGCATTTTTCTAATGAGTCTGGATTCCCAGGTGGCAAAAAGGTCTACTTGGGAACCCCAACTTTACGAAACAATTATCTGAGAACTGGTCTCAGCTGATGCCATTCTGCCACCTGTTCCCCGTGAGATTGCAGTGCCAGCACCGCTGATCTGGTTTCCTAAAACCGGAAGATCGTCTAACTGTGTTCTCCACCCGTAATCTGCAGCATCCGTAGTCATAAAATGGTGAATCAACTTCAGGTGCAAGCTGCACCGAACAAAGGGCTTTTTTAAGGGTGTGACCCACCATTCCAGATCCTTCATGACCAGTTGTGAAATTTCTACAGCTTTGCGAAGAGGGAGACGCTTCAAAGTCAGAGAAAGAATTAGAAGTTGGCGGCAGTAAAAACAACCTCTTGGATTGACAAAGCTGGTGAAGTTGAGTGCCTAAAATAATCTGAGCTTCTTTCAGTGAAATTTTTCCTCTTCGTACTTCGAAAGAGATAGAATTGCCTGGGTAAATACTTGAAATTCTCTTTGGTGTTCCAAATGCCAAATGGAAAAAGACCGCAGAAGACTTCTCGATCAAATCGTAGAAGTAGGGCCACCCAGTTGGTCAACACTGAGAAATTCAGCAGGTAATATGTTGAATTGTTTGACCATAAATTAGTCTGAGGAACTGTCGGTGGTTTCTCAAGACGCTTACGAGCAAATATGCTGAGGAAAGGTCCAGCTTCACAATCCAGCCCTCCTTTTGTAAAAATGGATATCTGAAAGTTAGAGACCCGGTGGAATGGTTTCGGAACTATGTGACGGTTCAGGCGCTTCAGGTTGAATATGGACCGCTTGGAGCCGTCGCTCTTGTTTGCGAGAAACATTGTTGAGAAAAAACTCGGACCGAAATCGCGATGATCCACAACTTCTAGAACGCCTTGTTCTAATAATTGTTTCACCTAGATTGACATCTCTAGTGATTGAATGGTCTGGAATTGACGCAAAGTTCGTACTGATAGATGAATCAGTGGTGGTTTGGAGGTAAATGGCAGACGCATTCCCGTGATAATTCCGAGAAGGGCTTTCGGAGCCCAAAGCGTCTGACACTGCCCCCGATACGCTCGGAGACAGCCTCCGTAAAAGTGGTGTCGCTGCGAATCTTGTGTCATGTTTCTTCTTTATTGTAGAACTTTTGTTCATGTTTTGAATTGACGCAAAGTTCGTACTGATGGATAAATCAGTGGTGGTTTGGAGGTAAATGGCAGACGCATTCCCGTGATGATTCCGAGAAGGGCCTTCGGAGCCCAAAGCGTCTGACACTGCCTCCGATACGCTCGGAGACAGCCTCCGTAAAAGTGGTGTCCTTTTGTTCTTGTTACTTTGCATGGCCGGGGTCTTGTCCCTTCTAGAATTTCAATCTTTTGACGAAAGTAAGCGCGCAGGGCGCAGCTGAATTTCATCGAATAGGCAATCAGAACTCGGGGGTATCTTACGCAGACTGTCATGCAGGTTCTCATTTGAAATTTCGCTTAGGATACGCTCCTGGCGATTTTCTATATATTCAGCTCGTTTTCCGCAAACGAGCTGCATGATTTTCTCACAAATTTTGTGGAATTTTGATGAGGGTAGAAATAATTCCGAAATTTTATATGAAAATTAGAACTCGGAGGGATCTTACGCAGACCGTCACGAAGGTTCTTACTTGCAATTTCGCTTAGGATACGCTCCCGGCGATTTTCTATATTATTCAGCTCATTTTCCGCAAACGAGCTGCATGATTTCCTCACTAATTTTGTGAAATTTTAATGAGGGTAGAAATTATTGAAAGAAAGATTCATAGAAACGATTGCGAAATTTTATCGAAAATAAAAATCGAAAAATTTTAAGATGCTGTTAGTGAAGCATCAGAAGAAATTCTGTAAGCTTTGATTCAGTAACTCGCGTTGTGAAATTAAAGCATTAGGTACACAGGGCTGCTATCAATCTCTCGGAGTTCGCCGCGTAATCTTTACTCTTAACAAACTGTCGAAGTTCATCGATAAGTAATATCAAGCTCAACAAAACCAGGTGAAGTGTTATGAATCCTCAAGGCGTCCACGTAGCGCACATCCTTCCATGGCTACTCACCAAACGCTTGTAACGCTTCAAGTCGCTTCACGAGGTCCGGATTAGAGCGAGGCACATTAGGCACCTATTAATAATGCCTAATTTTAACCGCGAAACTCCACTAAACATTTATTGGTAACCGCCGGCGGGCGGTTCAAATTAGTCTTAGAATAATGCGCAGCTAGAACTAGGAACTGGTTCCAGCACATAAGCCGCTGTATTCGGTGTCGAGCCGGATACGAATGTACCAACTTTTTGCATTAAAAGGTTCGTTAGTACAGCCACTTGTTTCACAAGGTTAGAAATGTCTGAAGACTTACCGCATTTCCGTTGCTTTACCTCAGAACCACAACCTGAAGAGTCAGATTGCGAAGAGCTCGAATCACTCTTTGTAGCAGACGTTTACGGCTCGATGAAGGTCATTCAAGTCGTCGCCTACCTGCACTTTTTGTTCCGAATCACTATTATTCGTAATAGCACTATTTATTTGATTTTCACTCATTTTATTGCTAATTTATAACACTTAGCACTTCTTTTTGAAATAAAATAAGAATTTCACCAATTTTATTGCTAATTTATAACACTTAGCACTTCTTTTTGAAATAAAAAAGATTTTCACTCATTTTATTGCTAATTTATAACACTTAGCACTTCTTTTTGAAATAAGATAGATTCCAAATGTTTAAAAATAACTGCAAACTGTAACTTAGATGTTGCTTGCTCGAGAAGTAACGACGCTATGAGGTAAAAGTCCGCCATTAGCGAACACGCCACCTGTGACCACGTGACTACCGGAAGCACGTGACTAAAAGAGCTGTGATTGGTTGAAAATTAACGGGAAGTATACAACGCCCTCTCACAGGATGCTGTGCATCGTCACATGCCAAATAATAATAAGATTCAGCACTATGCCGTCACTTGTAAGCTGTCCAACCGAGTGCAGGTGAGAATTCAAAAGTACAGGTAGAGTGGGTACATTTTGGTCATATATTTTTGTACGGCATTCTTACCATCGATAGATCCATGAAAAATAATAAGAAAACGCGTAGAGCCGTAAAAAAATGGTGCGCCACAAAGTCGGAATTTTAATTTTATTTTCCGACAATTTCCAGGGTAAATTTGGTCATTTGATTTTGTACGGCATCAGTTTCATACAATTTCAATACTGCTTCTAATCCGTTATTCCGCAACGCCGTACAAAAATCATGCGACAAGGGGAAATAATCGAGGGTTGAAACCCCCTCTCTTTCCGTGGTTGGTGGTCTCCACGCGTTTTCTTATTATTTTTCATGGATCTATCGATGGTAAGAATGCCGTACAAAAATATAATGACCAAAATGTACCCACTCCACCTGTACTTTTAAAATCCAAATTGATTTCCTTTCAGATAATCAATTTGGATTTCGGGCTAAAAAATCCTCTAGCCAAGCAGTAAACAAACTTACTAACTACATTAGTACAAATCTGGATAGTGGAATGCATACAGCTGGGATTTTTCTAGACCTCGCCAAGGCCTTTGACACCATTTCTTGCACGACTCTTTTGCAGAAGCTTGAAACACTCGGGATAAGAGGAGCACAGCTTCTACTACTTTCTGATTATCTCAGTGATCGTCAACAATGTGTAAAAATTGGTCCAAATACAAGTTCTGATCTTGCTAGTACTTGTTATGGAATTCCACAAGGCAGTATTTTGGGTCCTACATTGTTTTTAATCTATATTAATGACCTGTGCAGCTTGCCACTCCAAAATGGTGTTATAATATCTTATGCGGATGATACTGCCTTGTTGTTTGCAGCTAAATCAAGGGCAGAGGTCTATGAACTTGCACAGAATGGTTTCAACACTGTGTCAAATTGGCTCCAGAATAATCTCCTAACACTAAATGCTGATAAAACGAAATACATTTTATTTACAATGAGGAATACTAACACACCGCTTACTAACCTAAACATTTACGCGCATAGCTGTAACACGTACGCTGACTCTGCATGTTCTTGCCCTATTTTAGTTAAAGCTGACCATTTAAAATACCTAGGTGTCACCATTGACTCCAATCTAAATTTCCGTAAACATATCGATTTACTATGTACTAGAGTGCGCAAACTAATATATGTTTTTAAGAATTTACGGAATATAGCCGACTATAAATTAATAAAACAGATTTATTTGGCTTTGTGTCAGTCTATTCTAACCTATTGTATAACATCCTGGGGTGGCGCGGGAATTTCAATTCTGCTCCCTCTAGAACGAGCTCAAAGAGCAATTCTAAAGGTTGCTACCTTCCGTCCTTTCAGATTCCCTACACACCAGCTTTACAAAGCATGTAATGTACTCACGGTACGGCAATTATTTGTCCTTCATTTAATACTACACCAGCATGCTACACTTCCCTATGACCCAGTTCCTTCCGATAGGAGAAGGAAGGACCTGGTTTGTACAAAGCCTCAAACTAAGCATGCGTTTGCTGAGCGATTTGAAGTATTTTTAGGACCTTTTCTGTATAATAGACTCAACAAGACACTAAACTTCTATAGCTTAAGCTATAAAAAATGTAGTGTCATGATATCCGAACATTTGGCGTTACTCAATTACACAGACACAGAAAAACTTCTAGAAGTTGCCGTTTGAAGTTTTACTTTGTATCTAATTGCACATAATATATAATTATAGTTAAGCTAGTTTTAGTGTTTTTATTTTTTTTGTATCATTTTGAGATATTGTTCATAGAGTTGTTATTAGATTTATTTTATTTAGTAATTTTATTGTATTAATTAAATTATGCGACGTAAAGTGATGGCCTGAAACACAGGTTTAAATAAACCTAGATCGGGCAGGTCGCTATAATAATATAAAGATTACCACTAAATTACCACTTTTTGTAACTCTCATAAATATATTTTAGTAGTAGTTTACTTATAAGCACTAATTATAACTTTGTATGTGAAGCAACACTGTGCCTAAATGTACACTTTATTGTATTATCTTTTTTCTTAAATAAATTATTCTTATTCTTATTCTTATTCTTATACTTTTGAATTCTCACCTGCACTCGGTTGGACAGCTTACAAGTGACGGCATAGTGCTGAATCTTATTATTTTATGCTCTTATATCGTTCTAGATACGTCACCTGGTGGTTCACGTGACCCATATTTTTTTCAACACGGGCCAGTAGTCTATAAAATGATCATTACCTAGGTATGATGGTACGATAATCGTGTTATAGGTTAGCCAAGGCACAAAGTAGTTGTTATATTAACCCTACTGGCTTATGAGTAAACTTAACTTTAGAAAAACATATTCATATAAGTTTTTATACATATTCATATTAGGTATATAATGTAGATCAGTTAGGTACTACAAATGATCATGTAATTATAATTTAAAACAAACCTTCTATATGTGGTCCATATTTAGCATAAAAAACGTCCAATTTGCTTTGTAGTTCTTCCATTTTATTTATTATCTGCTCTTTAGTTCCGTAAACTCGAAGTTTAATGGGGTTGATATCTTCCTTGAACATTCTATTCACGGTGTCTTTGTATCTATTGGTATTAATGATCGCTTTACGACAAAACGGGCATGTGCGTATTTTTATGTTTTCCTGGTCTCCTAGCATTATGGTGTCCATGCTATCGATCTCCAAAACATGATCACAATCTTGAAGTACAATAAACCTGAAATTACAAACAGGGTTAAATGAAAAGGTAGTACCTACCTACCTACATCATACATAATTTTTATGGGTCTATCTATACTTTTAAGTCTTGCGGTGTAATGCGGTATGATGATAAGGCACTTTAAAAAAAAGCAATGATACGTATGTTGAGTGTTACGTAATTTTGTGTTTCCGTTACTTTCGATTCACAGCGCTTAAGGTTGATGTTCCAGGGTAGCCCGCGAAATTGAAATTTTCTTACGTTTTTAGTGATTTGCAGGCTAGGTTGTATGTTAGTGAAAATATGATTCGCGGCTGTAAGACGTATGCAGTTACAGAATTATAATCATCAAAATCATCATTACAACCCTCCAAGTTCATGTAACTGTCAAGAATGAGTCTTTCATCAAAAGGTTATTCTTGACAGTTACATGAACTTGGAGGGTTAACATCCACCTTAACAAATATAACGTATGTGTTGGTGTCTCACTTGTCTTGTTCGGTGTATTCGTCGCCGAGGAAGTCGGTGGGGAACTCGTCCGGGCGGCACAGCTGGCAGATGTCGGGGCAAGGCTCCCCGCACAGACCGCGACACATGTGTCCGCAAGGCAGGCGCCGCTGGCAGCGCTCGTCGCACGGCGCGCGCGCACACGGCTCCCCGCAGCGCCGGCCGCACGACCCGTGCGGACATACACGACCGCACTTTTCCTGTAATCATGGTTATTACAAAACACTTAACTCTTAAATACAGGTCCAGGCCTAGTTTGGGGGTTAGGATCTCATTTGTTGCAATACACTCATGGGCTCTCTTATGTATTTTTAAATGTACATTTTTTTAAATTCTTATTACAAAACACTCACAAAACATAAAAGATCAACTCACTAGGCATTTATAGCTAGTTTTAAAGATTGGCCTAGTCGAGAGTTTACAAGATAGGTAATAAAATTGTTTTTTACCTGGCATGGCTTGCACGGTTCGCCACACAACCTCTTGCAGTGCGAGTGCTGGCATTTCACTTCGCAGGGCATCTTACACGGTGGGCAGATTTGATTACATGGTTCCTGGCATCTAAACAAACATTCAAAACAACGTAAGTATTTAAACATCTCATCAGTTTTTGAAATACAACATGACGACGGCGTAAAGCGTGGAAAACTATAGGCGCCGCCTTCGAGTTCTATGTGATGGATGAAAGAGAGCATTATCCGCCTTCTATCGACGCCCGACGTGTCTGCTGTGGGGTTGACGAGAGTGAGTCATCGATGCAGCGTTATCAAGTGCTAGTATGAAGCTCAGAACCTGTGACTGTGAGAGTGCAGCCATAGCCAACTATTAACTAGCTCTGTGATTTAGCTAATATAACCGATTTAGCCTTACGTCAGAACACAACCCAATAATGTTTAAAAAGCTTAACAGGCGGTATATAGTTTCCAGTGTTACCAGACTTACTGGTGTCCGCAGATATTGTCCTGGTTGCAAGTCTGCGTGCAGGGCTGGTGCAGACGTCCCTGCAGACAGCGCGCGCACGTGCCCGCGCACACGTGCCCGCACGCCAGCTGCACGCCGCACGCGCTGTCGCAGTACTGCGCCAACTGCTCTACCTTCACCTCACCTGTACCTACATAAATGTAACATAACATCACGCCTGTAATTCCCAAACGTTAAGGCAGAGGTGTTAGACCTTATAGCGTAGCCGCTCCACATTTAGCGAGCTATGTCTTAAGTCCCTGGGGCAAGCTTATTGCCGTCAACCGGGCTCAATTCCAGACTCTGTGGCAGCTATTACTGAGAAATTCCTGATAGAAACTCAATAGCTCTGCCCGACCGACCTAGAAATCGTACCCAGGAAATATACTCCGCATAAAGCGCATATTTTACGTACCGTACGGTGCAGCTTTCCAAACTTTCATTTTCTAGAAGGAATTAGGCTTTTCGACAGCAGAGGACAGTCCGTTATGCACGGATAAATGAAATGGCAACGTTAAGGGGGTGATATAAAATGGCGGAATCAGTTTCGAATTAATGAGGAATATTGTACACATTTATTTATTCTATTATTACGAACTTTATACTTACCCTCAATTCGCCAGTTAAATACAGTCCAGCAAGTCCAGTAAGTCCTATTAGATACCTAATAGGGTACGAACTTTTTGCCATCAACAAGGGAAAAATCTGAATTTCCAGCAGTTAGGTACTGTGAATTTCCAAATGGGCAATTCTAATAACACATACTAATTAATCAACTTATATTCTCACGAAAATCTTAACTAAAATAAAGTAAAACCGATATATTGCACTCCTAGTCTCCTACACAACGTGAACGAAACATTACCTTTAGCGAATAAAGTTCTTAGGTTGCATGGAAGCTTGACATTGTGGCCGCAAGGAGACAAGACCTCGGGAGACGAAGGCTTGGTGCACTTCGTACGGTCACACTGGGCTCCACATCGGTCCATGCACGGATGACCACACGAAAGCAGCCGTTTACACTTCTCATTGCAAAGGTCATGACTCACACTTTGCTTACACTGCACTTTGATTTTATGGAGACACTCAAGTATTACTTTGTCGACCTATAAAAAATATAAAAAAAATTGAAAACATCAGCTCACTACAAAAAAACAAGCATTCAATCTATGGAAGCAGCTGGGGTTCAATGATCTCGTTGACGCTACAACTGAGAACTACGGCGTAGCCGAGCTCCGCACATAGCGTAGCGGGAGAAACCGTAACGCAGACATTGGGAGCTACGATATTTTGTGCATGGTCTATCTTAGGAATAAATATAAACTGGTACATAATAAGCAAGGTAACATACCATTTGTGTGCAATCTCCGCATGGTTCGCAACACTTCTTCTTACAGAAATGTCCGCACTCCAAGGTACGTGCGCATTTCATATTACATGGCTTCTCGTCGGGGGACTTGGAGCATGCTACTTTCCCCGAGTGCTTGCAATTTGATCTCTTTTTCTTTACCTAAACATTAAAAAATATATTTTTTATCTCGTGATTTTACTCTCCCTAAAAATGTGACCCTAGACGTCACGCGCACAGTCACTGAAACCGTAACTCTCGAGGCAGAAAAAGTATTAAGAACTTCTCACATAAGTGCCGAAAAATCCGTGGAGATATCCAACAAAAAAAAATGGGGTGTTGGTGTGAGATACGAGGTGATCCGATTGCAAGTTGGTTATGATGATGGCGGACCCATTCAAGCAAAGTAAAGTAGATAGTCATTGGAAATTATAACACCAAGAAAATGGAAGCAACAAGTTCACTTATGGCCTTATGGCCAATCAATTTCCCTAGTAACTGCAATGTGGTTGTGGCAAATAGTAAAATGCCAAGTGGTTGCCTTCGGCATTTAGGCGCAGCTGCATCTATTTACGCAGTCACGTAATGGATAAGAAAATGAAGGTACTTATTTGATGTTCTAGAAACGTACCTGGACGTTACAGTCATCGCATTTCTCGTTGCAAGGCTTCCGGCATTGATGATCCCCTCGATCTCCAATCAATTCAGCCGAACAACCTGCTTTCGCCCGTGCGCAAGGTTTTCTGCATACATACTGGAATAAAATGACACATAATTTCATGTTATCATTTTTCGACTTTACTCATACCCCTTCTAGATATTCACAGGCGGTATACATAACACACAATGGATTCATCAAGAATGGAATTAAAAGACACACAACTCACCTTTTCGTGTTCCGGATCTACTGTCACGTGGCATTTTAGACCACAGACATGGCCGCACTTTTCCAAACGGTACACGCAAGACACCATACATCTCACTTTCTTTATATTCTGGTAACAATCTTTCTCAGCCTGTAGGTAAAGAAATGAATTCTATAGGTATTTCATGAAATAGTAAAGCGTGATCAAATTCAGACGCAAAAAGATATTTTTTTTAAGAAGTTTGCCATCTTTAAATATCAACCCAACTTCAAGGCAGTGAGGGAAAGACCCAGTGATGTCTCAGTGCAAACGACTCCGAGTTGTACATGTACATGGCGTATGTCCATAGCCTGGTCTTGAAACGACCAACCCGAACTTTCCTACTATGAAAAGTAGTCATCGGTCAGTCAATAGGCGCCTATGTAGGTAACGCTTTCTCTCAAAGAAAGAAGACCTGCTTCCCTGCAGTGGGTACACGATTATAGGCTGGTTATGCTTATTTTCAAGGCAAAGCTGTTGTCGTTGTATTTTCAATGCATTGCAGATTCTGTCAAGATGTCCAGACCAAAGACCTCTTTTTCGACTAGAAAATGCTATGGATTTATGGATAACCGTGTTCCTACCTTATGTTCACAGTCCGGTAACGTAACCTCTACTCTGGTAAGACACTTGTTCTTTGGGTCTTCGGCATCACGATGGCAGTATATGTCCATTTCGTGTCCGCATGGAAGAGTCTTCCTAACGAGTACCTTGCACGGTCCACATTCTACCCGGCATTTTAAGGGACAAACATGTCCAAGTTCACATAAAACTCTAAAACAAATAATAAATCAATAAATATTAGAGGCCTAAATAAGTTTGTACCTATAAGCTTGACCTTTTGGCAGAGTTTATTTTTCTATGTCTCTGGTCTTGCAATAAATTTGTTGCGAGTGATGCTCTGGGCAAATCAAACTTTGTCGGCTGGAAACATCTAACGTAAAGGTGCGCAGAATACAATCTTAGGTACTAGCGGGGCGCTAAGGATTCAATTCAATTGCATAAATCAATCAATCAATCATTTATTTTGCAGATAGTAAATGGTCTGAAATAATTTGCGCTATGTTTTGTTAATACATATGTATAAGGCGTTCAATAGTAAGGAAGCATCGTCTTGACTGTTTAATGCATAGACCGCCACTCGCTGCTAACTTCCGAGCCGCCATTAAGTTTGAAAACGACAATGAACTATTAAAAAAAAATGTATAGGTATCTATACACTTTTAAAAAACTAACTACCAACCTTTCGCATTTCATATTACACAAGTTCGTTTTGTTATGCTGGCGATCGTATCCGTGGCAGTAAAGTTGACACTTATGGCCACAGTGATACTGGAAGTTGCATTTCTCAAAGCATCCGCCTTCTGGTGGCAGCTTGTTGAAATCTTCTGGAGTCGAAATCTGCAATCAAATAATGTACCTAGTTACGAGTGTATCTTCTTACACAAGAGCAATAGTGGCGTTGTTCTATCGGCCCCGACCTACGAGTGGCAGACCGTGGGTTCGGTTTCGTACCAAGAAAGCGCTGAAGACATTATGCTCTCAAAACGCTGAAGGAACATCGTGAGGAAACTGACAAGCTCTACTTAGAATCACAAATTCGATGACATGTTTGTCTACCACACAGGGCCCGCATGGTGGACTATACTGCCTTTTCCCTCTCATAGAGAAGATTACAGGTTCGATATTGTAGTTTGATTTTGCTCATTTCAGTAGCTGCAAACAACTATCTTACGAGATATTGCAACAGTTGTTGGTGGGAATGGGAAGTACCCGTTGAGAACATTATTGCACCTACGAAATCTACCCTAGGTATTTAAATAAGAAATAAAATATTCATGAAAGAAAAATATCAATGATTTAAAATGTATGATTTTGTCCACCTCTACAAATAAAACGTTACAAGTACAACACCATCATTAAATTGTTTGATATTGTTCATCCATCATTAAATTGTTTGATGTTCGATAGTCAATTATACCCACCGTTGTGACTTGGTCAGGATGATTTTGACATTTCAGGATCAGAGTGTTTCCCAAGGAGCCATTATTTTCTAGTGTCGTTGCTATTTTGCTCCATAAGCCCGATTTTGCTGTTTTCAACATGTTGATATTGCCAAAAATATATAATCCTGTAAATAATAAGAAATACAGATGAATACATACAGCGGTCTCCAGAAAAGTCTCGGTAAGTAGTAGATCAACAGCGGACCGGGCCATCGGATTCTGGCAATATCTTACTTTAGTAGGTGTAGTATTTGTAGGTGCTCATTACCGAGGCCGCGTGCAGGTGCTGGTTTTAGTGAATCGCGAGACAAGTCAGTCTGTTCCAGAAACCAGATTGTTTCCGGATGAAATTAGAATAAAATGTAAAAATAAATTGAAAAAGCAATATCGTTTCCTTTTTAAGAGGGTATGCTACCTCAGATTAGCAACCCTATTTGTGGTGGTTCAAACTTCGCTTGTAATACTGTTAGAATAAAGTTCTAATCAGCTTGCACTACAAAGCGGTTGTTACGTCTTTCGCTGCGGCCGAATAGTGCGAAATTAGTGGTATTTTGCGATTTACAAAAAAACTATTGATTGGACTAAAAAAGTAAAACACTATGACTTTAGTTTGTTGCTTGTAGAATTATTTGGCAAAAAAATCAGAACGATGACATGTATTTTAGTATGGTTTTTACTCGTTAAAAGAAATTTTTAGAGGTATCTTCGCGATTTTTTTCTATCGAGCAAAGTTAGTTGTATTATGTTTTCACAACACTATGGCACTAGCATATATCCTGAAGAATATCATATATTTTTCTGATGTTGATTACTGCAGTGAATCATATACTTTTACGCATTATAAAACTCGCGTTTGAGGTACCATACGCTCTTAATTCCCTTGGACGTCCTACTGCTGGGCAAGGGCCTCCCAAACTCCCAAATAATCTTTCATGCTGCGCCGACCTCAAAATGAATTGGGCATGGGAATGGTATATAATTATGTACTCTTTTCGTGCGCCCCTGTCGAACCAGACAACGAATAAGGATAGTAAAGTTAAAAGCCAGTAAACAAACCTTCTTTTGCTCTCGACAAAGCAACGCAAACCCTATTGTCGGTCCCAAGAAATCCAATATTATTTTCTTCATTATTCCTCACAAGTGACAAAATGATAATCTTTGATTCCTCTCCTTGATAATTGTCAACTACAGTGATTTTCACGTGCGTTAGACAAGCATACTGTTGGCGTTCCTATCAAACGTAAAATAGATTAGTGTATCAATTGGTAGGTACCTACTAAAATAATGGTTCAGTAACGTTGAGATTTATAATGTATGTAGGTAATTAAAAAATAGTTTTATTTGATTCTTTGATTACATGCTTTACGTACTTTTCTCATGTAAAACATTTGGCCAGAATACCCGGCAAGAATAGTTATGTCATCAGCAGTGTACCCTTGCTGCATCAAATAATTTGCCAAAGCGAGAGACATGTCCGCTTCTTTGTGATTTGATTTGCTGTTATTATCATGTTGTCTCTGAAAAATTTATGGTTCATTTGTTTAATTGTTTACTTTATTTCGAATTGAGGTATGAATGCAGTCATTGTACAGACACACGCTAGTATCAAATTAGCCGAAACGGTCAAATTTACCCAACCAATCTTGAACCTAAAAAAAATGAGATAGGTAAGTAGGTACATTTTATTTTCAACAAACTAGGTATTTTAAAAAAATTACACATTTTAGTAGATTGATGTCTGTAGAATACCAATTTTACCCATGCGAGATGATCGATTTGGAACAATACGTACGGTTAAACTGTAACTGTCGATATGAGCCACAGAGTTCATATCTACCTATTTCTTCGGAGACTTATTAGTAAATAGCAAGAACGAACTGCCTCCATGATCGAGTGGTTTAGGCGTTTGCCTTATGATCCGGTGGTCGTGGGTTCGATTACCACAGGAAGCATACTTTTTGAAGTTGTTTCTATTGCAGGCTTGAATCACCTGATTGTCTGGTAAAAGATTCCGTGCTGCGGAAGGGACGTATAAGCTAGTGGTTCCGGTCATCAAATGGCGGTCGTCAAACCATGTCAGAGGCCCTTGAGGTAGTTTAGAAACTCTGACACTAGGGTGTGTGGGTCGTCGCCCACACGATAAAAAGAAGAAGAAGTGAAAAGCATGAATTTTCAGTCATACCTCTTCTCTGTAGTTATGGGTAAAGAAGTATAGATTTTTTTCAATGCCTGGCACGTTGTTATAAGTTTCAACAGACGAGTGGTTCGCCAAATCAGGGTATATGTTTGGCGAGATGAGCGCGGCGATCTCCGGCCGCATACGGTGCTGTACATTCAGTCGGCGGCTGTGGATGCCGTTCGTGATCATACGCTCGAACAAGGACACTTCCATGTTGTATTGCCTCGCCAGCTTTATGTGGGACGCCGATGGGCGAAGCTGCTGATGATCTCCTGTAAATTAAGTTGGGTAAATGTCACGTTGTTACTACTTATGTAGGTACATAATTACAGTCAGCACGGGTTTTCGGACGGCCATATTGCATTTGTTCTTCATAGTCATACTTATTTACTTAGTAGTTTTTTTAAATGTAATTGAGTCTTCTTTTTTTGGTACATACTTAGTTTTCATTATTTCTATAAGTTTTGTAAGTTCTTCATATTGTCACTAACATTATCATTAACAGTGAAAATGCATTATTTCGGTTCTGTTGCAAGCACCATGCATTGTAGTGTTTGTAGGTCAGTAAATTGTGATCATGGTCTTGCAACAGCGCCGCAATATCATCATGGTAAATATTCATATAAAAATTAAACCATTACCTAGGTAATTTAAGTTTTTATATTAAGATATTATTCATCATCATCTGCCTACCTAGCCTTGTCCCAACTATGTTGGGGTCAGCTTCCAGTCTAACCGGATACATTGAATTTATTTGTTTTATTGGTTTTACCACTGTTTCTTTCTAGTGAGGTTACTCACCAATGAGAATAAAATGTTGGCAATCCTGTGTCAGAGAGGTTATTATATGCTGTTCCAGAACTTCCGCGGCTTCTTCCACTATCACTGTGAAAACAAACAAATATTAATTATTAAGTAAGTTTCATTATTCATCGTACGGGCATACTAGGACCGACAAGAATTTGAACTGTTTTTGGTAAAACGTACAGATCTAAGAAGTTTTAGGGGTATGAGGAACAGGGTGTAAAGTTCCTCATCCCCCATAGAAAAGGGAGGATCCTCCGACCAGACGGGTGTTGAGTCTGGTGGGCTAACTGCCCGACATTTGTGAGTCGGGATTTTCTATGTCGCGGATAATGTTGATAGCGCGATGTACGAATTTGCCAATTAGTTTGCATGTGTTGCGATAGATGTCGCTGTCGTCACAAAGTTCTTAGTAATGACCGTTATATTGTACGTATAGCCAGGGCTGGGCAAAATACATGCTTTTCTTTAATTGAAATACAAATGACAAAATACAGTAGTGCAAGTAATTGAAATACAAAATACCAAATATCTATAAGTAAGGTATTTGAAATATCGGTGTGGGCGCGTGCTTTGTCAAAGCGGGCCGCCCACTACAGGTAGTGGGCGGGCCCCAAAAGGTGCTGGCCGTAAGGCTAGTCCGTGGGTACCGCACGATCTCCCGCGAGGCAGCGAACCTCCTTGCCGGATTGCCACCATGGGATCTGGAGGCGATAGTCCTCGCGCGCCTGCATGAATGGCGCGTGGAGGTGCTACACCGGGGGGTCACCCCGTTGCCGCGGCAAATTGCCGCTCTGCGGACGGACCTCCGGTGCGATCTCATGGCGGCATGGAGACAGCGACTGTCGCAACCCAGTGCAGGGCACGCCACGATAGTGGCGGTAAGTCCCCTCTTTGAGGAGTGGCTGGAGAGGCGCCACGGCGCCCTCACCTACCGTCTGACGCAGGTCCTCACCGGACACGGGTGTTTCGGGAGGTACCTGTACCGAATCAGGCGGGAGGAAACGCCCGGATGCTTCCACTGCGAGGATCGACCGGAGGACACGGTGGAGCACACTGTGGAGGCGTGCCCTGCTTGGGCAGAGCCCCACCGTGTTCTCGTAGCGGCGGTCGGCGGCGGCGACCTCTCGCGTCCGGCCCTGGTGCAAGCCATGGTCCGGGGCGAAGAGGAATGGGACGCCGTCGCCTCCTTCTGCGAAGCAGTGATGCTAGCGAAGGAGGTGGCGGAACGAGAGAGGGAGAGAACCTCACAACGTCCCAGCCGCCGCGGAAGGCGCTCCGGGCGCCGGGGGGCACGCGATGACCTCCGGCCACCGTAGACGCGGGCCTGTGGACGGTGAGTAACGGGCTAGCTCGCCGTCCGGCCGTCGTCATGACGGCAACAGACCGTGTCGGCGGCGCGTACGTGTTCCACGCGCGCCTCAAAGAGATGTCAGCAAGGAGGGGCCCGCAAGGGCCGACGCCCGTCAGGGCTGTGGCTTGTCGAAAGGATAACGCGGCTCCGACACAAGGGCGAAGAAGGAACATGGGTTTGGTTTTTAGTCAGTAGAAGTCTGACACTCCCCTTCGCTCTGCCCAAGAGCGGGGGGGGGGGGGGGTTATTCGACGATTTTATACCACCAAAAAAAAAAAAGGTATTTGAAATACTAATTACAAAATATATCGTCGTCAGGTATTTGAAATATGAATTACAAATTACATTTTAAGGGAGTAATTGAAATACAAATACAAAATACGTATTTGTAAAGGGTGTTTTTTTTAGAGGTATAAAACTTTGAAATGGAATAAAACAAAGATGATTTTTTTAAATTGATATGAAATTTACTTTATTCGAAAGATAATCTTCTGTCATTATAATTTAAATATGACTTCTGACATATCACCGCCACGGCTGGCTCGCACATAGTCTAATCTGGAGCACCAATTTTCGATGACTTTTTCCAACATTTGTGGCCGTATATCGGCAATAACGCGGCGAATGTTGTCCTCCAAGTGGTCAATCGTTTCGGGCTTATCGGCGTAGACTAGTGACTACACATATCCCCACAGAAAATAGTCAAGCGGCGTTAAATCGCACGATTAAACGGCACGCACCGGCCAATTCACGGGTCCGAAACGTGAAATTAGGCGGTTTTTAACAAACGTTTCCAAACGGTTACAAAATAAATTTGCACAATTTGCAAGCGTTGTTCAGGCGTCAGTCTATTCATGTTGAAATGCCAAACCAAACTAAACAAAAATCACTTGACAGCTGACAGAAGTTGCCAACTTAAAGTTCTATACCTCTAAAAAAAACACACTGTATTTTAATTACAAGTAATTCAAATACTGCCCAACCCTGCGTATAGCCTACCTATACAATGTGTAAAAGGACCTTTCACGAAGACGTTAACCACGCGTGTAACGCACTTAAAATATTGTGAAAAGTTGGAACCTTGACCTCCAATATCTCCGTAACTAGAAGGTTCCCAGATATGGTCCTAAACGAAAAAATATCCATCTACCTATCGGAATAACGGGCCTCCCCGATGCTTTACGGCTTCATTTTGGGTCTTTTTAGACCCATCATGATTAATCATGAACAACAGCTAGCAGCATTCGGCCATCTCTCTCAACCAAACAAATATTTCTGATCACGTGATCGAAACGTAAAGCTTACCAATTTTAGGTGCGATAGCCTGCAGCAACTTCCGCATTCTCGCAGCTCCACTAGTAGTCATCCCTACGACTTTGACGCGCCTGTTCTTCAACAGTTTCAAGTCCATCATCATTCTAGCTTCATCATATGCTGCGGCTAACGGCGCTACTGAAGCCTGGTTTAAAAGACACAGTAAGTTTAATGGTTTTAATCAAATCCAGCCGGCCCCTAGCCGTCTCTCCAGCGACGGCAGCGACGCCCGTGAGCTGAGCGAATCTCCGCTCCCACGGGGGGGTACGTTACGACGTACTCTAATAAGCAGCCGAAACTTTAACTTGACATGCAAAGGTTCCTATCTTAGCTGACCCGTCAGAAATGGGGTATCCCTACTTTTTGTTTTGCTCTTATAATAATAATTAATTATTATTATTCTAATAAATATTAATAAAACATAGGTACCTGAAAATTTGCAATGTCCTCTTTTACTTCATTAATTTGGTTCCGTATCCACATAAAATATAAACACCATCGATTTTGCACTGTTATTATCGAAAAGTCTGTCCGAGGACCTATGCGTAGGTGTACATCACGGTGTCGATAATTCACCATATCCTAAGACATGCAAAAGTGCATTTTATATTAAATTAAATTCATACATAAAAATAATTGTACAATACAGTTTTGCATCTACAGGTTTGCTCTAGTTATTTTATCCATAAACTATGTACTTAAGTAAATAACAATGTAACAGAATCAACTAAACCTTTAAAATAACAGGTATAACTCACATTGAATAAATTTATCCGAGAATCCAGCTCCTGTATTGCTCTTTGAATCCGATATTTCTCTTGAAGATTGTCACTTTTTTTATAAAACCCAATTATCCTTTTTATTTCTGCCTTAGCAGCAGATAATAAAAATGATGCTTTATTTCCTACTATAGAATCCAAAACTTTCTGGTCGTGGGACGCTTTTTCGTCATCTAAAATCATTTCTGCTCTCCTGTCATCAACATCTTCTTCGTTGTTTAGCAAATTTTCATACTCTAAAAGACAATCATCAATATCTCTTTCGTATTCTGAACCATAGCCCAGCACAGCTTCAAACAACCAATATTCCAAAGGATCCTCTACTTGAATTCCCTTATTTTTATAATAAGCGAGCAAATGTTGTAATTCCGGAATGTCCGCGTCACCGTCGCCCTTAAGAAAGCGATAATTAAGAACTCCGTTATTCAAAATGTCAAGTGTCTTCAGAGCTACCTGAAGATCTTGTATTGAATGTCTCAACTGATTTTTTTGGTCGATGAAAAAACTGTGGATCGACCTAAGAGCGGGAGTAAGAGTCTGACGTCTTAAGTTCGACAAGTTAAACTCATCCATAGCTTTGTTACGTGATTGCCCTCCGATGCGCACTATCGATCGAGTGAAACGAGATATGGCTTCAAGAAATTGATCCAAAGCGTGATTAGTGTAACATATAATCAGCATGAGGCACTGTCCTTCTGATTCAAGATTCTGTAACAATGTTTTTGCCACTTGTATGGCGATGAAAGTTTTCCCCGTGCCAGGTGGTCCTTGTATAACGGCAAACTCGTGAGTGAGCGCCAAGCGATACGCTTCATACTGACTATCGTTTAATTTAAGCTCTTCAGCCGTCGGCCATGTCTCTGGTTGTAAAACTTTGAATCTCAGAGTTTTTCCATCTTTATTATCCGAAGAACTGGCTGATTTTATTATCCGAAGAACTGGCTGGCGTACGCCAGCCAGTTCTTCTTCGTCACTGTAATAATCTATCATATCTGATGAAATGTTCAGTTCGTCTATTTCTTTCAATTTTTTATCTTTAATAACGTACTCTGCATTTTCAGATAAATAAGCTGGATGTGTCGACGCAGCCTGAAAAAGCAAAGTAAAAATAATAATATACCAGGCCAAACTTTTATATTATCAGCTAAAACTATTTATAGAGCAAGTCGACCTTATTCTAAAAATTTCAATAAATCGGCCACACAAATACTAAGATTTAAATAAACTCACATCAACTTTGACGATATATTCCTGCATAGGTAGATGTTGCGGAAATGAAGGCTCTTGTAGAGCTTTCAAAACATGATAATAAGGTTCAAAATATACTTCGCTTTCTACCATAGTATACTTATCATTATTAAAGATACTGTTATCCAAATCGGTGTCAATTACTGAAACTGGTATCTGCAAATATAGGATCTGGATTATGAACAAGAAATGCAAAGTAAGTACTCACGAGTCAGTTACTCAAGCCCTTTAGTCGTTTTTCAATTTACAGTTCTTGTTGCCGACCCCAAAATAGTTGTGAAAAGGCTAGGCTTATTGATGGAGTTATAGGTACCCACTTAATAATTATTCTGCTAAAGAGAAGGCCAAGTATGAAATTGCACAGCAGCCATTTTATAAGAAAATGGAAGACGCATGTGCCCAAAAGAATACGGAAAAGTAGGTAGGTAACGTACACCGTTGGCAATCAAGTACCTTAAATAGCTGGGTTACCTGAGTTGCCAACATAGGTGACACATGCTGGAATTAATGTAATTATTCCCCCCGCAGAAAAAGGGATAGGTGTACCATTTACATTTGTAACACTTTTACCTACAGCTGGCCTAGCGAAGTACGAAACTTCAATAACATAAGAGGCCAGCTTATATTCGTGTTGACAGGACTGACGGCAACAGTACAAAGTGTGATACTACCATATTATCCTTATTCAATAGGTACGTACCTTACCAGTCGACAGTAGATTTACATCGCGATGCAGAATCGTAGCAGCCATAAATGTGGCACAATTGTCTTTCGTGAATAACACTAAAGAACCAAAAATAAATCTCTTGTTGTGTGCCCAATTAGTTTTATGGAAATTCTTCGCGCTTTTCATATCGATTTGAGCGATGGCACCGACTTTCATATTGTCGACATACGGACAGACAAATTTTACATTATGGAAAACCCTAAAAAATAAATAGTGCAATTTAGATGTACATACTTAGGTATTACAATATCGATTTTTTTACCACGAGCAATTAATATAATATGAACTCACCGAACGTGATCGTATTTCTTTTTATTAGGATCACCCAAAAATTGATCTGTAAAAAATAATTGCTTGTAAATACTCTCCAAATGATTGAAAAGGTTCCACTTAATGATTGTATGCTTAACACGATTAACACGCTGATGCTATGCTAAACAATTTTAATAAAACGTAATCACAACACCAGCAGCAGGGTAAGACAGAAGTCTACCTTCATCCAAATTTCGCCAGTTATGTTTTAAGTCCTATGTAATAGAGCGAAGGGGAGAGCCTATTGCCATCAACCGGGCACAAATCCAGCCTGGTACCTACTCAGAAATACTTTGTGCTCAGTAGTAGTTAATACTAACCAACGAGGCAGTCTCAATAATAATAGTTAGTGGCATTATCAATTTGAATAAATTTATACTCACTTAAGCCATCCCTGAATGGTCCAAAGCAATCTTCTCGGAGAAGACGAAACTGCACGTCTAAATAGTGCTCCACGTCAGTGTACCCTCCTTCGACAATGTTAGGTCGAAGGAACGGCGTGGATCCCAACAAGTCATCTTTAGTTGGCACCACACTAAGCTCACGAAAGTTTTCTGGAGGCTGTTGCATTTGCAAATCCTGAACGTCCACTCTCATTCGTTTTCCTTCAGGCTGACATGAAATATAAAAAGAAAGGTCAGAAAACTGTACTGTACTCGGCAAACTTAGGATAAGTAGATGTATCGTTTATCTTAAAAATGCCTAAGATGGGAGCAGTCAACGTATAATGAAAGTTATTAGGGTATTAACTAAAATGATTGTTATAGGTGAATTTGCGTACCTGATATTTATCGCTATATGATGACATCTTCTGACGTATTTCAGCTAATTTCACGGCATTCGCTTCAGACAAAACGAATTTATGCCGTTCGCTCAAACAATCTAGACTCGTCTTCGTTATGCTTTCTATAAGTGCTCTACATGTCTTAAGAGCTATAGATGGAGATGAATTAACTATATCTCCACAAACTGTTATAAAATTTGTCCAAAATCTATCTTGATCGTTCCAATATAATCTATTTCTGGTCTTGTTGTCGTTATAAGGCAGATCCAATAAATAATTTCGCAAAAAAGTAATAAACTCTGAATTACAGACATCTAAAATCAATTTCAATTTCTGTTCCACAAAAGGCGATTGAGTTATTTTCGATAATATTTGGATAAGTAACACATAGAAATCAAGTTGGTCGGTGTTGGGTGAATTTATAACATTCATAAACGCATCTCGTTTTTCATTAACTTTCTGAAGTACTTCGTTTTCTTCTGCTTGTGCTATTTCTTCTAGGCCTCTAAATCCAATGACTCTTATTCTGTTATTGTCACGGCCTGACCCCATGTTGCTTCCTCTACCTCCTCTTATACCACCCTGTCCGCGAAATGGTTCGTTATTTTGATGGCGCATATCAGGATTTTGTTGCATCGCTGGATCTAAAAAAACACATTTTTAATTTAATATTAATTCAATTCTAAAGAGAATAAAATATGGTACCTATTCAGCTGTATGTGAATGTGAGTAGCCTGGATGACCAACCCAATATAGTTGAGAAAAGGCTAGGCTAGGATGATCGTAGAACATTTTAATATGTGCACAACTAAAATGTAGATACATACCACTATCATATCTCATCAGTCTGTTTCCTTCATGAAGATTTTGTCGATTTTGGCTACTATGCCTCATAGGTCGGTTTTCTCCATTCAAATTTTGTCGATTTTGGCTATTATGCCTCATCCGTCTCTGTTCTTCATTGAAATGATGGTTGTGACTATTTGCTGGCATGCGTCTGTCTTCTTCATTAAATTGTTGTCGGGTTTGGCTACTTTGTCTCATAGGTCTCCGTCCTTCATTATTATGTTGAAAATTTTGGCTATTTTGCCTCTTAGGTATGCCTGCTGCATTCAAATTTTGAAGGTTTTGGCTATTTTGCCTCATAGGTATGCCTGCTGCTTTAAAATGTGGTCGATTTTGACCGGTTTGTCTTTGCATGTTCAAAGGTATAAATCGGCCGCGATTCCTTACATGATTGTCATTAGTAAGTCGTCGAGTATTATCATTGTTGATTCTCATTCGATTTGCATTTCTGCCCCCCCAGGAAGGTCCTGCTAAAAGTAACAAGAATAAGTACCTTCACACAAGGTGTAAGCGGGCTCTTCACGAGACCGTCTTGGCAAGAATTCTACTACATCATACTAATAATAACTCAACGTAAAAATAATTGCTGAGAAACGACTTTATTTTTTGGTGGAATATCACGTTTAACGACGGGACTCAAATGTAACGCATGTAGCGGGATGTTACGCACTGCAAACATCATCGTTCTGATAAATGCTTTGAATAGTATGGAGTGTCATGGAGGTGTTTTAAGTAAGGTTAGCTAATGAATACTCTTTGTTTACATGTTTTATTTGGAAGTGGAATTTCTAATACAGGATATGCGCAAACATGAGCAGTTGCAGGCGATCGCTCATCGTGAAAATCGATTGCACCCGGAGATTGAGCGTAGTGTCTTCCAGAGGCGTGCAAAGAATTTCATTACCTACCGTCACTGTACCTACCTTATATGTTTACAAAAACGTTGCCCCACAATAAGAATTTCTCCTGTACTCTCTCTATTAGTAGGCCATAAATATATAGGTATAGGTATTCGTTCCGTGCAGGGATCGAACCGACACGCAGCGCAGCAGTCAATCGCTCAACCACTGCGCCAACCGTGTCGTTATCGTCATAATTATTATGCTCTGCTGGCTCTACCGTAGCCGCGTAGTAGGGGAAGTCCCGCCTTCGAGCAAGACAGACCAATCGATGCGTTTCATAAATATTGTAAATTTGTAACATCACAACAACAAAAACATCCTAATTTAATATTTTCCTGTTAAAAATAATCCGTAAGTACTTAGGGTCATGATTACTCATGATCGACCACATAGCAGAGAGGCACTTGTTCTCATTTTGATATTTTTAGGGTTCCGTAGTCAACTAGGAACCCTTTAATGTCTGTCTGTCCGTCCTCGCTTAATCTCTGTGACCGTTAGCAAAAAAAATTTGGTACCAATATGCACGCCGACAAAGTGGTAAAATAAAAATTGGAAAAAAATGTTTTGTTAGGGTAGCCCCCCTATACGTAAAGTGGGAAGTGATTGTTTTTTTTTTTAATTTCAACCCTAACGTGTGATATTGTTGGAAAGGTATTTAAAAATGAATAGGCGTTTACTAATTGGTACGGAGATGTACCAAATTATGTAGGCGAATTGAAAATGTTTTTGATTTTAAGTGGACTGTATTTTGAGGATGGCTGGTTTCGCCTAGAAAGAACAGGATGATGAACGGGCGACCGAGTTTGAGGGATTGTGAAGGAAAGCACGTCTTACCTGAAGTCTTCCAGATGGCGCCTGCTGGCGCCTGCCTGCTTCGAGCTTCGAAGTACACGACGTGTTGATCTCAGAATGCACCAAATCACTCAATCACACCCGCGGGCGGTTCATCTTAGTTCAATCACGATTTATATAGATAAATAAGCGGAGTTTAGCGGTATAACACACGGACGGCGGAGTACGGTTAGACATCGACAATACGTCCGCGTGGAGAGGCGTACTTGACACGTTCTGTCATTGCGGTGTCATCGTTTGCCATCTATTAGTGGCAGACATGCTTTTTTTGGGGTAGGGAGAGGGAATGGTCGTCCGTTCTGACAGTAAACGTCAAAATGTGGGAACAAAACTATTTAATTTAACCAAATTTCAAAATGAGATGGCGTTACCATTTCCCCCCGGCTTTAAAGGGTTGCCTTTAAAAGGAAACAAATAAAATAAGCTACGTTAGGTATACTACCGCATAACCCATCCACGAGCTAAAACAGCGTTATGATATTAAATTAATCTAAATTAACTTTAGCGGAACAATTATAGCGAAAACTATTAACTAAATACCTAAACTAAGAGGGAGATCCAACTTCAGGCTAGATCTCACTGAGTCGGTAGCGGACAGAGACGTACAACAGGGCGCACGTAACTACCCTTCGCGGTTTTTACAGTAACAACGCGGGTTGTACCGTCTTTAGATGTATGCAATTTCTCAACGATGGCTAAGGGCCATGAAAGCGGCGGAGAATTGTCATTTATGACAATAACCAACGTACCCTCCTGTATAGGGGATGCAGGACTATTCCATTTGGATCTAGCCTGAAGCTGGTGAAGGTATTCCGACCGCCAGCGCCGCCAGAACGACTGTACGATATTATCTAGCAGAGTATGTCTCTGAAGCAAGCTAGAAGAGTCTGCTTCAGGAGCGGGAAGTGACGATAATGGCGCTGTGTTCAAGAAATGCGCAGGAGTTAACGCGGATGCTTCAGCAGGGTCGCTACTCAGTGCTGTGAGCGGCCGCGAGTTAACCAGTGCCTCGACTTGAGCAAGGACAGTTAAAAGCTCTTCATAAGAGAGGATCTGTTGACCTACGATTTTGAAGAGATGCGTTTTAATTACTTTGACCATGCTCTCCCAACATCCACCGAAATGTGGTGAAGCAGGCGGAATAAACTTCCAATCAATGTGATTTGCGGAAAGTTCTTACTGTAGACTTGTACGATATTCTTTATTAAGAAACTTATAAAGATCGCGTAAATAAGAGTTTGCACCCACGAAACAAGTGCCGTTGTCCGTGTACAAACATTGTATAGAGCCGCGTCGCGAAAGAAATCGTTTTAGGGCTGCCAGAAATGACACCGTGCTTAAATCCGTCGCAACTTCAATGTGCGTGGCGCGCGTCGTTAAACATGTAAAAATGCATAGCCAGGCTTTACGGCTTTTAACACCTCGACCACGCACTGGCGTGTACTGCAGCGGTCCTGCGTAATCACAACCGGTATGTGTAAACGCCTTATCTACTTGATTGACGCGCTGGCTAGGAAGATCAGCCATGAGAGGAAAGACCGGGCGAGGACGAAATTTAAAACACGCGTTACATTTGTGTATTCTGTGGCGAATTATTCGCCGTGCAGCTAAAACCCAATATTTATGCCTGAGTAAGGACATAAGCAACTCTGGACCGGCATGGAGATGTTTCTTGTGATAAAAATCAACAAGAAGGTCGACAACGTGGTCATGACGCGGTAAGACGCAAGGATGCTTGTAGTTGTATGGTTCGTCCGAATTTGACAGACGACCGCCAACGCGTATAATGCCGTGCTCATCGAGAAACGGCTTGAGTTTAAGAAGCGCGGGAGAACAAGATAAATTATTTTTTAAATTTTGAATGTCGTTACTAAAGTGAACAGCCTGTACAACTCGCAATAATTTATACTCTGCGAATTCAAGATCAGAGCTCGAAACAGAAGCCCCATTAGGTAGTTGCCTAAGAAACCTACAGACATAAACGATGGCGCGTAGTAACTTAGACCACGACGACATGCGCAGCGCGAGTGCATAGATCGGAGATTGTGCTACCTCAACAATCACGGGGTGAGAAACAGATTTCCGTTCGGGTGCATCCTCGGCTTCTGCACTGTGGTCACAATGTTGTATGGGCCACTCTGACGGATCATGAGAAATCCAAGAAGGTCCACGGTACCACAAAGGATGTTGCAGAAGTTTAAGTGGAGTAACACCACGAGAAAGGCAATCAGCAGGATTCTCAACGCCCGCGATGTGATTAAAACAAGTAGCAGGAACAAGTTCTATTAATTTAGTAACGCGATTGGCGACAAAAGTCTGCCAGCGGTGAGGAGAGGAATAAATCCAGGCGAGCACTACCTTGGAGTCAGAAAATGCGTATATTTTATTGATGGGGTAGTGGGGCGAAACTGTGTCTTGAACCTTGCGGAGCAACTGAGACAGCAGAAGGGCCGCGCACAACTCCAGTCTCGCAACCGAAATGGTTTTGACAGGCGAGACCTTGGACTTGGCACAAACTAACTGCACCGAGTAGTTAGAACCAATGCGGACTTGCAAATATACGACTCCGCCGTAAGCGCGTTCGCTGGCGTCAGCAAACCCTATTAAGTTGATAGTACATCCATCGACCAACCCGAGATGCCGCGGTATAGTTATTTGATTGAGCGCGGAAAGCTCAATGCAAAATTGTTTCCAAGCGGCGACAATATGGTCGGGAGGTGCGTCATCCCACTCACACTTTGATAACCAAAGTTCTTTGATCAAGAGCTTGGCGTACAAAATTGTGGGAGCCACAAAACCCATGATGTCCCATAGTCGTGCCACTGTGGACAGCATAGTGCGTTTGGTGCACTTATCATCAGGTGGTGCGACATCAAACAGAAAACTATCACTGGATTTATACCAACGTAAGCCGAGAACTTTATGCGGTACAGACCTCTCAAACTCAATGTCTGGAGAAGCCTTATGAGAATTAGGTAAGTGCTCGAGAACCTGTTTATAGTTGCTTGTCCATTTGACAAGATCAAACTGGCCTCGCTTGAAAAGCTGAATAAGCTCTTCACAAAGCGAAATTGCTTGCGGAGCGGATGTGACACTACAAGCGATGTCATCCATATATAAAGCGGAAGTAGCGGCAGCCGCTGCGGCGGGAAAGTTGTCGCCTTCATCAGCGATCAACTGGCGGACAACTCGTAACGCGTGATATGGACTGGACTTGAGTCCAAAACAAACACGATTAAACTGATACACAGATAAAGGTTCATTTTTGTTAAAACGATAAAAAATCCGTTGAAATCTACGGTCAGATTCACGAATGCCGATATTGAGAAACATTTGGCGGCAATCAGCTGACAGAGCAACTTGGAAAAGTCGAAATTTTATTAATATATTAAATAAGTCACCCTGTAGATTAGGGCCGGCATGCAAAATGTCATTGATCGACTTACCCGATGTAGTCCTGCAACTAGCATCTAAAACCACGCGAAGTTTCGTGGAGGTTTTATCTTCGCGAACTACGCCGTGATGCGGAATATAATACGCGGGAAGAGAATTGTCCTCGTTGTTAACAACCGGACTCAAAAAACCCTTATCTATGTAGTCGCGCATGACGTCATTATAGGCGCCGCGCAACTTGATCGATGCATCCAGTTTGCGTTCCAAACAATGAAAGCGTCTAAGCGCCGCAGCGTACGAGTCGCCTAGCGAATACGGGTCACCACAAAAGGGTAACGCCACAACATATCTACCACTGTCGTCGCGAACAGTGGTAGTGCGGAAGTGTTCTTCACACTCGAGATCCTTAAGGCTCATCGAGGGCGGGGCGGAGATCTCTTCAAGCTCCCAAAATCGCTTGAGAAGAGAATCAATATTATTTTCTTGAAGAACAGCACAACAAGACGTAGTATATTGAGAAATATGTGACGTAGGTACGGTACCCATAATCACATATCCAAATACCGTCTCAATAGCGGGTGGCAAATTATGTTGTTCACTACGTATCACGTTAGGTAGGAACAAATGTGGAAAGATAGATGCGCCGAGCAAAGCGTCGATATTTCCCGGTTGCGAGAAGTCAGAGTCTGCGAGCGATAAATACTCGAGATGCGTAAGTAAGGACACGTCCACCTGAGCGTTCGGCAGTGTGTCCGTAATACGTTCCACGATAAGCGAGGAAATATTAAAATTAATATTCTTATTGAAACGGGAATGTATTCTAACATCTACGGAACCCTTACAAGATTTTTCCGACCCACCGATCCCCTTAACTACTAAGTTAGTATTTTTAAAGTTATTCCACAGTCCGAGGCGTTTAAAACAATCAGAAGTAATAAAATTACTTTGTGAAGCACTATCTAGTAAACAACGAATTATGTGCGGTGAGTTATTGACATCGTAAACAATAACTTGCGCTGTCGCTAACAGTACCGTTGTGGACGCCATACATTGCGGCTCTGCATCGCGCTGAACATGACAAGTGCGCGAGCGCTGACCGCGCGCACACGCAATGGATGTCGTACACAGCGACACCTCGGGCTGAGACGCGGAAGCGGCCGCCGCCGTGGTATTGGCGGTTTGTGGCTGAGACGGTGACTCATCCGTTAGCGTAGATTTTTTATCGAAATGTAATAATGTGTGATGACGCTGATTGCATGAGCGGCACCTTGTCTTACTAGAACAATCACTTGTTTTATGTTTTATGCTTAAACAATTAACGCAAGCTTTGTTGTCTTTCACACATTTGAAACGAGCAGTCGGATTTAAATTACTAAAAGCTGGACATTTAAAATAGTGGTCGTGCACAATATTACTGCACAGACACTTAGACGAATTACTTTTATTAGGTTCCGAACATGCTACATAAGACTGCGGATTAGGGACCGACCTATTGTTACTATTTCGCGATTTATTCGAACTTTGTCTACTATTGTTATCATTCGACGAGCTGGATGAACTAGGCTGCGTATTATGATATATTCGGCACTGATCTTTGATGAAGGTAATAAAACTATCTAGAGTAGGTATCTTATGATTACGTTCCGACATCTCGTAAGCACGAATGGTTTCAGTGTCGAACTTCTTTAAAGCGAGTTGTAACAATATGAAGTCGGAAAGATCTTTCAATTTTAAATTTTTAAGTGAATTAACTGCGGTAACAAAGTTATCTATAAACAGCTGGAAATTCGATTCAGACGCGGGACCGGACAATTTAAGGTATAAAGCCTGATCAAAGTAAGTAGACGCGAGGCTACGAGTATCCTGATACCTATCAAGGAGTGACTGAAATATGACCTGATAATTCTCAGCACTGGGTGTGACACCCGCGAATACGGACTGCGCTTTCGGCGACAGCTTCCCTATTAAATAGTACAACCTGTCAGCGTCTGTCAGAGAGCCATTATCGTGCACCGTTGATTTAAAACTTGCATGAAATAACGGCCAGTTCCGTATATCGCCATCAAACGACATAAGTTCAATCGGAGGTAGTCTAGGCGGCGCTCGGACAACCGGTGCGGCGCTCGTGGAGTATCTACCCTCTAACTGTAATTGTATGCGCTTGATGATGCAATAAAGATCCTCGAAGGATGTGTACGCTTGGTAATTCGGTTTTGAATCAGGATCAAAAGAAAGTAATTTATCGTTATATGTGTCCAACAAATTATGAAAGTCTTATCGAATATTATCTACTGTTACACAATAACTAAGAAATGATTCGGTACTAATTTCGGAAGAAGCGGCGGTTTTTGAGCGCTCGTAAATATTTTGAATCCGCTCAAATAAAACATTACGTTTTGCTTCCAAGATTTTCAGCTCTTTTTCTTCCGAAATACACGGCTTATTTTGTTTCGACATGTTGTGTGGGTATAAGTAAATAAGTTGTTAGGAACAAACTAACTAAGAATGACCAAGTACCCACTATTTTTGCAACTAAAATAAGATTCGTAAATATGTTTTGCGGTAGTTATTCCTAGCTAGGCAAGAACTATGATAATTATAATTGGCGGTAGAACTAAAAGATGCTTGAAATATGGAATTTACAAGGCAACTATGATAGTTTGTATAATGATATTTAGGAATGTAGGTAGCTACTTTATGTATATTACCTACAGGGGGCGAGCTATGAATCCACTTGAATAGGATCATGAAATGGATCCGGCTCGTAGAGGACCAAAAAATGGTACGGAGATGTACCAAATTATGTAGGCGAATTGAAAATGTTTTTGATTTTAAGTGGACTGTATTTTGAGGATGGCTGGTTTCGCCTAGAAAGAACAGGATGATGAACGGGCGACCGAGTTTGAGGGATTGTGAAGGAAAGCACGTCTTACCTGAAGTCTTCCAGATGGCGCCTGCTGGCGCCTGCCTGCTTCGAGCTTCGAAGTACACGACGTGTTGATCTCAGAATGCACCAAATCACTCAATCACACCCGCGGGCGGTTCATCTTAGTTCAATCACGATTTATATAGATAAATAAGCGGAGTTTAGCGGTATAACACACGGACGGCGGAGTACGGTTAGACATCGACAATACGTCCGCGTGGAGAGGCGTACTTGACACGTTCTGTCATTGCGGTGTCATCGTTTGCCATCTATTAGTGGCAGACATGCTTTTTTTGGGGTAGGGAGAGGGAATGGTCGTCCGTTCTGACAGTAAACGTCAAAATGTGGGAACAAAACTATTTAACCAAATTTCAAAATGAGATGGCGTTACCACTAATAGTACATTGTTACGGGTGAAAGGAATTTATTTAGTCCCGAGTCGGGGTTTGGCGCCTGAGCGCAGCGAGGGCGCTAATATGTGGTTCTGGTTGGCTGGACATTTCTTCAAAACTGCTCGCATTTAAGTAGGTCAATAGGGCACTTTATGTGACGGCTAAACACCCTTATTTCAGAATAGGTGACGCTACAGAATCTTAGATAATCGATCGAAAGCGTGTCCAGCCAGCTTGAAAAACCACTTTTCGCTGGTCTCTCAATCTCCGTAACGGAAGTGATTTTGACGACTTTTTGCATATCAACGGGCGTCACATAAATATGTGACAGGCATCAAGCTAAAAGTTTTGTGATACGTACAATGGTTTAGTAGAAAAATGCAAAAAACTGTGTCCAGCCATCTTGAATTTACGTAGAAAACTTTTGGCTGGCACTTCCGAATCCCACATAACGGGAGCGTTTTCGAATATGCAGTGCAAGTACGAACTTTGCATCGATAAGACATCGAGATCGTTATCGTTGTCAATTTTATCGAGCTTGTTATCGAATTTGGAAGTACGTAACACGCGTCGACAAGATTTCGTTCGACACCTGTCAAAATGTCGTTTCGTACTTGCATTTTCGATAAAATCGTTTAAATTTTAGAGTTATCTACCGATCGTTAAAATATTATTTACGTACTTGCGACATCGATTCGATTCGATAAAAGCTCATTTTATCGAGAATAACTGTCAGATTTATCGAATCGAAGCGAATCGAGTGCTACGTACTTGCACTGATGATTCCTTTACTAATACTTGGTGACGCAATGTGTGACAGTAATAACGTTTGATTTATGCCGTCACATGCAAGGGTTTACGAGATATCAATGAAAACTTAATGTATACTTGTGTCCAGCCATCTTGAACTACGACTTTCAAAATGGTATCAAAATGTTGTGACGGGGACGATAATGGTAACCTGAATTTGTGACGGAGAAACTTTGCGTAGTTTTAAAGATATTGATCTATTAAATTTTCCCATACAAACACTGTAGTAGGGTTACCAATATTGTAGGTTTTATGTAGGACTAAGTATATTTTAAGGTGTTTTCTTTAATGGACGAAAATTCGCGTATTGGTGATACTAATACGAACAACTGTAGATATTTTAATCAATAGAAGACAAAAGTGTAGAAGTGGGGAGGGGGGGGGGGGAGATTTTTTTAATGTTATTGATTATTTACGTGCAGATACCTATCTTGATATGTTTGGGAAGCAATCAAACAACTACACTGGGTACAAGCTGGTTTATTACTGAAGAGCGGCGCGCGCGTCGCCACACCGCAAGTGCGCCGCGCGCTTATATACATAGGTTCATGTACATGTAGGTACACCGTACAACATACACCACATTCCTCCACCATTACTTGTTAATTACTCTAGAACAATAATAATACATAAATTAGGGTAAACTTAAAAGAACTTTTTATAACATACTTCTTTTCTTTCCCTAACGGAACGACCGAGTCCGGACGTCCCACTACCCGGTTCTGTTTGTTTATCACAACCAGATACCGCATCAGAAGATCGTTCGGGCTCGGTACTTCCAGTTTCCTTTAACCCATCCCCCGCAACAACATCCAACCCCTCTTCTACCCGTCCATCTAAAGTTCCACCTTGGAGTTCAGTATGTGACTGTGAGGGTGATGGTGGGCATGGTGGTGCGGCTGATGACTCATCAGTAGGCAAACTTAACGTTGTCCGCTGCTGGGACTCCGCGCAATCTGACGCCTCAGGTGGCACGTATTCATCACAATAATTATCTCTAGATCCTTTATTTTTATTTACGTTTCCTTTATGTTTACAGATTTGATCAAGATGTCTTTTACATACAGTATTAAATTTTTCAATATAAACATCAAAAACTCTTATACCTATTTTTTTTATTATTTTTCCTACTTCCCATTGCGCTTTCCTTCCTGAAAACCACTTACACCAAATAACTTCCCCCACCTCGAAATTCCTGCTTGAGTTTAATTTAACTTTATCGTTTATAATATTTTCATTTTTACATGGCGGCATAATCACATCTAGCCTAGACCGTAAATTTCTTCCAAACATTAACATAGCTGGGGTAATCCTTGTAGAACAATGTGCAGTGTTACGATATTCAAACAAAAAACTCTGTAATTTCTCGTGTAAATCACGCTGAGAGATACTTGTGTTATCTATAATACATTTTAACATTTTTTTACAAGTTTTTACAGAGTTTTCCGCTTGACCGTTACTAGCAGGATGATAAACAGGCGAAGTTAAATGTTTGATACCGTTATTAATACAAAACTGGTTAAACTCGGTGGACCTTATTTTTGCATCATTATCTGATACGATAACGTTTGGTATACCAAATGTTGAAAATATGACTTTCAATTTCATAATCAATGCATTTGTGGAGGTACCGCTATTCATAAAAATACATTCCAGCCATTTACTAAACGCGTCAATCACAACCAAATAAACATTCTGGCCCAAAGTCATGTAATCTATGTGGATACGATACCACGGCTGAGAGGGGTGAGGCCAGGGCGCGGGGACGGCGCGGGGCGGTGCGTTCCGAACTCGCGAGCACTCGTTACATTCACCTATCCACCGCTCAATGTCTTTATCTATACCCGGCCACCACATTCTACTGCGGGCTGCACTTTTGGTTTTTACAATGCCAAAATGAGCCGAGTGTAATTCTTCTAACATTCTGTCCCTGTAAATCTTTGGGATTATTATTCTATGCCCTCTAAACAGACACCCATTATTCATTTCCAAATCAGTTTTACAATAAAAATAAGGCATTACGGATTGACATGTTATTTTGCGTGGCCAACCATGACTCATATACTTTACCACGGTAGCTAACACTGTATCGAGTTTAGCGGCTTGCTTGATATCATCGAATGAAACCGGTTTCGTAGCGCCATCAAGAAATAGAAAAGGAATATCTATTTTCCCTTCTTCCCCTTTACAGACGTGTGACTGTGGTAACGGCGCTCTAGAAAAATAATCTGCTACTAAATTATTTTTAGCAGTGATATATTGTACTACATAGTTATATGCGGATAATATAATTGCGTATCGTTGTAATCTTAACGCCGCCGTTACGGAAACGCCATTTTTCTTTCCAAATATGGATAGAAGGGGTCTGTGGTCTGTTTTCAGAATGAAAGGCTCCTGCCTACCGTAAAGATACTGGTGGAAATGTTTAACACCAAATATGATTGCCGTTGCCTCTTTTTGAATCTGGCTATATACCTTTTCGCTAACAGATAACGACCTAGAAGCAAACGCAATTGGACGCTCGCTGCCCTTATTGTCAACGTGAGAAAGAACCGCACCTAAACCCGATGGCCCTGCGTCCACAGTAAGTACCAATGGTACTGATGGGTCAAAATGTGCCAACAGCCGGTCAGAGGCCAGCTCTGCCTTTACTTTGTCAAACGCATTTTGTTGACTTTCACCCCAATGCCAAGTTACATCTGCACGCAGTAATGTGTGTAACGGGTGTAATAATGAAGAAGCGTTCGGAACAAAGTTACGATAATAATTAACGATGCCCAAGAACCTTTTGGTTTCAAGGACATTTGTTGGACGCGGAGCTTTTAAAATCGCATCTACCTTCTTGGGACACGTCCTAAGCCCATTTTTATCTATTACGTACCCAAGGTACGTGACACTGTCCTGGAAAAAGGCACACTTATCCTTTTGCAATCGTAATCCCGCATCCTGCATCCTTTTAAGAATTTCCTTAATCCTACACAAATGCAATTCACGAGTGGGAGCAGTACAACAGACATCATCTAACCAACAAGTTACGCCCTCTATACCCGCTAATAACGTTTCCATAGCCCGTTGAAAAATGGCTGGTGCATTAGCTAAACCGTAAACTAGGCGGGTATATTTAAATAATCCTTTAGGGGTATTTATTGTAGTGAGATCTTGTGACGAACTACACAATCTGAATTGATTATAAGCATTACTTAAATCCAATTTAGAATACTGCAACCCTCCCCCAATTTTGGCAAATACCTCCTCTATTCGCGGCAATGGATATTTATCAATTTTTAGAATTTTATTCAGTGTACACGAAAAATCTCCTGCTATTTTTACTTGTCCATTCGCTTTCAATACTGGAACAATCGGTGTCGCGTACTCAGAAAAGTTTACCGGAACTAAAATACCTAAGTCTACAAGTCTGACTAACTCATCTTCTACTTTATCTTTAAGGGCAAAAGGAATAGAACGCGGCTTAAAAAATATAGGCCTCGCCCCCTCTTTGAGCTGAAAATCTATTTCGAACTTATTAAAACATCCTAGTTCGTCCTTCCAGAGGTCAGGAAACTCATTTAACAGCTGTTGCACCTCCCCTATACATTGATTGTCAACATTGATTTTGTTTACATAAGTTGAAGAAAAATATATTTTAAACTTAGTCATGAAATCTCGGCCTAGTAACGGTGGTCCGCCATTTTGTATTACATAAAACTTTATGTTCTGGCACGTGTTAAAATATGAAACTGCACAATTGAAATAGCCTATAGGAATAATTTTATGGCCATTGTATAAACACATTCTTAAATCTGTTTTACTTAAATTATAATTTTTAAAATGTTGTAGATATAACTTTTCTGAAATTACACTAGTACCTGATCCGGAATCTAATTCCATATCGAATTTAAATTTATTTATTTCTATTGAAATAATAATTGGATCATTATTGACATACCGCATATTGAACAAGTCACACTCTTCACATTTGTGAGACGGTTCATCACTAACTAGGTGATGTAACTTCGATTTTTCACTGTCAGCTTTACACATTTTTTTTAAATGTCCTTTCTCACCACATTTTTGGCAAGAATAATTTTTAAACCGGCACTTCACTGATTCGTGATTTTTATAACCACACACTGAACAACGCGCACTGTTAGCGGATCCACGCGCACTCGAAGAAGTAGCCGCTGATGAATCTCGCCGCTCGCGAGTCTGCCCAACCCTGTAGACAGGTTCTTCCTTCACAGCCGCCGCTCCTGGCCCGCCCTCCACCAACACGTGGGTGCGAGCACCACGTGCGCATGCCGCCTGTTGAGCCACTTCTACCGCTTTTGCAAACGTTAAAATGGCTGAATCCTTCTCGAATAGACGGTCCCGTTCACGCCCTTCTCTTAGGCCTAAAATGAACTTGTCTCGTAGTAAAGTGTCCAATAACTCCTCGCCGAACTCGCAATATACAGCGAGTCCTCTCAAACGCGCCGCCCAGTCTTCGATACTTTCGCCTTCGGATATTACCGCGTCATAAAACTTGGCTCTGTCTACGAAAGTCGACCTTTTGGGCTTGAAATGACCGTTGAGCTTCAACACTATTTCTTCGAAGGATACTGTGTCCAGCTCCTTTGGATGTACCAGATTCCTTGCCAGACGATATGTTTCGTCTGACAAATGTGTGAGTAAAAGGGACGCCTTGTCACCACCAGTTATTTTGTTTAGCTTCATATATTGGTTCAATTTTCCATGAAATATCTGCCACTCGTGATTTCGATGATCAAAAACGTTCAATGAACCAATAAAACTCATTTCTTCTACGTGGGTAAACGATTCTCGTCGCCAAATGATATGTTTGGGAAGCAATCAAACAACTACACTGGGTACAAGCTGGTTTATTACTGAAGAGCGGCGCGCGCGTCGCCACACCGCAAGTGCGCCGCGCGCTTATATACATAGGTTCATGTACATGTAGGTACACCGTACAACATACACCACACTCTTTTTAGTAGATAATTATTGGTGTTTTTATGGTACCTAAGTACATAGGTAGATATTGTGTCAGGATATCAGACTAATGCTCTAAGGTATTTAAATGAAAAAATAATGTAGGTAAATAAAATCACATTTATTTATTAGCGCTAGAGCGTTTCAAATGACGACGATCAACTCCATTTGCACTTCAATAACCCCCGCCTTGTACCAAAGCGTTGTTTTTACCGCCGCCCTAAGTGTTTGAAGCGCAAGTGAAGCCGGTGGTCGTCATTTTAATCATATATATAGCTGAATAAACTAAAATATTCTTCAATACCTATTTAGGGAAAAGAATAAAATTATTACACAAAATAAATCACAGCATCAGTCTTCATTTGGTTTTAGTACGTACTACCATTATTACGCTGTCACACTCACAGCCTGTGTACAATCTCAGTGTCAGTGCATCAGTGTTGCCAACAAGACCGATATAAAATCTGCGAAAATGGTGTTAAAATTATGCCAATTGCTTTAAAGAAATGCTAAAAAATCTGCTAACATTTTTCAGTGTCAAATGAAACGTAACATAGTTTTAACTTTTTTTATTATTTAACAAAATATACATACTGTTTTAATCGACTATGATCTCAAATACTCTTTCCATTATGTTGGCACCAGGAGCGCCAACAATATAGTAAAGGGATTTTTTTTCTAAATGGAAATAATTGCGTACGCATTAATGTATTTTATTTTATAATTATTTTATATGCTAAAAATATGCTAAACAACTAATAAGTTTGCTAAACAACATGAAAAAATGCTAAATTGGCATCACTGAGTGCAATGCACTTTGTTCTTTTTTGTTAGTGTTTTTAATTATTATTTTGAATTAACACATACTTACGCTTTTTACTGCAGGAAAACCTTTTATTCCCACGGAGAAATCAAATACAAAGCAGGCGTGGCTGCTACCGGCCGATTAGTCGATTAAAAAGAAATCCTTTATTTATGTAAAAATTATGGTCACCTCACAATATTAATGGATGTTTGTATGGGAAAATTTAAATGATCAATATCTTTGAAACTACGCAAAGTTTCTCCGTCACAAATTTAGGTTATCATTATCGTCCCCGTCACAACATTTTGATACCCTTTTGAAGGTCGTAGATCATCAGGCAGCGGAGATACAGGTGTCCAGCCAGCCTGAGTTCAAGATGGCTGGACACAAGTATACATTAAGTTTTCATTGATATCTCGTAAACCCTTGCATGTGACGGCATAAATCAAACGTTATTACTGTCACACATTGCGTCACCAAGTATTAGTAAAGGAACCATATTCGAAAACGCTCCCGTTATGTGGGATTCGGAAGTGCCAGCCAAAAGTTTTCTACGTAAATTCAAGATGGCTGGACACAGTTTTTTGCATTTTTCTACTAAACCATTGTACGTATCACAAAACTTTTAGCTTGATGCCTGTCACATATATATGTGACGCCCGTTGATATGCAAAAAGTCGTCAAAATCACTTCCGTTACGGAGATTGAGAGACCAGCGAAAAGTGGTTTTTCAAGCTGGCTGGACACGCTTTCGATCGATTATCTAAGATTCTGTAGCGTCACCTATTCTGAAATAAGGGTGTTTAGCCGTCACATAAAGTGCTCTAATGACCTGCTTAAATGCGAGCAGTTATGAAGAAATGTCCAGCCAACCAGAGCCACATGCGCTAATACTTCGAGGGACAAAATAAGTCTTTAACCCGAAGTAAACACTGTGCTTTTCATTACGAATACAAGGAAAGTTGATGGGAATAGGCTTGCCCCCAATTACCTAAATCGGTGAATAGGCTTTGCTTCTAATAACGTCGGTTGATGGCAATAGGCTTGCTCCTAATTAGATTACTTCATGGCAATAGGCTCGATCCTAATTAGATTAGTTGATGGCAATAGGCTTGATCCTAATTACATCGATTGGGGGCAATAGGCTTGCCATGCCACCAATTACATCCCTTAATGGCAATAGGCTTGCTCCTAATGAGATTAGTTGATGGCAATAGGCTTGCTTTGCTTAATTATCCAAATCGGTGGATGGCAATAGGCTTGTTCCTAATTAGCTTGGTTGATGGCAATAGGCTTACACCTAATTACATCGGTTGATGGCAATAGGCTTGCTCCTTATTACATCGGTTGATGGCAATAGGCTTGCTCTTAATTACATCGGTTGATGCCAATAGGCTTGCCCCCAATTATCAAATCGGTGACTTTGTTTGTTTGTTTGATTTAATTTTTTTGCCACCGACTTCAGAAACGGATTTTTCTTCTAAAGTTTATTTTCACTTTTTTTTGTGTTTTTTTTTTGAAGTCGGTTTTATTTTTTAACCGACTTCAAAAAAGGAGGTTACTATGTTCGTGTGTAATGTATGTTACCTGATTTCTCCCCTACTATTGGACCGATTCTCAATTATTTTTTTTTATTTGAAAGAGTATACTCCTTAGGTGGTCCCATTTTAATTTGGTGAAGATATGGTGCTGATCTTCGGAGATATACAATGGAACTCTTCAAAAATGGACGGCAAATCTGTCGTAATTGCTGGAATCGCTTGGATGTTTTTTGAATATACATTATCATGACGTAACATCACGCCTGTATGCTCTGAGGGGGTATGCAGATGTGTACAATACACATTTTTTAGTTGTATATATGAATTTCATAGACACGTATTAAGTGTTTCGTGCTTTTTCTGACGCTATTCAAGTATTCGCATCTAGCAGTCATCACTTGTCTTCATGTTGATGAGCTGATAATGGAAGGTACTAGGTACTCCTCAACGGTTAAGAGTTGAAAGCAAAAATAGGGGAAGGAAGGTTAAGGGTTAGGTTTCTCGGTTGAATTATAGGTACTTTTACAACTAAAAATGAAAAAATAAAAAAACTTTTTTGCAAAAAAAAACAACCGACTTCAAAAACACCAAAAAGAGAAAAATAAACTTCAGAAGAAAAATGAGCTTCTGAAGTCGGTGGCAAAAAATAAAATCAAACAAACAAATGTCACCGACTTCAGAAGCTGATTTTTCTTCTGAAGTTTATTTTTCTCTTTTTGGTGTTTTTGAAGTCGGTTGTTTTTTTTTGTTAAAAAGTTTTTATTTTTCACTTTTTAGTGGTTCACATTTCACATGTTCATGGGTCTTCATGTGGACAATTTAGTTTTTTTTATGAGTTTTGGTGATTTTTCAAAAACTGCTTGTCCGATTTCGATAAAAAAAATATGGGAAGTAAGTATACCCTTTTCAACAAAAAAAGAATTTTTCAAATCGGTTAGCAAGTGACGGAGTTATGCCCGAACAAGCATAAAAAGAAATATAAACATCCGAATTGAGAACCTCCTTCTTTTTTTAGAAGTCGGTTAATAAATTAAAATATTTTATTATTAGGCATCAAGGCCCATAGGGTGTGCGCTCGACGGTGGACGCCATCATGCGCGTGAGAGCCCTCACGACGGGGGATGCGGTCTCTCGGGGCGGTGTGGTCTTGGCGGTGTCTCTCGACATCGCCAACGCCTTCAACACCATGCCCTGGAGCTGCATCAGGGAGGCACTCCGGTATCACCGGGTGCCGGCCTACCTTCGTCGTGTAGTCGGGGACTACCTGTCCGACAGGGGTCCCCTACGTTTCTTCGAAACACTATTCTTCGAAAATTGTTTCACCGAACACTATTCACCTAAGCCTTCATACTGCGACGTTTTGTTTGGTCTACGCCTTTTTTGTTCGATGTTACTTTACACCGACCACCTTACATCAACTTTTGTTTCACCAACGTTTGTTTGTTCTATGTAACGTTACTTCGAAAATAATTAACAAACACAATTATTATACCTTCTTTTTGGTTATTATCAATCGTTATCGTTATCGTTATCTATCGATCTATGGCAGCCGGGACCGACAGCTTGACGTGCTTTCTGAGGCACGGAGGAAACTCGGTATGTGGTGTTCACCCATTCACAGACCAACCTAGGCAAGCGCGGCTTAACCTAAAGATCGACCCGAGTGGCAGTTATTATTACCAATGCTTCAAAAAAAAAAAATACTGAGCCGAAAGGAAGGTATTCTTTCTTCTTCTTTATGGGGTTTCAGGTTTCCGCACTTAGTCCTTAAGGTGGACCATTGTGCGTGAGCCGTGGTGGCCGCTTACTCCGGCCAGCCCACCTCCCTCCAGAAGCAGATCAGACTTCCCGGTCTCCTCAGGGCATCCGCAAGGGATCGTTGTGTTCCCAGGGTCACCTCACGAATCTTAGTAACGCCTGTGCACTCAAGGAGCACATGCGCCACAGTTTCCTCCGCCTCCATGCATGCCCTGCACAGGGGACTGTCAGTGATTCCTAGGGTGTGGAAGTGTTTATTCAGTGAACAATGTCCGGTGATGGTCCCCGCCACCCTATCTCTGTCCAGGCGCAGAAGGCGCCTGGTCAGCTTTATATCCAGGGATGGCATAGCTTCCTTGGATTGCCTACATCCTGGTGTCGAGCTCCACCATTTCTCCGCTTGTATTCGAGTATGATCTTTTAGCCAGCTTCTTAGCTGCTTGAAAAGGATGGGCACAATGGGTTCGGGTCCGTAAGGTTTTGTGATGGATCCTCTTCTGGCAAGTTCGTAGGCCGCATCGTTTCCAAGTGATCCGCTGTGACCTCTAATCTATTGTAGCGTTACCGTGTTGTGATTTATTACCGTGATTCGTTCCAGGGTTTTGTGGCATTCTAGTATCAGTCTCGACGTGATGTGATTACTCTTCAGGGAGTGAAGAACTGAGGCACTGTCGGAGAGTATTCGAATATTGGTATCCGTAACCTCCCTGGGCTCCCTGGCCTCTATAGCGTGTGCCGCTTGGATGATACCTACACACTCTGCTTGGTAAACAGAGTTAAGCATTCCAAGTGTTTGTAGTTTCTCGAGATCCTTTTGGGTTGTACTTAGGTTGGTCCTAGGCTACCAAACTAAAGAGCCGTATGTGATGATTGGTCGGATAACTGTGGTGTATAGCCAGTAGGTGATTTTGGGGCTTATGCCCCAATTCCTCCCCAGAAGTCTCTTATGGAAGGTATTATTGTGTTGGCTAAATATTTTCGAAGTAACGTTACATAGAACAAACAAACGTTGGTGAAACAAAAGTTGATGTAAGGTGGTCGGTGTAAAGTAACATCGAACAAAAAAGGCGTAGACCAAACAAAACGTCGCAGTATGAAGGCTTAGGTGAATAGTGTTCGGTGAAACAATTTTCGAAGAATAGTGTTTCGAAGAAACGTAGGGGACCCGTCCGACAGGACGGTAATCTACCCTGGTCAAAACGGAGAATGGAACCGGCGAGAGATGTCGTGCGGTGTTCCACAGGGTTCGGTTCTGGGGCCGCCCCTGTGGAATATCGGTTACGACTGGGTGCTGCGTGCCGACCTCCCTGACGGCGTCAGCGTCGTCTGCTACGCGGACGATACGCTGGTGCTGGCACGGGGGGAATCGCACGAGGCGGCGGCCGCGAATATGACACGCGGGGTTGAAACAGTCGTGGAGAGTAGGGCTTTCAATCCGAAGTTCCGGAGTTTCGTAACTCCGGAGTTTCGGAGCGATTTTAAGCATTTTTCAAATCCGGAGTTGAAATAGAACACCGGAGTTGAAACCGGTTTTCAAAAACCATGAAACATTATTTAGAAAACGACGAAAACTTGCAATTTGATTGTAACTTACCAAACAAATGTTTACTTTTTATTATTGTTGATTGTTTTAAAATTTTATAATGCGTATTAGTTGTCTGATACCCTGGTTCTTCAGTGAATTTCCTCATTTCTGATTTTGTTGCACATAGAAACTCCGAGCATAGCTCGTCTCCATGGCTCGTTGCGTGATTCTAAGTTTCTCTAAGAGGCCAGCAGTTAAGGACCATGTCTCTGTGCCATATGTCATCACTGGCAACACACATTGGTTGAACACCCTCGTCTTAAGGCACTGCGGAACTTTGAAGATGTCGTTTAGTTTATATCTATCGACAACTTCGAGAGTATCGCTCCCAACAATTACCGGTACGGATGGAACACGGTCATTAAACATAACTTTCGTCTTGTCCACGTTCATTTTAAGACCAATCTGTTGAGAAACGTTACAGAGGTCCCTGAGCATTGTGTTAATATCCTCTAGCGATTCGGTCATAATTACTATTATATAATATATATCATCGGCAAAACGAAGGTGAGCGATATATTCACCATTGCTGTTGATACCAAATCCAATCCAAGAGCTTGAAAACATGCTCCAATGCGTTCGTGAACAGTTTCGGAGAAATAACGTCTCCCTGTCTCACGCCTCTTTGCAATTGGATTGGTTTTTTGCTATCGTCCTTTAATCGGATCGACATACGGTATCGCTAAAGAGACTGTAACACCGCCCAGGTTTTGATTGAATCGAAGACTTTTTCATAGTCCAAGACATAATGGCCGATTATACCTACTCCTCAGACTTCTGTATGATCTGGCGAAGCATATGGATGTGTTCCATGGTGTTGAAGCCTTTTCAGAAATCGGCTTGTTCGGGTGACTGGAAGTCATCAAACCTGCGTTCGAGACTTTTCGTAATGACCCTTGAGAACAGCTTGTACACAAGGCTCAGGCAGGAGTGAGATGGGTCTATAATTCTTCAGTAGGGTGTTGCCATTTTTTTAAGAAGAGCACCACCACACTCCTGGGCCAAGTTGAAATGACAATGGGCAGGCCACACCGCTCGGAGAACCGACAACCGGTGGGAAAGAAAGGTTCTCGAGTGGCGACCACGAACCGGAAAACGCAGCGTTGGTAAGCCTCTTACCAGGTAGACCGACGACATCGTGAGAGTCGCGGGCAAGCGGTGGATGTAAACGGCAGGCTGCCCTTCTTTATGGCGTTCGATGGGGGTAGCCTTTGTCCAGCAGTGGACGCCTTATGGCTGATGATGATTATTTGTCTATTATAACGTCTGTCTGTCAGACATTAAATTTTTAAACAAAAAGTTTCATTTTCATAAAAAATAATTAAGTATTCTTGTCAAACAAATGTTCATTTTTAATGATTGTTTCAATATTTTAATGCGTATTAGTTGTCTATTATAACTTCTGTCTGTCAGACAGTAAATTTTTAAACAAAACCACGGATTCCTTAACAAATAAAACGTCTATTAATTAATATGCAGGGCCTTTTTATTAATTTCTAAAAAAATTGTCAACTCCGGAGCCAACTCCGGAGTTCCGGATTTGATTGCTCAACATCGTAACTAGCTCCGGAGTTGATAACTATCCGAGTTTGAAAGCCCTAGTGGAGAGGATCCGGCAGCTGGGTCTCGAGGTGGCACTTCACAAGTCCGAGGCCATGTGCTTCTATGGGCGTGGGAATGTGCCACCGTCGGGATCCCAGCTATCGGTGGGAGGGGCTTCCATCGGTGTCGAGTGTACTTTAAAGTACCTCGGACTCGTCCTCGACAGCCGGTGGAACTTCGTGGAGCACTTCCGACGTTTGGCTCCCAGACTGGAGCGGGCCGCGGCTGCCTTTAGGTGGCTCCTGCCCAATCTGGGGGGGCCAAACGCCTCCTGCCGTAGGCTGTGTGCGGGGATCGTGCGGTCCATGGCCCTTTACGGGGCCCCGGTGTGGGCGCGTGCCGTGAAGAAGCGGGCCGTCCACTACCTGAACGCGCCCCAAAAGGTCATGGCCGTAAGACTAGTCCGCGGGTACCGCACGATCTCCCGCGAGGCGGCGAATCTCCTTGCCGGATTGCCGCCGTGGGATCTGGAGGCGATAGTCCTCGCGCGCCTACATGAGTGGCGCGCAGAGGCGCTACACCGGGGGGTCACTCTGCTGCCGCGGCACATTGCTGCGCAGCGGACAGACCTCCGGTGCGATCTCATGGCGGCATGGAGACAGCGACTGTCGCAACCCCGTGCAGGGCACGCCACGATAGTGGCGGTAAGTCCCCTCTTTGAGGAGTGGCTAGAGAGGAGCCACGGCGCCCTCACCTTCCGTCTGACGCAGGTCCTCACCGGACACGGATGTTTCGGGAGGTACCTGCACCGAATCAGGCGGGAGGAAACACCCGGATGCTTCCACTGCGAGGATCGACCGGAGGACACGGTGGAGCACACTGTGGAGGCGTGCCCTGCTTGGGCAGAGCCCCGCCGTGTTCTCGTAGCGGCGATCGGCGGCGGCGACCTCTCGCGTCCGGCCCTGGTGCAAGCCATGGTCCGGGGCGAGGAGGAATGGGACGCCGTCGCCTCCTTCTGCGAAGCAGTGATGCTAGCGAAGGAGGTGGCGGAACGAGAGAGGGAGAGAACCTCTCAACGTCCCAGCCGCCGCGGAAGGCGTGGAAGGCGCTCCGGGCGTCGGGGGCCACGTGATGGCTTCCGGCCACCGTAGACGCGGGCCTGTGGACGGTGAGTAATGGGCTAGCTCGCCGTCCGGCCGTCGTCAAGACGGCAACAGACCGTGTCGGCGGCGCGTTCGTGTTCCACGCGCGCCTCAAAGAGATGTCAGCAAGGAGGGGTCCGCAAGGGCCGACGCCCGTCGGGGCCGCGGTATTTGTACTAGATTACGTGGCCTCGGCGCAAGGGCAAAGAAGGAACATGGGTTCGGTTTTTAGTCAGTAGAAGTCTGACACTCCCCTTCGCTCTGCCCAAGAGCGGGGGGGGTCATTCGATGATTTTCCACCCACCAAAAAAAAAAAAAAAGGCCCATAGGGTGTTAGTATTACATTTTACTTAAACTATGTTATTATTTTATTAACATGCAGGAAGGTTAAAAAGACAAATAACGTGTATCACAATAACAAACACAAACACGGGAAGGTTTAACAAGCTTCGTTGCCAACATGGTATCTTGATAAACCTCCCCATTGTAGGCCCATCCAGCCTATCTGCAAACACCTTCAGAATGCTGTTCCTGCTTCCACTCACTCAACTGACGCAACTTTCTTCCGCATTAAGGCAAAGTAATCGTCAGTGTGTGCATCAGCGAACATGCCTGACGCACTACAGTAAGGTGGAAGCCTCAACAGCGCCCTGAAGGCATTATTATATTTAATGCGCAGGGCATTGTGTGGCATTGTCTGCTTTTAGGGTATGATTATCCCAAAGACTGCTGGTGTAGAATGTTTGGCAGAAGGCCCTCAAAAGAGTTATTATTACAGGAACTGAACAACCATGGAACCTTCTGCATATCATATTTCCCCTCACAGACAGTGCCCTGCGCTCCCTTTCCATATCCAAATCATATTTTAATTCTTCGTTAACAATGTGGCCTAAATATTTAAAGTGGGTAACTCTCTGCAAAAGCGAAACAATTAAGTTTAACAGGAGGGACAAAAGTTGGTTTCTTATTCCTACCCGAAACACTAACAGCTCACAGATCAGCGATTATGGTTTGCCTTATAATTATTTTGAATTGATTTATTTATTTTGGAGCACTGAGGAACCATTATGGTAGGTAGGTACCTACTTATTCATTATTTAGGGAATAAAAACTGTGATTGCAGTGGAAAGCATTCCTAGATAGAGCGCAGTGGAACAACTCATACCTAAATCTGGGTCTCCATGTATGTACGATCGAAGACAGTTCCGCCTGATCATTTAAAAAAAAATTCGCCTAAATCGTGCCGAGGCGCTGCCACGGGCTAGCGAGCGATTCTATTTCTTGAGTGCAAGCAAAAATGAGCTTAGTGGTGATCAGGCACATAAGACCGCCATAGTACGTACGTATTATCATCGGCACGATTCTTGAGCGCTGACGCAAAAGTGAGTTATTGGGTCCCTTTGGTGGTATGAAGTGAGTGAGTGAGTGAGAAAGTGCAGTGATTGGCCCGTAGCGCATCGCGTCATAGCCGTCACTCGGGATGTGTTCTTTACTCCTGCTGTACCCGCTCCTGCTGTGTTACCTCACGACCAATAAATAATAAACGGGTGTGCGTTTTATTTGTCTTAAAGTGTACGATGCCCACAGCGATCCCCACTCTTCCGCCGAGCGCTCAAGAACCGTGCCGGTATTTATACTGGCTCATCCGGTTGATATAGATATAGTATAGACCATAGACCCGCTGAGCTTGCAAATGATACCTAGTTGCTAGAATGGAGCCATATATTATTTACACTGTGAGGTAGGTGTAAGGTGTACATAACAATACACAACTATTTGTTGTTCATTGCTGATTCATGTTTTTATTTTTTAATGAGGTTCATTTATGTATGGAAGTGGTTGGAGTTGGAAGAATCCTAATCGCATTATTTTTCGGTCATTGAAACGTACCTACCTAGTCATATCGCTAAGCTGCAAAGTCTAGCCTTGCAGTAAAATGATTATTATTATAAATTGATTATAATCTTTGAATTTCTTGATACAAAAATACCTAAATATAAGAATTTAAATCGATAAATGATAAATTGCTTACCTGGTTCGAAGAGGTCGTCATCCATTTCTGTCTTTTACCTGAAATACGAAATAAATTTTCATAATCATTATAAGAGAGTGACCGTTATTACAGTTTTGATGCGTATAGGTAGTACCTATATATGTATAGGTACCTACCTATATGTATAGAGAGAGTAAAATCAAATGCACATGAGCACTTGCAAAAATCGCCTTCATAAATTAGGTACCTACTACCTACGAGGCTTCATGATTTCTCGAGCTTTTCAATTTCTCGGATCTCGAGAATTCACGAGGCTAATTTCTCGGGTCTTCTCGGGTTGTCGAGAAATTTACATTTACGTACGTTTTCTCATATTATTTGGTTCCAATAACGTCAACAAATTCAGTGGTTTTCCTCTCAAATAAAAGTATCAAATCTAAACTAATATTTCATTTCATGATGAACTGGGGCGCTACTACAACGTCTTAAAACAGTCCTGTTTAAGTCTTACTTTGCATTTTCGTACCATCACGTCCTTAAAACAATCTTAATGCAGGACTGCTAAAAATATCAGTTTTGATATCGTTTTGATGACGTCACCTCAAATAGTTCATTCAATTGGTACCACGACGTGCCTTTTGACAGCGAGCAGGATTGTTTTTATGTCAAATAGCAGGAATGTTTGACATTCTAAATAAGTTGATCTGGGGCGACGAATATATTATTGTTTTATAAATTATACAAAAGAAATGTACTGCCGTGATATACTTGGTAATAAAAACACATTTATATACGTGCAAGGGGTGTATTAAACACCTCTGCCCAATCCTTCGGATGTTACAGGCATAATGTTATAGGTGTCGTAAAGTATTCGATTGGACTATGTTTTCAGTGGTTTCAGTGCATCATCTTTATCATTTTCAACAAGAAATTGTCTGCTGCAGGACGTAGGCATCTTCCAAGCATCGCCACATCGACCGATCTTGTATTTCTCGCATTCCGAAAAGGAGGAAGAGCTAGAGAGACCATGACTAGGCTGATGATGATTTTGTGACGGTGTTAGGAGGAAGCACCGTCAATGTACCAACAAGAACCACTGTGACATGACTCCATCGGAGCCCAACGTGCATATTCGTGCCGCGAACCCAAACACTCCGGTGTACATTTCCCGCATACACTACACCAGTACGGCGGAGGACATCGTGGAGTACGTGCGCCAGAAGACCAAGTACATGGCGAGAGTGTGGAGCTGCTGGAGTCGCACAGCTACGTCAACTTTAGGGCGTTCCTGGTGTAACACCAACATGTTATGGATCTGCATAATCCTGTTGGAAGAGGACATTAGGCCGCAGGGAGTGGTGCTCCGTCGTTTCCATGGGCAAGTGCCATATGTACCTACGTGCAGCACAAAGACTTAGTGCTTAACTGAAGTGTTACAAACATAGTTTTAAGGCTCTCTTTACTAATACAAATTGTATTTTGTCTTAATTATATTAGTCAGCTTTACATGACATACTAAGGTATGTAAGGCTGCCAAAGATGCCTGAGAAAAAGTGGATGTTGTTGTCGTTTGTATATTTACATCATAAACATCGATTTGTAAAATGTACTGTTGCTATAGATTACCTACCTGTAGCTTGTATTGCTGGAGAATCAATAAACTACCATTATAATAACTGTGTTATTGTTTGTATGCTTGAAAATAACGGTCTTAAGGTCTAACGACCCCACACACCCTAGTGTCAGAGTTTCTAAACATGGTTTGACGACAGCTATTTGGCGACAGGGACCACCGGCTTAGGGTGCTTTTCCACCAGAGAAGCGCTATGCTACGTTGCTATGGATGCGTTATATATCCGCCAATCATATTCTTTGGTGCACATAGCTTAGCACTGGTGGAAACGGATTCAACTAAGATGTTTTCTATATGGAAGGATGCGTACTATGGATGTGTGCTTGATGAAAAGCAGCCTTATACGTGCCTTCCGAAGCATAGAGTGCCTTCCAAACATTGCTACTGAGAATCAATCTAGTTTTACAAACTCGCGGGAACGCACAAGCGTGTTTAACACTAGAGTGCACGCGCCCATAAATACTCCTTAAGCGCACGCGCGGGCTACAGGTGTAGCCCACTTATGGGTCAATTATTTCTCTGAATAAGGCAAAAAAATGAGTAAAACACAGCATATAATTACTAAACATGTTTATTTTTATCAAAATGGCTCATAAAATCAACAAAATTTAGATTCTTTATTATAATTTGAATTTTAACATAAACTTCTTAAAAATCAACAAATATTTGGAAGGGTGAGTTCTCTTAGTCTTATTTTCATTTAGGAACGATATATTTATCACAAAAGGCGTTTATTTTAATCTAATTGAATCTATTATCAAAGTAACGAGTAATAAATCAGTCTATTGGCATACATAAAGTAACGTTACATAGAACAAACAAACGTTGGTGAAACAAAAGTTGATGTAAGGTGGTCGGTGTAAAGTAACATCGAACAAAAAAGGCGTAGACCAAACAAAACGTCGCAGTATGAAGGCTTAGGTGAATAGTGTTCGGAGAAACAATTTTCGAAGAATAGTGTTTCGAAGAAACGTAGGGGACCCATTCCGGACACACGACTGCCTGATATGCGCTACAAATACGCCTCATACATTTGCTGCATTGCTTGCGCGTGCTACGGCCCTACTGCAAAAAGCACACCGACCAACTCCTCCCCGAATAGGCATATTTTGTTGCAGGGGTTGTTCTGCCAATCCTAGAAATATCAATCAATCAAAAAAATCAAGCAACCCTCGAAATGTCGTCGTCTTCATTATCCTCTAGCAGCCATCTTTGTATTTGGTCGCACAATCTCCCGCCATCTAAAAAGTGAACAAAACACAATAAAGATACATGAAAAACCCATAAATACATACAACAAACACTGAAAAATTAATTAACAGTACGTGTTGTAGAAATAGTGCAACAAATGTTTCATATTTACCTCAATTTCACCACTTGCACACTAAACACTTAATTTCCTCCAACGCTCGCGCGGGCTACAGGCGTAGCCCACCAACTTCAAGGGAGATTTTTGCAGACGTCCGTGAGCCGCGGGAGTCGGCACGCTGCTGGCGGGAGCGGGGGGTAATGCTTGAGGAATACATTAGACGATTGTGCTGTAGCGCGGCAAACAAAAATTATATACGACAATATTACACGCTGGGTTACATATGTAGCCCGCGCGTGCACTCTAGTGTTAACCGAACGCTCTTACATCGTTTGAACATTAGTCACCCTGAAATCATCCACAACTTCTTACACGCAGTTTAGCAGACCTACAAGTAATTGGGTACCTACTTAAATAAAACGATCAAAGTTAATAATGGTTTATAGTCAGAATTCTTTATTATTATACAGTTTGAAATATCGATTAACAACTCGTAGATCAGTCCATATTCGAATTTCCTGGAATTATTTTAACCAGCTCCATGGTCCATAGTGATAGGTAGTGGTTTTTAAGATGCATGGATGCAGTTTTAATGATATTCTTTCCATTGGTTGCTCTTCATCTCTCAAGGAAAAATAAACATTCGCATGTCCACGTTCACGTTAAGGTTTTTATTTCAAGCCAGCTTCAAAATACGGATAAGATGAGTACCTATCGCATCTTAGAGAACCAGCATTTTGGTCATATTTTGGTACATATTTCATAAGTCCATCATAAATATATGAATATCGAAAACCGTTCATATTCACAATCACAGCACACAAGAAAAGTAAATACCATAATTTAATTTAGAATTATTATATAAACATGATGTAATTTTATTGAATTTTGTTGACAACCACTCACTGACAAGTATAATGACGTACCTAATGTATTGACATGGATGCCACTTTAATATAAAACGATAATGATACCAGCCAGTTATAAAAAAAACACTGGTCCGAATCTTATTATGTTACAATGAAGGGCTTAACCTCCTTCGAAAAATTTTCTTACTTTGTCAAGGAAAATCCTCAAAGATTTTGTAAATGTTACGATTTCAATTATGTATTTTCTTAAAACTACCCATAAAAATGAAAAATTGTATGGTAAATAATATTTCTATTTTCATTAAAGTTATATTTTGTTTCATGACTATCATTTCGGAATACGATTCGGACCGGATTTTTGAGAAAGAGACAGCGCTATACAGTTTACGTATTGCTAGTTGCTTCTTTCATGTTAAAGCAGGGAATAGACAAATCTTACAGATCGTTCGTTCTTTCCCCGCACTAAGCAGGAGTAAAACAGTATTGTTTTGTAGAGGTCATGGTACCAAACAAAGTGTTATTGTTTTAAGCCTGAATCAAAACGTTCCTGCAATAGGATTGTTTTGTTAAAGGTGGTAGTAGCGGCCCTGAAATATAATTGATTACAGTGTAGTTCCCAATTCGCTAGTATTTGGCATCGCAGTTTTAGAGAAAATAAAATAAAACTTTTTCTCTATGGATTGGCAACACAGATTTGACACTTCTTTTTCGCGCGTTGAACGGCATCTAGGGAATGCAATCTCGAGACGAGATCGCTAAGTCGAGATCTCGAGGGATCAGAAATTCAACCTCGGCGAGATCTCGGCATTTTCGAGATCTCGAATGGATTTCAAAAAGTATTGTTTTAATGAGATGACTGAAACATAATTGAAACTGCTTAGTAGTTGTGATTACGATATACAAGTAAAATACAACATGAATTATTGAAAAAAAATCTTTATTTTTACTTATGTTAGGTACCTATGTTAGCGAACACAAAATTTCAGACCCGTAAACTCTCTTTTATAGAAAGTAGGTACTTATTTTAAATTGAAAAGATATTGATAGTAAAAACAAAAAAATCCTATTTTTAAAATCACTCCTAAGCTAAGAGTGATTTTGGAAAAATAGCTTCTGTTCTAAATAGCTGATTGTTTGTCGACATTTTAAAAGTATTAACTAGCACTTGCGTAACAACTAAAACAGCGTAAGCGAATGCAGTCCGACACAGTGCATCGCGGGGAATTGGAGGTTAGCGCGTGGAGAGCCCGGGGAATAATATAAATCGGTGAATTTCGGGGAAACCTGACTCGCTCACACGCAGAGAACACGTGACATGCCTCGCGACTACTGCCACTCGATCCCGTCGAGATTCGAGATCTCGACATTTTGCTTCGAGATTGATCTCGAAAAATGAGGCGAGATCTCGGGTTATCGGGATCTCGCGAGATCGAGATTGCATTCCCTAACGGCATCGCAAGTAAAAATGGTTTCTGAAGAAAAACTTATTGGAAAAATGTGGAAATACTCTTGTATAAGTTGGATTGACGACGTCGAAACAAAATACGGAGTCCCGATGGTGTGCGCAAACGCAACCTCAGTTTAAATCAACGGCAAAGTGTCGACCGGGACTGGACTTGACCGGAGCCCTTTGCTCGTCATTACTTCGGATAACGAAGGTAAGCTTTTTGTTTTAGGTGCAACTAAGTCAAAAAAAACGTGGCTGGCCACAGCAATGGTCGAGGATAATATACCGTGTTGGTACGAGATACTTAAACACGAAGATCAACTTTGATACGAGATATCAGCTTTGATGTACTTAAAACAGATTTCTGTTACTGGCACGAGATGCCGATGCCGACCAGCACCACATGTGCTTACAGTACGAGATACTGTTTACCGTGTTAGTACGAGTTACCAAACACGAAGATCAACTTTGATACGAGATATCGACTTTGATGACAAACGGCACGAGCTGCCAATTTGATCTAAACCAGCATGTGCTTACAGTACGAGATACTGTTCAGTGCTATTCTAATGCTGTTGAGAAACCGTACAATATACAGTGTTTACAAACACTACAAGATATCAACTTGGATGTCAGATTTCTATTATATCGGCACGTGATGCCGATTTGATCAAAACCAGCATGTGCGGCAGTACGAGATACTGTGTAGTGCAAGTCAAATGCTGTTGAGAAACCTTAAGGGACCAAGTAAGGTATTTTTTCATCATTTTTTGAGAAAAAAATCATTAAAAGGTGTGAAATTTGTCAAACATCAGGCCCTGATGAATAATGTGACACTCATTTTGTTGAAATCCCAGATATTGAATCCTTATCATCACCAAAGTAAAGCTAGTGATCTCTAAAATGGGAATAACTAGAAATAAGTGTATCGTTTACCAGCAAAGACAGGTGGGCTTATAAAGTTAGGTATAATAAAAAACCTACTAGTTACGATAACTATGTTAAAATCACTTGGTGAAGCAACAAGTTGGTGTGTGAACTCTATCATTAAGAAACTAAAAACAAGGTCTGTAGTGGCTCTGCACAAGCATTTTATAGAAATTACTCATAAAACTATTTTTAAATGGTGGCAATTTATCAAAGAATTGCGGTAAATAAGATGCCTAATACAACAGAGTTCAAATTCTATTAAGAAAACTGCACCAAGCCAGCAATTTCTGCTTAAAACATAAGTAACAAATGTAATGGGAAACAGGAAGAGTCAACCACAACAGTTGAAAGCATCAACCAACCAAGGAGATGGCATGAAATGGACCACAGACTCGACCACAGCCATCACACCGCAGAACATTCTTGAACCCACAGCGTTCCGAGAGAACCCGGGATGCCTACTACAACAGCAGGAAATAAACAAGGTACATATTTTGTTTGTTGGTTGTCATCAACAAATGACCCCATTATATTGCAGTGGATTAAGGACTTTCGTCTCTACTATAGATAATCCAACGCCTTTTCCCCACAGATTCAATTTTGAGGGTGTGAATTTCAACTGGTACAGGATTACAGGAGCTTGTATTATGGGAGAATCTCATTAATACGGTTATGCAGGTGTCTTCCATTGGCAGCTGGGACTCGTCCTCGTAGCACAGGAACTTCGCCTCGTAAAGTTCGTTGCAAGGCTGGGAGAGCGAGACTACTATGGACCTTTTTACTAAGAGGTAGGGGTATTTGGGAATAATGATTGTGGTTTGGTTAAAATGATTGGTAATAGGTATGGGGATTGCTCTGTAGTAAGTACATATTTTATCTTTAATTATAGGTATTTCTAAAATGAACGTTATTTGACTTCCCTTCGAATAAGCTTTTATTTCCGAAATGTTTGTGTATGTATGCATTAAAGTTTGCTTGTTTCAGAATCAATACGCCATTGTTCTTATCTATCTTTTGAAGTTAAAGGGTGTTTATCCTAGAGGTCAGGGCCAGGAGCACGAGAAGGAACCTGTGTAGGTCGTTTAATGTCCTTAAGTGTCACTTTTGTTTCACGATTATTTATTTTAACGGGACAAATGTTCCTAACAATTTCACCTGATACTTGTGCTTTTTGAAAACGAGGCTTGTCTTTACTTCGCCTAATGTTCACTCCTTTTATGAATACAGTGTCTCCTTCTTGTATATCGAACGATGTTTCACCACCACGTTTTTCTTTGACCTTTTTCTTGTTTGATATTATTTTATCCGTTTAGTATTGGTAGTGTTACGACGGTCATCTAGAATCTTCGACAAACCTCGCTAATAACTGTGTAGTACCTAGAAAAGACGAGTAGAGACGAGTTCATTTTTTTAGGTATAGTTACATTGTATTTCAAGGTCAGCCGACGCGCGGCGTCAGCGGTAATTGACATTGTAATTTCGACCGTATGCCGAGGGCGTAAAGTAACTTCTTCCTTGTCGGTTCTTCTAACTTTGTTTATTTTTTGTTAATGTTTTTTTGTAGATGCTTTCTTGAATAATAGAGAATTATCTCGAATATCTTTTGTTTGCTGGGGTATAAAAGGACCGATTGAGGACGAAGTTAGTCAGTTCACTTTTAAGCGAGACAACGAAAGGTTCGAAGAGATATCAGTGCGATTAAGTGTTCCTTAGTGTATTGCGATTGTGAATAAGAGTATTGTGACTTTGTGAGTAATAAAGTTAATTCGTGTGTCTAATTGGTAGTGTTTTTATTTATCCCATACCCAGCTCGTAACAATTTGGTGTCAGAAGCGGGGATAAATAATGCCGATTCTACCGAAGGACGACACGGATAGTATCCGTACGAGGAGTCAGCGGCAGCAAGGTATGGACCAAAGGCGATTTGGGGACTCTCCGACACAGGCACCGGGCGGTGCCCAGCCTACGTCAGAGCCAGTCGCTGGCCCATCTGGAGCTACTCCAGCGGCGCCTACTACATCAGCGGCGCCTGACTTGTCTGCCTTAATGGCACTGCTGCAAGACCAGGCACGTCGTCAGGAGGAGCAGGCTCGACGTCAAGAAGAGCAGGCTCGTCAGTTACAGGAGCAGCGGCAACAAGATAAGGAGGAGCAAGCTCGCCTTCAAGAAGAACAGGCTCGCCGTCAAGAGGAGCAGGCCCGGCGCCAAGAGGAACAGATGCTCCTGATAAAGGATCTTCACGCATCAGTCGGGAAAGAGCTGAGCGTGATGAAGGAGCAGGTACAGCAGCACGACAGCCGTATCGCAAAGGCCGAAATTCAGATCGCCGACGTGAAGAAGGCCTTGAGTGAAATTAAGGTTGGAGACGGGGCTGTGGCTTCGGTGATTGCTGCACCTTCAGTACGCGGGTTTAAAGTGCCTCCATTCGACGGAACATCTTCGTGGTCGGCCTATAAAATCCAATTCGAGGCCGTTATGAAAGCGAATGGGTGGACCAAAGGGCAAGCCATGACCGCGCTCACTTTGGGTCTCCGAGACCAGGCTCTTACCATTCTTGAGGCACTCGGCAAGGATGTGACCTACGAACAGCTGCTGGAGGCATTAGAGTCCAGATATGGCGACGCGCACCTGGAGCACGTTTTTCGTGCTAAGTTAAGGGATCGCGTTCAACGTAGTGCTGAGAACTTACAGCAGTGGGCTCTGGAAGTTGAAACGATGGTTCGGAAAGCATACCGGTCTGCCCCTGCACTCATCGATGGAAATTTGGTACAGGCATTCGTCGACGGAATACGTGACTTGGAAGTGAGAGCCGCTGTGAGACTCGGACATCATAAGACGCTGAAGAACGCCTTAGCACATGCTCTGGAAGTAGAAGCAGTGAGACAAGACCATCGAACACACTACGTCAGAGAAGTTGTGGCAACACCTGTACATGAGCGTCCGCGAAAGTACAGCCCTAGGTGCTACGCTTGTGGAGAAAGTGGTCACCTACGGCCAAATTGTAAAAAGCGACGCACACCGAGGGAAGACCAATCACAGCGGGAAAAGGCGACTGATATGACTGCCCAGCAACAGTGGAGAACTCGCGGTAACAATGATGAACTTTCATGACCTTGGCGTGAAGACTGTATGCGGAGTTCCAGACAAGAAACTAAGGAAGTTGTGTCTGTGAGGAGGCTAAGAACAGATCTCAGCGACGAATGGAAGGAAACCATACAGCAGGCTCAGCAAAGTGACTCGGATATCAAACCGATATTCGAGTGGATTAAAGCTGGTGGTCCGAAGCCCAAGTGGAGTGATGTGGCTGCGATGAGTTCCATCACGAAGAGTTATTGGGCGCAATGGAACAGCTTGGTGATCCAGGATGGAGTCTTGTGCCGTAAATGGGAAAACGCTCGTGGGGACAGCTGTCATCTACAAATGGTTGTCCCTAAAGCTAAGGTACCGGATGTTTTACGGCTCTACCATGATGGATGCTCAGGAGGACATTTGGGGGTGAAAAGGACTCTACTGAAGATCAGAGAGCGCTTTTACTGGATCCACTGTCGAGATGATGTGGAGGACTGGTGTCGCAAATGTACCAGCTGTGCGGCTGTGAAAGGACCTCACACGCGAAGCAGAGGTGCATTAAAAGTGTACAACGTGGGAGCCCCCTGGGAGCGGATAGCACTGGACGTTGCGGGACCATTTCCAGAAAGCGATAGCGGAAACAAGTACTTCATGGTTGTCATGGACTACTTCACAAAGTGGCCAGAAGTCTTCGCCATTCCTAACCAAGAAGCAACAACAGTCGCGGATAAATTGGTTCAGGAAGTCTTCTGTCGTTTTGGAGTACCCTTAGAAATACACAGCGATCAAGGGAGGAATTTTGAATCGCAAGTTTTTCAGGAGACTTGTCAATTGATGGGTACACACAAAACCAGAACCACATCTTACCACCCACAATCTGATGGAATGGTAGAACGATTCAACCAGACGTTGGAGAGATATCTGGCAAAAGTTGTGGAAAGCAGGCAAAGGGATTGGGACAAGCACATACAGCCGTTTCTTCTGTCCTATCGGAGTGCAGTTCACGAAAGTACGACTGTAACTCCAGCCTTCGCGAACTTTGGAAGGGAATTACGATTGCCTGCAGATTTAATCACTGGAACCCCCCCGGATGTCCCACGCAGTGTAACGGATTACGCGAATGATCTGCATAACAAGTTAAATGATGTGTATGAGCATATCAGGCAATCCGAACAACAGATGTCTGAGAAGATGAAGACTCGTTATGACCGGAAGGCAAACAGTCGTGGTTTCGACGAAAGTTCGCTGGTGTGGTTGCATAACCCAGTGCGGAGCAAGGGAAAGTCTCCGAAATTGCAAGCAAAATGGGATGGACCATACCGAGTTGTGACCAGGATCAACGATGTCACCTACAGAATACAGAAGGGTCCGCGAGGTGCGCCTAAGATTGTGCATGTAGACCGATTGGCGCGATATTACGGGACTAATGATGCTCGGGACGAGCATGTCTAAGGAGGGGTCAGTGTTACGACGGTCATCTAGAATCTTCGACAAACCTCGCTAATAACTGTGTAGTACCTAGAAAAGACGAGTAGAGACGAGTTCATTTTTTTAGGTATAGTTACATTGTATTTCAAGGTCAGCCGACGCGCGGCGTCAGCGGTAATTGACATTGTAATTTCGACCGTATGCCGAGGGCGTAAAGTAACTTCTTCCTTGTCGGTTCTTCTAACTTTGTTTATTTTTTGTTAATGTTTTTTTGTAGATGCTTTCTTGAATAATAGAGAATTATCTCGAATATCTTTTGTTTGCTGGGGTATAAAAGGACCGATTGAGGACGAAGTTAGTCAGTTCACTTTTAAGCGAGACAACGAAAGGTTCGAAGAGATATCAGTGCGATTAAGTGTTCCTTAGTGTATTGCGATTGTGAATAAGAGTATTGTGACTATTTGTGACTTTGTGAGTAATAAAGTTAATTCGTGTGTTTAATTGGTAGTGTATTTATTTATCCCATACCCAGCTCGTAACAGTAGAGATACTTAGTACGCTTCATGTGCTCGTTAACTAATTGTTGCGTATATTGTTTATTAAAGTTAACTGCAAAGGTGCTATTTGAATCAGTGTGTCCAAATACAACTTCGAAGGGTTGTCGAAGGGTTGTATACCTGTTGTCGAATGTATGGTTTGATTGTAAGACATAATCGCGTATGTCATTACGTCGGCAGCATCAGTAAATCGGTGTTCATATTTTGCGATACGACTAAGATGGTTGAGTGGAGTGGAAACGCTCTATTATTAAACCCATGGAATTAGGGTTATGTGCTGTACCTATGTGCAAATCGACTTTATAAAATTGGAGTGTTTCTTTAAGCAAGGTATTGTTGAATTCGGTTCCAGGGTCGGCACTTATCCGGTTTGGTACACCATAGAACGAGAAAAATTTAATTAATGCACGGACTACTTCAGGAGTGGATCGGTTTGACAGTATAAAAGCCTGTCCTAATTTACTAAAAGCGTCTATTATCGTCAAAAACTGTTTCCCTTCTATTGAGAAAAAGGTCTATGAATATTTCAGCAAAGGGTTTTGTTTGTGTTAAGTAAAACAATTCCTTCTAGAATACATACAACCTAAAATAAAATATTTCTTTTATTTTGAAGATCAACTACACCGTAACCAGTTCACAGACGCTGTTATTAAACTGTTTAAAAAGGATACGGTTAAAATTTACGAATGCACGAAGAGAATTACCTATATTCGTAGAGGACGAAGATGAACAACGTTCGGTTGTACTTACCTACCATCAGGGTAAAACCAGCCATCGCGGCATCAAAGAAACTCTCATGAAAATAAAGCGAAACTACTTCTGGAAAAATATGGACGTAACTGTTGCTACGGTAATTAATTCATGTGAAACCTGTAAAAAACTAAAATACGACCGTAAACCCTTGAAACCAGTATTACAAGGATTCATAATAACATTTCATAAAAAAATATTTCTTTGAATGCCATATCTATTACTTCTTAGATCTGTGAATTTTACTTGTATTCGTAAGAAGTTCGCCAGGTGGCGCAAGTAATAGTTTACGAAGTATTGTAGAGGTGGGGTGCGGCAAAGAGGCAGCAAATGCTCAAGGTTATTTGCTCAGGGTACCACCTTAAGACAGCGGATATCCTACCGGCTGCGCCAGTTAACTCCCGGAGGCACTGCCGAAGGTTTTTAAAAAGAAACGACAGGAGTCTGGTCGCGGAGACGTTTAATTCCAGACTAACTGGTTTTAAAATTAATTTTAATACAATGACAATACAACAATGCTTTGTTCTAAAATATAACAATGCCTTATTCTTAAATCCTTAACTCTACGAAATGCGCGTCACCGGGTGCCAGACTAAACATCCCGGTGCTACTATGAATGCCGCGTCTGTTCTGGCCGCGCAAGGCGGTATCAACTAGTACGATGTTACAGTGTTAGGCGCTGACACAGCATACATAACAATCTAAGCATTGTTTACGCCATCACACAACATAATATCACGCCTGTACTCACTACAAAGGTGATGAAGAACTTCGGAGATGAGGCAACGGAACTCCTCAATTAATTATAGCAAATGGACTGGGATTGCTGAAATCTCATGACTGTCTATTGTTTACACCAGTTCATAACATAACATCACGCCGGTACGTTGTGAAGGGGTAAGCACATGTGAACCACTAAAAAGTGAAAAATAAAAACTTTTTTACAAAAAATAAAACCGACTTCGACAAAAATAAACACAAAAAAGTGAAAAATAAAAAATCAGCTTCAGTAGTCGGTGGCAAAAACATGAAATCAAACAAACAAAAGTCACCGACTTCAGAAGCAGATTTTTTATTTTTCACTTTTTTGTGTTTTATTTTTGTCGAAGTCGGTTTTATTTTGTTTTTTTTTTTTATTACTAGCCATCCGTGTCCCACTGCAGGGCAAAGGCCTCCCTTCCCTCTTTCCACTTATCCCTGTCCAATGATGTTATTTGCCAATCCCTGCGAAAAGAGTCGAGTTCGTCCCGCCATCTTCTTCTGGGCCTGCCGCGTTGTCGTTTGCTGCTGTTTGGGACCCATTGTGTGGTTAGCTTAGCCCACAGCTCCTCCGGCATGCGGCAGATGTGGCCAGCCCAGTTCCATTTAAGCTTGGCAGCCGTGTGACCTACGTCGGCAATTTGAGTTTTGGAACGCAGTATCGAGTTCCTTATTTGGTCTGTAAGCTTGACTCCGAGGATACTACGCTCCATTGCTCGCTGACAGACCCCGAGTGCGGACTTTTGACGCTTTGTTAATGACCATGTCTGCGCTCCATAGGTGAGGGTAGGAAGAATGCACATGTCCATGAGTTTCCTCTTAAGGGAGAGAGCGAGAGCTCCTTTCATTATTTGCTTCATCGACCAATAGCTCTTCCAGGCGTTCTCGATGCGTCGGGCAACTTCTTTCTCTTGTCTTGCCTGGAAGGAGACTATTTGGCCGAGGTAAATGTACTCATGGACATACTCAATCCTCGCACCCCCGATTCATATATTGCGCTTGGTGCTGTTGGTCATCACCTTGGTTTTTGCCATATTCATCGCGAGTCCGACCTCGAGGCTGGCACTGCTCAGTTGTTCGAGCATTAGGCTTAACTCGGCTGCCGTGGAGGCGAAAAGGACAATATCGTCGGCGAAGCGGAGATTGGTTAATCTTCTATCACCCACGCTGATGCCCTTGTCGCTCCACTTGCTATTTAGTTTTCTAAAGACTTCTTCAAGCGTGGCTGTGAAGAGTTTTGGAGAAAGAGGGTCGCCCTGCTTAACCCCTTTTTGGATAGGGAATGATGGTCCTGTAGTGTTTATTTTTATGGCTGCTGTGCTACTTTCATAAATTTTTTGCAATAATTTAATGTATAGGGGTTCAATGTTCTGGTTTTTAAGTGATTCAAATATGGCGTTGTGCGATAAACTGTCAAATGCTTTAGAATAATCGACAAATGCGAGGTATAAGGGTAGGTTGAATTCGAGATGTTTTTCGATAACTTGGTTAAGTGACTGTAGATGGTCGGTAGTGGAGAGGCCACGGCGGAATCCGGCTTGTTCGGGAGGTTGATGCTGATCTAGTTGACCAGAAATGCGATTCTCAATTATCTTTATAAATATTTTGTAAATGTGAGAGATGAGGCTGATGGGGCGGTAATTACCGATGTCAGTCTTGTCACCTTTTTTATGGAGGAGAATAACATTCGAGTGGCAAAAATCACTTGGGAAAACACCTGTTTGTAAAATTGAGTTGAACAAGTTGCAGATGTATGGCAACAAAATAGGCTCTGCGGCTCGAAGTGATTCAGTTGTAATACCATCTTCGCCGGGACTTTTATTGTACTTCATGCCTCTGAGAGCCTGGTGTACTTCGTAGCCAGTAATAACTGGGATCTCTTCAGGACAGGAGTAGACTTCGGATGTTTGCTGGGATGTTTGACTGTCGGAATATAGGGATTTATAAAATTCGGTACTTATTTCGATAATTTTTGCTCTATCTCCTTGTTTAACGCCATTTTTATCCTTCAAATGAGTTATTGAAGACCTGCCTACTTCCATGCCACGCATAGCCGATCTTAAGGATCGATTGTTGGTTAACGCAGCATGAACAAGTTGTGTGTTGTGGTGCCTTATGTCCTTTCTGATGCTTCTCTTCACTTTTCTATCTAGATCCCTATACCCTGCAGATTGATATGTTATATTCTGCCGCTCTTCTATAAGACGTGTTGTGTTGTCAGTAAGTTTTGTTTTCTTTTTCTTAAGACCCACGATCTTTTGGCTGGCAATTTTAATAGCTTCTTTTATGTTTTTATACTGTATATGAACGTCCTCTGAATCTGTATCTAGTAAACTAAAGGTGTTTTTAATATTTATATTAAACTGCTCTCTATTTGCAATTAGTGTACATTTATCTAAACGTTTGATTGTACTTTGAATAAGTTTGTTGCGATGTAGTTTTAGATCAAAATTTGCTGTTATTCGTAATGGCCGGTGATCGGAGCTGAATTTTAATTTGTTGAGTATGTTTATGTTTTTAATAATGGTTTTGCTTGAGGATAGGCAAAAGTCGATTTTATTTTTCGTGTGACCGTCAGGAGAAAGCCATGTCCATCGACGTTGAGGTTGCTTAACAAAGAAGCTGTTGCTGATACTGAGATCCTGCCCAAATGCGAATTGAAGAAGACGTTGGCCGCGTTCGTTTCTATCTCCTAAGCCGTGAGGTCCCAGAACATTGGTGTTGTCAGAAGGTGTTCGCAGACCAGTTTTAGCGTTGTAGTCGCCTATAACCATTGTCCAGGTGCCTCGGTGTTCATCACAGGCTTTATTCAGCAGGTCGTAGAATTCCTCAACGTCATCATTGCTATGTGAAGATGTTGGAGCATACACTTGGATCTTCTTCTTCTTCTTTTCGTATCGATTCTACTTCATACGGTTTGGGCCCAGTAGGTAGCCACGCTTATTGCAGCGGCAGAGGCGCTGTTCAGGTCGTCAAGGGTGCATGTATGAGGACATCTAGGACACTCCAGCAGGTGGGGCATTGTTTGGTCCGGAGCGCCGCACTCGCACTCGGTGTTGGAGGAACCAATAATACCCCACTTTGCGAGATTATGTTTGCAGCGGCCCACTTGGGTTCGCAATCGATTTAGGGCTTTCCAAATAGGCCACTGAAGTTCACTACCGGGAGCCAGGTGTTCCTGGGGCTTCAAGAAGTCGTGAGGTGGTGGGCATCTCTCTTGCCATAGCTTGATGCGGGCTTTAGGTGGCTTGTCCTGAATTGCCTGAGTGGACCGTAAGAAGCTTTTGCGGCTCTTTAGTCTGCTCTGGGTAGTTGTGTAACCGTAGAGGGGATGTCGGGAATCGGATTCTTGGGTCTTTTTTTCCAGCGCGCATGCGACATCCCTTCGTACAGCAGGTGGTGCGATACCTGCTAGCGGATAGAGCTTGTTGAGAGGGGTCGGTTTTAAGCAGCCCGATATTATCCGACACGTCTCGTTTAGACCAGTATCTACCTGTTTTGCGTGAGCGGATCGGTGCCACACTGGACACGCAAATTCGCCCGCAGAAAAACACAAGGACATGCCGGTTGTTCGAAGAACGTCGGGTGCTGCTCCCCAGCTTGTAGAAACTAGGCGACGTAGCAAATTGTTTCGCGTTCCAACCTTCTGTTTAGTACTATGACAATGTGACTTAAACGTTAACGTCCTGTCCAGCGTAACACCTAGATACTTTGGGTTCGGGCAGTGTTCTACATTAGTTCCTCGCCACGAGATGTTGAGTGTCCGGTTTGAGTATCTATTGCGGAGGTGGAATGCGCACGACTGTGTCTTGGACGGATTCGGCCGCAAAGCATTATTGTCATAGTACCTTCCCAGCAAATTAAGTGCCTCTATCAATTTTTGCTCGACATCTTCAAAGGTCGGTGATTGCGTCGCAAGTGCCAAGTCATCCGCGTACAGAAACCGCTCAGTGTGTTGAGTGTTAGGTTGGTCGTTAGTATAGATGTTAAAAAGCATTGGCGCCAACACACTGCCTTGAGGAAGACCGTTTTTTTGCCGTCGCCATCTACTCTTACCAGATTGGAAGTAAACCTGAAAACGGCGGTTGCGTAAGAGTTCGCTTAATATGCGCACGAAGACCTGATCGTTGGTGAGAGTGAGCACTTTGTCAAGTAGTCTTTTGATGTTTATGGTGTCGTAGGCTGCTGAAAGATCAACAAATACGACACCAGTTGGATACACACACTTGGATACACACTTGGATTACTGTTAGTGTTTTGTTTTTGTTGATGGAAAATTTTAGTAAGGCAATTCTGTCCGAATAGGCTACAAATTCGACAATGTTGTCCTTCCATCGTTTTGAAACAAGGAAGCCAACACCATATCTTGTGTTTGTTTCTCCGTAATGGTAGAATATGTTAGATTGCCTTTCAAAAGTGTTTTCTCCTTCTCGTCGCACCTCTGCTAAACCGACAACATCCCATTTGATGTACTCCAATGCATTTTCTAACTCTACCAGACGCTCTTCAGTTCGTAAAGTACGAACATTGAATGTTAAAATATTTAGATAATCAGTGTCCTTTTGGCTTGCTTTGGTTGTTTGGCAGTGGACCGTCGCCCGGAGATTATGATCCCCAGCCCCAGGGTGCACCTGCGTACTGCCAATAGCTGCGCACTGACTGGAGCTGCCGAGCACTGGGGGATTGGCTTTATTTGTGTCTGTCATTTTGGGAAGGGGTTTAGACAAAATTAACCCACCACGCTTGTCTAATGCGGGTTGATGGGTGCGCAGTAGACCGCCTAACTGGGTCTTTGGGCGCCGCCGTTGACGTACGTGACGTTCATCCGTCACCGCCCTGAGTCGTCATCCTGCACTGATGCCGTCTATTCCATCCAGACCTCTAGGAAATCCTTTTCCGAGCCCGAAGATGGTCTAATGTGGTGTAAGTTAGTAGTTAGAACACTCACACTGGTATAGGTGGATGAAGGATGTTGGTATCAGCCACCTACACCATCCCTTAGTCGGCTCTTACGACACCCACGGAAAGAGAGGGGTGGTCTATTCTAGGCCGGATCCACACGGCCCGGTTTTATTTTGTTAAAAAAGTTTTATTCATTAAACGCGTTTACAGAATACGTGATTATAACTTTGTATTACTAGATTAGATAAAACATGTTTCCCTTTTAAATAGGTAGCGATTTAGCGGAAATATTGATATAATAAATACATAATTAGGTACCTAAGTTTCAAATGTTTGTCTTCTTGGTAATTCTGGCACCAACCAAAAATAAGTAAGAAAGGATTTGTGATAAACTTCATTACTTCATCCATTTTAAAAACCTACGCATGAAACAACCTGAAACCTTATTATTGTTCACAGTTCACGCCAAAGATGCCCATCTTTGGCGTGAACTGTGACTGACCCGGGATCTACATATTATATAGCTGCTCGTCCAAACAACCGTACTAGCACACAAATTTTAATATAAATATTAGAGAATTGTCAGCAAGACAGGATATTACAGTGTTCGAAAAGAAACTGCTATACACCGTTACAACAAAATTCCGGGTTAGGGGCGATTCGTCCCACTATGAAACTCGGACCAGGGACGAGTTGTCCCTTTTAAAAATTGTTAGTGGTCAACTCGTCCCGGGTGCGCCAAAAAGTTCACCTAAATAACTCCGATAATTGGAAATCCGAAAATGTTCTTCCTAACATTTTTCATCCTAACAATCGCAATTCCTACTCTGTCTCTAATGTTTTAATTCCGAAGCATTCAACTTCATAATGTCAGTAGCAAGCAATAATAGTAGTTTATGCGACTGTGCATAATGAAGGGCATTACAACACAAGTGTGGGTTTAAGAAACGAGCCGAAGGCGAGTTTCTTAATAGCATCACACGAGTGTTGTAATGCCTAATTATGTATAGTTGCATACACTAATTTATCTACCCGAATATCATAAGGGCTCTATGATGGGTTCAGGAACCATAGGGAAATGACCAGCATTGTTACCAGTGTAATGCAATAAAAAATAAACAGGTTAATAGTTGCATTCGTCGCTGCATTAACGATATCTGGCGGAGTGCTCATGTTAATTTCTGAGTCACTATCACTCATTTTCGACAGAAAAAAAGAACTTATCAGAAAATTGTTCTACTCCTATCTGGAAATAAAAAGCTAACGAACAAATGACAGCTCGAAATGGCGGCGTTTCGGATATCTGTCATTTTTTAAATCCTAAGCAAACGAACAAAGTCACTATTCTTATGTCACTCGAGATCAAAATGTCGTGCGATTTATAATTAAAATCATACTGAATTGGGGTTTCGTATCGATAGGTATCTGTTTTAATGTAGATACTAGAATAGCACACTCACTTGAATTTGACACCTGTTCCAAATTTAAAACTCATAACCTACTGTTTTCAGTAGGTTATGAGCTCATTACAGTTCTGTTAATTTCTGCTGGTTGGTAATGCTGGTCATTGCCTATGGTTTTTGAACGCATTAGAGAGGGTTTATGATATTTGGGTAGATAAACATCTATTATGTACACTATTATTTGTTTTCCTATATTTTCTCAACATAACCATCTTTTACACTATCATTCAAAGTCATATCTTTTTAACCGGCTTCAAAAAAAGGAGGAGGTTATCAATTCGACCGTTTTTTTTTTTTTTTATGTTTGTTAGCTCATAACTTGCGACTGGGTGAACTGATTTTCATGATTCTTTTTTCATTTGAAAGCTGGTGCTTCCCGTGTGGTCCCATTGTCACCATTTCAATATCTGATGATGGGATCTTGTAGAAATCGGGGGAACTCTTCAATAAATAACAGCAGATTAACCGCGATTGTTGCTATAGCATATCTAAGCATTGTTTACGCCATCACACAACATAATATCACGCCTGTACTCACTACAAAGGTGATAAAGAATTTCGGAGATCAGATAGGCAACGGAACTCCTCAATTAATGATAGCAAATGGACTGGGATTGCTGAAATCTCTTGACTGCCTATTGTTTACACCAGTTCATAACATAACATCACGCCGGTACGTTGTGAAGGGGTAAGCACATGTGAACCACTAAAAAGTGAAAAATAAAAACTTTTTTACAAAAAATAAAACCGACTTCGACAAAAATAAAACACAAAAAAGTGAAAAATAAAAAATCAGCTTCTGAAGTCGGTGACTTTTGTTTGTTTGATTTCATGTTTTTGCCACCGACTTCTGAAGCTGATTTTTTATTTTCCACTTTTTTGTGTTTTATTTTTGTCGAAGGCGGTTTTATTTTTTGTAAAAAAGTTTTTTTTGTTTAAGTAACTTTTTATTCATAATAATCAGTACCTATTATAAAAGGTCCCATTAAAATAGGTGGACAAAATTTTAGAAATCATTCAGACCGCTAAAATAAGGACAATAGTAAAAAAAATATAAGAAAAAGACATTAAAATACCTACTTTTATAGGATGAGTTTGTTCTAGAGTGCCGGCAATTTATTATTTTAATAACAAATAATAAAATAAACATATTATTATGATAATAATAATATTTCTATTTTTAATTAGAAAATCAATTCTTTAATATGAAACGTAAGGTAATCAAAAATGGAATATTGATAATAGGAAGTGGTCGGATGCATAAAAATACGTACAAAGTTATCGTGATGCATCGTTAATCTAAATAATTAAGGTGAAGGCGAATAGGTAGCCCGCGAAATTCGAATTTTCATACGTTTTTTTGCAATTTCCCGGTCACTGTCAAGTCGTATGTGTAAGCTTGCTAAGCTTCTAAGGTAGCCCATGAAACTCTTACAATCCAAGGTTTTTTTATATTGTGTCCAGTGGGACACAATATAGGCCAGCAAAAAAATACTAACCCACCCTTCACTTGATTGAAATTAAAAGAGATGTGGGAGTGGGACGAGTTGACCACTAACAATTTTTAAAAGGGGTAACTCGTCCCTGGTCCGAGTTTCATAGTGGGACGAACGCCCCTAAGGCCTAAAACACACACAAGCGACGTAAGGCGAAGGCACGGGGCAGGCGCAGCGCAGGCGTGGGACAGATACGGCGCAGACGCGATTTGAATTATATCAGAAGAGGCGTGGAACAGGCAAGAAACGTTCAGATGCGATTACAGATTTGTAAATACTGAGCATACCTTATCACAAGCGACGTGCCCGACTGCAAGCGACGCGGCGCAGGCAACGAAACGGCGTGTCTGCGCCGCGTCGCTTCAGTATAATTCAATACGGAACCCTAAAAAAACGTCGCCTGCATACATTTTGTATGAAATCGTTTTGAAGCGGCGCATGCCTGCCTGCCTTCGCCATACGTCGCTTGTGTGTGTTTTAGGCCTAAGACGACCCACTGACCGAATCGCCCCTAACCCAAAATTCCACCATATACCGAGCTAGAAATGCCCCTATCTAAAAAATATTATGTACCTACTTACGAACATTAATTTATATTTTGCTTTGCTTTTTTAAAAAACGTTGTCCCACACTAGGAATTTCTCCTGTATCGTGGGTGCGTTTACAAACATTGAAAACCACATACACAAACACGCCCAGACCCGAAACAACTATCTGTAGGCCATACAGATACTTGTTCCGTGCGGGGATCGAACCCGCGACACCGAGCGCAGCAGTCCAATCGCTTAACCACTGCCCACATACATGACACCTCACCGCTATTATAGTACATTATGGTATAAGTGTGTAATGTTGGTGATTACCGCCGAGGTGCCATTGAGACCCGAGCCGTCAGGTGAGGGTCTTAAGATAGCCGAGGACGGTAATCATCAATAGACACGTGTATCATACGACGTTTTTCAACACACTTGTGAAGAAAATAATTCTAAAAAGTCATCTTCAACAGTTAGAGCAAGTTCTGAATTTTTTTTCACAAAAGCGGGAAAAAATTATCGGTTTTCCTATGCGCGCGCATCTACAGTTCGAACAACTGTGCAGGCGGGAAAACACGGAACTAAAATAAATGTAGTAAGTTTGACGTAGCGATGCATATTTCTTGACCAGTGGCGCCACCATGAAATTCAAACTTAAAATGGTCATACAGCATACTGTAACAATGACGATCGACCATAGACTAAAATAATGAGGTTAATTTATAAAAAAAGTTATATTTAATATATTACAAAAGTTATATTATTTGAGTGAAAGTTTCATTTATTAAAAACATACAAGTTAAATTTATCTATTTAAATTCAAAGTTGCATGAAATGAGCAATTAGTACATTAATTTATTTTTACTATTGAACACGATCTTTTTTGTATCGAAACTTTTTTAAGAACATAGCAACATTAGCAACTCAACTCAACCAATAAAATTGAAAATGCTCTGTTTACTCGCATATAATTTGCAATATGGTACTAACTTAACTTTGTAGTGATAATTCTATTATGCACTAGTGTATAATATTATTATGCACGTGTGAGTTATAGTTTGGTTTATGGCCCTAAGAACGATGTAATAAGGCTCACTTTACGAGCAAGTGTGTTGAAAATATAATAACGACATCATTATTATCGAAGTACTCACCTAATATCCAAGGCGTAATATCTCAATCTATCAAAACAAACAATATTTTTAACCGACTTCAAAAAAGGAGGTTACTATGTTCGTGTGTATGTATTTTTTTTTTAACCGACTTCAAAAATGGAGGTTACTATGTTCGTGTGTATGTATTTTTTTTTTTTATGTATTTTACCTGATTTCTCCCCCATTAGAGGACCGATTCTCATTTTTTTTTTTATTTGAAAGAGTATACTCCTGAGGTTTTTCCCATTTTAATTTGGTGAAGATCTGGTGCTGATCTTCGGAGATATACAATGGAACTCTTCAAAAATAGACGGCAAATCTGTCGTAATTGCTGGAATCGCTTGAATGTTTATTGATTACACATTATCATGACGTAACATCACGCCTGTATGCTCTGAGGGGGTATGCAGATATGTACAACACACATTTTTTTAGTCTGTTGTTCTAATATATGAAAAAATATAGACACGTATTACGCGTGTGTTGCGTGCTTTTTCTGACGCTATTTATTATATTCAAGTATTCGCATCTAGCAGTCATCACTTGTCTTCATGTTGATGAGCTGATAATGGAAGGTACTAGGTACTCCTCAACGGTTAGGAGTTGAAAGCAAAAATAGGGGAAGGAAGGTTAAGGGTTAGGTTTCTTGGTTGAATTATAGATACTTATTACAACTAAAAATGAAAAAATAAAAAAACTTTTTTGCAAAAAAAAACAACCGACTTCAAAAACACCAAAAAGAGAAAAATAAACTTCAGAAGAAAAATCAGCTTCTGAAGTCGGTGACATTTGTTTGATTGATTTTATTTTTTTGCCACCGACTTCAGAAGCTGATTTTTCTTCTGAAGTTTATTTTTCTCTTTTTGGTGTTTTTGAAGTCGGTTGTTTTTTTTGCAAAAAAGTTTTTTGTACTTGAAATCTACTAGCACTTACCGGTTATACGTGTTCGTCTGGAACAATCCCCCGTCGCGCGTCGGTGACGATGATGATGGATACTTTGACTTTGAATTTTATTATATCCGGCTGCGGCTGTTCATACCCATCATGCATACCTGGTCTTCCCCAGCCTCGCGTAAATAGTCGGATACCTCTCATAGTCGAAACGAAATAAACTACGCGTTATAGACCGGTACGAACAATACATGGTCATGTAGGTACATAATAACCACAGAACTGAGAACCACTTGACCACAAACACAAACGATCGCATGGTTTTTTATGGAAAGTAGAACTTGAAAAACATTACAAAAATAATACCTATTTAAATTCACTTACTTGATAGTTCAGGTTCCCAATAAAGGTCCAAAGGGCTGAACTATTTGCTCCAGATACGGCTAGCACGACTGCACCAAACTGCACCGCACACAACACAGCACAATGGCAATCTATAAACTCCTTGCTGACTGAGTCACTATTAAAGCTATCGACGTTTGCGTTGCGTTTTACTAGGGAAGTCACATGCTGAATGCGAAATAATTATTTCGATCTCAGCAATGGCGAACGCGAAATCATTACTACAGCGAAAATTCATTCACTAATCCTAATCATGATAGTTCACCAGAACAGGTTCCTCGGGGATATTTTACAATTTTGATAAACTTAGAGACTGGTCGAGGAAATAAAAAATAGAACAATACAGCATTGGGTGTTTATTTCATTACTAGCTTTTGCCCGCGACTTCGTTCGCGTGGATTAGTGACTACCGGCAGATTTTTGGTTTATCTCGCGAAAAAAAAAAACTATCCTATGTCCTTTCTCAAGTTCCAAACTATGTCTGTACCAAATTTCACACAAATCGGTTCAGTAGTTTAGGCGTGAAGCAAAGACAGACAGACAGACAGACAGAGTTACTTTCGCATTTATAATATTAGTTAGGATTACTGCCAAAAACTTGCCTAAAAACTGCCGACTACACCAGAAAACTTATTAAAGGTTTGAATATTAGAAACCACAAATGCGAAAACTGAAACATTTTCGTGTTCATCAGTCACATCACTACCCGTATTCTATAAATAGCACCACTCTACGTAAGGCATTTCGGTTAATTCCCAACAAAGTTGCCATTTTATTGCACAAAATTAATAAATTATTTTTTTGTGTTCGCAGTAAATGTTTTAAATTGTACATGGATCATTTAGCACTTGGCTTAAATCAAAACCAATTGCGAAAAACCATCTTGTTTTGCCACTACAATTTCTTGAAAAGAATCACCGAACCAACAAATGGTAGATAATGCATACTTTATTTGTTTTTGCTCGTACTGAAAACCTGTACTTTGTCCCTTGACTGTCGCGTCAGTGGCCTGAAAGTCTTACCAAGGAGAATAGTGTAGCATAACGGGCTGGTGTCCGCCAATCTTATCCATAAATCTACATTTTTCCGTTACTTTATCTATAAAATTGCTGTTAAATGTAAAATCAATGATAGAATTAATGTAGATTTGATGCCATTATAACTCTTATCATTGAAAACAAAGATTACGGTGAAGATTATCTTTAAAAGTCTGTGGCAAAACCGCAATTTTTTACTTCTTCATCATAAATGCTGATTGTGAGTGTGAGAAATCTAAGCCTACTATTGATACTAAGAATGAATGAATCCATCAAAAACAATATAGTAGTCGAGGAAGTCTATTGTGATTTAGATGTATGGCAATAACAAAACAATGTCAAACTCAACCTGCGTCATGTCCCTGTCAACCACAGCTGTCAACTACAATGTCAAACGCCTAACCCGCATGTACCTATGAAAAGTTCTTGAACAAACCAATTTTACATTAGTTACTGTGTTGGTGATTAATTTTGGAATCTGATAACAATGGAATCCCAAGACACTGATGAAAACGATCAGGCCACAGGCCCAGTGGATAATGCTTGGGCAATGAAAATACCGAAATTCACTCCCGAAGATAATCCACATGGTCTAATAGAAGAAAGCAAGTTTGCAACCCTGTTTCCAAAATACAGAGAACAGTATTTGAAGGAATGCTGGCCTCTTGTGCAAAAGGTACTGAAAGAACACTACATTGTCGCAGAACTCGACCTTATCGAAGGCAGTATAACCGTGAAAACAACAAGAAAAACATGGGATCCTTACATTATTATTAAAGCCAGAGACTTGATGAAACTGTTGTCACGAAGTGTCCCGTTTGAACAAGCTGTGCGAGTCCTAGAAGATGAGATAGGTTGTGACATCATAAAGATTAATTCATTTGTTCGCAAAAAAGAGACATTTTTGAAGAGACGGCAGCGTTTGATTGGTCCTAATGGAGTAACTCTCAAATCTATAGAATTATTAACTGAGTGTTATGTTTTAGTGCAAGGAAACACTGTTTCAGCTGTAGGACCATACAAAGGGCTGGTGCAAGTGAGGCGAATTGTTGAAGATACCATGAAAAATATTCATCCAATGTACAATATCAAAAGTTTAATGATCAAGAGAGAACTCATGAAAGACTCAAAACTAAAAAATGAGAGTTGGGAAAGATTTCTACCAACATTTAAAAGTAAAAATGTCCCAAGGAAACAACCTAAAAGGAAAGTTGAAAAGAAGCCTTATACACCATTCCCACCGCCGCAACAAGAGAGTAAAATTGACCGTGAACTTGCAACTGGAGAATACTTCCTTAAAGATGAGCAAAAGAAGGCTAAGAATAGACATGAGAAAGAAGAAAAGCAAGCACAAGTTAAACGTGCCAAGCATGAGCAGAGACAAAAGGACTTCATGCCTCCTGAAGAGAAGACTACTGCTCCCAATGACCTCTCGGATACATCAGTTGATATCAACTTATTTAAATCTAAAATGAAAAAGCTTTCCAAAAAGCAAAAGGGATTAAAATAAAACACTGAAACCTAATGTAGGTAATCAACTTTCAAGGTAACTACAAACTTGGACATGTCTTTGGATGATCAAATTGCCTTTAATTCATCAATCAATCAACAATGATTTGTTTGTGTGCCCACAACCTGCCTCCGAGTCGTCACTATACATAGCTATAGATAACTGGGAAAAATCGGGCATACAAAAAAAAAGATATTTTGAACTTGGCACAGTGTTAGAAATCTAAATTGTACAAAACACCTATCAGCCAACCAATATTCATGGTGCATCCAGTGTGTAACTATTGTCATAGTTGGATATTGCATATGGCAATAGTGCAGTGTAGTGAAAGACTTGTCATTATGTTATGTTGTGTGCTGTTTGTGGGCACCATAGGTTATACGTACATTATAAAGTAATACAGGAGAAAAATTGTATGTGTTACATCTATATAAATAAGTAAAGTTGTAATGCCAAAATAACAGTTTTTTAATGAATGCTGCAAGTTGAATACTGCATAAAACAATCAAACCTTTTTTATTATTCTGGTTAATCTCCAAAACTGATCAACTGAAATTGACAGGATTTTTACTGGCAGATAGCTGATAATATGGAATAAAGGCTACTTTTATTTTTGAAAATAGATTAGGGTTCTGTGAAAAATTTTAAAAACCCATGAAATTGTTTACAAAATCCCATTCAATACAAAACATTACTTCCCCTATGGAAGTAATTTTTTTCTAATTTCACGAGGACTTTGCGGGCAACAGCTAGTAATAAATAAACAATCAAATGTACCATCTTATCTCTTTATTTTCAACAGTTTTAGTTCTGGTACTAAATTATTTTTAGCAATATACTTTTTTCCATTCATGTAGGGTTGTAGTACTTCAGGTATGTTAATTTTCCCTTTGGGATCTTGATGTGTCTCTAGTAAAGCTATCAACATTCTTGGTACGGCGCATGCGGTGCCATTCAATGTATGAGCATAGCTTGTTTCACTGTTGTGAACATATTTGATATGCAGTCTTCTTGATTGATAATCTGTGCAGTTACTACAGCTTGATATTTCACCATAATTATTACGACCTGGCATCCATGCTTCTATATCGTACTTCCTGTAACATAAAAGTGTAATTAGACATATTTATTTATTTGGATTATATTGTCCTTTATGACATAACATTGTCTGTAATAGGCTGAGGTGTAGTACACCCACATTTGGCCACTTATTCTTAAGTCCCGAGCCTATTGCCATCAACTGAGCCCACCAGACTCAGTGGTTTAGAAACTCTGACACTAGGGTGTGTAGTGTCGTTAGACCTTACTGCCCGCACGATAAGAAGAAGAAGACTTGTTACCATTTCCAAGAATGTAAATGAGATACATACCTATAAGCAGGCGCACCTAGTTCATGCGGTGGCATGTCAAGTATTTTCATATTAAATCCTAAGGGTGAAAACAATTCTTCCTGCATTGTTCTCAAATATTCAAGCATGCTCTCCGACTGACTTGGAGCAGTAACTGCAAACATTTCTACTTTGGTAAATTGATGTACTCTGTGGATTAACAAAAAAATATCAAATAGGTACAAAAATGTTAGTAAAGATAACTACATAATTATATGATATGACTTAGTCTGCGGGCACGAAACTTGCGACGGCCGAGCGATGGTGGGGCGGCGAGACGGCCATGTATACAAAAAAAAGCATTGCACATAATAGCGACGCGCACGAAACGGGCGACGGCGGAGAGGGGCGATCGGGCGATGCACGGGCAGCGGTGGAGCGACGGCGACACGGAAGCGAGGAGAAGAAATTAGTTTGGTTGTACACAATGTTGTATTGAATTATTATTTTACGGTTTGTTTCGTGCCCGCGCGAGATATAGCTGCCTGATCGCCCCGCATCGCGTCGCCCCGCTGCCACGATCGCTCTGCCGTCGCAAGTTTCGTGCCCGCAGACTTAAACATACTAAAGTAATAGCACACAACAAACTTTTTCTATATTAGCTAGCAGCTTATCACCTGTATATTCCTCTTTCTTCTATGACATTAGAAGTCTCAGCCCTAAAGCATCTGCTCACTGCGGCCAATTTCATTGGCAAGTCCTCTTCTTTGTGAAGTGTATTCAATAACAACCCTGCTAGTGACATTTCTGCTGTACCAGACAGATATAAATCTGGACCATGGTGTACTGGGTCCAAGGAATATATCTAGAAATGGTAAAGAAATACAATTTTATTATTTTTATATTAACATAATTATTGATAGAATAATTGTTAAGTGTAGAAAGCAATCCATAGTTTTATTTTAATAAAATAAACAATTTTTAATTTTTGTAAAACAATTTACATTTAGATAATTAAGCAGAGATTATTTTAAACTTTCTAAGCAAAAGTTACCTGTGTGCGATCACTGTTAACTGTCATGCCACAGCTCTCTAATACATGGCTAGGCAAAATATCTGGTACTGAAACCAGCTGAAATTTTTCTTGAAGGAGTTTGCTCACAGTGTATTTAACTAATGCTTCTTCTAGCTCTGCAAGTTCTCCCAAGAAGTAATAACTCTTGTGGCCACATGTGTGACCTAATTTATCTGTTCTCACTAAATTGAGTCGTCTCGTTATTTCACTGAATTCTAGAGGTACATGTGCTTGGAAATCTCTTTTCTGATTTATTTCTCTTACAACTTCTGGGTCGATATTTTTTACTACAGAAGGATGTGTTTTATTAGGCAAACAACTCAGTTCTTTGACCAAACCTTCCCATATAGTCTGATATGAAGCATCTGCTACTGGAGTTGTTTTAAATATTTTGTACATATTCATAACACGATTCACATCACCCACACCTTTTCTTATTTTAATATTATTGTCAATTTCTAATGAATTTCTAGCATTACAATAATAATCGATATCAATATCCGGCACAAGTGCACTTGAACTCAATCTCAGAAACTTGGGTTTGGTTATAACATGTTGTCTTACTAAAGGGTAAAACATCATTTTATTAGACTTAGATAGTAATTTCATCGACCGCAAATACTGTAATAGTTCAGGCAACAAATAAATGGAGATAATAACAACGTTTTCTTTAGTTTAATAGTTTCCTGCAAAAAAATAAAAATACAACAACAAATCGAAACCTGTCAGGGAGAACAGATGACATTTGACAGCATTAATGTCAGATGATGAAGCTGGGGTGCGTTTAAGATGCTTAACCAGGCTAAAATTTAACCTGACTAAACGTTAAACACCCCGTTCAAGCACACCGCGAGGCGAAAAATTAACCTGACTAAAATTTAATCTGCCCCGTTCACGGCCGTCCGCCGGTATAAGAAGTTTTCGCCTACCTAGGATAATTTTTAGCGACCTTTTCAGCCAGTGTTGCCAACTGCTATTATAAGAAATGCACTAAGCAAACCCTAAAATGCACTAGGGTTGTGCTAATTTTGATAAAAAGCACCAAATAAATAAAATCAATAATAATTAGTTCCAGGGTAGCCCGCGAAATTCAAATTTTCTTAAGTTTTTTGCAATTTGCAGGCAAGTGATAGGTTGTATGTTGATGAACATTTGATTCGCGGCTGTAAGACGTATGTAGTTACAGAATTATAATCATCATTATTATCTTATTAATCATTTATAGCTCATAAAGGTTCCGGAATGACTTTGACCTTGTAAAAAGTCATTCCGGAACCTTTATGAGCTCGGAGGGTTGTATTAATGATTTTGATGATTATAATTCTGTAACTCACCCACGCACCTCTGACAGTGGAGCAGAGTGGTAAAGTTACATACTCTTTGCCGAGTGGCAAGGACACCGACAGACCGTAGGTTGTGTTTTCTTTGTGTGCGTTTGTTGTAACAATATGATGCACGTCATGTTTCTCTGTGCCAACTTCGAATAAAATAAAATAATAAAAAAACTAAAAAACCCTTTTGGTTTTTTAGTTTTTTTAGTTTTTTAACTAGGTACTGGGGTTGGGGGGGGAGGGGAGGGGGGGTCCCCCCCCCCCACCGCCTCCTTCAACCCCCCAAGTGAGGAAAAAATGCGTAGTTTTTTTTTAATTTTACATTTTGAGGTTAGAATAGCGCTAAAACGCGAAACGGGTAAAATTTTTTTAATACAGTTGCTCAAAAAGTGGCGTATTGCAGGGACGTATAGCGTTCGGGATGTGGGCTATTACGTAGTACTCGTGCTTTTTCTTTACCATTTCCGAACTCGTGCGTTCTCTTTCCCAACTGACAAAATAATGTCCATTAAAAAAAAACCAACCACGAAGTTTTTACTTACTAAAAAAAATCATAGAAGTTTTTATGATTCATGCAAATATTTCTAAAGAAGCTACTAATTTGTTTCAATATCAGATTTAATTATTTGATTCAATGAGTTAAAGGTTTCATTCCATTTCATCTCATAAAATTTCATTTTCATTTCATATCAATAAAAAAAATCTACTGAAGACTTGGCTGTATGCATAGTTCCCTTTGCCTACCCAGAATGGGTGAAGAAAACAAAAAAATCTCTGCTTTATTCTTTTACGGTTGGCGCCATTTTCCAAACATGTTCTTTGCGAGTTTAGTTACGGTTTTATTATTTTATTGCTTTATTATTTTACTGCTTCATTTTTTCGCAACTGTATTAAAAATAGTTGTTTAGTACACGTGCGGAACCGTCATTGCAACTTGTTCCGACTGTCAACCCTCGCCGTCGGCTGTGCCTAGGCTCGGGTAGACATTGTTGGAACTCTTTGCAATGACAGGCTTTCCGCACTTATAATGAAATATACTATTGTGTCATTTGACAGGGGAAGGGTGAGGGGTGGAGCACACCATGCCCTGGCACCACTCCCATGTAAAGGCGACGCACCTTTCTTGAGAAAAACATTTTTTTGTAACCGAACCCATTGTTGGCCCATTTCCTGGGAAATGTATGTATTTCCTAGGAATTGTATACAATTCCGAGATGATACTAGGAAGTATATAAAAAGTCTCTTCCAGGCCCTGTCGACGGAGCCCCGCTTCGCGGGGCTCCTATTCTGGGTGGTTTACAAAAAAATTAACCACGAAAGGAATGGCGGGGTCGAGTGAGCGAGCGAAGCGAGCGAATAACCTAACCTGTCCGTGTCGGGGTGCCCCAAGTCCCGAGCTCGCTTCGCTCGCTCTTGTATCCAAGTTTTCCTAGTAGCGGGTTCCTGCAGGACCAGTTGACGGAGCCCCGCTGCGCGGAGCTCCTACTTCTGGGTGTATTACAAAAAAAGTAACCCCGAGATGTCAGTGGCTATCATAAGTGTCCATAGATTAACTGTAAATTGGTTATAGTTTGGTACATTTTTTTCTTAAAAACTCACCATTTGACAGTTATTTGTTAGACATCAATAGCCCTGCGGGACGACGTCAGAGCCGTCAGACACGTCTGCCAGAGTCCGAATAATAATTATTATCTATACCCGTCTTTAACATAACTAAATAAACTAAATTCATAAGTTTCATTTTCTTCTTCTTCCTTACTTCTTACTAATCTTTTATGATGGACACGATTTGTCTGTTATCTGTAACTATTTTTTTTTTGTGAATTCGTGAACAATGTTGTTGCAATGGTTGTTGGTTAAAATAGTCCTCCTGACCGTTTTTCGGCCACGGCGGCCAATCTTAACAGAGATTAGCCAACTGCGCGGGAGATATTATAGTGCACAAGTGTGTGCGCAGGCAGGCACAGGTGCACTCTCTGTTCCTTTCCTCTCATAGTCCGATGGGACGGCAATCCGACACGACCGGAGAGAGATCAGGCGCAGGACCAACGGCTTAACGTGCTTTCCGAGGCACGGGGGTATTATACCGCCAACTTCCAAACTCCGGCCTACTACTGGGAAATTTCTAATGAAAAACCCAATAGCACTTTTTGTCCGACCCGGGAATCGAACCCAGGACCTCATGCACAGCAGTCGCGCTTACGACCACTAGACCAACGAGGCAGTTGTTGGCTACATGTGTAATAACTTGATGTGAGATTGTGTAATTGTGTATATAACCCGGTTCATTAAAGAAAGGAATCTAAAATGGCGGTTTTTATCATGTCCTCACGCTCGCACACTATAGTGAGCGAGCGAGAGGACATGCCATGTGTTGCCATTTTAGATTCCTTTCTTTAATGAACCGGGTTATAAATGTATTTCTAAGTTGTGTTATTTTAAAAATCTTTAGTTAAGCTGGCATGTAACTGTTTTTTGTCCTTTTCAAATAAATTATATGTATTTAATAAAAATACCCTAGATCGGTCATTCAAAAAACTGTCAATGTCAATATTGTCAATCTGTCAATTTGTCATACATTGGCTGCGGTTCAAATTGTACGATCTAACTAGCTGTTTAAATTGAATGTTTACCATCGGTACACTTTCAATTTGAACCAGTCAATAGCCCTGTAATGTCACTTCTGTCAAAAATTATAACCTCGGAACTAAGCCGAAAGCACAGAACATAATATTAAACCCCTCTCGGAATTATTTATTTACGTACTGCGACATTTTTCATTGAATAATATCTAAATAATGGTGCAACAACACACAACATCTAAAAGCAAAATAAAAACAAGTCAATTGCTTTCCTTGACACTTGTCAAATTCGAATTTGACGTCTCCGCACACACTGTACTACCAAATTTTTGTGTGCGCCGTTGGTAGCGATCGATGACGTCAATCATGACGTCACACTGCTAAGAAGAGCTCATGTTTGTACAAAATAAACCGATTTTATGCACGAACACAGTACCAATAGCGCACATCGTACAATCAAAGAGTAAAGTAAGTATAGAGAGACGTACAATTTAAACCGCAGCCAGTGATACTGATACAGTCAGTGTCAGTTTGGAGGGAGAGTCGGTTTGGTGGGCGTTTGGCGCCGTTTCTATCCGACTGCGGCGAAACCGAAACCGAATTTGTCTGTTCAATGTTGTTTTCAATTACTATTTACTTTAAATTGTTACAAGAACCATAAATTATTGATACCTAAGTATAAAATAACTGCAAGTTCTGTGTTACGGGCAAAGGTTGTTGCTAAACATGCCTGTACAAAGTCGCAGTGTTCTGAAGAACTTGCAAAAGGATGCTGATGCAAGTGGTTCGTCTGTTGGAAAACCGAAATCACCTTCTCAGATGTAAGTAGTATCCACACCACGGATCCGTAACTATGTATGGTAACCTCAATAGTAAGTGATGTTTAGTAGATTGTGTAAAAATTTGTACCTATCAATTTTAACAGTGAAGGCTGTATTAGCACCATATACCTTGTAAGGGCTTAAAATTACCGTGATGCTAGCACGGTAATTGCACCTGATATACCTTTCTAAATAAATTTTTATCACATTAAGTGCTAAACTGGGTAAAACAGGGTGAATAGACAAAAGTTTGATAGGGAGTTTAATATTAAATTAATTTGATAGTTTTACAACAAGTAGTCCACTTTATTTGCTTAATTTGACTGTAACTGTAACTGTGTTTTTGGCAACACACCATAATAATTCAACTTAAAATCCTCTCAAAGTTTGGTTTCAGTTTACCCCTGCATTTCTATTTATTTATATATTAGTTTTTGACTAGACCTGTGCAGCTTTTCTGGACGTTGAGCAATATTTTGATCAGGGCTCTGTTCTTAGCCCGATACTGTACCTATACCATATTCACGCCAGCCTTACCTCAGAGCTGTGGGTAATACTGGCTACTTGTCTTGCAGTTGGTGGGTACTTGCAAAAGACTCGGCAATACTTATACTAGTCCGGTTCACACATTCTGGTCAGTCCATGTATCACATACTCTTGGGTGAGATAACTGTCCATCAATAGACTGATTAGAAAAAAAGATAACAGTAAATTATACATAATAATGAATATTACATGTTTATTTAAATTTCAGGAATTCCAAGAGAAGGTCACCACGCACTGGAAATAAGTCGCCACGAAATGGCAACCAGTTGACCATTACTAGCATGTTTGCCTCTAAAAGGAATAGAAGTCCTGATGGAAATGAAATTATACACCCAGTAAGTTTTAATGTTAAGACATTTCAAGCTCTAAGTGGGTAAAATAGGGATTAGGCAGTTGTATAACTTTTTTATTAATTTTCAATCTTTTTGTTTCGTGTGTTTATCAGTGGAAACTCGTAAAATGGCCTTTGAATGTATATTGTTCAAGGATAATGTTTGTATTCTCTGTAAGTTTCCAGAATATAATAAATTAAATAAATAATAATCCGTTATTGGGGAGCTGATGTGGTTTTACATAATGTATTTATTGGTTTAAGACCATTTGGTGTTTGTGTTAGGTGAAAATAGAATAGATGTCTAACAAAAATGTGTTCCATATAAAAGAAAAACTAACTAATTGTTATGTATCAATTATGTAGGTGTTTGAAAACCTTCTTGACAAATAAGGTATTTATAAGTACCCCACACTTGCATTTGTAAATCCAGTACAGTACTACCTAGTGCTTGCTAAGAATAAAACAAATGTTACTTAAGGACGCGTTTACGAATTCTCGCGGTTCAATTTTAGGTATTGAGGCTTACTACTACACGTGCACTGGTCACACACACAGCGACAAGCTCGCCGCGGCGGAATTATGAGCGAAGTGACACGACTTGATTCTTGAGTCTTTTGTTTATTTTTTGCCGAGTAGTTTTTTACGTTACTGTGATAATATTATTATGTTTTAAAAAAGTTTGTACTGTGAAATGGAACAATATAAAAGTAGATACTACTGGACATTGGTCGGTTGGTAAGCCGAGTAATAATAAATAATTAATAATAATAATAAATAAATAATATTGAGCTAGGTATGCCGTGTTTGGGCTCGTTTTGTTAGTTACTTTGAGATCTTACCTCCGGACTCCATGGAGTGACCTGAAGGTATACTTTGAAGACTTTTACTGGAACTAATAAACGAGTTGAGCTAGGTATGCCGTGTTTGGGCTCGTTTTGTTAGTTACTTTGAGATCTTACCTCCGGACTCAATGGAGTGACCTGAAGGTATACTTTGGAGACTTTTACTGGAACCAATAAACAAGTTGAGCTAGGTATGCCGTGTTTGGGCTCGTTTTGTTAGTTACTTTGAGATCTTACCTCCGGACTCAATGGAGTGACCTGAAGGTATACTTTGGAGATTTTTACTGGAACTAATAAACGAGTTGAGCTAGGTATGCCGTGTTTGGGCTCGTTTTGTTAGTTACTTTGAGATCTTACCTCCGGACTCAATGGAGTGACCTGAAGGTATACTTTGGAGACTTTTACTGGAACTAATAAACGAGTTGAGCTAGGTATGCCTTGTTTGGGCTCGTTTTGTTAGTTACTTTGAGATCTTACCTCCAGACTCCATGAAGTGACCTGAAGGTATACTTTGGAGATTTTTACTGGAACTAATAAACGAGTTGAGCTAGGTATGCCGTGTTTGGGCTCGTTTTGTTAGTTACTTTGAGATCTTACCTCCGGACTCAATGGAGTGACCTGAAGGTATACTTTGGAGACTTTTACTGGAACTAATAAACGAGTTGAGCTAGGTATGCCTTGTTTGGGCTCGTTTTGTTAGTTACTTTGAGATCTTACCTCCGGACTCCATGGAGTGACCTGAAGGTATACTTTGGAGATTTTTACTGGAACTAATAAACGAGTTGAGCTAGGTATGCCGTGTTTGGGCTCGTTTTGTCAGTTACTTTGAGATCTTACCTCCGGACTCAATGGAGTGACCTGAAGGTATACTTTGGAGACTTTTACTGGAACTAATAAACGAGTTGAGCTAGGTATGCCGTGTTTGGGCTCGTTTTGTTAGTTACTTTGAGATCTTACCTCCGGACTCCATGGAGTGACCTGAAGGTATACTTTGGAGACTTTTACTGGAACTAATAAACGAGTTGAGCTAGGTATGCCGTGTTTGGGCTCGTTTTGTTAGTTACTTTGAGATCTTACCTCCGGACTCAATGGAGTGACCTGGACGTATACTTTGGAGATTTTTACTGGAACTAATAAACGAGTTGAGCTAGGTATGCCGTGTTTGGGCTCGTTTTGTTAGTTACTTTGAGATCTTACCTCCGGACTCCATGGAGTGACCTGAAGGTAAACTTTGAAGACTTTTACTGGAACTAATAAACGAGTTGAGCTAGGTATGCCGTGTTTGGGCTCGTTTTGTTAGTTACTTTGAGATCTTACCTCCGGACTCCATGGAGTGACCTAAAGGTATACTTTGAAGACTTTTACTGGAACTAATAAACGAGTTGAGCTAGGTATGCCGTGTTTGGGCTCGTTTTGTTAGTTACTTTGAGATCTTACCTCCGGACTCCATGGAGTGACCTGAAGGTATACTTTGAAGACTTTTACTGGAACTAATAAACGAGTTGAGCTAGGTATGCCGTGTTTGGGCTCGTTTTGTTTTAGTTACTTTGAGATCTTACCTCCGGACTCCATGGAGTGACCTGAAGGTATACTTTAGGACAGATGCGGGAATAGACACTTGCGCGACTGAACTTTTACGCGACTTAATGGCCACTGAGCTTTACTCTGTAAAGTAAGCATAACATCACGCTTGTTATTACTTGAAGGTGGATTTTTTTACGAACGACACCCATGACGGAAAAACATTTTCCTGGCGCCATCTTGGATTTTTATTTTGACCTCATTTTCGTAATCAGCGACCCCAAGAACCATGAAAACGACACCCATGACGGAAAAACCAAAAAATCCACCTTCAAGTAATAACAAGCGTGATGTTATGCTTACTTTACAGAGTAAAGCTCAGTGGCCATTAAGTCGCGTAAAAGTTCAGTCGCGCAAGTGTCTATTCCCGCATCTGTCCTAAAGTATACCTTCAGGTCACTCCATGGAGTCCGGAGGTAAGATCTCAAAGTAACTAAAACAAAACGAGCCCCAACACGGCATACCTAGCTCAACTCGTTTATTAGTTCCAGTAAAAGTCTTCAAAGTATACCTTCAGGTCACTCCATGGAGTCCGGAGGTAAGATCTCAAAGTAACTAACAAAACGAGCCCAAACACGGTATACCTAGCTCAACTCGTTTATTAGTTCCAGTAAAAGTCTCCAAAGTATACCTTCAGGTCACTCCATTGAGTCCGGAGGTAAGATCTCAAAGTAACTAACAAAACGAGCCCAAACACGGTATACCTAGCTCAACTCGTTTATTAGTTCCAGTAAAAGTCTCCAAAGTATACCTTCAGGTCACTCCATGGAGTCCGGAGGTAAGATCTCAAAGTAACTAACAAAACGAGCCCAAACACGGCATACCTAGCTCAACTCGTTTATAAGTTCCAGTAAAAGTCTCCAAAGTATACCTTCAGGTCACTCCATTGAGTCCGGAGGTAAGATCTCAAAGTAACTAACAAAACGAGCCCAAACACGGCATACCTAGCCAGGGATGATGTGATTTAAATCATTTGATTAAAATCAGTGATTTAAATCGCGATTAAAATCAAATGATTTATTTAAAAAAATCGATGATTTAAATCAGTTCTTTTTTACTGCAACCAAAACAGCCAAAACGTGTCAAAGGACTTCCCCCGACATAAACTACGGCGCACACATAACGTGTGCATCGCTAATATGCCCACACCAAAACTGAAAGAACGAAATTCAAACAAATAGGTTGAAATAAGTGACTGCGACTGCGGTGAAACCAAAATGGTTCTATGTTCATTTTTAACGAAGTGTTTTTTTTAATTACCTTTAGAAGAATATATTATGTTTGTTGATTTTCGCTAAAGTATTATTTTCAGTATTTTTGTTAAATAAGCAAATAAATATGCTACTTTGTTTTTTTTTAATAAAATAATGACCTAATAAAAGAACTACTATGTTGATTTAACAAAAATATGTTAGTTTTTTTTAATAAATAACTGACTTTCATAATGAAAAATTAAAAAAATCAAAAAAATCTGATTAAAATCAAATAAATCCGATTTAAATCAAATAAATCCGATTTTTTTGATTTTTTTATAAAAATCATGATTTTTATCAACCCTGTACCTAGCTCAACTCGTTTATTAGTTCCAGTAAAAGTCTCCAAAGTATACCTTCAGGTCACTCCATTGAGTCCGGAGGAAAGATCTCAAGTAACTAACAAAACGAGCCCAAACACGGCATACCTAGCTCAACTCGTTTATTAGTTCCAGTAAAAGTCTTCAAAGTATACCTTCAGGTCACTCCATGGAGTCCGGAGGTAAGATCTCAAAGTAACTAACAAAACGAGCCCAAACACGGCATACCTAGCTCAACTCGTTTATTAGTTCCAGTAAAAGTCTCCAAAGTATACCTTCAGGTCACTCCATTGAGTCCGGAGGAAAGATCTCAAGTAACTAACAAAACGAGCCCAAACACGGCATACCTAGCTCAACTCGTTTATTAGTTCCAGTAAAAGTCTTCAAAGTATACCTTCAGGTCACTCCATGGAGTCCGGAGGTAAGATCTCAAAGTAACTAACAAAACGAGCCCAAACACGGCATACCTAGCTCAACTCGTTTATTAGTTCCAGTAAAAGTCTTCAAAGTATACCTTCAGGTCACTCCATGGAGTCCGGAGGTAAGATCTCAAAGTAACTAACTAAACGAGCCCAAACACGGCATACCTAGCTCAACTCGTTTATTAGTTCCAGTAAAAGTCTCCAAAGTATACCTTCAGGTCACTCCATGGAGTCCGGAGGTAAGATCTCAAAGTAACTAACAAAACGAGCCCAAACACGGCATACCTAGCTCAACTCGTTTATTAGTTCCAGTAAAAGTCTCCAAAGTATACCTTCAGGTCACTCCATTGAGTCCGGAGGTAAGATCTCAAAGTAACTAACAAAACGAGCCCAAGCACGGCATACCTAGCTCAACTCGTTTATTAGTTCCAGTAAAAGTCTCCAAAGTATACCTTCAGGTCACTCCATTGAGTCCGGAGGTAAGATCTCAAAGTAACTTACAAAACGAGCCCAAACACGGCATACCTAGCTCAACTCGTTTATTAGTTCCAGTAAAAGTCTCCAAAGTATACCTTCAGGTCACTCCATTGAGTCCGGAGGTAAGATCTCAAAGTAACTAACAAAACGAGCCCAAACACGGCATACCTAGCTCAACTCGTTTATTAGTTCCAGTAAAAGTCTTCAAAGTATACCTTCAGGTCACTCCATGGAGTCCGGAGGTAAGATCTCAAAGTAACTAACAAAACGAGCCCAAACACGGCATACCTAGCTCAACTCGTTTATTAGTTCCAGTAAAAGTCTTCAAAGTATACCTTCAGGTCACTCCATGGAGTCCGGAGGTAAGATCTCAAAGTAACTAACTAAACGAGCCCAAACACGGCATACCTAGCTCAACTCGTTTATTAGTTCCAGTATATCATGAGGTCACTCCATCAAGTTCGAAACGAAATTCGAATTATTATAATCCCTTTCTACCCGACTGTGGCGAATCCCAAAGGGTTATGTGATTTTACTTCTAAATAAAAAAAAACGATGACTAAAATCTTGGTTGTCCGTAGTGCCTACAAAATACGTAAAGTATCATGTTTGGTCAGTCAAATATTTTGTGTACGTACAGCGATCTTTTTCAACACGAATTTCTGGTAAAATCCGACATAGGTCCACTCACGACGGCGGCCGAGCGCAGACTATATTTTGCATTTCAATTATCCCGAGAGCAAAATGTATGAAGAAATTGACAAGTGTTTTTATTGTAGGTAATAATTTGAAAAATACAATGTTTTAAATACAAAAAAAATATCGGAACATCTAAAGGACTATATGTACCGCAATTCATTATAATTTTGGAGTTATAATATGCTGTAAATCTACCTAAAATGGTACCTATTCGGACCCTACTTTTTTACATTTTCTTTTTTCTGCGATTATTGTGATGGGAAAAACGTATTTGTGCGAAATTTTTGTATGAAGTCATACAATTCTTTTGATGGCAATCTGGAGATGAATAAATTATCTTTAAATTAAGACCACGATATCTTCACATTTGTGATTGCTTATACGTTAAAATGGTACCTAAAAACCACTTACATTTGTAGAAAATGAGAACGCGTCCTTATTGAACATAATAGTGGCGACGAGGACTAAAAGTGATTAAAATGGAGTGCAGAGCAGTGAAATACAAAGAGTTTGATGCTCAAACAGACAATTGGGACAATTACATGGACAGGCTAAAATTTTGCTTTGAAGCAAATGGCATCGTGTTGGACTCATTAAAAAGGGCTAATTTTTATACAATATGCGGTTCTCAAGTGTTTGATACCCTTCTGGCGCTAATTACGCCTAAAAAATCTAGTGATGTGACATTCAGTGAAATCGTAACAGTGTTAACAAAACATTATAGTCCGAAACCCAACGAAATTTCAATGTCTTACAAATTTTATAAACGCGATCAAAAACAAGGTGAATCTGCTGCGGAGTATATAGCGCAGCTCAGAAAAATAAGTGCCGATTGCAATTTTTCCAACTTGGAACGTATGCTACGCGACAGACTCGTGTGCGGCCTGGGCCCCGAGTCTGCTATTCAATAGTGTCAGAATGGTCGATCATTGATCTCATAATGGTTGATTGATGACAAGCCAAAAAGTACCTTATGCATGTCGACTTAAGGTACTTTTTGGCTTGTCGTAAATCAACCATTATGAGATCAATGATCGACCATTCTGACACTATTGAATAGCAGACTCGGGGCCCTGTCCGACCATAAATTACAGTACGATCTCTTGAGGAAAGACAATTTAACTTATGATGATGTTGTTCAAGCTATGCTATCGTCAGAGAGTGCGGGTAGAGATTTTCGTATGATTCAAAATGCTACCCCCGGGAACGTCGCACAGGGGACCAATATAACGGCGACTACTTCTACAACAGCGGCAGAGCATGAGCCTATGGACATCAACGCAATACAGCCTAACAGTAATTCTCGACTGTGTTACCGGTGTGGCGACCGCCACGGAGGAGAATGTCGATTTATTAAAGCTACGTGCCGATACTGCAAGAAAATAGGACACATAGAAAAGATATGTATTGCTAAGAAAAAAGGGTCAACAAAACAAGTGAATTATACCCATAATGACGACTTAGATATTCAGATGAATGGTATTTACAGCGTCGATAGCGTAGGACTACGAGTACCTTCCTATGACGTGACTATTGAGCTAGACGGCATGCCGGTGACGATGCAGGTGGACTCCGGTGCTGGAGTCTCGCTGGTAAACGAAACTACGTGGAAGAGGCTACGATCAGCGCGATCACGAGATGCCGCCACTCTTCGCGCCGTGCCGGCCAACCTACATACCTGGACAGCGACGCCCATATCTGTGCTTGGCCAGACAACTGTGCAAGTAACGTTTAGAGACATTAAGTGTGTTTTGAATGTTATAGTAGCAAGAGGGTTAGGACCAAACTTAATTGGTCGTGATTGGTTTTCAGCCCTTAACATAAAGGTATGTATTAATGCTGTCTTAGATTTACATAATAATATGTCAATTTCCAACGAAATGTTAAAAAAACATAATGAAGTTTTTAAACAGGGTCTAGGTACCTACTTACCGAGGTGATCCGGTCACAATACATTTAAAGGCAAATGCTACGCCTAGGTTTCTTAAGGCTCGCCCCGTTCCGTATGCGATTAAAGACAGGGTTGAGAAGGAAATTGACCGCTTAGTGGCAGAACAGGTACTTAAGCCAGTTTCTTTTTCTCAATGGGCGACACCAGTCGTACCTATCGTTAAAAAATCGGGGGATATTCGTCTGTGTGGCGATTATCGCAGTACGGTAAATCAGGCTACCGAGTCGGATACTTATCCTATGCCAACTGCTAACGAAGTGTTTGCTATCATTGCTGGTGGCAAATATTTCACCACATTAGATTTAGAACGTGCATATACACAGGTAATAGTAGACGAGAACACAGCTAAATTGCTGACCTTGAATACGTGCAAAGGTCTCTACACTGTTCACAGGCTGGCGTTCGGCGTAAAAGCATGTCCAGGAATATTTCAAAGGTTGATGACAGCATTGCTGGCAGGTGTTCCGGGAGTTGCGGTTCTTATTGATGACATCATCATTAGCGGACACACCTTGCCAGATATGTGCAGACGCCTCGACATGGTATTGACACGCATACAGAGAGCTGGACTGCGACTCAACGCCAGTAAGTGCAAATTTGCTAAAGAAAGTGTAGAGTTCCTTGGATTTGTCATCGACGCCGACGGAATTCATCCAGCGCCCGGTAAAGTGGAGTCCATCACTAAAACACCAGAGCCCAAGAATGTCCAGCAGCTGCAGGCATTTTTAGGTTTGTACAATTTTTATGAGAGGTTCATACCTCACAAGGCGACTATACTTGAGCCACTTCATAGGTTGCTTGACAAGTCACACAAGTGGCAATGGACAGATCTAGAACAAGAAAGTTTCGACAAGGCGAAACAATTACTATCTTCAGATATTACATTAGTACACTATGATTTAAACAAACCGTTGGTATTGACGTGTGACAGCTCTGAATATGGTGCAGGTGCAGTATTGTCTCACGTTATGGAGGACGGCCAAGAGCGACCTGTGGCCATGAGTTCAAGAACATTACATTCACATGAGCGGAAATACTCGCAACTGGATAAAGAAGCGACGGCGATTATGTTTGGGGTTCAGAAGTTTCATAACTACTTAATGGGAAGGTCTTTCACCATAGTAACGGACCACAAACCGTTGGTCAGTATATTTGATCCAAAAAAGCCAATACCTAATATTATATCACCACGGTTAACAAGAATTTCTATTGTACTAACTTCACACAGTTATAACATACTCGTAATATACAAGCCGGGCCAACAAATAGGAAATGCAGATGGTCTCAGTCGCTGGCCACAACCAGTGCCTGAGCAACCTGAGGAACAACTTTGCGACATTTTATTGATGGCGGAGGCTCCTGAAGACTTCCCTGTCGACATCCAGCAGATTGAAAGCCTTTCAAAAAAAGACAAGATACTTTCGCGAGTTATACATCATATTTTGAGCGGTTGGCCTCCAAAAGTCACGGAGGAAGAGCTACGCATATATTGGTTACATCGGAATGAGCTCTCTATACACGAAGGCTGTATTCTTGAACAGCAAATCGTTAACAATAGTCTGAGGAAACATAGGGATACCAATGTTGGTCAGAGTGTTATGTATAGAAACTACGGTAGAGGACCACGTTGGTTATCAGGCACAGTGACAAGTAAAGACGGTCCATCAAGTTACAAAGTAACAACTGAAGACGGAGATGTTGTCAATAGGCATATTGACCAAATTCTGAAGAAAAAACCAGTGAATGACGTTACTGAAGAGGAAGAGGAAGGGAGGAATACTGCTTATGGCAGGGAATACCAGACAGACAGCCAGGCACAAGAAGAGACAGGAGATATAGAGGACAGCCAAGGAAGTGAGCAAGTAATACAGATACCTAGCTCGGAAGAATGGGCTGAAATGTTAGGAATACCTAGCGGAGCAGAAGCCAGCTATGCCGGTGGCAAGTTAAAACACAAATTATGCTCGTATCCCAAGTCACCTTATACCAGGTCCAGTGATAACAACTTCATTCTGTAACTGCTAGTATTAAGTATCAGTTTCTGTAATTCAATATTGATTTTCTTCTGTTTTCATTAAGTAAATGTTAATTGCTACAAGAGCTAGTAGATTTATAGTTTATATATTTAATGGTGTTGTACACTTTTGGTTTATATAATTGTTGTGCGTATTTGAGGGAAAGGTATGTTATGTATCAATTATGTAGGTATTTGAAAACCTTCTTGACAAATAAGGTATTTATAAGTACCCCACACTTGCATTTGTAAATCCAGTACAGTACTACCTAGTGCTTGCTAAGAATAAAACAAATGTTACTTAATACTTGTTTTATTGAACATAATACTAATAATGAAATTCGGGCGCCAGTAACACACTTTAAATACAATGCCAGGGATAGACTCACCATATGCACCAGCAACTTTTAATCTTAGGGCGGGGGGTGTCAATAAAATATGCATCATACAAAATTTAGCTCAAAATAATTAGTAAGTAATACATAGTTATTACTTACTAATTATTTTGAGCATATTTATTATTATATATTATTATTAGATTCATATTTATTATTTTTTTTTATTTTTTTATTAGCCGTCTTTGTGTCCCACTGCTGAGCAAAGGCCTCCCCTTTGTCTTTCCACATGTCTCTATCATGGGCGATCTCTGGCCATGTTAGCCCTGCAAACATGATCAGATCGTCACGCCACCTTCGCCGCGGTCGACCTCGACGGCGCTGTCCTTCCTCAGGCGTCCAGTGAGTGACGATCTTTGCCCATCTCTCCGGGTGCATCCGTACTACGTGGCCTGCCCACTCCCACTTCAGTCTGGCTGTTTTTTCTCCAACATCAGCTATTTTAGTTATGGAGCGCAGGGTGGTGTTTCTAACGCGATCGGTTCGCTTAACACCAATTATGCTGCGCTCCATTGCTCGCTGGCAAATCTTGAGTTTGGACTTCTGTTGTTCAGTAAGTGACCAACTTTGTGCACCGTAGGTTAGGACGGGCAGGATGCACATGTCAACGAGTTTCCTCTTTAATGTTAGGGGAAGGCTTCCCTTTATATGTTCCTTCAGGGCCCAGAAAGTCTTCCAGGCATTTTGAACTCGTCTTTCGACTTCCTTGTCTTGCCTGTTTTGGAACGACACTATCTGGCCTAAATAGGTATACTCGTCGACATATTGCAACGAATGCCCGTCTACCGCGACCCTACGTTTCGTGCTGTTGGTCATGATCTGGGTCTTGGATCTATTCATTGAAAGTCCAACCTCAAGACTTGCTGTGCACAGATCTTGGAGCATTTCTTCGAGTTCTGGAGCTGATGTGGAGAAAAGCACGATGTCATCGGCAAAGCGGAGGTTTGTTAGATGTTGGCCGCTAACATGTATGCCTCGTGACTGCCACGAATCGGGCAGCTTGTTGAAAACCTCCTGCAATGCACTTGTGAACAGCTTGGGTGAGAGTGGATCGCCCTGTTTTACACCTTTTTCTATATTGAAATTTATTATATATATATTGATATTTATTATTAGATTCATATTATTATTATTACATAGTTACCATCAATAGAATTTCTGTTCACAAGTCCTTACCATTTTGAATTGTATTGTTTTTATTTAAAATGTTCACTTTTGTATACACTGCATTTTATTTTAGAAAAAGCTTAAATATGAGGATGATGAATCTAAAGAGAATAGTATAGATAGCTTAACCAAAGATAATAGCAGTGAAAACTTGAGAATTGATACCGAGAATGGAAATAATGAAGTGGAAGTGGACAGCAAAGAAGGAGTTGATGCCAAAGATGTTGAAGTGAATATCGCAGAGGCAACTATCTCAAAGGACATAGAAATGAACAATTCAAAACACACTACAATAAACAAAGATGAAGTAGACACTATTAAACAGGATGTAATTGAAATTGATGACGAAATGGATGGCAGCTCCGAAAAACAAGAACTAAATGGTTCTACAGAAGAACAGAAAGAAAATGGTAAAACTGAAAATAATAATGAAGAAGTAAGCTACCAAAAAGCGATTCCTGACATTGAAAAATGTAATATTTGTGGCCAGTTTTTGAACAATTCTGATATAGTATATTATCAAGGACACCCGCAAAATGCTGTTGAAGAGTATATAGCATTGACCAATGAGAAACTGGTTCTAGCATCAGGTGAGGACTTATGCTAATTAATTTACCTTAATGTAACATCACCTGCCTGCAGCCTGGAGCCCCTGAAGGGTGAATGCACACCCACATTTTTGCATTTAGATAATGAACATTTTTACTGTAAACGGTGATTTTTCACCCCAAAAAATAAATGTTGTTTCATAGCCATAATTTTTGTGTAGTGTTACTTAGTTTAATGTATAGAATGCTTGCTTGCTTGCTTGTGAAGGGTAAATTTTATTAATAGTGTGAAAATAATTGGAAGTCTAATTGTGGTTTCTAAAATTGATCTCAATGTTTTTCAGGTGATGATGGGGATATAATGGAACGCCCGCAGACCAATATAACCAGTTTCTCTATATTTGATGAACAGGGACATCTTTGCCCAATTGATGGAGGTCTCGTTGAAAATGATGTGCGTATATACATGTCAGGGTACTTGAAGTCTATATGCTCTGATTCAGCTGAAATTGATGATGAGTCTGTGCCTGTGAAAGATGTAGGTCCTATTATTGAATGGTGAGTGTATTTTTTCTCATAAACTTATAAACTACAATTAATTTCTAATCAATAAATTTTCTCCTATAACTTAAGAAAAAGATGATTATTATTTTTTTCGAATTCCTGTCACATAACTACATCAGTATCTTCTGCTTCAGGTTTATACATGGCTTTGATGGTGGTGACAGAAACTGTATCACCTTATCAACAGAATTTGGAGAATATAATTTATTAAAACCAAGTGATCAATACACACCTCTTATGAACAACCTCTATGAAAAGATATGGCTAAGCAAAGTGGTAGTAGAGTATTTAGAAGAGTACCATTACCTCCAGCCGACATATGAAGACTTGCTAGAACTAATCAGAGAGTCAACTATTCCAGAACTGAATGATGCCAAAATGACTGAAGAACTGCTTCACAAGCATGCTCAGTTTGTGTGTGATCAGGTAGTGAGCTTAGAAGCTGATGAGGATGATGAACCACTAATTACATTACCATGCATGAGAGAGTTAATTAAATTAATGGGTATCAAATTCGGCAAGCGCAGATTCCGCGCTAAAATAGATTACAAAAAGGTTGACAAAAAAGCTTGGACTAAGGCTACCACTACTCCCCTTGTACGGAAAACATTTGAGAGCTTTTTCTCAAATCAGTTGGATAAGACAAATCATGAGTTGGTTCTGAGAAGGAAAAGATGTGGAGTGTGTGAAGCTTGTCAACTGCCAGACTGTGGGGAATGTAATGCTTGCCGTGCAATGGCTAAGTTTGGAGGACATGGGCGAACCAAAAAAGCTTGTGTAAGAAGATTATGTCCCAACATGGCAGTTGAGCAAGCTGAAGATTCCGAACCAGATGATGAAGAAGAGTACCAACAGATGGCCGAGAAGAAGCAACACGACAAGTTAGAGGATGCAGTGCCGGTCAAGTTGACTGGCTCAAATAACAGAAATATTAAATGGGTCGGTGAGCCCAAGAAAGCCGACGCCACCAAAGTGTATTATGAAAAAGTTGAAATTGATGGCTCTGAACTTTGCAATGGCGACTTTGTAATGGTTGAAACTTCTCAATCCAATATTCCTGCTTTGGTGGCTAGAGTAGTATTCATGTGGCGAGAAACTATTAACTCGAAATCGGGTTTCTTTCACGCAGAAGTATTCATTAGAGCCTCTGACACTGTTCTGGGTGAGGTCAGTGACCCCAGGGAAGTATTTTTAGGAGACAGATGTTGCCATGGTGCTCCACTTTCTTCAATATTAAGGAAAGCTTGTGTTGAAAAGGGAGAAATCCCAGCTGATTGGTTTAAACTGGGTGGCAAGGAAGTCGACGACAAGCATTTTGAAGATGATGGTAAAACCTATTTTTACAATAAATACTATGAAAGATTCACTGCCCGGTTCGAAGATTTACCTGTAGATCCAGTTTGTCCTAATCCACTGAGGCAACATAGATTTTGCCCATCTTGTGAGAGGAAAACTAAACGGGATGCTAAAAACATACCTAAAGTTACTGGAAAATTAATAGAAAAGTCTAGTTTTATAACTGAATCTAATAGAACAGAGTGGTCATTAGTGAGGTGGCAAGATTACGATTACAAGAAAGGTTGTGGTGTTTTCCTCAAGCCAGGTACATTCAAGTTAAAGAATACTCTGACTAATGAAAACAATGTCAAACAAAAACTTGAGAAAGTCGATGAAGACATTTACCCTGAATATTACAGGAAAAGTGACAATAATTTGCGTGGATCAAATGTAGATACTGGGGAACCATTCTGTGTTGGCCACATAGCAGCTGTAACTGCCATAGGGCAAGGGCCTTTGATTATTCCTCAGGATATCTATTTAAAAGTCAATGTCCTTTATAGACCTGAAAATACAACCAGTAGATTTCCGCAGCATGAAGACGTTAATGTAGTTTACTGGAGTGATGAAATTCGTGATGTGCCGTTTTCTGCAGTTGTAGGAACATGCCATTTAATTTATGAGCAAAATATTCCACAACAATATTCTCTGGCCCAGTGGCTAGAGGGAGACCCAAGTAGGTTTTACTTTAGGATGGCTTTTGACAAATCTTCTGGTCAAATAATAGATGTCCCTCACCACGCTATTAGTGTTGGACGCACTGAAAGAGGCAAAGACAAGGGTAAAGGTAAAGGAAAATCTAGTAAACCTGTAGAAACGAATGAAAATAAACTGGATCATATTTCGGTACGACCTTTAAGAACTCTTGATGTATTTGCTGGTTGTGGTGGACTGTCGGAAGGCTTGCACCAGACTGGCGTGGCGGAATGTAAGTGGGCAATAGAGAATGTTGAAGCTGCAGCACATGCATATGCTCTCAACAACAAAAACTGCATCGTTTTCAATGAAGACTGCAATGCGTTACTCAATGAGGCGATGTCTGGGGCCACTCACAGTGTCAGTGGATTACGCCTCCCAATGCAGAGCGAAGTAGAACTGTTAGTCGGTGGGCCGCCATGCCAGGGCTTCTCCGGAATGAACAGATTCAATTCGAGAGAGTATTCCAACTTCAAAAATTCTCTTGTAGCTTCATACTTATCTTACTGTGACTATTACCGTCCGAAGTATTTTATACTCGAAAACGTAAGAAATTTTGTGGCATTCAAAAAAGGTATGGTTTTGAAACTGACATTAAGAGCATTACTTGACATGGGCTATCAGTGCACATTTGGGATTCTTCAGGCTGGCAACTATGGAGTACCACAGACTAGGAGAAGGCTTATTATTTTGGCAGCCGCACCCGGGTACAAGTTACCGTTCTATCCGGAACCTACACATGTGTTTAGCAGACGTGCGTGCTCGCTGACTACCACTATAGATGGCAGACGCTTCGTTACTAATATTCACTGGGATGAGTCTGCTCCAAGAAGAACATGCTCCATCCGAGATGCTATGAGTGATCTGCCAGGTATATGCAATGGTGCTAACAAAATAGAAATCGAATATGGATCCATGCCAGAGAGCCATTTCCAAAGACTAGTGAGAAGCAAGGACGAGAATGCCAAACTACGGGACCACATTTGTAAAAACATGGCGCCATTAATTCAAGCTAGGATATGTCGAGTCCCCACAACGCCTGGTTCTGATTGGAGGGACCTTCCTAACACATCGGTGGCACTGTCAGATGGAACTAAATGCAAGGTATGTTAGCTTGTTTCATAATGTTTGTATAGTGTTGGTATAAACATTGCAATGTGTAAACTGTGAGTGGTTTGGTTGGCACTCGGCAGGTCCTGCAGTACAGGTACGACGACAAGCGCAGCGGCCGCTCGTCTGGCGGCGCACTGCGCGGAGTGTGTGCGTGCGCGGCGGGCGGCTCGTGCGCGCCGCAAGACAAGCAGGAGAACACACTCATCCCGTGGTGCCTGCCGCACACCGGCAACCGACACAACAACTGGGCGGGGCTCTATGGTAATGTCATTCTACATAGTATCTATGAACCGTGATAGCTATATCAACAAAGACTAAAAACCGTCGTTTTGGTACGGAACCCTTCATGCTTCATGTGCGAGTCCGACTTGCACTTGGCTAGCTTTTTTTTAGTTTTTTAATCTAGTACGACACAAACTAACGTTTAATTTATAGAGTCTAAGAGACAATGGAAAATGAACCTAATGTATTGACTGTTCAGGCCGAGTCTGCTGGGACGGCTACTTCAGTACAACGGTGACGGACCCCGAGCCGATGGGCAAGCAAGGCCGAGTGCTGCATCCCGAACAGAACCGCGTCGTGTCAGTCCGTGAATGCGCGAGATCGCAGGGCTTCCCTGACACCTACATATTCGCTGGCTCAGTACAAGACAAACACCGACAGGTAACATACGTAACATGTTATTTTTGTAGTAATAGATAAATTACTGTTAGTAAGTGTACATTTCCACGCGGGCCTGTAAACGGTGAGGACGGCTCACTGGCCGTCCGTCTTATGACGACAGGCCGTGACGACGGCGCGTTCGCATTCTAAGCGCACCTCAAAAAAATGTCAGCAACATTGAAGGGGCCGACGACCGCCGGCGCTGCGAGACTGTTCGAAAGAGATACCGCGGCCCGGAACACAAAAGGGCTAATAAAAAACATTGGTTTTTAGTCAATAGTCTGACACTCCCGTCCGCTCCGCCTAGAGCGGGAGAGGGGTCATTTGAAGAGTTCCCACCTAACAAAAAAGAAAGGGTACATTTCGTCTATATTTTTTTTTTTGCTGGACTACAGTTACAATAACATCTACTACAGGACTCGTGCTTGTTTGTTCACAGGTGGGTAATGCCGTTCCCCCGCCGTTGGGTGCCGCATTGGGCCGACAAATAAAAGCTGCTTTAGCCGCCAGTTTAGCAACATAGGCTGATGGTTGTTGTAACATAAGTTTATTTAAGATGACCTTTTTGTAGACATAATAATGTTTGATATAAATAATAGACGCACGGGCAGAGCCTTAAATATCATATTACCCAGTACTAACTAGGTTGTGAAGATCAGATAGGCAGTTGCTCTATGTAAAATACTGATATTCAGCTGCATCTGGTTAGGATGGAAGCCAACCGCAACATGGTTCAAAAAGGCTAGGCAGATGATGATGAGTAATGACAATGCCTTTGTTTCGGTTTACAGTTTTGATACAATCATGACTAATGTTACTGTTTTGTTTACTATTAATAAGACGAATGTATTAAATAATAAAATATATTTATACTTAATTAAATTCTTTTATTTTCTCAGTGCATCTTTAGTTTTTCTTTTAACGTTTTTCACTAAAATACTTAGTTCTACATCTTCTTTAGACTTCTTAGGCTTTTGAGCCTCTGGTGGTGTGTCTGCTGGTCTACGCTTCAACTTCTCTTGAATAAGCTTATCCATATTCTTAGTTTTCTTAAAATTAGGATCACTTGGATCAATATTGTAAAGATGTGAGTTATACAATGCTGAAAACCGATCATCATTCACATCTATGTCAAAATCAGGCAGGGATTGTTTCTGTTCATTCATTTTAGCTTTTAATTTCTTTTTCCTTCTAGACTTTTTGTTACTCTCCGACTCTTGAATTTTCTTTAGACTAAAGTGTGCTTTGCCATCGTCGTCATCTAAGAGTAACTCTAATTCCGCTTTTTTCTTTTCGTCCTCTGAATCTATGTCACTGTCATTATTTTGCTTCTTATGGTCTTTGTTTTTGTTACCTGTTTTAGATTTTTTGAATTCTGGTTTATTGAACTCTTCAGCAAAGTATGGGTCATTTATATCAATGTCAGAAGGAACGTCTGACATACCGCCATCTTCTGAATCTAATTCTGGATCTTCATTTTTCTCCTTATCCTCTTTATTTTTTAATTTCTTTTGTTTCTTCTTTTCTTTACGTTTCTGTATCAACTTTTCGAATGGGGTTAACTCTTTAGTTTCTGTAAATAAAGTGAAAATAAGTTACAAACTAATGTATTCATTTTACTGCATTTTCACAAAGTAAGACACCTATGTACTTGTCATTTGTCATACCTGTATTTAATTTCTTCTTCACTAACTCCTCCGCTTTGTCTTTGATTCCTATTCCCCAACTTATTTCCATCTCCATGTCTTTATTACTCTTCTTGTCGTCATTTTTCTCGATGTCTTCAAGCAATTTCTTATATTTTAGTATTGGATCTTCATCATCATTGTCTGACTTGTCTTCAACGTCTTTGGTTTGATCATCCTCTACAAAAAAAAAAGTCCGCAATTACATTTAGTTCCTTCTATATCGACAAAATAGCTAGTGTGTACAAAAGTATCAGTAAAACCATACCGTCACTTTCACTACTGGAAGCTAAGTATTCTTTAAGATCCAGATCATCAATTTTGCCATCAAGAGCCCCTTTAATAGTTTCTGTTCGGTTTGGGTTTGTGGCATCCCATGTGAGCTCAACTTTAGCTTGCTGCAATGCCGTTGTAGTAAACAATCTAGGTTTGTACTTTGTTAAGTCAGGTAGCTTCGTGCATTCCTCTCGGGGCTCCTGAATTGAAAAAAAAAAGAATATTAGCCACTATAGGACATAATAAAATTATAGAACTTGTTGCTTCAGTTTCATGGTTAATAAAGCTGGAAAAGGTTGGCAATTGGTACTTTGGTAGTATCATAAAACAAAATGAATAACAATATGATGAAGTTCCCATGACTCAAAGTATATAGTAAAATAACAGGTTAGTATACTTAAGAAATTCATATTTCACGATATAGTCCATACCTGATCAAAAGTAACGTCATCAGGAATAAACCTCATATCGAGCCGAGTAGCGCTACTTTCGTACTCCATGCCATCACATTCACTATACAGCTTGTCAGCCGTGGAGACCGAGTCACATTCTACCACTGCATAGAAATACTTCAATCTGTTTAGTTGATATCGACGTAGTTTTTCCATATGGTAAGAAGAACCTGAAATTTAAAAAAAGCACGTCAAGAAGTAGCGATGACGGGAAAAAGTTTCAGTTGAAGTAATGTTTGGTTTTGTACGCTAAATCAGCCTATAATGGTTCCAATGCTGAGCCACTTTACTCCTCTTTATGACTGGGAGTGACTAGTCCACCATAAGGATAGACCCAGTCCGGGTTGGTAGATTGGACATGGTCTTGGAACTTTTTGGTTCTAAGACATGCCAGTTTCCTCACAATGTTTTTTAACCGACTTCTTTGCTACACCATTTTGAGAGCAGCAGAGCTGATGAAATATATTATAAAAAGAAGATACGCCTGGGCCCCGAGTCTGCTATTCAATAGTGTCAGAATGGTCGATCATTGATCTCATAATGGTTGATTTACGACAAGCCAAAAAGTACCTTAAGTCGACAGGCATAAGGTACTTTTTGGCTTGTCGTCAATCAACAATTATGAGATCACTGATCGACCATTCTGACACTATTGAATAGCAGACTCGGGGCCCTGGTCGCCTGCTTAGGTTCGAAGTCACAACCTTTAAGTCATATTACTACTGAGCCACCACTGTACTTCAACAGATACAATAGAGAAATAAACTCTTTTGCAAAAAAAACGGGCACTTCATATTTTTTTCTCTACTTCAATGAAGAAGGACAAGTAAGAGGTTTTATTAATTTGACGATGTATTGGCATGTTATTTGAAGAATCCTGGCATGATTCTGTACGTTCCAAATTTAAATTTTGAAATTAACCCATTGACCGCCACGGTCAAGTAAGACGACAAGCCAAAAAGTACCTTAAGTCGACAGACTTAGAGCACTAGTTTGCTTGTTCGGCTTGTCGTCTATACGTGACTGTGGCGCTAAAAAGGTTAACAAAAGGAAAATAATGATTATTGTAGATTATTGTAAAATTGCTTTACTAACTGGCGCGAATTGCTGAAACGATTTTATTAGGTACTGACTCAGATCAAATAGCAGCCAGATAGAGCGCGTAGAACACGAGATTGCTGTCACCAAGGCAAATACAAATTCAAAAGTGAATACAACCACGCGTCAGTACTAAGTTACGCGTCGTACTGATTAGACGTCACAAGTGACTTATTATTTTATGTCAAATCATGCCGTCTTGTGTCTTTAAACATTGTAAAAGTTGTTCCCAAAAACAAAGAAAAGAAGATGGAATATCTTTCCATAGGTTACTATTGTTTTGGTATTTATTTTCCCTTTAATATTTTCAACACACTCAGAACGAAAAATATAGACAGTTATTCGTCTGTGTTGCCAGTTTACATCGAAATAGGTCTCCTTGAATTAGGGGAATTTGCATTGTGTGTAGGAAGATCGATGAATTTATACATGTTTATGCAGAAATAATTTTGTGTAATCTATACTTCTATACTAATATTATAAAGAGGTAAAGTTTGTGTGTTTGTATATTTGTTAAATTGTAAGGGGTAATCTCGGGATCTACTGAACCGATTTAAAAAATTCTTTCACCAATAGAAAGCCACATTATTGCTGAGTGTCATAGGCTTCTTTTTATCCCTGTATTCCCACGGGAACGATCTACGCGGGTGAAACCGCGGGACGTCCGCTAGTAATAGTATAAAGCTGAAGAGTTTGTTTGGTTGAATGTGCTAATCTCTGGTTCGAAAAATACTTTTGTGTTCGATAGCACATTTATCGAGGAAGACTATAAACTATACAATATCATGCTACGGCCCTTAGGGTCTGAGCTGTTGGTGACACCGCGGGGAACAGCTAGCATATTTTATAATTATCTTTGTTTGATTAAACTGTTCTTTATTTTAACCAACCAAAAAGTGCTTTATTTTCGATTTTGAGTTTTTAGCAACCGCTAAATATTGTTCATCATCTGCCTAGCCTTTTTCCCAACTATGTTGGGGTTGGCTTCCAGTCCAACTGGATGCAGCTGAATACCAGTATTTTACATGGTGCGATTGCCTATCGGACCTCCACAACCCAGTTAATACTGGGTAATACGATATCCTTTGGTAAGACTGGTTGTCAGACTATCAGGTCACTGACTACCTAATGACTGCGAAAGATCTACATATATATCAAAATATTTTTTCTTTCTTTTTTTTATGTTTTCGAATTATAATACCTATACATAATAAAAATGTTAAAAGACCAATTTCCAGAAAGCGTTATAAAGTATTGTTCTTGTCTGATGTTAATTAATTAACTCAATGAAGTGTTAGTAATGATAAAATAAAATCATTTAATTCAAGTATCACTGACTCATAATAGAAATAATAATACATTCCTAAAGTAATATTACATACTTACACAATATTCAATACTATTCAATAAAAAAATACTTAGCACGGCGGGCACAAGCTAACTTAAATCATAAATAACTTTTATTCCACCTTTATTTATTTAATAACTAGTGACCCGCCCCGGCTTCGCACGGGTACAAAAAAGGTATTAAAACCTTCCTCTTGAATCACTCTATCTATTAAAAAAAACCGCATCAAAATCCGTTGCGTAGTTTTAAAGATTTAAGCATACAGACAAACAAACAAATAAACAAACAAACAGACGCGACTTTGTTTTATACTATGTAAGGATTATTATTCTGTTCAATTGATATAACTTAAGCACCTATATGCTAAAGTGCATTAATTCCAATTTTATACATTAGTACCTACAATAATTGAAAAAATTGTGGGAATTTTTCCCAATACCTAGCAACATTACACACACGCAGATGCTCATGTCCCTACACTGTCGCTCCTAGCTGTCACGCACACATAAATTTTAGGTAACTTCACATTGTTTTTTGCGCATGTTCTATCTGGCTGTTATTTGATCTGAGGGTACTGATTACTAAAATTTTAAAACTTTTTGGATATTTTCTGCAAATTAAACAATTTTAACTTTCTTTTTACATTAAATACCACTTTTTGACATGAGTGATAAAGCGCTACGGGCCGGTAAAATTATAGCCCTACTTGAAGAAGGTTGTTCGCAAGCTTACGTGTCTCAGCTGCTAAATGTGAGTCGTTCAACTGTCCAGAGGATTTGGCAACGGTATCAAGAGACCGGTTCGGTCAAAAGAAGACCCGGTTCGGGAAGAAAACGACGCACAGAACCAAGAGATGACCGCTTTTTGGTGAGTCAGGCCTTGCGGAATCGTAAGGCGTCAAGTGTGGACCTGAAGAAGAGCCTTGAAGAAGTAAGAGGAGTAGAAGTTAGCTTGTGGACCGTCAGGAGGAGGCTTTTGGCTGCCAATATCAGGAGTTACCGCCCGGCTCGGGGACCTAAATTACTCCGTGAGCACCGTGTTGCTCGACTTCAGTTTGCTCGAAACTGTGCTTCATGGACTCTGGAGGACTGGAATAAAGTATTGTTTTCTGATGAAGCTAGAATCTCTTTGTGTGGAGAGGACCGACGCCGGCGAGTGCTACGAAGACCACGGGAACGCTATGCGGAAGTGTGTTTCGAAGAAATCACTCCTTATGGCGGAGGCTCCGTTATGTTTTGGGCAGCAATTAATTCGACGGGGCGTACGGAGTTAGTTCTCATAGAAAATGGAACATTAAATGCACACCGGTACATAATGGAAGTCCTAATTCCATATGCACAACCCGCATTGACTGCACTTGGGGAAGATTCCATTTTTAGGGTTCCGTACCTCAAAAGGAAAAAACGGAACCCTTATAGGATCACTTTGTTGTCCGTCTGTCCGTCCGTCCGTCCGTCTGTCAAGACCCTTTTTCTCAGGAACGCGTGGAGGTATGAAGCTGAAATTTATATCAATTACTCAGGTCTACTGTCCCTTGAAGCTGTGAAAAAATCAAACTTCTAAGCCAACGCAATCAAAAGATACAGCCGTTTATGCCGCAAATTTTCGACACTTGCAAGGGAATCAAAACCTACAGGGTGCTTCCCGTGAACTCAGAATCTTGAAATTTGGTACGAAGCAACGTCTTATAGCATAGATAAAGGAAAAATTACGAAAACCATAAATTTTTAGTTACATCACAAAATATATTTTTTTTACGGAACCCTCGGTGCGCGAGTCCGACTCGCACTTGGCCGGTTTTTATGGACGACAATGCTCGCCCGCACCGTTCTGGCGACGTGGAAGCGTACATGCAAGAAGTTGGGATCCGTCGTTTAGATTGGCCAGCTCGAAGTCCTGACCTCAATCCAATTGAGCATGTCTGGGATGTTCTAAAGAGACGGGTAAGATCAGTGCAACATGCTCCACAAAACATCAGGGAGCTAAAAAGAGTCATTGCAGAAGAGTGGGAACGTATTCCTCAAAACGTCATTAAAAACATCGTGGAAAGCATGCCCAGAAGGATTCAAGCTGTGATTTTGGCAAGAGGAGGTCACACTCGTTATTAGGTTATTACATTTGTAACTTTATTTAATTAAACAAAGTAAAAAAATCTTCTTGTCTTTATTGCCGACCACTTCTTATTGTTTGGCCGTGTACATCGGTTTTAAAGAATTCATAGTTTTTTTTTTTTTAATTGCCACAATTCACTTCACGCGTATTAATTTACACGATTATAAGTATACAGACTACGTCAAACAATTAAATTTCATTGAATTAACTCAAATCGACCTTAGAACGTAAATTTCCTAAGGTGCCCGTTTTTTTTGCAAAGGAGTGTATATAATATGTAATTCGATATTTCGGGTGGGCATAAAAAACTCGTCTTAGGCATTTGATACTGCTGTTTTTTGATCTAAATTGTAGTAAAAAGTAGGAAGTACCGGAGACAGTTTAAAATTGTTATTACTTTCTTTTACCCTTTCTAAATAACAAAACAAACAATAATTTCAAATAGTTGCATAAAATATAAGTGGTGTGTTTTACCAGGTTCTGGTTTTGGACCTACTTTAATTTTGTTCTAGAGTCGCAGAAATCCCTGAAATCTTTATTTCTAGCACAATAGAGGGATTTATTGACACCAACCTTCCTCATTGCCTCCATTTTCCGTTAAATTCTCTAATTTATCTTCTGTTAGTTCAATAGGTCCCCTTACTTCCTCTTCCTTCATTCTTTCCAAACCATACTCGGATGGATATATCTGAAAACATTTGGATTAGTTCAACATGAAACAAAAAAAAATGCTAATTTGAACTCACAGATGAGTAAGTCTTGTCAAGACTTCATGAGAATTCTGTGTATAAATAATAATTGCTATTTTGCATCTAAACAACAAAGTAAATAATTGTAGACCCTTTCATATTGTAACTTACATTAATTTTCTTGATGGCACCACCAGCTGGTACAAATGAGTTCAGTAAAACCATTAAATCTGTTGCCTTTATATTGTCCCAGTCCATGTTGCATATGGCAATTCTGTAAGTAAATAAATTTTTGATGCTCAGCCATCAATCCTACTCCTTAACTTACTTGCACTGATAGAAAGCTACACTGAGTGCCATAGAATATGGTTTATGTTAAAACATGAAACTTTCCATGAGGAAAGTCTAGCTTTATATAACTTTCTGAACAATAATCCCTGACAAACAGTTTTTAAGCAAATGAACAGTTGGAGCATGGAATAAGCACCCAGAGGAAGTAGTCTCAACCCAAAATATAAACAAGATTAAGGTCAAAAGCAGGCCCATTGAATATTAAAAAAAAAAACAATATAAAAATCAACTAGACAAATATCGGGGTTGTATAAGCAATAGCCCTAGTATTCCTTAAACAAACCTCTGATTTGAGGCCCAAGATATATATAACTAGCGACCCGCCCCAGCTTCGCATGGGTGGAATGTTCACTCTATCTATTAAATATACTTGCATCAAAATCCATTGCATAGTTTTAAAGATCTAAGCGTACATAGGGATAGGCAGTGGGAAGCGACTTTGTTTTATACTATGAGCTATGTAGTGATAGTGATAATTACTTATCATACTGCAAGAATAAAATCTAATGAAACAGCAGGCTAAGATTTTCTTCATCTGTTTAGATGAGAACAAAAATGCCCTCACCATAACACACCACACGCTATATTGACTTTGGTTTGGAAGCAAAGGTGCCAGAAGCTAGTCACACTAATTAACACAAGGGATAGTTTTTATCCCAATTTTATCTTTTTTTTTTTTAGTTAGCCTAATCTTTCCCACTCCTGAGCAAAGGCCTCCCCCCATTCCTTCCACTTTCCTCGTTGTTGCGCCTCTTCCTGCCAGTTAACGAGAGATAATCAGTTAATTTTATCTTCCCATGTGATAATTTTCGAGTTGTAGTGGGTGAGCCCGCTGGCAACATCTAGTGGTAAATAAAAGCATCATACCTCTTAGTAGACTCATCAGTAGTTCCTGCATCAGCATCAAGTTCTCCCCACTCGTGTTCCAGCTCACTGTCATCTTCCACCTCACTGCTGTCTTCATCTGACGAGCTGTCAGTTTGGATGACTCCTGTTACGTATGTGAGTATTATGAATATTATAATACAGTCTGTTTAGTTAGCTAAGTTAACTTTATTTATTATGTAAAAAATCCGGCCCTAAGACGACCCACTGACCAAAACTAACAAGTAACAGTTAAAAAAGTAATAAACCCAATTAGTACTTATGTACATATTTTTATACAACATAACACGCAACTTACCTTCTCCACGGGCATAATCAACATCCAAATCTAACAACCTAGTCTTAACTTTTTTCTGTAACTTTCCACCAATTAACTTATCATTATGAAAGACTGGTTCCTCATCATGCTTGCCATCATCACTGGGTGGTCTTTTTACGAAGCGGCCTGGCACAAGTTCGTCATCAGACCCATCACTTTTATCAACTACAGGTGACTTGTCTTCAGCTTCTTCATCGGAACTACTTCCTTCAGATTCATCCACCTCGTAGTACTTCCTCAAATTCTCCGTAGAAGTTTCATTAATAGGCCGGCCACGTTTATCGACTGTATATTTTACTTTAAACTTTTCGTCTTTGAACATAGACTGAAATCGTTTGTCTATCTTAACTTTCCTCTCATGTTTAGGAATTTGTCGATATCTTGGATCGTTAAGATATTTTGTGAAACGACTATCTTTTAGTATATCACCCATGATCGTATTATTTCAATTAAAACTGCAAAACTGTGTTTTTATTTATAGCCAATTTTTAGGTTACCAGAAGACATCACAGAGAACAGTAGAAGTGCAAGTGACAGTGGCCGCGTTCCGTATTACAAAAAAAACTGAAAAGCAAAAAACAAGCGGAGTTTTTTGGCGGGAAATTGTCGAAAGAAGTTCAGTGGTTGTTTTAATTATTCGTAAATTGATTCCTAGTGGATTTTGTGATGTAAAATTGGTGTAGTTTTGTATCTCAAGTGTCCACGCACCTGGAAAATATGTGGAATAATTGAAACAAGCGTGATCTCGGTTAAGTGGAGTTGAGAATTTTATTGTAGTTTTGACTACCTCATAGACACTTACCGAGAAGGCCGAATCGATTTATTTGCTGGCAGATACTCCGATAACCATTAGAATGTGTTACATGTTACATTAGAATGCGGATGTATCCGCATTCTAATGTAAAAACAATGAAAAAAAACCACTGAAGACTAGGCTGTATGGGCTAGATCCCTTTGCCTGTTCCGTAAGGAACGAACAAAAAAAAAAAAAAAAAAGCAAAAAACAAGCACATTTTAAATTAAATTAAACAAAACTTGGAACCAGGCGGGGTTCTATTTCTTAGTTCTATGTTTTTCATTTCATAATTTAATATTCAAATGAACCCCGCCTGGTTCCAAGTTTTGTTTGTTTAATTTAAAATGTGCTTGTTTTTTGCTTTTCAGTTTTTTCAGTCGGGTTTTTTAGTTTTTTAACTACTTTTTTTTATTTCCAACTTTTTAGTTCTTTTGTGTTTGTTCTTTCGTTGGTCGTGTAAAATTCTTCGCAAATGATTTAACTTTTTTTTTCAAAGTCAAAGTCAAAATTATTTATTTGCAACAAATGTGGTACAAAAGATGTTAAAATAATAATTAAGTATGTAGAGCAAAGACACATTTCGCCATAAAGTTGGCATGCAAACATTAACTATGATGCTTAGTTCAACACACACTAACTGTGAAATAAGCTTAATTCATTTTGCTGTTAACATTACAAAATAAACAAACAAAGAAATTTTTAACACAAACATAGAGAAAAAATCAAAGATAACTTAAATATAAAATATTTTTGAAATATACAAATACAACATCCTGTAATTATAATTAAGGTAACCTTATAATGCATTGCGGTAATGGTAGGATTTGCAGTTAGATAATTTAAGAAATTCTGCTACGGAATAAAAACTTTGTGAAATTAATAAGCCACTTTTTCAAAACTTTGCAGAATTTCCTTTAGGGAAGATCAGTTAGAAACTTTGGTAGAGAGTTAAAGATAAGTGGAGCCCTAAATACACAATTACGTCTAAATAATTCAATCCTAGGTGTTGTGCATTGTTAATAAATACTGCGTAACTTTACGTTTATTAAATTGTTTTTTGATTCAAATAGTGAAGAATTAGTTTTAACAAATTTAGCTATTTCGTATATATAAATACAAGGAACTGTTAGAAGATTATGTGATTTATACACTGGTCTGCACGAATCAGTCCAGTCCATATTAAAAATTGTGCGTATGCATTTCTTTTGTGCTAACAGAACCCTAGTAATTTCAGAAGAGTTTTGTGCTTGTTTATAGGATTTGTCACTTAAAATTTCTTTTAAACATATAAGTGTTATATATTTTTGTAATCTCCCTTTAGAACCCTTTATTTTGATACCCCACTCGATGGTACAGGAAAAAAAAAAAATTTTTGAACTCCGCGATTTGGCCCCCAAAATCCGCAATTTTTCTTTGTTTTTTTTTTTAATTTTAATGTAGCCTATAACACTCGCGCCATCAAGACGAATCTAACGATGTATATTTCATTCAAATCCCTTCATCCGTTTAGGAGTTATGAGGGAACAAAGAAACGGACATACATACATACATACTTACATACATACACGTCAAACACATAACCCTCCTTTTGGGCTTCACCGCAGTCGGGTAATAATCGCTCACAGCGCTCACGTCTATGGCCGCGTTCCGTATTACAAAATAATCGCTCACAGCGCTCACGTCTATATTTTGCGTTCCGAATTAGATATCACGATTATGACAGCTCGGAACGCTCGTAAACGCGTTTACAGTGCTCACTCGTCACGTGATAACAAAAATATGAGAGAAATTCGTCGCCCGTTAGGCTCGTCTTGTATATTTACTTGAATACTCATGGTTATGAGACTCCAAAGAACTAATTGAATGTATTTGTGCGACTCCAGCCAGTGAACCTCAGCTGTGAACACACACACCCACCCAGACACACTCACACACGCATCAGACATCTGTCATTTTTACTTTGATTTTGACAGCGCTCACGGTGATATTTATTTGGGGCTTTGGGGCATGGTCGGTGTAATCGCAAGATGACGCATGTCATGACGTCATCTATGACGATTCAAGGGACATCATTAGCGCGCTCACAGTAATTCGGTACGGGTTTATGGACGCTCAAATCGATTACAGCGTAATTCGGAACGCACCCTTTGACAGTTGGCTACTGCTGTCAAAGTGTCAATTATCCTGAATTCAGTAGTTCGCAATCAAATTAATTGAATTAAAAGCCCTTCGCTCTGGATTTGTATCAACATCATGAATAGCATTGGAGAAGAATGTACGGAGCTAAAAAAAAAATATGACGATTGCTTCAATAGTTGGTTTTCTGAAAGATTTCTAAAAGGCGACCATGATGATTCTGTCTGTGCCGGAATATTTAAAGTTTATCAGGATTGTGTAAAGGTAAGACCATGATAGGTATATTTTTGACCACCTGTTATGATGCAGTAATATCTTCGTCTTGACATTATTGCAGTAAAATTAAACTTAGGACACAAGGTGTGCCAACGTGTGTAGCTATCAGCTGATAAGAAAAGTATTTCTGATGATAGATAGTGTAAAAACCGGAGTTTTAAATCAACATTAATTTTTTTTAATAAATCAGAGGGTGTTATGATGAAAATAATTTAAAATCTTATGCAATGTCACTAAATTATTTAAATGTGATGAGTGATGCTGATGACTAATCAAACCTAAACCAATATTTGGTTGATTATTTATTTTATAATTTTAATATTTCATTTATTTAAAGATGTGCTGCTGTGGTATACAATTTCAGGAATAGCCTAGCAATATCTTACTAGACAGTTTTTAATGTGTTCATGTTTATTTGAATCCATTTTATGACAATTCATTTATTTCAGAATGCTATGAAGCAGCAGAACATAGAATTCAAAGAAATTGACAAGGATGTCCTGGGTACAGATGGAGAGTTCAAAGCCCCACCATCAGGCAGTAGTTGACAAAAATTCATTATGTGCATTGCAACTACCCGCAAGATGCCCTCTTGGAAGAAACAACACAATGACAAGCTAGTTGAATACAAAATTAAATCTAATATTGCTAAGCAGAATGTTGTCAATGTATTATGTAGCACCCGGTCTTAATTATGGCAAGAAGAATTTTAGAAAATGCTATATATAATGAGCAATTTGAAAGTTATATAAGTCTGTGTATTGTTATGAACTCAGATTTATTGTTATGCATGCTTAGTCAAATGATCTAAATGTTGTAACTTAGAGCACAAAGTAGTTTGCAACTTGTAAGAATAAGAAGGCATCTCTTTGCCTTGCATTTCAATAGTTCAAATTAATGTAGATTATGTTATATTTAGGGTTTGTTGTTATAGTTATTTAGGGAGAATTATATAGTTTTAAATGTGAAACTTTGTTTATTTTATATTCCCTGTCTCTTTAGCACATCTTGTTAGGGATAATCTAAATATTAAGATTTTTTGCAAATAGCTTGTTTGAGTAGATATAATAATTATGCTACATGTCAGTACATGTATACCATGCTACATTATGGTATATAGTTTTAAATTTCATCTAGTGTAGTGCAGTGTAGTACAAGTAAGCAGAAAAATATAAGGTATCAACCCTACGCCCATCGGGGCTGCGGGATGTCGAAAGAGATACTGCGGCCTCGGCACAAGGGCGAAGAAGGAACATGGGTGGTTTTTAGTCAGTTGAAGTCTGACACTCCCTTCCGCTCTGCCCAAGAGCAATATATAATGAATTCCCACCCCCGAAAAAAAAAAGGGGTATTAACCCTTTAGGGATAACAGGCGTGATGTTATGTTATGTTACGATATGGGTATTAACCACAATCATAAAATTATATATTTAAATCTGAGAAGGATAATTATTTTAATATTAATTATTTGAAATAAAATAAAATGCTGTGTTGATTATCTCTGGCTTGTGTCTCTGGGTCTGTACACATAGCCTCGGCTCTTCATTTCTCTTATAACACCAGCTGGTAATCTGCCAGATACTGATATTGCATACACTCCTTTAGTAAATCGATCTGAAAAGAAGATTTTTGTTGATTAGTTTGATGGATTTATATGAAACAGAAAGGAGTACATGATGCCGTGACATCTGACAGGGGATAATAGAAGAAGAAAACCTGTTGCGGCAACCCTAAGTAGAATGGGACAAGGGAACATGATGAGTTTGATAAAATTAAACACTGCATACAAGATTATATCCGTGGCTGGCGTGAATACATTGATAAGTCGACTTCCATGATTTTTTTTTTATTGGCTTAATACATCCTAGGCATTGGGATCTTATATGAAAAAAATCGACAGCTCAAAATATCCATACATTTTGGAGAAATCGACCTTGGTCGTAAGTTGACAACTCTCATTTTGACGTGTCTAAACTTACAAGTCCACATGTCCAATTATGCATTCTCATGTTTTTCTGATCAAACATTGATATGTTGATATATCAACCTATACTCAGTACCCAAATGAATATTCGTTATATGATATCTCAACTTATACACTTATGAGTTTTCTTTAAGCACGAATTTTAAATTGACAAATCGACTTATCAAGTTATGGCCGACCGAAGTATTTCTGTTTAAATTGTGATATAATGAGATGTCCAGTTTTTTTTAATAGATAGAGTGATTCAAGAGGAAGGTTTTAGTATATAATTTGAACGACATCCACGCGGGTGAAGCCGCGGGCATCAGCTAGTTTAATATAAAAAAAAACCCCTAAAGATTCGTCATGTCTGTCCGTCCGTATGTCACAGCCACTTTATTCGGAAACTATTGAGACTACACAGTTGAAACTTGGTATGTAGATGTAGTCTTTAAATCGCTATAGGGTTTTTATACAAAACTAAAAAATAATACAAGATTAAGGGGGGCTCTCCATACATGGAACTGAAACAAAAAAAAACTTTTTTCATCAAATCTATTCGTGTGGGGTATCTAAAGATAGGTCTTTAAAAATGACACTGAGGTTTCTGAAATAATTTTTTCTCAAATTTGATCGTTTGAAAGATAAACACTTCTAAATGGGTAAAATGAGTGTCGTCCCCCCTCTAACTTCTAAATAAAGAAAGAGAAAAATCTAAAAAAAATATATGCTATAAATCGCAATGATAACTTTCAACCAAAATTTGTTTGAACGAGATATAGTAAGTAGTTTTTTATATATAGCACATTTAAAAAACCGCAAATATAACTTTGTCATTCATACAAACAATATGAAAAACAAACTTATCACAAAATAAATATTTCTGTCCCCCCTAAAATAAGAAATAATACAAATTTAAGGGGATTTCCCTACTACGATGGTCCGGACTTCTTCATGTGCAAGTCTGATTTGCACTTGGCCAGTTTCTTTTTTGTTTTTTATCTGTTTACTATCTATCTATATAAATTAAAAGAACAGTCCTGGCTTACTGACTGACTCATCAACGCCCAGCCCAAACCCTTGGACCTAGAATGCTGATTTTCGGCGCAGAGGTTCCCTTTATAATGTAGACTAGGAATAAGGAAAAATTTTGGAAATTCAACCTTATTCCTAGTCAAAATAGGGGACGAAAGTTTGTATGGAAAATCGTCATCTTTGTAGTTTAACCGACATTCACGCGGGCGAAGCCACGGGCACAAACTATTCCAATACTAATAATGGGTTTTTCATTCAAATAACATTGTTTACCTATTAATACTCCCTATTAAGTAGGTGAATAAGTTGATAACTGTTGGTTAATACGTTGATAACGCTGTGAATAAGTGGATAAGTCGGTGCATAAGTTGATAAGTCGTTGGTGAACGAATTGACAAGTCTATTATTATGCAATCTATGGGGAATTTCGATTATTTACTGTCATCATTGAAAAGAGGGCATAAAATAACCTATAAAACAACTACAACATTTATGTTAAACTAATTTACCGATTTACCAGAAGACGTCAAACCCTTTAAATGGCCGTCCTGACAAATTGCAGTTTTAGACTTATCAACATATTCACGCCAGCCACGGATATGGTTTTGTATAAAATAGCAGAATGTGAGAACACCAATACTTTTCAAAGGTTCAGCAAGCAAGAGCAATGCCATTATTTCATTGACCAGCATTGGTGTATCTAAAAATGGCAGCAGACCATGTGATTTATTTATTTATCCATACTATTACCAGGGCTGGGCAAAATACATGCTCTGCTTTAATTGAAATACAAATTACAAAATACAGTATCGCAAGTAATTAAATTACAAAATACAAATTACATTTAAGTAAGGTATTTAAAATATAAAATACAAAATACAGTATTTTAGCAATTTCTAATTGAAATACAAAATACAAATACTTTTTCAAAAAAAAATAACCGCCTCAAAAACCATCAGAAAAAAGTGTAAAGTAACTTTCTTTCGGAAGTCGGTCGCAAAAATGAATTAAAAACAAAATAACCAACTTAAAAGTTTTTATTTTAACCTTTTTTGTTCAAAAATTTAACCCAAAATCTTGTCAACAACCAAATTTTTTTACACGTGCAAAACTGCCATCTTAGCTTGACAAGTTGACATTGACAATCAACGTAGGTACATTTTTTTTTGCGTTTCGTTGGCCAATTTTGACCTACCTACAGTCATATCGTTCAGTATAAAACCTGTTTTCAAAAACAGCAGTTATTAGAGCTAGCAACACTGCACCTGTGCAGTGTTGCTAGCTCTAATAACTGCTTTACCATCATTGCACTCTCGCCTCGCACTCACACTCACGATCGCTAAATGAAGGTATAAATGTATTTTGTTAAAATGTATTTTGAAGCCTCAAGTATTTGAAATACTAATTACAAAATACTTCGTCGACAGGTATTTGAAATACGAATTACAAATTACATTTTAAGGAAGTAATTGAAATACAAATACAAAATACGTATTTGTATTTCAATTACGTATTTTAATTACAAGTAATTCAAATACTGCCCAGCCCTGACTATTACAAACTAACTTAGTTACTAAAAATTACATAAAATATATATTATTGTATGGCCCCTGTAGGGTAAAAAGCCTCCTACAACCATATGATTATAATCCTGTAAACTAAACCAATAATAATAATAATATCTAATACTAATCAGGCATGTTTCTTCACAGTGTGACAAGTTTACTAATACCATTGGAACTTTGTGAATAAGTTCAATACTCACTTATGCGTTGCCACTTGCACACCCAACTATCTTCAGGGCTCATAACAGCAATCATTCTGAAAAATGAGAAATTATGATTTTAATAAATTTTAATGACAGGAGTAAACAAGAAAAAACTTGGGGCACCCTCCAAGTAACATGGGACATGGGTAGGAAGATTAAAGACTGTCAAAAGCCGCAGTTTTAATCACAGCTCTGAATAAAAGGCCAAAATGAGCATGGTAAGGCTATCCCATGATGGCTAATAGGCAACTATGTAGTTTTACTGTATATAAAATACTTTATTCAAGCAAGGACTTACCCATCAAAGTTATTACTAGTGCAGTCGTAAACATTGTCTTTATTGTTCTTCATGCGGAGGAATTCATCGCAGTTGTCACAGCCATCGTACTCAAACTGATCGAATGTCTGGAAAGTGATTTGTCAAGAATGTGAATGTTGAAGTAAATAAATTCGTGGATTACGGAAATGGAGGGTCTCAGGGAAGGATTACCAACAATGTAATAGGCAATTACCTTTATCAGTGAGCAAACTAAACAAGCTCGCAGGCCTCTGAGGTCTTTTGGCACCGTTTCTAACGACATTCTTCTAGCTCTCCAAGACTGTCGGTCTTAAATTACCGTTGTTTGCTCGTGTGCAAAATTAATACATCTAGTTTTGTCAAGCTTAAAAGCTCATAATAATAACTTTACAATCACTACGAGAGAATCTCGCAAGAGAAACGCCAAGTCGCCAAATAGTAAACCAAAGCAAACGTTTGTAAAATATTATTGGTATTTTCGTGCTGGTAAATGCCTGATTTATAATGATGCTATTTGACAATGACACATGAAAAGTTTGACATTTAGAATGACATTGACATTTAGGAGTGCGTTCAATTTTACCCAATAAATAGGAAACGTAGGCCGCGTTCCGTATTACAAAATAATCGCTCACAGCGCTCACGTCGATATTTTGCGTTCCGAATTAGATATCACGATTATGACAGCTAAGACCTGTCATCAATTCGGAACGCTCGATAACGCGTTTACAGTGCTCACTCGTCACGTGATAACAAAAACATAACCTGCATGAGAGAAATTCGTCGCCCGTTAGGCTCGTCTTGTATATTTACTTGAATAGTCATGGTTATGAGACTCCAAAGAGATTTTAAAGAATTATTTGAATGTATTTGTGCGACTCCAGCCAGTGAACCTCAGCCATGAAGTTATAGATAAATTATTTCTTCATGACCTCAGCTGTGAACACACGCACACACCCAGCCTCACACACACACGCATCAGACATCTGTCACTTTTTACTTTGATTTTGACAGCGCTCACGGTGATATTTATTTGGGGCATGGTCGGTGTAATCGCTGTCATGACGTCATCTATGACGATTCAAGGGACATCGTTAGCGCGCTCACAGTAATTAGGTACGGGTTTATGGACGCTCAAATCGATTACAGCGTAATTCGGAACGCACCCGTAGTCCTGTTAAGTTAAGGTTGATGTTCCAGGGTAGCCCGCGAAATTCAAATTTTCTTAAGTTTTTTGCAATTTGCAGGCCAGTGATAGGTTGTATGTTGATGAACATTTGATTCGCGGCTGTAAGACGTATGTAGTTACAGAATTATAATCATCAAAATCATTAATACAACCCTCCAAGCTCATAAAGGTTCCGGAATGGCTTTGACCTTGTAAAAAGTCATTTTTAAACCTTAAAATAATACGTATCTAAATGACCGATTACATCATTCTCGTACAAAAAACAAAAAACTATAGTTGTACAAAGATCTTTTAGGTAGGGCCAAGTTATAAAATCCTTAAAATGTATCGAAAGTACTGCATGTATCTGTTAGCGCGTGGTTATATGGATGCACACTGCACAGCAGACAATTTCACGATTGGCTGGCACTTTAAGGCGAATGCTCACATACTGCCCGCGAAATTCAAATTTTCTTACGTTTTTTGCAATTTGCAGGCCAGTGCTTGGTTGTATGTTGATGAACATTTGATTCGCGACTGTAAGACGTATTTAGTTACAGAATTATAATCATCAAAATCATCAATACAACCCTCCAAGTTCATATAGATCGAGGAATAACTTTGACCTTGAAAAAATAGTTTCTCGATCTATATGAACTTGGAGGGTTGTGATGGTGATTTTGATGATTATAATTCTGTAACTAAATACGTCTTACAGTCGCGAATCAAATGTTCATCAACATGCAACCAAGCACTGGCCTGCAAATTGCAAAAAACGTAAGAAAATTTGAAGCGCAGCAAAGCCCTCACCTGACCTCAGACCAAGAAACTGACAGACAAATCTTCAAAGCATCAAAGAGTCCAAAGATGTCTTTTTTGCCGTCCGACAGTCCGATGCAGACAAAATGCATCCCAGACTATTTAGTTTAGTCATGCCAAGTTAAAAAAGTAACGCAGAAAAACATCACGCTTTTCCCGACAACGTCGTCGGCACAGATGGTTGGTACCCGAATTCCTGTGATAATAGTTCTCAATAAAGGATGGGGGATTATGCGATGAGTTAACCAATATTATGAACAACTTTTGAAAATCGAAAATGTACATACATGGGCACCGACAGGTTTATTTGAGGGGGAGGTGTCATGGGAGTCATTCTAATATCCAGCAAGGCTGGGTCCGTAAGTCCGTTCTGTCTGGTAACCATGATCGTTTTTCGGACCTCATTGTTTAAAAAAAAAAAATACATTGCATGTTGGCAAACGACTTGTTGTTAGTGTAATCGTGTTTCTAAAGGAATGCGTATGGGTGATTTTGGTTCGTAGTACGTTTAGACTCTAGAGATTTCCAAGTCGACTACGGCAACGTAGTCTACGTAGTCCAAACGTAGTCCAAAGTGGAAGGTTTTTTGATAGATCTTTGAAGTTGTCAGTTGCCGCCCTCGCCATAGATTCTATATTACTATACTCTATGGATTACCTACATTTTGCTGCTGAGGCGTTGAAATTGGCTGGGCTAGCTGGATCGAAGCACCCAAGAAAACTTTTACGACTTTTCAGCCTCTGAGGCACTGAGAGTATCTGCGCTTAGGATGACGTGGCCCATCATGCTATTATAATGATTAATAATTGACCAATGTTCATGCGTATATTATTGTCATAAAATATATCGGTACTTACTATGTTTATCATAACATACTTAGTAGTTTGTATTCAGCTCATAAGTAATTGTTTTCTATCCATTTCGATAAGAGCCATTGCTCAAGGGTTATTACTCGATTAGTGTATAGATCTGTGAATGGAAGGGTGATAGGTCAGCGAGCCCTAGATAGTTGACGTCATGCCGGCAGCTGCGCCGGCACGGGTCGCGTATCTCAGAAGAACGCGTGGTATTACGTTACTGCGTAGTAAACTTCGTCGGAATTACAGATTTCAAATTTAATGAGGTTCTGTAATGCGCAGTCCATCATAATAATATACTTACTCTGATTTGCGTTCATTTTATATTACGTATCAGAGTTTAAGTTTCCATTGATGACATACCTAATAGTTTGAAAGTATGCTGACCGTCTAGCGTTTCGGATAAAAAATACACCCTTCTGCAATATTTTTTAGCGAAAAATAGGCAGCTCAGAATGAGAAGGTTTGTCTTCAAAAGTGTTCTTGTGTAGCCACTTCTTGGTACCTAGCTAATATGCATTTTTTAGGGATAGGAAATCATCGAATGGTTGGAGGTTGGAGCCTATATGACTGACTAAAACCAATCCGTTTTCGCCCTAATGCTCTTAGCGTTCCAGGGCTGCGGTGACTCTTTCTAACAAACCCTGCGACCCTGATCGGACGACGAGCCACCCAAAGTTCGCCGTTCGCAGGGGCGCGCTTACAGTGGCCGGGAATCGCCCTGCAACTCCCGATTCGGACGTCTGGGGCGTCTTCCTTCTGGTGGCGGCTGCAGTCTACCTCTCTCTCACGCGGTTGGCCTCCTCCTTGTCCTTCGCTAGCATTACTGCTTCGTAGAAAGAAGTGACCGCTTCTCATGCGTCTTTGCTTAAGATCATGGATTGAACCAGGGCCGGATGCGAGGAGTCGCCGCCGCCGATCGCCTCGACGAGGACATGGTGGTGCTCCGCTGAAGTAGGGGAGACCTCCACCGTGTCCTCCTGGCGATCCTCGCAGTGTTGACACTTGACACCAGGGATGTTATGGAGCTCCGTAACCGTCACCGAAACTATCGGATATTCTAAATAAAAAATATCTGTAACCGCTTTTTTAATTTAATTTTACTTACCGAACCGAAATTATCCGAAACTAGCGGATAATACGAAATAATTTCATATCTGTAACCGTATCCGTAACCGGTATAATATTATTTATTCGTACCTATATCCGTATCCGAAATATTATAACAACTAGCTAATGCCCGCGACTTCGTTCACGTGGAAAATGTGTGTCTGTCTCGTGGCCCTAAGCACGACTACTGAGCATGAAGTCCGGGATTTGATTCCCGATACGGGCAAAGAGTTTTCTCAGTAATAGAGGCCACGGAGTCTCGTTATGTGCCCGGTTGATTGCAATAGCCTATATTACATCAATATGATAAACGTCAAGCGTCCCCATTTATCACTGCGAAATATCGGTGTACGATTAGGTACACCACTACCTGCCTGACCCTTTCGGAATTACAGGCGTGACCATGTCTATGGATGTGCATACTTTTGAACTGCCAAATCTCAACACCTGCCCTTACTAAAAATCACTATTCTCATTTTATTTACCTATATTAACCTCAAAAATAGGTAAAACGTGCATAATAAGTTCATCCTCTGTTGGCACTGGATGAAAAAAATCTTTAGATAATAGAATATTCCCATCTGTCGATTCCAGACGATTCTCTCCTATTTGAATCAGTTTATTTGCACCACAGACGCTTGCTTCGTGGTCGTTGTACAGTTTACATAAGACGCAGATTTTTGATCCTGGACCACAGCGACGACGCCTTGAGACATGTGTTTATTTCATCCACCGGTGTGCCCCCCGCAATGACTGGCAGGGTCTGCCTACAGTCGCCTGTGAACAACACAACAACGCTGACCATCAGCGCGTGGTTGCCGCGTGTGTCCTGCAAGCTGCGGTTCAACGCCTCTAATGCATGCTAGTGCGATATTGTGTACTCGTCCCATATACCTATTACTGGTGGCACTGGAGGGAAGTATTATTTCGGAAAACAGAATTAACCCATCTGCGTCCGATTCCAGACGACTCTCTCCTGTTTTATAAGTTTATCTGCAGACGCAGTTTTATTTTATTTTCGTACTGTGTGTATTCGTAAATTTTTGATTCAGAAAATACAAAATTTTATTCGTCAAAACATGTACAACGCCATCTATCGTAGACGAAGTCAAAATTAAATGCATAATAGAAAGCGAACACACGGTTTATGTTATAGGCTATATATGTAGATTCTCAAAACAGCGTTATTTAGACTATTTAAGAGTACCTCTATCATAACTTTTTGAAAAAATCGATTTAAAAGAGTTATCATTTCATTTATTTCAGTTACAATTTTTACATTGTATCGAAATTTCACACTAAAATATAAAATCATAGAATCACAAATATAAACCATAGGATCACAAATATAAAATTATAGAATCACAAATATAAATTCATTAATAAAACAGTACCAAAAAATAATTAATAAAAAAATAGGTAAAAAAACTTTTTAAGTTAAACGGTTTTATGTTAAACATACATTGCAATGTTTAAGATAAATGTACTAAAAACCAAAAAATAATAAATAAAATAGATACAGTCGTGGGAAAAAACCGTGGGGCACGTCAATTGTAATTTCCGCAGCACGACAGTTCCGAATTGACGTGCCCCACGGTTTTTTCCCACGACTGTATCTATTTTATTATTTTTTGGTTTTTAGTACATTTATCTTAAACATTGCAATGTATGTTTAACATAAAACCGTTTAACTTAAAAAGTTTTTTTACCTATTTTTATTTTCTAGTTTTTAGCCGCCGTCTTGGATTTTAATTTTATATAGTATATTGTATTCTGCTTGTTGAGCCCTTTCATTTGATACCCATATTGATGGGATTAATAAAACATAAATTATCCGCCATTTTGTAGCGGCGGCCATCTTGAATTTATAATGTTATTGAATAAACATAATTGTATTGTCACCAAAATCCAAAGTGTATACAAAATTTCAGATTAATCGGTTGACAGGAAGAGGGTGAAATTTGAATGACTAAATTTGATCCAAGAATAAAACAAACGGGGTGAGCTAAATAAAACCGTTTAAAAAGTTAAAATAAAAAGTTGTACTTATCTTTAATAATTAGTACCAATTTGGTGTAATAGATGTCGTTGCATGTATGTATCTTTCGTTATGACGATAAGTTCTTCTTTTTAAATTAATATCTTTTGATAGAGAGCACCGATTACAATGAAGACTAAAACCCTTATTAAATTGGCTTTATAACTTACACCTGATACTGTAACGAATGGGGACAGGGAGACGTCATATCTCAGAAACTGCACTGGAGAATATCTGGATTGGAGAGGACTTGAAATCAACTTCAATGGCGAGTGCATCACTCAACTTCGGTTTGCCGACGACAGTGGTTATGGCTGGGACCATGGAGGAACTCAGTATAATGAACGATGACCTCAGTGGAGCTTCCGAAATAGTGGGTCTTAAAATGAACATGGACAAAACCAAGGTTACGTTGAATGTCCATGTATCACCCACTCCTATCAAGATCGGAGACTCTACACTTGAAGTTGTGGACGATTATGTCTATCTGGAACAAACGGTCCAGTTGGGTAGGTCTACCTATCTTCGAGAAAGAAGTCAATCGTCGAATCCTATATACTCGGCTGGGCAGCGTTCGGGAAGTTGCGCGGTATCTTCTCGTTCAACTTACCACAGTGTCTCAAGACGAAAGTCCATGACCAGTATGTGTTGCCAGTGATGTATGGGACCGAAAAGTGGTCACTCACAATGGGCCTCATCAGAAATCTCAAAGTCGCCCAAAGGGCAATGGAGAGGCCTATGCTCGGAGTTCCCTTGCGTGATCGAATCAGAAATGAAGACATCCGCATGAGAACCAAGGCACAAATATTATAATACTTCGTACCAAGGTTACCGACTTAGCCCGAAGAATCGCCAGACTTAAGTGGCAATAGGCACATTGCTCGCAGAACGGATGACCGATAGGCCGAAAAGTTGTGGAGTGGGGAGCGCGAAACGGATGACGTTGCGTTGGAACTAGTTGGAAGTCCTGACAGACTACAGACAAAAACTCAAAAACTAAAACGAATGAACACGCCAATAGAAAACATTCTTTTTTCTAAATAATATGTTCAATGTACAGAAACTCCACGTCTACACATTTATTATTATGTATTTAGGTTTATTATCACTTTTTGTTGTTTTTGTAATAATTTTAAAATCATAAAGCATCAAAATAAAAACAAATAACAAAAAATTACAAAAAGTGAAAACCGATTGGGGATCGAACTTGCAATATTGCTCACCCCCCTAAGTTATTAAATTATAGCGCTAATATAGCCCATGTGTTATTCCAGATTATAATCTATCTCTGCGCCAAATTTCATTCAGATCCGTTCAGCCGTTCTGGCGTGAAAGTGGAACAAACATCCATCCATCCTCACAAACTTTCGCATTTATAATATTAGTAGGAAAGTAGGAATATTAGAAGGAATTAGTATAAACATTCCTGCTTGACACCGGGGTTATATTATTTTCCTTAGATTATTTTCGTCTGAAGTCTGCAGGCCTGTCTCATGTAAAATTCACGATTTCAGATTAGGTCAAAATGTTACAAAAACAATAAAAGTAATCTATGCTTTATGACTCGACAGTGGGATATTGGACACAATATTTTTCTTTCACATTTTAAAATATTAAAAATATATTTATTATACGTGACGAGTGTCGTTTAAAAGTTAAATGATGCTTTAAACTTTCAAATTATCTTGTTTACGCGAATGTGTCGGGAAAAATATTTATCTAGAAACGTATAAAATTTAAGTTACTCGTTAGGCGATATTTATTCATTATGTTTCGTAAATACTTGATTTGGTTTGAGTCCTGTGAGCCTTGTTTCGTCCAGAGTGGTTTCAGCAGTAAGGGCAGCTAGTTACTTTCCACGTAAGTAGGTTCACAATTTGTGGGTACTCTCTAGGCCGAGATCTCTCTCTATGTCTCTCCCGTAGGGCCTTGATAATTAAAAACCGACATAGAACGGAGAGCATGCGATGAGAACCGAGTTTTTTTTTGTAAATGTCATCTCGCAGTTCTACCTAGGAGGTTGTCGCCCGCTTAACCGGACTATTCTGTGGGTCTCTTGAGTGTAAGGCCTTCAGCCAGTGCAAAAACGTACAAACTAAGCGACTACACGCTAAGGGCACCCCCTGTCGGGTATGAATCCCGCAGGGGGAGGGCAGTAAAGGAACAGACTGGATCTGAGGGCAAGAATACCGAGTTTTTTTATAAATGTCATCTCGTAGGTCAACCTATGAGGCTGGCATCTGCTTAATTAACCGGACAGATCCTGTGGCTGTCGGTGCCTTGAGTGTAAGGCCTGGGGTCAGGGCGTATAATTTATAGACTAAGTGACAGCTCAATGAGGGTACTATCTGTGGGGTACGAACCTCGGCTAGGCTGGATCTGAGAGAGATTGTTTAGGGATTGGTTTAACAATGGTGGCACAATGGGTCACGACGACGGGTTCCAGGGCAGACCGAGGCTAGACGAGAGTTACTTGTTCACAGTCACTGTCATCCTCGTCCTGCTTCGGAGTGTCTCGGCCTAAATTCTATCTAACCTTAATACCGATTATTATGGATTTCAATGAAATTTTGTGACAATGTGTGGTATGGTTTCAGCTTGAAGATAAGATTTTTATTATAGTTCCGGACCCGGTAGGTGGCGCCGTGCGAAGCAGGGGCAGGTCGCTAGTATTACAATATGGTGCTATTTTATGTCTAGCTAAGCTATCAGTGGTCTAGTTAGGTAGAAATAATAGGTGCCCTGCCTACGTATATTAATATCAATATGCGGTTGCGGTCGCCGGCCGCCGCCCTGCAGTCTGCGATCGTTTTACAGACACGTGAACCGGTCGAAGGGTCGAACATAGCTTTAAATATTTATAGCAATATAAAATTAAAACTGAATCCCCATTCAGGAGCGTGGTTCAAACCCCCCTCTGTAAACGAGGACCAGTTACTCAACATGATCATGCGCTATTAACTTACTTAAAAGAAAACCAGTTTCGAAAAATATTATGCTTAACTTCTTAACTCTGTACGCGGGATCCGTTTCTACATTTTTATTTTTTATTTCTTGTAGCCACAGTCGTGGAGACAAAATTTATTTTTATTTTTTTGTAGAAACGGATCCCGGGATCCGTGGAGACAAATCGCCGGGATCCGTGTTACGTCAAATCGTATCCCGGGATCGGTGGAGACAGACCCAATCTGTCCTGTGCTTTCTCAAGCTGTCAGTTAACTCGTCCTCATTAATTACTGAATGAACAAACCAAAAACTGGCTAAGTGCAAGTCGGACTTGCACATGAAGGGTTCCGTACCATGACTTCTTAAAGGTTTTCCTGTAATCTATACGTGTTGAACTAATTTCTGTTTTTTTTTTCAGAATTTTAGGCGCAGTAGTTTCGGAGATTAAGGGGGGGGGGGGAATGGTCGGACAGACAGACACACGAGTGATCCGATAAGGGTTCCGTTTTTCCTTTTGAGGTACGGAACCCTAAAAACTGCCTATGTTGGTCGAGTGGTCACAAAGCGCGACTGCCGAGCATGAGGTTGGGTGGTGGTTTTCCATCAGTTTCTCAGTAGCAGCACTAGCAGCCATGAAGTCCGGACTTCTGCCTGGTTGATGAAAACAGGCTCGCCCCCTATTACTTGGGTGGGACTTTGGCGAAAGGTGGGTGTCGGTACGTAGGTAGTATATACTTCTGCCCAACCCTTCAGAGATTACAAGCGCGATGTTATGTACCTACATAAGTGAATTTCAAACTCATCTGGCTCGCTCATGCTTTCTGCATTCTCTTGGCCCTGAAAACTATACTGTACTAGTCGATAAAGTACTTACATAAGTTCCAAGGAAACTGTCTCATGAGATGACCGAGTAATAGACAAGTATGTAGGAAGAATGCTTGCTGCACCGGTATCTAATGAATTGGGATTAGAATAAGAGAATGATTATCATAAGTACAATTTCCGTGTCTAACCTAGTCTATGGATAAGTTGGAGTGTTGAAATGTTCAACCTCGCTGTGACATCCATGTTCATTTAAAAGCTATTCTTTATTAATTTGAACAGTACCGTAAGTCACAAACAGAAAACCGATCAATAAAATAATAATAATAGAAGTGTAAATGTTAAAATTTACGCACGCTCTTCAATCCTGACTTATCTCAATTGATAGGCTTCAAAACAAATTGATACGTGCTTCTCTGAGGTTATTGAGGTTTGGAAACTCACTTGCCCGAACAATGAAGCACACGAGAATTCATTTTTAACCGACTTCAAAAAAAGGAGGAGGTTATCAATTCGCCTGTATATTTTTTTTTTTTAATTTTTTTTTTTTATGTTTGTTAGCTCATAACTTGCGACTGGGTGAACTGATTTTCATGATTCTTTTTTCATTTGAAAGCTGGTGCTTCCCGTGTGGTCCCATTGTCACCATTTCAATATCTGATGATGGGATCTTGTAGAAATCGGGGGAACTCTTCAATAAATAACAGCAGATTAACCGCGATTGTTGCTATAGCATATCTAAGCATTGTTTACGCCATCACACAACATAATATCACGCCACGTAAAGATCTGATGAAGAACTTCGGAGATAGGCAACGGAACTCCTCAATTAATGATAGCAAATGGACTGGGATTGCTGAAATCTCATGGCTGTCTATTGTTTACACCAGTTCATAACATAACATCACGCCGGTACGTTGTGAAGGGGTAAGCACATGTGAAACACTAAAAAATGAAAAATAAAAACTTTTTTACAAAAAATAAAACCGACTTCGACAAAAATAAAACACAAAAAAGTGAAAAATAAAAAAAGTGAAAAATAAAAACAAAAGTCACCGACTTCAGAAGCTGATTTTTAATTTTTTCACTTTTTTCAGAGACGGTGAGATGAGCCGCAGAGTAATTCAGAAAAATTTAGTGAAAACGTCTGCTATTACTGCTGATCGTATACGCGCCTGTTGGCTGTGGGGTGGGTGGGAGTCGGTCTTTGCCTTCATGCATGCGCTGCCATCGTCGAGCATAAGCAATTTGTACGACGACAGGACGTTCCGCCTCACTGCTTCCTTACGCCTTGGGGCCGCCTGCTGTTCTCCTCATCGGTGTCAATGTGGTGAAATATCAACAGCCTCAGTCACCACGGCCTGTCATGCAGCCGAAGTGCTGGCGGTGTTCCCACCGTTTTAGAACGCAATTATGGCTTGGCACGCAACGAAAACGTAAGACCAAACGGAATGTCTTTGCTTCCTTGCAAAATGAGTAGGCCTTTAGTCCCACACTAAAGGCCTACTCATCTTGCAAGGAAGCAAAGACTCTTCCCGCCTTATAGACCTGGTTTTTCTCGCATGCTGTCACTTTCTTTTGAATATTATTGAAGTGAGACGTCATGCGAGATAAACCAAGTCTAAGTTAAACCAGGTTTAACTACGTTTTGTAATAAGGCGGTATGTGTCTTTTGTTTTCGTTGACGCAAGCTGGGAGTGTCAATACTACAGGGCCCCGAGTCTGCTAATCAATAATGTCAGAATGGTCGATCATTGATCTCATAATGGTTGATTGATGACAAGCCAAAAAGTACCTTTATACTCTTGCACATCTTCCAAGCTCATCGTGCTGTGGTTGAAACTCTGGGGCCGTGGGGTCCGAGTGCTCATAGCATGATTCAGGAAACGAAACGCCTATTGGCGCTTCCCGTGACCCAAGGGCTGGCTTTTACCAGGCCAGAAGCAAAGTGTTATATATACCAGTGTCTGGGGCCCATTACCGGCTGACGCGTAAAGGAGCAGTTGGGTTAAAATATTCCCGTTTCACGACATGACGTTTTATAGTTTTTTCAATACACTTCCTCGAAAACTAGCTCTTATTGCACTACGATTAGGTTCGACATGCATCATATTTCGCACGCGTGCGGTAATAAGATTATAGCGTGCTGTAATCTTATTACCGCACGCTGTAATCATAAAGCAGCGGTATTTCGATTAGAACCTATGAAATTAAAAAAAAAACACCACTGACTAATAAAGAGCAGGCTTGTTTTTTTTAAATCTCGTCATTTTGATCTGCGTCTTTACAGCGTAAATATTTTTTACCCGACTACGGCGAAGCCAAAAGGAAGGGTAATGATTTTGGCAGTCTATGTATGTATGTATGTATGTATGTATATATGTATGTATGTATGTTCCACCGTAGCGCCTAAACTACTGAACGGATTTTAATAAATTAGGTGTCAATAGATTCGTAAGAATAGCCCGGGTGACATAGGCTATAAAAATTTTATAAATTCTTTTATGACGGAATTTAAATGTCAAAAACTTACCTCAAAAAATATTAAATTGAGATAATCATAGCAAGTTTGGTATCAAATGAAAGGTCTTGGCGAGCACATTACAAATATGTATTATATTATAGTTTAAGTACACACAAAAATAAAATTCAAATAAAAAAATTAAGTTCAAAAATCTAAAACCCGACTACTAACAAAATCGTGGTCTTAAAAGTAGAAAACAAGAAAATAATTCTTGTCTGATATTATTCGTAGTCGCATGCCACCTTGCTAATGGCAATTAGCAGCTGACTTCTGTATCAATGAGAACGCCATGAAGGAGCATCAGGTATCAGTGGCTTGCGACTACGAAGAATATCAGACAAGAATTATTTTCTTGTTTTCTACTTTTAAGACCACGATTTTGTTAGTAGTCGGGTTTTAGATTTTTGAACTTAATTTTTTTTTGAATATTTAAATTGTGTTTGTAAAAAGAATACTACTAATAAACGTAAATATTTTAAACAATTATTTACTTTTATGAACAAGTAAACATTTTTTTGTGTTCATAATTAAAACATATTTGAATTTTATATTTTTACTGTGAGGCTGTTTGGCGGCTTTATACCTTTGCTTCTTTTTCAACCTGGCGATATCAAACCGCGGAAAAAAGTTAATTAAATCATAGTCTCATTAAATTTGTTGACAAAAACACATAACGTTTTTAGTTAATTTCTTTGAAAGTGTATTGAAAAACGTCGTTTGATACACGTGGGAATTTGTTATTGCATTTCTCGACCCCATGAACACCCTCGCCATACGGCTCGGGTGTTCAATCTGCCTCGAATGCAATAACAAACTTTCCGCACTTGTATCAAAATGTACTATTTGTGTGCGTTTAGTATGTAAGTTTTTAATAGCGATGTACGTCTAAGTTTAGCTTACTATTAAATAAATATAAGATTTAGTGTAGAAAGAAACAACAACAGAAAAAAACGAGTAGCTATCAGTTGTATTTCATCTCTTTTAGACGAAACAAAGTTTTTGAAACAATTTTCCTTAAAACTTTCGGGGAAAAACAAATAAATAATATTTATTGCGCAGTGAACGTCTGTGTCTCACGCATGTCAGAGTCCAGACACCTAAATAACTCATTATGTAAGCGGTAATTATACGATCCAAAACTGTTGATCTTCTTTTGATAGAGCATTGAACCCCGTCCTACGGTGTGAACTGCCAAGCCAAGTGTTTCTGGGTCGACCTCGACTGTGATGTGTTTGCCAGACAGAATCTACAGACAGACTAGCGTGAGACGTAATTTGAAATCACGTGAAGATATTTCGTCAGTGAAAACTTCGGTTTTGGTTTATGAAAATATTGTCGTCTGTAGTTTTCAAGGCCGTTTTCCGCGTACTCTTGATTCTTGTCACATAATATACGTGATCCGGAGAGTTTTCATAATTTATCATTCAGATTGCATCATTCTTGCACAATTTGCAAGCTTGCCTCATTAAGTACTATCAGCAATAAATGCTTAAATATCTCATCATTTGGTAGATCTTGGTACATATACCCGATGTCCTGCAGAATCCTATATCATCATCTGCCTAGCCTTTTCGGCTTTTCCCAACTATGTTTGGGTCGGCTTCCAGTCAAACCGGATGCAGCTGAATACCAGAATTTATCATGGAGCGACTGCCTATCTAACATCCACAACGCCTTGGTAAGATTCGTTGAGACATCGTAATTGGCTTGAAACGTGAATTCGAGGTCCACCGTTCGAGAATACAGAATATTTATTAAGTAACTACCTATCAAAAATTACCGGCAGGTTTTGAAAAATAAATAAAAGTTCGTTTTTATCACTAATGCACATTGATGTATTATAGGTTATAATACATCAATGCTAATGCAGAAACATTTTTATATAAGTGGGGAAACTTATTGCATTCGAGACAGAATTCGTACCACAGCCGCAGGCGAGGTTTTTATGGAGCCGAAACTATTGGTGTGTCGTACGATGTTTTTCAATAAAGGGTGTAAACGTACCCGTAGCGAAAACGAAGGGCACTTGTTCTCCCCACCACTGCGATTTTTTTTTGTTCTAGACCATACCTGGGAACCCCCTAGTTACGGAGATATTGGGGGTCAAAATACCGTCATAGCTGTTTTTGTAAATACTACATAGTTTTTCAGGTTATAACTTTACTTAAATTAGTAGAGTAACGCCATGGTAACGCCCGAATACTCGAACGTCACTCAATTATAAGTAGCCCTCAAAACCCGTGCTATCTCTGTCACTCTGCGTTAAAGTAACAAAGACAGCACGAGTTTTGAGGGCTACTTATAATTGAGTGACGTTCGAGTATTCGGGCGTAAGATCCCAGGGCCGCCTGACGTCACGTATTTTCTGACGAAGGAAATGTGGACGATTGAGTAGTGTTAGTATGAACTAAGAACACACTACTACCAGCTAGCTTGCTTGGACATCAAGGTACCTACACAAAAACATTACTAACTTCACGTATTTTCTACTAGCTGATTTTTACGTGTATTGTAGGCAATATCCTTAAAAATAAGTTGCCAATACTCGCTGACACTTCCTTCCTAGCGACCGCAGACGCTTTAAAGAATACTGAACGCCTTATTATCACCATTTCAATATCTGATGATGGGATCTTGTAGAAATCGGGGGAACTCTTCAATAAATAACAGCGGATTAACCGCGATTGTTGCTATAGCATATCTAAGCATTGTTTACGCCATCACACACCATAATATCACGCCTGTACTCACTACAAAGGTTATAAAAACTATCGAACATCTGATGAAGAACTTCGGAGATAGACAACGGAACTCCTCAATTATTGATAGCAAATGGACTGGGATTGCTGAAATCTCATGTCTGTCTATTGTTTACACCAGTTCATAACATAACATCACGCCAGTACGTTGTGAAGGGGTAAGCACATGTGAACCACTAAAAAGTGTAAATTAAATTTTTTTTTACAAAAAATAAAACCGACTTCGACAAAAAATAAAACACAAAAAAGTGAAAAATAAAAATCAGCATCTGAAGTCGGTGGCAAAAACATGAAATCAAACAAACAAAAGTCACTGACTTCAGAAGCTGATTTTTATTTTTGGTTTTATTTTTTAATTTCCGCACTTGTTGTGACAAAGGCGTTCGCGTGAAACATTCACATAACACGTTGTCTGAAAATATCTCAACTAACATGAGAGGAGAGGAGAGTGAGATAAATAGACATTTCAACATGGTCTCCGGACCTGGACCCACTGACTACAAAACTGTTCACCAGTACCCTAGAAGAAGTCTTTCAGACGTTGGCAGTCAAATGGGAAGTGAAGGGCATTGTCGTCGGCAAAACAAGGTTGGATAATCTGCGTTTTGCCGATGACATTGTCCTTTTCTCCCCCACAGCCACAGAACTAGAGCAAATGCTACAAGATCTTATGCGTTCACAAACATTTAAACTCGCAAACAAAATACCCAGACCCGGAACAATTACTATCTGTGAGAGAGAAGAGAGAGAGGCCGTACAAATAATTGTTCCGTGCGGAGATCGGACCTGCGACACGCAGCGCAACAGCGAATGCGGTGCTTCTGCATTAGTCTGTCTGTACTAGTCTGTAGTAATAGGATATTGATACCAAAAATAAGTAAGTCTGTGTAAGTCTTAAAATATCTACTCGTTCACCTGTTGTTTTGCGTCCTCGAGACAGTTAAAAATCACCCTCCTTTATTATGAGACTGCTCAATAAGAACCGGACACGGGACAAGTACCTACATACTTGTAGGTATCAGATCTAAATATTAAAGTAGGTAGTTGTATTTAGATCTGATACTAATCTGATCTGGACTAACTTTCTAACATTTTCCCCTTTAGGTACCTACATGGTACTGAAACTACTGAATCATAAAAACACGTGACCCGTCGGAAGGACATCAGGCTTTCAGTATCAATTTCGGTTAGAGGTATGGTATCCATCAAAACAATGTTCCTGATCAAACTTGTGATCCTGTAAGGCAACAAAAACGAAAGTAATTCTGCAGTATAGAACTGCAGTAACAAAACTATATAACAAATGTCTACGCCACTGAAGTTCTCGGCTCCTTATTATGCGGCTCGGTTCTGTCTGAATGTCGCCTCAAACGCAATAACAAAGTTTCCCCACTTGTATCAAAACGTACTTTTTCTATTTACTTATATTATTTATATTATCGGGGATGGATTTTATATTATTATCAACAAAGTTTGACATGTCAGTTAAACCCATTAGAAAATAAGCGTGAGGTTTATCTTTGAAGCATTAAATCCATAGCTTGAAAGTGATTTCTATTTATAGTGGGCAGGTGGTGGGCAGTGTTGGTAAGTTTCAGCGGTAGCTTACCTATCGCGGTGACTCACAATTTGAAGACGGCTGGCGATCAGACAGGCAGACGGCTGTAAATCACCAGCAGCTTTACAGTGTTATTGTTGTTCAGTCACACCTCGTAATGTTTGCTTTTTGTGGAGTCGTAAAACTCAGATTTGTTTGGGTGCGATTTTGAAAGACTGCGGCGGAGATTGGCTCGCGATCTGGCAGTCATCCAGGCCCTACTAACTTTCAGCGGTGACACAGTGAACGCCAAGCGTTGAGAGCAGCGCGTGCGTGTCCATCGCTGTTTACACGGCACGTGATATTAGTTTATTTCTCATTGACTCAGAAGTGTATAGCTAACACACAAGAGAACTGTAACCTGTGTAAAATTTTGACTTTTAACCTATAGCTGAAGCCAGTAACGGCGAGACGCGGTGGCACCCCGTGCTGACGCGCACGTGTGCAGTTATTTGCGCTCTTCTGAACCTCAATTAACTACCTACGTCTACCGTGTGCGTATGTAATTAATGTCCTCTTTGATTGCGTTAGTAAACATCGAGCGGGAGAGAAATGCGTCGTTAGATAACAATTAATCGGATAAGACCGATTCATGACCTAATCATCTATAGTAGGTACCTATTAAAAAAGAGCTGTGAAAATTTTTGAACTTTGGTTATTGTGCTCCATGTTTGATCTCCAATATCTCCGTAACTATAGGGGGTTGTATATGGTCTAGAACAAAAAGAATATACCAGTACCTTTCGGCTTTGTTATGGGTACTTTACACCCTATACTTTAGTTCTTGGTAGGTATGAGAAAAATAAACGATTTTTCCTGACATGAGAACTAGCTAGACTGAATTTTTGCCCTCGACCTCTACATTGCGAATGTCATCGAAATCGTTAGAAACGTTTTTGAGAAAGTGATTGAAAGTAAATATATATTATTATACAATTGCTCATTTGTTAATAAAGGAGGATAACAATAATCTATTGCGTTTGTTGAATGTCTAAATCATTCAATTAGGGATCAACCCTTCTTTGGGTTGATCCCTAATTGAATTCTTGCGCAGCAAATCAGCATCTATTATAAGTCTCTAAGTTTTAAGCCTATTCATAGGTTCAGTTATGTGCCACTTGTGCCAGCACAAGTAAAGTGTGCACTCCATTGCACACGATTACATAACTGGCACGTGAATGCATCAGCTATTCTTGTAAAATAGGCTATCACGAGGCGGGAGGCTTTCCACGGTCGGTGACGATCAAAGCCTGATAAACGTACCTACCTTATTCCCCAGTTATTCCGAATGGCATTTTCACAGTTAGGTATTGGCGTCGGCTTTGATTCTAACCGCATCCAGCTAAATTACCTACCAGTTTTTTACGATTTATGTATGAGGTTTCAGATAAGAGGGCACTAAAATGCAAGACCAGGCGAAGTGAGCGGAAAGGTGAACTGAATTTTTTTTATCATTAAAAAATATAAATGTTACTACTAACGTAGGTATTGAAGGATTGGACAATCCAGATAATTCGGCGGTAAGAGCGAGCGAAGGGAGCTAGAAAATTTTAGCGGCAGGTTAGAAGAATGTAGTGCTTGTTTCTAGATTTTTGGGGAGACATGCGGCAGACCGAAATCGTGACGTTAGTTCGAAAAGCCACCACAGGGCAGCGGCTTATAGTGAAGAAAATTCGCCACTGCTTGGTTGTAATTATTTTTACACCATACTCCCGATGACAATAGTCATTATCTGATCTGATAACCATGACCTAAACACTGCCTGGCTCCGCTACCCCCTGAAATATGCCGCCGGGAGCTCAGCCACCCCCCTCCGGCCCCACCACACTACACTAGTGCTGTAGATACTCCATTGATATATGGTACTTGTACCTTATCTCTAAAGTATGTAATCAACAAACGTCATTCGAATGGTACGGTAGGTTAGTAATAATTTCTAAATTAATTAATAGTTTATTATATTATTATAAAACATAACAACATCACGCCGGTAATTACTGGAAGAGTAGACCGGTGTGCCTATCAGTATCATTAATTATCATTGTTACACCCGCTGGTCTTTTGCTGGCCTTTTGTGGCATTCTTCCCTCATCAGTGTGGGTCTCAACCAGGTCATTCCCGCGACCGTTTGACATTCAGAAGGTCGCGGAAAATTGGGCGTGTATGTGCAAATAGTTGCACATAATATTGCAATTATTTATCTTATGATTTTTTGCAATTTGCAGGTTTTGAAGGTTTATTTATTTCTTTCACAGAAAGAAGCCTGTGTGGTTCTTCCCCAGCAATGGGAACATTGTAAGCTGACTATGCAGTGCGATATAATAACTATATTAATTATGCAAACTGTATGTATAGGGAAAAAATTGGATAAGTATTGAGAATCACAAAGTGTTACGAAAGAATATGGCTAATGTTCCACTAAAATCACGTCCTGTTAATTCAGTGGCACTAGAGGAAATTCCTAAACATTGACCAATAGAATTACACCAAATTGACATCATGTGGGTTACAATATTCAATATTGGTTACCGTTAATTTATAGTTGTTAAGGATTAAGTAGTTTTCTGCTGATTTCATCGACTGTCTGATACGAACCATCGCGCGTTTTGTCTCAGCCCTTTAATAATGATCTCACTTAGATCCAGCCTGACTCTTTGCTGAAAGACGCCCCAAGCCGAGGTTCTTACCCCACTGAGGGTGCCCTTAGCTAGCTGTCACTAAGGTTATTTTTATCTTTAGGGCTTACCAGGCCTACACATTAGAATCAAAGAATGAATAAAACCGGACACACACACTGGTGAGTCGTGCACTAATTACTAATCACCTAGTTATTTTTTGTGACGTTGACTAGACTCCTAAGAAATTGATCGCCATGCACGAAAACGGAGAGTAATTTTTGCCATCTTAGATAATGTTGAGCTTTTCCTGCTTTTAACCGACTTCAAAAAAGGAGGTTTTTTATTTATTTATGTATGTTACCTGATTTCTCCCCCATTTGTGGACCGATTCTCAAAATTCTTTTTTTGTTTGAAAGAGTTTACTCCTGAGGTGGTCCCATTTTAATTTAGTGAAGATCTGGTGCTGATCTTCGGAGATATACAATGGAACTCTTCAAAAATAGACGGCAAATATGTCGTAATTGCTGGAATCGCTTGGATGTTTATTGAATATACATTATCATGACGTAACATCACGCCTGTATGCTCTGAGGGGGTATGCAGATGTGTTCAATACACATTTTTTCATTTTTTTTTGTTGTTATATATGAATTTTATAGACACGTATTACGTGTTTCGTGCTTTTTCTGACGCTATTCAAGTATTCGCATCTAGCAGTCATCACTTGTCTTCATGTTGATGAACTGATAATGGAAGGTAGGTACTACATACTCCTCAACGGTTAAGAGTTAAAATCAAAAATAGGGGAATCAAGAAGGTTAGGGAGGTTTCTTGGTTGAATGTTAAATGCATAGTAAATATTTGTATAGGATATAATATGGGTACTTATTCAACTAAAAATGAAAAAATAAAATAAACTTTTTTGCAAAAAAAACAACCGACTTCAATAACACCAAAAAGAGAAAAATAAACTTCAGAAGAAAAATCAGCTTCTGAAGTCGGTGGCAAAAAAATAAAATCAAACAAACAAATGTCACCGACTTCAGAAGCTGATTTTTCATCTGAAGTTTATTTTTCTCTTTTTGGTGTTTTTGAAGTCGGTTGTTTTTTATTTATTTGTGATACTTATAAAAAAAAAACACAAATATTTGCTTTGCATTTATTTTACATTGTTATGTAACACATTTAATTATGCCTCCCCTGAGAAGAAAAGAATAATCCCTTTGAAACAAAAGAATAATTATATCCGAATTGGTTTAGATTCGGTGAATACATAAAATACGACGAGACTCCGACGAATTGAGAACCTCCTTTTTAAAAGTGAGTTTATGTAAGTAGGTATGTCCTAACCGTTGAGGAGTGCTTCCCTAGGATCCCATCATCAAATCCTGACATTTTGACAATGTGAAAATAAATGAAATTTGAAAATGGGTCTACAATAATTGACTGAGATATTATAATTGTATTGATAAGCATCGTTTGATACACAATACATGATCATTTGTAACTGCAGTTCTCGGCTCCCTAACAGCCTCGCCTGCAGATCTGGCTTCAATTCAGCCTCGGATGCAATGACAAAGTTTCCCCACTCGTTAATCAAATTTTACTATGTAATATTGGGAAGTTACATTGTCACTGAGTGTTATATGTCGTTGTTGTTTATTGTGTTGTTCATAGTGTCTTGTAAAATGTTCCCGTGGGATTAATTCCGTCTCTAAAGCGAGCATAGTGGGGTTTCGCAAGGGATGATTCTGAGCCCGAGCATACCTTTGAGAATTTCCGTGACTTATCTCCTACCTGTATAAACACTGTATTCCTTTCCTTCAGGAAGGCTCTAACAACATCAGTAAAAGGAACACACATATATATGACAAATTTTATCCGTGTTGTTTATTTAGGACAAATTAATAAAAGTACTTAAGTACGCAAGACAAGTGACACGTCATCTACCGAGACCGAACTTTCGAGGCTTGATCGGTTCATGAAATGGAGCATAATATTTTCCTCATAAATGTTCCACAGCCCGGGTTTGTATGTTTCCATGAGGTCATGGTGCCGCGTGCCGGGATCTCCCAAACAAAAGAGCCGCCACCAAGTTGTACTTTTGACAAATATGTGAATCATCAGTTGATGTTGATAACCGCATAGCGTGATCCGAAACGTTACGTAGTTTCATTATCTTATCGCTTTCATAGAAGTCTTCCTTTTTCACGCATTAGTTGAGTGAGCGTAGCGCATTTTGTTAGATGAAGTAAAGTGTAAACAAAGTTATTGAATTAGTTAGATCACTTTGTTAATTCAACCAGAGCCATAATTCAGCTAAAATCAAGCAAGAAATCAACCATTTCTGTTGAGTATCTGCGTCAGGCGGAAGGTAAGGGAGCCGTGGCACCTCTCCAGCCATTTCTCAAAGAGGAGACTTATCGTCACTATTGTGACTTGCTCTGCACGGGGTTGCGCTTGCGACACAGTCGCTCTCTCCATGTCGCCATGAGATCGCGCCAGAGGTCCATTGAGCGGCAGCGGAGTTTCTCCTCAGTGTAGTGCCTCCGAGCGATATTCGTGCAGATTCTCCAGATCCCATGGCGGCAATCCTGCAAGGAGGGCCACCGCCTCGCCGGAGATACCACTTTTTGGGGTGCGAGCAGGTAGTGGGTGGCTGGCCGCCTCAAGGAATGCGCCTGCACCGGGGACCCGCTACCGGGTCAGGTGGTGTTCAACATAATATTATAACTTAAAAGCGATTATGGTACGAACACTAATGTGTTACCTCTGCACCTCGTCTTAGAGGAGGATTTTTAGCCGCAGGAAGCAGTGATGTTCCGGTGCTTTCAATCTAGTGCCACAAAGTGCACGGTGTCATATTGTGGACACACTGGAACTAACATAGTTTTCACTATTTACTAACATAATTTATGTTTTTACGATAAGCCTGTCTCTAAGGCCTATCTATTGGCCAAAGTTGCATGATAAATTGATAATAAATGAATGTTAAGTTAAACAAAGATTTGAATTTAAATACACTTTACCATTTCTTGCTACTTACAGAATGTAGACGGACTCTTCAAGAAGCCGAAGTAACTAAGCAATAAATGATTTGATTCTATTTGGGGTGAAAAATCACTGTAACATCGCGCTGGCCAAGGCTGGCCCGTGGATTGGTGACCATCCATGGCACACCGAGTTTCCTCAGTGTCTCTAAAAACAACCTTCATTGGGTTGCTGGACGCGATAAAATTCTTTGGCTGTGAAAGTTCTCGAGACTGGGCCGCGGGACCAAGAGGTTACGTCACGTAAGTGTGGGAAAGCGATAACCCTATTATACCGTACGTCTGGTTCCATCCCTTGCTGTAAGATAAAAATGAAGCTGCTATAAAATGTCTTGGCTCCCCTTTTTCCTGAATCCGGGACGCAACTGCTCAGATTCCAACCCAATACCCATTATAACAGTGTTGACGCTGTAAAACGTAAAATATTGGTAAGTTGTAATATAAGTGGCTGAATTAGATGATTGCATGGTGATGATGATGATGATGCTCATCATAATCGTCAGAAATATTTAATATACATCATCATCTGTTTATCCTTTTCCGAACTATGTTGGGTTCGGCTTCCAGCCTGACCGGATGCAGCTGAATACCAGTCATCGTCATCATCATTTCAACCGAAAGAAAAATCCGGAAAAGTGGATGTAAAGTTTTGTTTAACTTAAAATGTGCTTGTTTTTTGCTTTTCAGTTTTTTCAGTCGGGCTTTTTCCCGTTGTTTAGACATAAAATCAGAGGTAGGGTTCGTGAACAAAACGAAAGTTGCGGCTGGACTTATAATTTCCATTGAAGCCATGTGCAGTTATTGTGGAAACTGAAGCAGATTGTAAAACTAACTTTGCATTGTTTTTTGTACTTATAATTTCAGTATTATGTACCATTCGCAGGGTATCTACACCATCATCTTCCTGCCCTTATCACATGTCATTTGGGGTCGGCGCAACATGTTTTTTCTTCCATTCTGCCCTATCAGTCGTGAACTCGAGGGCGCGTACACATATAGGTCCGTTTTTACTGGATCCGTTTTAACGGATCAGAATTGGACCGGAGCGACATGATTACTGAATCCGGAATACTGTTTTGTGTGTGAACTCGCTCATGCAACTCCATACGCCATCAAATAACGGACCTGTAAAACGGATCGCTATGTGTACGAGCCCTGATGCTATCATTTATTCCTGGGTATCTACACCATTCATAACAAAACATGACCCCTTGTGCTTATTAGTGCTTGATGTGCCTTGTTTGTTCTTTCTCCTATTGATATGGAAATCATGTTTTTCCTACTAATTCGCTATTCTTTTCTGATTAATTTCGTTACGGGATCAAATTAAATTATTTCTCTGGGGTTTCGCCGAGCGTCATTGTCTCGCGTCATTGGCGCTTTTCTGGTAGCTTTAATTTTGGCTTTCAGGGGTTACAGTGGTTTGGGAATAGGGTGGCGCCTGGCGGGTTTGTCCTATAACATAACATCACGCCCGTAATGCCCGAAGGATTAGGCAGAGGTGTAAGGTACACATAAGTACACTGTAGTCTGTAACCACATTTCACCATGCAGGTCCCATGTAATAGGGGGCAAGCCTTTTGCCAACAACCGGGCACCAATTCACACTCCATGGCTGCTATTGAGGACTTTCCGGATGGAAAACCCCAATAACACTTTGCCCGTCCTGGGACTTGAACCCAAGATCTCATGCACAGCAGCCGCGCTTGCGACCACTAGACCAACGGGGCAGTCATAACATCATTCATTGACTCGAATTTGACGTGGTGGCGGTTGAGAAAATGTCATCACTTAAATGTGTCGCTGATGGTGGTGCGTGTTTGGAACTTTGGACGACCAGGCGCCTGGGAATCATTAGTTACCTTCAGCATGGTTGCGCTGAATGGTGCTGATCCTTAAGCGTTATGGTCGTGAACGGGTACTGTCAGTATGGTACGGGGTGACGGGTGGTCATCACTTAGCTGCCACGGTTTATTTTATTTTTGAATTATTGATTTTATTTACTCTGGACGCTCTTGACTTGGACGGCTTTCTTTATCGTTCGCAAATAGGTTTTTAGAAACAGTTTTACAAGGCAATTTTTTAGGGTTTCGTACCTACTCAAAAGGAAAAAACGGACCCTTATAGGATCACTCGTCTGTCAATCCGACAGAAAACAAAATGAATTTTGAAAATCGGTCCGTAATTGATGGAGATATCGGTGAACAAACATTAAAAAACGTACGCACGAATAGAGAACCTGCTCCTTTTTACCCGACTGCGGCGAAGCCCAAAAGGAGGGTTATTGGAAATCGTTTAATAAATATAATAATAATAATATCATACTTGAGTAAGTAAATAATGTCACTGTATAGAAGGAAAATTATAAATTGTAAAAGGAACACGAAAATATAATAGGTATAAATTCAATTTAATTACAATTTAAATTGGACCAGTTCAATCCCAAGCTTTTTGTCCTCTATAATTATTATAATCTTTAACAGCATAAAAAGCTTTCTGGCAAAGTTTACGTTATAAAAAAGATTCGAATTTATTAAGGTTTATTAAATGTGGCTTGGTAGTTTTTAAGTATAAAGCAGGGATGCACAGACCGCGGCCCGCCGCGCGCCGGTACTATGTCAGTGGCCCGCCAGCAAAATATTCCCTTGTGCATTTGAAGGAAAATATAGCTGAGGTTAAAATTACAAATAATATTAGGTAATTTGAAACACGCGCGGTACTAAGCGGGCTCGCTATGCAGGTGCATGATGTGTACTCAGAAATGTTTGTGCAACTCAAAATTCCTGATTGGTTGTATGATTTGGCGTTTTTAGTAGGCCTTACAGATCAAGTCATATGGCAAAAATAAGGATAACCAAGCAGTGGTGTATTTTCCTTTCTTTAAGTCCTGGGGCGGCTATTTAAACTAGCCTTACATAAATATTTCGATCTGCCGCTTGCCACTAAAATTTTCTAGCTTGCTACGCTCGCTCCTAGCGCCGCGTTTTCTGAGTGTCCAATCCTTGAATACGTTACTAGTAAAAGTTAGTTAAATATGCATTTTTTTAATATTAAAATGAAAATCAAATAATATTAATCACCTTTCCTAGATGAAGGCCAAAAATTTTCGAGCTCGCTTCGCTCGCTCTTGTACTTCAGTGCCCTCTTGTGTGAACAAACTTTTTCGGTACCTATTGAATATCAAAAAATCATAAAAGCGAAACCACCTTGTAAATGAAAGTTTGGAAGAAATTTTACGAATATTAAAAAACAATGCCACGCTTCAGTTCAGATTAGTATATTATTATGTAATAAAATTGATAATTTCTATATTTTTGTTTGTGCTGGTGGCCCGCCATTAGTTCATCATTAGTTCATTTGCCCAAGTGGCCCTTGGTCTCAATAAGTCTGTGCATCCCTGATATAAAGGGAATACATTGGCATCTAAAAGATCCACGTATTTTCTTGAGTCTTGATGTGGATACAGTGCTTATTTCTTGTATTTATATTGTGAATATCACTATACTTCTTAAACATCTTTATATTTTTGTGAGCGTATAAGATTTTCATAAACATACTGAAAAGGAACAGTCATTATATTAATTTCCTTAAAATTTTCTATGAGAGAGTGTCTCGGAATCAATTTATAAATTGATCTAAACCGCCCGTTTCTGCAAAACAAAGATGGTCTGAATATCGGCGGCATTCCCCCACAAGAAAATGCCGTACGACATTACGCTATGAAAATAACTGAAGTACACTAATTGGGCTGTCTCTACATCGGTTAAGTTACGATTTTTTCTAACTGCGTATGCTACAGAACTTAGCTTCTTCGACATTAAAATATATCTATATGAGGCCCCTACTAAAGCTTAGCGTCTTAAGTTAAGCCATCCAACTCTTCGCCCTTTAAAACAAAAGCGAAGTGTCATCCGCAAAACACTATAACGTGGTTATTCTTTATGAGGTAAGTATGTCTCATTAATAAAAATAAGAAACAAGAAAGGGCCAAGAATCGAGCCCCGTGGTACTCTCATTGTTACAATAGATCCGGGAGATCTTTCGCCGTTGACGTCAACTCTTTTGGATCCTATTACTCATGCAGGTATGAGATAAGAAGATCCAGGGCGCCGCCGCCGATGTTATTTTAGCACCATAGACTTCTTATAGGTTTTCCTGTAATCTATAAGTGTTGAAGTATCTGTATTTTTTTTTTTTAATTTTAGGCTCAATAGTTTCGGAGGTAAGGGGGGGAATGATCGGACATACAGACACACGAGTGATCCTATAAGGGTTCCGTTTTTTCCTTTTGAGGTACGGAACCCTAAATAAAAACATTATAGGACTCAGAACGAGCTCCTGAGGTACACCAGGACTATGCAGATGATTTTTTTTACTCAAGATTAATATAGGTACAACAAAAGTACTGCCAGGCACTAAAATTCGATGATAACAAAATAAAAAAAGGAATATCATCAAATAACCCCCCCCCCCCCCCCCCCCCCCCCTTGGGCAGAGCGGAAGGTAGTGTCAGACTTCTACTGACTAAAAACCACCCACGTTCCTTCTTCGCCCTTGCGGACCTTGCTCTTTCGATAATCCGCAGCCCCGACAGGCATCGGAATTCATCCTCTATAGAACTTTCAATTAAGTACATCTAAAATAAGTGATCATAAATCGAATTTATTCAGGTACCTAGATTGATATAAGGTGTTATTTCAGCATTTGAAGTTGAACATGCTGTACAGAAAATACGCTTTGAAACCGCGCTTGCATGGACGACCGCAGACCGAGTGAGGGCAAAATATATATTATAGCATAGCTCCCGTGTGTGATAGCTTGCTATACTATAATATATTTTATCTACCCAAATATCATAAACCCTCTCTAATGCGTTCAAAAACCATAGGCAATGACCAGCATTACCAACCAGCAGAAATTAACAGAACTGTAATGAGCTCATAACCTACTGAAAACAGTAGGTTATGAGTTTTAAATTTGGAACAGGTGTCAAATTCAAGTGAGTGTGCTATTCTAGTATCTACATTAAAACAGATACCTATCGATACGAAACCCCAATTCAGTATGATTTTAATTATAAATCGCACGACATTTTGATCTCGAGTGACATAAGAATAGTGACTTTGTTCGTTTGCTTAGGATTTAAAAAATGACAGATATCCGAAACGCCGCCATTTCGAGCTGTCATTTGTTCGTTAGCTTTTTATTTCCAGATAGGAGTAGAACAATTTTCTGATAAGTTCTTTTTTTCTGTCGAAAATGAGTGATAGTGACTCAGAAATTAACATGAGCACTCCGCCAGATATCGTTAATGCAGCGACGAATGCAACTATTAACCTGTTTATTTTTTATTGCATTACACTGGTAACAATGCTGGTCATTTCCCTATGGTTCCTGAACCCATCATAGAGCCCTTATGATATTCGGGTAGATAAATTAGTGTATGCAACTATACATAATTAGGCATTACAACACTCGTGTGATGCTATTAAGAAACTCGCCTTCGGCTCGTTTCTTAAACCCACACTTGTGTTGTAATGCCCTTCATTATGCACAGTCGCATAAACTACTAATATCTCGATATATTAATACACACATCAAAAGTGTCTAGGGATCAACATATATTTTTGCAATAACTTTTCTCCTGATTGATATTAATTAAAATTTTCTTTAAGGATTCATCAAATAAAGTGTTTTCGTTTGTCACAGTAACGATAAACCAAGTCACCTTTGCATTAATAAAGAAATTTGCCATTTTCCTAATAAAGGGATTTTTGACATTTGAACCACTAACATTAAAGTTCGAAAAAAAGACTGAAATAACAGTTTTCTTTAAAATTTTATTGGGTAACTTAAGCAATTAATAATCCGTGTTTCTACCGCGAACACTAACAACACAAGAACATCGGTTTGGCATATTCAAAATGAGTTCATCCAAATCACGCTGTGGAATGGCCGCCCATGTTCGTTGCAACAACAAAAAAAGGTCTTCTTGCGACTAGATACCCTCCATATTCGGCAGAGCACTTCTCTGTAGCATATCCCATGCATGCTCAATCGGGTTCAAGTCTGGCGACTGAGCAGGCCAGGGCAGGACATTGATGTTAGCTGCGGCGAGAGTCTGTCTTACAACTCTTGCGGTGTGCGGTCGTGCATTATCATGCATTAACTGAAATAAGGGACCGATTTGCACTTGTAGAGGAACGATGACGTCTGATACAAATATACAATCGTCTCTGCATAAATTTGAGCGTTGAGGTTGCCTCTGATCCAAATCAACTCAGTTCTTCCGCCGATCCAAATACCCGCCCATACCCATGATGGTTCGTTTGCTTTTCGTGGCGTTTCGTGTGCTTTTCTGATGAGTCTCGTTTTGGTATGAGACCGGATACTAGACGTATTACGACACTGGAGAACCCCTGGACGCCAACAGCGATTAAAATCCTGCCAGGAAGTCCATCCTTATAGTGGTGGAACCATCATGGTATGGGCGGGTATTTGGATCGGCGGAAGAACTGAGTTGATTTGGATCAGAGGCAACCTCAACGCTCAAATTTATGCTGAAACGATTGTATCAGACGTCATCGTTCCTCTACAAGTGCAAATCGGTCCCTTATTTCAGTTAATGCATGATAATCAGATGCATGATTTCAGTTGATGCATTTTGACTGGCCTGTTGGTCTAGTGGTTAGTGACCCTAACTGCTATGCCGGAGGTCGTGGGTTCGATTCCCACTCAGGACAAATGTTTGTGTGATGAGCACGATCATTTGTTCTGTGTCTGGGTGTAATTTATCTATAATATGTATGTATTTAGAAATATATAAGTATGTTTATCAGTTGTCTAGTACCCATAACACAAGCTCTGCTTAGCTTGGGACTAGATGGCGTTGTGTGATAGTTGTGGAATATTATTATTATTATTATTATTATAATGCACGACCGCACACCGCAAGAGTTGTAAGACAGACTCTCGCCGCAGCTAACATCAATGTCCTGCCCTGGCCTGCTCAGTCGCCAGACTTGAACCCGATTGAGCATGCATGGGATATGCTACAGAGAAGTGCTCTGCCGAATATGGAGGGTATCCAGTCGCAAGAAGACCTTTTTTTGATGTTGCAACGAACATGGGCGGCCATTCCACAGCGTGACTTGGATGAACTCATTTTGAGTATGCCAAACCGATGTTCTTGTGTTGTTAGTGTTCGCGGTAGAAACACGGATTATTAATTGTTTAAGTTACCCAATAAAATTTTAAAGAAAACTGTTATTTCAGTCTTTTTTTCGAACTTTAATGTTAGTGGTTCAAATGTCAAAAATCCCTTTATTAGGAAAATGGCATATTTCTTTATTAATGCAAAGGTGACTTGGTTTATCGTTACTGTGACAAACGAAAACACTTTATTTGATGAATCCTTAAAGAAAATTTTAATTAATATCAATCAGGAGAAAAGTTATTGCAAAAATATATGTTGATCCCTAGACACTTTTGATGTGTGTATATATTATATTATAGCTACGTCTGTGACGGGATTTGAATATGATTGTATCAGTTGTGTGTGTTCTCTCGGGTACCTAATCTCCGAAACGGGTGGACCGATTTAGAAAGAAAGAAAGAAAGAAAGAAAGAAAGAAAGAAAGAAAGAAAGAAAGAAAGAAAGAAAAAATGTTTATTTGACGTCAGTACATCAAGCACACACACAATAATAATAAAAAATGAAAAAATACAAAAATGGAAATACATAGTAGGTACCTATGTGCTGTGTGCCTCACGGCTGCGCCAAAAAGGTTCATTTCAGCATTCATGCCAGACAGGTGAAGCTGTCTGACGCTGGTCTTCCAATGAACCTTGAGTGCTTGGCCAGACTGGCAGCGCGGCGCGGGGAGCGGCGCGGGTGCGGGAACGCGCGCGATTTGCCTGTCCGCACTGGACCGCGATTTCGTTCCGAGCGTTGTCGCGTTCAACTGTTCGTCCAGTGTTTGTCAAAATATAATATGGATGACGAAGACTTGTTTTTATTGGAAAATTATTACTCTATATGGCAAATGCTAAAAGTGAAAAATGGAGTTAATAAAATTAATTTAACCAGAGAAAATGAAGGAGAATTTTACACACTGTATGAAAGATTGCGAGAGCAACCTCGAAAGTTTTTTGAATATACAAGAATGTCAATGGATACGTTTGACACAAAATAATATAGAAAATTATATTATAAAAAAAACAACTTTCGCCGAAGCATTCCACCTATTGAAAAGTTATTCATTCGAGATTACATCATTTCAAGATTGCACACAGGTTGTGCATCTCTGACTCGCTGTGACGTCACACTCAGCGCAGAGTATGAGCATTAGGTCCGATCTCTGTGGTATGAGTGCAAAATCCAAAAAAGATTTTTTTTTGGTAAGAATTTTAAAATTCGGTTATTTTAATTAATTGGATACTTTTATAATAAATAAATAATTGAATTAATTTCTTAAGCTTTAACTTATAAAAGTTCGGCGAAAAGCGCTCCCCGCGGAAAGTAGTCCGCGCCGCTTCCCGCGCCAGTGTATCCACTATGGACACTCAAAGGAAGTGCCATACCCCTTTACACCCGACTTGATACGATAGTGAGACTTGATTTTCAAAAATTCTGGCGCTTACACAAATCGACTTTTCGAGACGCAACCGGCCTCGATCTATCATGAGACTATCTCTTTCTTGGAAAAAACACGCGCGGGCCTCTTGCGATTTAGTTTGAACCTGTCAGTCGCCCGTTATCACTTTGAAGGATGGCTGCGTTTTTTGGCGCGTAAACTCGCCCGGGTAAGTGTTTGGTTATTAATTAAATAAATGCAATTTCTATTACTTTTTTGTGTGATTTACTTACTTTGAGTATTGTTTTATACCTATATGTATGTAATTTGAACCTAGCATGCTTACTAATGGATATAATTGTGACTCAAGATCAAGGACGCACGATCGTGAGGGTTAGGTGATACGTACCAAATAAATATTCAATTTTTTTCATGATTTTCCTGAATTTTTCATGAATTTGATTTATTTTAGGGTTTTTACTTTATTTTTAAGAAAGGATGACCAAGTTGCAAAAATATTAGCAACTCGGAAATTGAGAAATTGACTGATGATGATGAAAATATTGTTGCGAGAGTCTTAGATCACCTAGAAGAGAGTGGATCTGGTTCTGGCGATGATTCCTCCGAAGTGGATGAGGCACCGCAACCTATCCCAACAACATCCAGAAGCAGGAGATCCTCTAAAGTCAGATCAGGCAGGGAAACGTCAAGAGCAAGATGAAGATGGCGGGTTACGGGAAGAGGACAGGCTAGACGAAGAGGATAGGCTAGAGGAAGAGGTATAAAAACTCATTATTAATATTGTTAATAAATGACTGATGATATAAAGACAGTTTAATTAATTTAATTTTCATTTAATATTAAACCATATCTCCTAACTAGACAAAACTCACATCTCGAGCTACCTCCTAAGCCCCACGCTCGTGAGGGTAAGTTTTCAGGAAACCAGAGACTTCAGGATTTTTTTATTTATTTTTTACATGATACTTAGGCACCCATGAAAAGGTCATATGAATTTCAAAGAAGTCTGAGTAAATTATTTTCGTCGGGTGTAAAGGGTTAAGTTTAAGTTTGTCGCGCCGCGCCCGCCCCGCGCCCGCGTTTGCAGTCTGGCCAAGCACTGAGGGGGTAAGTAACATACAGAAAACAGTTTCAAACATAATTTATGTAAATATATGGTTACAATAAATATATATCGAGTAGGTACTTAAATTCAGAAAATGTGTATAAATATGTGTTTAGGCGGAACTTTTACTGAGAAACGGGGGTGTGTCGGGTCGGAGCACGGGACGGCGCGGCGTGACGCGCTGTTAGTGGCCTTTACACACAACACGGCCACGGATAGGCGCGGGTCTGTCGCGGTTTGAGCGTACCATTTACAAGAAGGACACTTCGCGAACCAACTTGGATGAAAAGGAGCTCCCGAAGTCCCGACCCGCTCTCGACGCCTGTGTGTGGTGGGGCGGCCGACAAGCGCGGCATTCCTGTGTGTGTTGCGCTTAAAAGTTTCCAAGGTGATCCGACTGAGAACTGGAGTGCTCGACGTAGCTCACAGAATAAGTAAGCTGAAGGATCGGAGGGTCGGCCACGAGCGGCCATATTAGCCGTAGAACCAATGACCGGTAGGATAGTCTGGGTTATTGAGTGGAGACCGCGAATCAGCAAGCGTAAAGTTGGACGCCCATAGGCCCGCCGCTCGGCGGAGTGATGATCTTTGCAGGGTGGCTAGTAGAACCTGGAATCTAGTTAAGAGTCAAGTTGAGTGGCGCGATTGAGGAGTCTTAATAAACATCCAGCATTGGATTGCTGTAGGATAAGTTTTAACCAAACTTTGTGCAAACTACAATCAATATTACAATGGCAACGCTTTATTTATTCACCAAATTACTAGGTGTAACTTGCCTTGCCGGTTAGTCAGATATTATGAAGAGGGTAAACTAAAAAATCTCGCTAAATCTAAATCCAAGTTCATACTACGTAGCTAATTAGATATCTGCAGTCCAGAGCCGTTAAAAAGTATTTGTATGTTTGAACTCAGCCGTGAATCACTACAATAACAACACAATATTTATTGCGTGACGCGTGTCGTTGGTTTATCGTTATCACCTATAGGCCCGTTCATTCATGTCAGCTAAATTACGAACAATAATGTAGATAAATGTTCGTTTCGTAGTAAAGTAGTGGTGATTTTGTTAGGAAAATGTTTAGCTGTGACATCGGTCGGGCCTCTTCACTCTGTGCCAGCGGAGGTACACCGAGGTACTTATATCGGCGCGACTGCCCGCCGTCGCCATTCTTGAACGCTCCGTCACCGCGCGCGCTAAACTTTTTTTTTTTGCAAATACAAGACTTGCTGTCGAGACTTCGACGTTTTTGACCATGAAGCGAAAACTGCTGGTGCTCCTCGCAATGTGTGCTTGTGCCATCGCCATGGTGCCTAGAGATAAGGTAAGTGGATTTTTAAAGGATAAAGTGTGCTTTTAGTGCTTTTAGCCTCCAAGATTGTCAAGTTCGTTGTGCTTCAAGTTCATGGTTTTATAATTTTAAACAAATATATTCCAGACTATAAATTTAAATAAAAAGTGTTTTACCTAGTTATTTTTGACACCGCAACCAATTAAGAGAACATTGTTTGATGAAATTCAGCGTACATCTAACATGTGACTTGAATAGGTAATACAGTTTGTTCACAACTTCCAATGTAAATTTTAACGAGAGAATTGATAGAAAATACTGAAAAAAAAATGTGACGATGATTCATCTTGATTCATCCACGAATACTCAGTACCTATATTACCTCCATACTCTAGTCAAAATGACAAACTTTAAATTATAAACTTTAACTGGCATAACGATCTGGCAATCAATTTTTTTTTAATATTTTCATTTATTGAGTAATTTGGTTTCTTGTAAAACAATAGAATATTTCCTGAAATCACATTTTTGTATGCTTTACAAAAAGTAGCTGAGTGATATAAAATAAAAATAATATAGGCAAGAAGGGTTCTCACCCCTTTTTACCTACATAGGACTCAAACATTATGTTACCTAAGTGAAATGTGGGTGTACTATTAGTACTTCTGCCTTACTCTTCTGAGATAATAGGCGTGATGATAGGTTCATCGTAGCATTCGTAGCCACTGGCCGTAGGAACTATAATCCAGTATTGGTCGATAATCTGTTATCTCATTGAAATATTATTATTGTTTTGGTAGTGGTTTACTATGGGTTTACTTTAATCGGTAATTTTAACGTCATCCTTTTTTAACCGACTTCAAAAAAAGGAGGAGGTTATCAATTCGACTGTTTTTTTTTTTTTTTATGTTTGTTAACTTGCGACTGGGTGAACTGATTTTCATGATGCTTTTTTCATTTGAAAGCTGGTGCTTCCCGTGTGGTCCCATTGTCACCATTTCAATATCTGATGATGGGATCTTGTAGAAATCGGGGGAACTCTTCAATAAATAACAGCAGATTAACCGCGATTGTTGCTATAGCATATCTAAGCATTGTTTACGCCATCACACAACATAATATCACGCCTGTACTCACTACAAAGGATAAAAAAACTATTTGGTGAACATATTCTGATGAATAACTTCGGAGATAGACAACGGAACTCCTCAATAAATGATAGCAAATGGACTGGGATTGCTGAAATCTCATGTCTGTCTATTGTTTACACCAGTTCATAACACACGATCACGCCGGTACGTTGTGAAGGGGTAAGCACATGTGAACCACTAAAAAGTGAATAATAAAACCTTTTTTACAAAAAATAAAATCGACTTCGACAAAAATAAAACACAAAAAAGTGAAAAATAAAAATCAGCTTCTGAAGTCGGTGGCAAAAACATGAAATCAAACAAACAAAAGTCCCCGACTTCAGAAGCTGATTTTTATTTTTTACTTTTTTGTGTTTTATTTTTGTCGAAGTCGGTTTTATTTTATAAGCTACGTAAAATAGTGACAATTATTTATATAGTACAAGGCTTGATGTTGTAAACATGTTTGCGACTTGCGTTATTTATTTTTAGCCATTATGTTCACGGGCTGGTTTCTCGAGAGTGTGAGATGTCTTAGCTTAGTTTATTTACAAGATTTTGGATTTTAGCTTTTAAGTGTATCATTAAGTAAGTATACTTCAGGAAAATCGGAATACGGTCAAAGTTAGAAAAACTGAGCTTGAATAATTGACACTAGCTTGGTACATTACTTTGGAAAATTAACGCGAACCAATGGTTTTTGACCGATTAAAAAATGTCCGTTACATAAAAAAGTACAATACCTACCTTTAAAGTTTAAAAAGTGTGTCCCTCATTGTCTATGACCATAATCAGTTAACCTATAATGTTCCACTGCGAATGACTCATGGATGACTGATACTAATTTGAATTAATAAAGTAAGATTGGAAATTAGATGAGAACTATTTACTAACAATTAGCACGATTTCGCAGATTCGCAGAATAGAATATATGGAATTGCGCATTTTCCTCAGCAATTGTAAACAACAACTACAATATTATGTATATTATGATTGAATAAGGCGTACTATTCTCATTAATGATAAAGAAATCTTGTTTGCACCGACTCCTGTTCGGTTCACTGGTTAAGTCGATAAAGATGAGATCAATATGACACATGAAGGTAGGTAGATTTCCATGTTATATCAATATGCCGTATATACATAGGTACATCATAATAACAGCACGCCTGTAATTTGTGAAGGGTTAAGCAGAGGTAGGTATATTCACATTTTGCCAAAGTCATAACATATTATTAATTTATTTTCAGGCCTTAAAACTGACATATAATTATATCGTAAAAATACTATTTATGGTAGAACTTCAAAACGTCTCTGTGAATTCATGTGCCAATTGAATATGGAATAGACGGAACAGAGCTACTCGATACGCTTATATAGACCTCTTCCAAAATGATAGGGGGCGAGCCTTTTACCGTCAACCGGGCATAAGTGCAGGCTCAGGGCTGCTAAACGTAACCGCAAATACTACAAAAATAAGCTCCACGAGTGGCGATACTTGAATGTAATGTAACCCAGACGCTCTCTAGGCCCCGTAAGATCCGCTACTAGCTTGCTAACTGGCTCGAGCGTGTATTACATACAGCACTCAAAAAAGGTTGCTCGAGCGTGGAAACAGCACTCAAAAAAGGTTGTGCCTATGGCCACTCGAAAATTGGCCAATACAAAAAAAAAAGCGACGAAAAACTTTCACTACCCGTAGGAAAACTACCTAAAAATCTGGGGGCACGGCAGTGCCCCCGCCAAGTCGAGCATTGTTACCTTACACTAGGAATTTCTTCTGTATCGTGGGTGCTTTTACAAACATAGATTTAAATATAGACTACGTGTTTATATTTTTATGTACCTACCCATTGTTCTGGAATTAAACAGCTAATTATTCTTAAACTTAATTATTAGTTGCGCTAGATTACGCAACAGTTACGCTCTTACGCATAATTACGTTGTTGATGTGATTTTCTAATAAATGACGTCACATTATCTAAACATATTTCTTCAATTTGTTTACAATTGCTTAGGGTTCATAGAGAAATCAAGATAAGAAATAATGAATGAGAAGAACATAAGATTCCTATTTGTAATTATTTTCTTATAATTTGCTAACTTTGGTATCAATGACTGGGTTGAATGAACCAGAATTATATATATTATAAATATACCACTAAATAATTTATAATTGAAAGAAATAACAAGATTGATAACCGTTTAATTTTTTTACTGCCAAAAAGGATAAATTATGTTAATAAATAGGCCTTCTCTTGAACTGAAACAGGGGATCTACGCATTCTACGATAGCTATATCGTAATAGAATGCGTAGATCCACGCGTTGCTCTCGATAATCGGGTATTCGGTTCATTCACGGCATTCACGGTTATGCTCGCATCAAACCGGACGCCCTGATACTGAGCAATAAATGTCACATAATAACTACTAGCTTTTGCCCGCGACTTCGTTCGCGTGGAATAGTGACTTCCGGCAGATTTTTGGTTTATCTCGCGAAAAAAAAAACTATCCTATGTCCTTTCTCAAGTTCCAAACTATGTCTGTACCAAATTTCATCAAAATCCGTTCAGCCGTTTAGGCGTGAAAGAGTAACAGACAGACAGACAGACAGACAGAGTTACTTTCGCATTTATAATATTGTATGGAAGTATGGATGGATGGATGTATTCGGTAAGAACAAAGTAGGATCTACTTTGTAGTAATAACACAAAATCATAAGTCAAGTTTACCTACTATTACAAACATAATTTACCTAAGCTAGAAATGAGAAAGGATGCGCAGTTCGGGTTTAGTCCCGAAAGCGCGATTTTGAGTCTCAAGCATACAGTGCAATATTCAGAGTGCAATACTATGTAGATCGCGGGCGGTGTACTGGGTGTACGCCTGCTTCCTTGATCTTTCCAGAGCCTTTGATCTTGTGTCGTATGATTTCCTCTGGGAGAAAATGGCAAGCAGGGGTATACCGGCGGAAATTTGCGGGCTATTACTTATTTAGTATTGGTATGGCAATCAGACCAATTATGTGAGATGGGATGGTACGCTCTCTGATTCGTATTATAGGTTGGAGTGTGGGGTTCAACAAGGAGGTCTGGCGTCTCCCAGACTCTTCAACCTCTACGTGGATGACCTCATAGAGGGACTCGGCAGCATGCGTGTCGGATGCAGTGTTGGTGGTGTTAGCATTAACAACATCAGTTCTGCGGACGTCATGGTGCTGCTGGGTCCGTCTGCGGAGGCTGTAAGGAAACTGTTTGGGGCTTGTGAAGCCTATACGCTGCCACACATGGTTTAATTTATAATCTTAAAAAGTATGAGTACATGGTCTTTAAGGTCGGCGACAAATGTCGAGAGGAGGGCCTCGAACTTCGAATAAACGGGTCAGGGCCCCTACTATGACGTCTTAAAACATTCCTAACTTACTCTTAATCCATTGTGGAAACGTGACAGAACTATACAGGGTGTCTAGCGCCATCTCTTTTCCACACTGGATTAAGAATAAGTTAGGACTGTTTTAAGACGTCATAGTAGGGCCCCAGATAGAAAAAGTATCTATTTTCAAATACTTGGGTCATTTTCAGTCCGACGACCTTAAAGACGATATGGGTAATATGAATATCCATATCGTCTTTAATATAGAAAGGTATTATTAGTAGTGTCAGACGAAATCAATATATTAAATCTTATCGATTCATGAACACTTTGTCATCAAATTGTACGAGTAAGTAATTGTTCAAGTAAACATCGACATTGACAACGATGTTATCGACCGACACCTTGCGAGATGGACGCATTTCCCTGTGAAATCATGTTTCGAGGCTACATGGCTACATCAGACAGTCAAAGATGACCCACGAGACTGTGACCAGATCACGCACGCCACAATGCACGTTGACGTACGTCTAGGTACCTATTTGATAACTTAATTGCCCTTTGAGACAATGTTATCAATTACTTGGCCAGATAAAAAATGAGAAGCGTACGTTAGAGAACTATTTACTTTTTCCTCGTGGGGCGTTGGTACTATCGTTAATAATATTTATGACAAGCATCAATCAAAACAGAATCATCTTGTGGACTGCATCATTCGAGTTGTTTATTGCTTTTTTATATCTCTCTCGTAGATAATTAACTTTTTACTAGAGAAGACGCGTAATAGCGCATAAGGCTTACTCTCACGATTATAAAGAGAGGATATTATATATTATGTACCTACGTTATATTATTTACTTTATATTTCTACTAGCTGCTGCCCGCGACGTCGTCTGCGTGAACGCTATACAGTACCAAAAATACCTACGATTATACCTTTTAAAATAACATTCATTTACCCGTTTCTTCTTTACATTTCATATCTACAGAAAGTGCAGCTGCAGTAACAGAGGGAGACTGTCTCTTATAAAATTGACCATCTAAAAGGGATGATTTGCAGCCTGCTTTGAATAAATGACTTTATGGTGATTCTGCTGAATTAAGTCATAAGTTGTGACTGAAGCAGATGGAGAAAATAATGAATAAGGAATACAGAATAGGGTAAAAATACATACTTTTAAGACTTCTCGATAAACAACATTAGTGGTTTGGCTCTCCGCATCCAAAATGTAAAGAGAGTCAGGACTACGTACAGCTGCCCGTGTGAGAAGCAGCACGTCCTCTCTTCGACACCCGCTGCCCTCAATGTCTGCCCCTGCGACTTAATGATGGTCATCGCGAAGCAAACACTCATGGGGAACTGTACGCGCTTGAACTGGAACGGGAAGTTATGAGGTATGAGGAGAATGCGTGGTATAAATAGTGCATCGCCACAACCCGTAAGAATTTCCGCCTCAATGGTGTGTCTGTGTAGCGAGGTGAGTTCAAGGCGGGTCCCGTTACACAACTTCGGAGGAGATAGGTTTCGAAGAAGCATAATCGGGACACCGTCCTTCACCTTGATGGTATGCGCAGAAACTCCACGGGATAATGTGAGGCGTTATCTTGCTCGACGACAGTGTTTATAGAGATGTAGACCACTTCATTCACCTCAATTTCCGAGAGAATGCATTCGTTAATTGCTGCAGCCTGATAATTTTTGGGCGTCAAAATGACCCGCTCACACACCCAGGAATTCTGTTGGTGCGGTATACGACTGATGTCCCCGTACACACAGCGAATAAGTTCTTCTAAGCTGGATACAAATCTACCGAGAAACTCTGGAAGGACCACCTGTCCACCTCTCTCCTCTGGTAGACTTAGAAGGACATCGGAGAATTCTTGAGCACGTGCATTGCCGCCGAGCCGAGCTCTCATATTAATGGTCAAGCGCAGCGTACGAACTCGTGACCACATCAAAGATGGTTTCAACGAAGCATTCTGCTCGTCAGCCCTCGATCCCCAGGTCACCACGGGCAGCGTTTGTCGGAAATCGCCACTGAACAGAACTTTGAGACCACCCATCAAATGTTCGTTCCTGTGGATGTCCTGCAGGGTTCTGTCCACAGCCTCAACTGCCTTCCTATTGGTCATCGTACACTCAACCCATACGATCAGAGAGCAATCCTTGAGCACATGTCCCTTATCACTGTTACGTGACACATACAAATAGGCGTTTCGGCGCTCTCTAAATCGATGGGAATTTTAAACATGGCATGTGCTGTCTTGCCACCCGGAAGCAGTGTGGCAACGATTCCCGACGACGCTACAGCAATGGCAATTTTGCCATGCTTCCTGACCTCTGCAAGTATGCTAGTGGTAACAAATGTTTTTCCTGTTCCACCAGGAGCATCCAAGAAAAACATTTTACTCTGGTTTTGCCAAACGCTTTCAAGGACGTTGTCATAAATTTGTTTTTGCTCTGAAGAGAACAAAGCGACATGGTCATTTCGTATGGTGGTCATTTAAATTGTCTCAGCGTTATAGGTACTTCCGATTTCCACAATCTTGATGCGGTGATGATTGGGGTGCTGGTACCCCATATTCGACCAGTGGATTGCCGCCGATAGAAATGACCACGTCTTGAAGCGGACTGAGACAGGTGTTCAGCACGCATTCATCAGTTACTTCGACTTCGTCTCCAGTAGCACGCCTCAAAATCTTCAGACAGATGATGGCGATACTGCTCCCACAAAGCTATCCGGGTTCGCGACTCCACAAAACACCAAGATGATGGCAAACAGATGTCACTGACGCTCGCCTCCGCGAGAGTGTCATCCCAGTTTTGGTGTTTATTTTATACTAACTCTATTACTATTTATTCTGTACTGTAAAAAAAATAAGCATATCTTATCTTTAAGATATATAATGGCATGTTTAATTTTCCTCTTTCTTCGTTATTTAGCTCAAATTGCTTAGGTACAGCAACTAGTTCTTTTTGAGTTCTGTTTGTTATTACATACAGACAAACTGGATGAATTTTATAAGACATAGATGAAGCAGCTTAAAACTTATATAAACACATTATGTTTTAATTGTCTTGCTTATCTCTGAAACGAACTAACGATACAATTTTTAAGAAGAAATATGCACAACTCCATCTATGACTTTTAAAAACAACTATTAACCTCACCAACATGATCTTAAAAATACCCGAAAAGGGTTTACACATGTAATTCGACTTGATGTTTTTGAAATCTCATAGATGGTGCTGATTTAAAAGTGTTTTGATACTACTTAAATTCATTTAATTATGTTTATCGGCCTAAGTTACATATTATATTGCGTGATTTATAAAGTGTAAAGCTAGCTTATAGCATGGTTAACATAATAACAACATTTAAACATGCGTTGTTAGATTACACGTTGTTACAGAATGCGTTGAAGAAATAAAGGTTCACTGCTCGTTCCCTGTAGGTGATAGCGTGATAATATGTAGCCTATGTGTTGACCCGACTTCTTAGTAATATTCGTGCCAAATTTGAAGTAAATCCATGCAGTACTTTTTGAGTTTATCCCGGACAGACAAACAGACAAACAGACAAACAGACAAAAAATCTAAAAACTATATTTTTGGCTTCGGTATCGATTGTAGATCACACCCCAAGTATTCTTTTAAAAAAATATTCAATGTACAGTTTTGACTTTCCTACCATTTTATTATATGTATAGATAAGTAGGTAACATAGTGTTATGCACAGAATTAACACGGGATCGAACAAATGCTAGGTCACGGGAACACGAAAATTTATAAAACAATTCTTAGAACTCTTGTATGGAACAGAATTTTGAGCTACAAAAGGGATGAATGATAAGCATTTACTTGTGACTGAGATGATAATGCAAAGGGTGATGTTTATTCGACTTACTTCTACATCATTTCATGAAATATACGTGTCAGCCTAGCGATTACTTTAAAAATTATAATGGCTTAAAGGATTTGTGTAGGTCTCAACTTTAGAGTTTAGTTTAGAAGGCTTCGATGCAAACAGTCTTCCAAACTTCCAATACTTATTCATAAAAGTTTTTAATAATAATGTTGGGGTCGTTGATTAAGTAAGCGCGATTGCATTGCAGACCACGCGTCGCGCCGCGGACTTGGGTTCGATGCCCGGGTCCTACAGTTTTATTCGCTATTTCCATCAACAATACCAAAACAAATTTCTCAGTAATAGCTACAGAGTCTGGATTTGTGCTCGGCTGATTGCAATAATCTCGCCTATTGTTACATGGGACTTAAAACTCTGGCGAAATGTGGGTGTACTATAAGGTACACTTTGCCTAACCCTTCGGGGATTACAGGCGTGATGTTACGTTATGTCATAATAATGTATCTATTTATCGTTCCAGCGAGCCGTGAATACTGATGAGTTAGAAGAACGTAAAGAGGTCCACAAAGAGGTGTGCGACAAACAGACACCCTGCGCCTGGTATGTCTACACGCCGCCCTCGAGAGCAATCACTTTAAACATCACCAACAGATAGTAAGTATGCAGATATTGCAGATCCGCCTATTTACACATCGCCCACCTCTTGACGCACAACTATCACATTATAATGGTCATCTGCCTTACACTTTTGGGGTTAAGAGGCAGGCGGATCAATTTTTTTACTCATTTTGTACTGCTCTGCTTGGCTTATTGGGGCATAGGTACTTAATACCTGGGTGTACTTGTATTTACCATACCGAAAAGGCGAAAATAGTCAATAAACCAGTGTTCAATAGCGAATGTAATATTTAATGGAGCATACCTTTCCATTGTAATAGTTTGGTCACAGTATAAATCTATATAAATAAAAAAAAAATATTACGAAAACAAAAAACCCGACTGCTTAAAAACAAAACTCAAAAGAATAAAATAAGCCTCAGAATTTAAAAGCAGAATAGAAGGATCAACAGTCGGGACCCATTCATTTTTGTGACTTATCAAGGAGCTCCCCGTAAAATTTAAATGGGTCCCGACTGTTGATCCTTCTATTCTGCTTTTAAATTCTGAGGCTTATTTTATTCTTTTGAGTTTTGTTTTTAAGCAGTCGGGTTTTTTGTTTTTGTAATATTTCTTTTTATTTAACACTTTTTAGTCAGTTTTCATTAACTTCGTTATTACTATTATATGACGGTGGTAGATTTCGATTCGATTTTATATCCATTCCGTACACGTAAAAAAATCCGGTTATAAGTAAGAAATACGAAATTGTTTGTTCTAATAACTTTAAATCGTTATATATCCTAAACGGTTTTATAAAATGAAAAATGATAAAGGAAACCTAAATTTCATTTTCAAATACCTATTCAACGATACCCCACTTGACGTGGTGCGTCGATTTTTTTTTTTTTCATTTTGACAATATGGCGACTAGTTGTTACTATATTGAGTATTGTTTACTGTAATGTTTTTAGTGACACTCGCGAGGTCAAGACGAATCGATTGACGTACGGATCATCAAAATCGGCCAAGGCGTTTGGCCTCTACAGTGCCACATAGGAACAAACATACATACATACATACATAGACTGATAAACACATAACCCTTCTTTGCTTTGCGCAGTCGGGTAAAAAGAGAAGTCCTGACTGACTGACTGGCTGACTCATCAACGCCCAGCCCAAATCCTTGGACCTAGAAAGCTGAAATTTTGCACAGAGGTTCCCTTTACAATGTAGACAAAGAATAAGGAAGGATTTTTTCGAAATTCAACCCCTAAGGGAGTTAAATAGGGGATGAAAGTTTGTATGGAAAATCGTCATTTTCACGCGGGCGAAGCCGCTGGCAAAAGCTAGTACCTATCATAATATTACCGTGGTTTGGTCAAGAATATCGATCAATCTCAACGGAGATTGACCACAGTATAATTAGCTGTTATAATTATTGCACAAGTGCGTGGTCAGTCAGTCAGTGGCCCGAAAGTCTGACAACCAGTCTTACCAAAGCGTATCGTATTACCCAGTACTAACTGAGTTGTGGAGGTAAGAGAGGCAGTCGCTCCTTGTAAAATACTGGTATTCAGCTGCATCCGGTTAGATTGTAAGCCGACATAGTTCACATAGTTGGGAAATGGCTGATGATGAAGTGTTTGCACAAATACAACCCACAAGTTTACTCTCGAGTCCTTCATTATCATAGTCCGATGGAAAGTATTCCGACATTGATCAGGTAACAAAAGGCAGGTCCTGCTGGTTTTTACGTGCTTTCTAAGGTTAGGCTACTAAGAAATTCGTAGAAAAGGCTAACAACACTTCACAACCTGGCCCTTCGGAGGACGACACAATGAAAATGAAATATGTACTTTGATGTACAAATATTCGATATTCTGAACACTGGGTGGGTCTATATAATCTATAAGTCTAGGGAAGATATGGTATAGTAGAACACATTACCTTGATAATTTACCACTGACCAAAAATATTTAGATATCCCAAGAACAAGAGAGGGAGAAATTCGGCCGGATGGTAAATTGGTATCCCATAATGTAGGAACAGCATCCTGAAAGTTGTGGCTGAGGACCCGAGAGCTCCTGTGCTGAGGCATCTCATGCGGAATAATTATCCTCATGAAATGCCTCGTAAGTACCTACATGACTCATTAATTAATTAATCTTTACTTTATTTCAATTTGTTACTAATCCTAGTGTACCTATAAGTTGTTTACTAACAAAAATGGTTCCTATGTCCCAAATAAAGAAAAGTATTATTATTATTATAATAATCTGCTGCTTTTTGTTTCAGTTGCGATTGTGCTGTTGGAACGATTTGTGAGAAATACGAAGATGATACGTCAGTGAGTGCGTTCGTGTACCGTTGTCGGGCGCCGAGTCCGCCAAAAGACAACGAAGAGACGGACGAGAGCGATAGCTAACGCCCCCTGGCGGCGCCACCCTCACGCCGACCTACCTTAGTCTCCGTGCCCACCGCTCCATCACACCGCGCGAGACAGATACTTGACTTCCTACAGGTTCCCAACGTATGATGCCTTTCAGGCCCATTTTAAATTCAGTCAGACAAATCTCCAGCAGTCAGTTGTATAATAGACACTAACTGCAACAAGTCGCTAGGTTTGGCAACCTAGCGACTTGTTGCAGTTAGAAAGGAAACTGCGAATGCCAATTCGCAGTTTCCTGTGGTGCAATTTTAAATAAATGGTGCTGCTGTAGAAACCAAACGGTCCTGTTATAAAGCACCTAATGAAAAAGAAAGACTTGCGTCGCTTTCGGCTGGGGCTGCAATCCTGCATGGAGTACAATGACAAACTTTTCCCACTTGTGGAGTTTGCTCGCAAAGCTCTTATGTGACCAGTGACCACTGTATATGTAACGACATACAAATATTTGAATAAGTATTTGTAATTCTATCAATTTCACACATTAATAAAAATCAACGTTGATTAAGTTAATTCAATAATTGTACCAAACTGCTTCGAATACTTTGCTACTGACGATTTGCAGCTTGTGTTTATTTTTTGAGTTATCGACAAAGCAAACGTGCCGCTTATGGAGTTTGGATATTTTTGTATGTAGTGTGGCCTGCCTAACTTCCGCCATTATATAGTATTTTCAAAATAACGGCCACGAATAAAACCTAAATATTTCAATAGGTAGCCGTTATCAATACAACCAAGATTTGTATGCTGAGTCTTCTATACCGTCACGTTTCCGCGATAAAACCTGTCAAAGTTAGAATCTTTCAGTGATAGCACCATCAGTACAACTTTCACGCCACAAGTAAAAGGGTGAATTCCATTTTTTGGTGGGTGATTTTTAATTTTGTTGGTCACACTAAACTGTGAACTGAAATATCCCAAAGAGTTATCGAAACATTCTGAGCCCTCTTGAAAGTTCTTCTAGCTACGACTATCTTTTATTATAGGTTAGCACCTTACCAATAAGAAGGTACTTAATTTTCACGAAAACTAAACAAAATATTGCGCCACCAAAATTTGAAATCACCCAAAACAATCACTGGCTCAATGGTCAATCAATAACTGGCTGGCATCTAAACAAACAAGTTGACAAGTATTGTTATGGACAAAATCTTCCTAAGCATCTTCGAAATATAAGCCATCTCGGTTGTGATGATAGTGAAGATTGTAACTTTAACGACTTTTATCTTGGAAACCTGTTCTCTGATTCATTCATAGGTACCTATAGGTTAAATGAGTGGTCGTTATTTTGAAGACAAATTAAAACGGGAAGATAAGCAAATCTATTCATTCAAAGCCCTTCGTGTTTCTCCTGTTTGTCAATCGCTTAGACCTATGTAATCTAGTACTTACTATAATTCAATTATCCATAATAAATAATTTAAAATAACGCAAACTGTTGAGTCCGCCTCAATTCATTTATATTTTAATTTGTATTAGGTAGTTTTTAATTGTGTCTTTTGTAGTGTTGTGGTAGTGTTTAAAGATTAACGTGTTGATTCGGATGGGTTCAAAGCCTCCCAAATTTTCACTAGTTCAGTTACTAATTTAATTTACTTTATATAACAATAAAAGTACTTACTAGTTGTAGTTGATCTTGTTTTATTATAATAAGTCATTCTAACTTACCGATGGAGATCAAAAAGCACGTCATTATTAAAGTTCCTATTTTTATTATTTGTAATGTAAACTTAAGTGATGTATTTTATACCGCCAATGTTCACGTTGATGAAATTAGGACATGATAAAATAAAGTTGTATTATTATTTACCTTGTAAAATCTAGTTTTGGCAAAATAAATGGTCAAACTGATGATCTGGCTTTTATTTAAACCTGATCCCGCTGAACCTGATATCACTCAGCCCTCTCTCCTAAACCAACTAAGTGCAAAAGTTTTGTAGCTTGACTTACTAACAATAAAGTACCTATGTCATCGATCACTAATAGTGATGACGAGCATGTACCTATTTATGTAGGTACCTTTTTTAAACGGTTTTATTTAGCTCACCCCGTTTGTTTTATTATTTATTCTTGGATCAAATTTAGTAATTCAAATTTCACCCACTTCCAGTCAACCGATTAATCTGAAATTTTGTACACACATTGGATTTTGGTGACAATACAATTATGTTTATTCATTATCATTATAAATTCAAGATGGCCGCCGCTACAAAATGGCGGATAATTTATGTTTTATTAATCCCATCAATATGGGTATCAAATGAAAGGGCTCAACAAGTAGAATACAATATACTATAAAAAATTGAAATCCAAGATGGCGGCCGCTACAAAATGGCGGATAATTTATTTATGTTTTATTAATCCCATCAATATGGGTATCAAATGAAAGGGCTCAACAAGCAGAATACAATATACTATAAAAAATTGAAATCCAAGATGGCGGCCGCTACAAAATGGCGGATAACGTAGGTTTTATCAATCCCATCAATATGGGTATCAAATGAAAGGGCTCAACAAGCAGAATACAATATACTATAAAAAATTGAAATACAAGATGGCGGCCGCTACAAAATGGCGGTTAACGTAGGTTTTATCGATCCCATCAATATGGGTATCAAATGAAAGTGCTCAACCAGTATAATACAATATACTATATAAAATTAAAATCCAAGATGGCGGCCCCTTTAAACAGAATGCGAAATAAAAACTAAAAACTAGAAAATAAAAAAATAGGTAAAAAAACTTTTTAAGTTAAACGGTTTTATGTTAAACATACATTGCAATAGTTAAGATAAATGTACTAAAAACCAAAAAATAATAAAATAGAAAACCGTGGGGCACGTCAATTGTCTACAATCGTTGATTGAAATCATAATAATAATAATTAAGTCGATAATTTGTAGACAATTGACGTGCCCCACGGTTTTCTATTTTATTATTTTTTGGTTTTTAGTACATTTATCTTAACTATTGCAATGTATGTTTAACATAAAACCGTTTAACTTAAAAAGTTTTTTTACCTATTTTTTTTTTATCAACATTTTGTAAGGGAAGAGCGGAGCCTTCAACTACAGGCATTTTTTATGCCTAAATGAAGACTCCTCGTTATGCAATTTGAGCTAAAATGATACGTAATAAACATATTTTATTTCATTATTTTATTTTACCTACCTATATCAATTTATGTTAACAAAATATTCTCCTTATTTTTTATGCACTGTGGTAGAGTAGGTACAGTCGAACAAGCTATAATAAGTATACAGGTAGAGATATTTATAACTCTAGTACTCAGAAAATATTGATGGCAATTTTGTTTAATAAATCGTTTCTCATTAAGCGATTGATGTCCAACGCTCTGTATCGTTTGACATCAGTCACTAAATATTATACTATATAAAGCTAAACTACCACTCACTGACTCACTGACTCACTGACATAATTGTTCTCCCAGATGGTGGATGGGGAGGTGGGTATATTTTGACAGATTCGTAAACAAGTAACTCTGGTGAGTATGGGAAAAGTCCGAAACCCCCCCCTTTTCCCCCCCCTTCCCCCCCCTCCCTATCGTATCTCGGAAACTAAAAGACCCGTATTTTTTTTTTTTACGGATTCGTATAGAGGAGGCTCGGTAAAGTAAAAATCATTTTTCAAAGTGCCCCCCCTTGCCCCCCTTCTCCCCCCCTTTAGGCGGATCTCGGAAATAAAGAGAATTACGTGTTTTTTTTTTAGGGATTCGTATAGAGGAGGCTTGAGGAAGTAAAAACCATTTTGAAAATTTGACCCCCTTGCCCCCCTCCATCCCCCCCCTTTCGGATCTCGGAAGTTAAGAGACTTGGAACGATTTTTTTTTCAGATTCATATAGAGGGGCATTGCGGTAGTCGAAATCATTTTTAGAAACTCCCCCCCCCCTTCACCCCCCCCCCTTTTCACCCCTTTTTTCTGTTTTGTTTACAGATTCGTATAGGATAGGAGGCTCGGCGAAGTAAAATGGTGGTACCGGTAAAGCGAAGGGGGGAGCGGGCGAGCGAAGCGAGCCGGCGACCCCCGTAGCGTAGGGATAATGTCATGATAGCTTTCCGGTGGTAGGTAGGTCCTGAGTGGAGCGAACCTGCGAGACCGAGTGCAGCGAAGGGGGGAGGTGGCGAGCGAAGCGAGCCGGCGACCTCCTTAGCGTAACGAAGGTTGAGTGGGTGAAGCGTAACGAAGGTTGAGTAGGTAGGTGTAGGTAGGTGTAGGTAGGTGTAGGTAGGTGTAGGTAGGTGTAGGTAGGTGTAGGTAGGTGTAGGTAGGTGTAGGTAGGTGTAGGTAGGTGTAGGTAGGTGTAGGTAGGTGTAGGTAGGTGTAGGTAGGTGTAGGTAGGTGTAGGTAGGTGTAGGTAGGTGTAGGTAGGTGTAGGTAGGTGTAGGTAGGTGTAGGTAGGTGTAGGTAGGTGTAGGTAGGTGTAGGTAGGTGTAGGTAGGTAGTAGGTAGTTGTAGGTAGGTAGTATTGGAACATTTTTTTTTTCAGATTCATTGAGAGGTGCAATGCGTTAGTCGAAATCACTTTTCAAAGCTCCCCCTCTCCCCCCCTTCACGCCTCGCGAGCTGCGCGCAGCTCGCGCACCCACGCAAATACTAGTTATACTATATAAAGCTAAACTACCACTCACTGACTGACTCACTGATTGACATAATTGTTCTCCCAGATGGTGGATGGGGAGGTGGGTATATTTTGACAGATTCGTAAACAAGTAACTCTGGTGAGTATGGGAAAAGTCCGAAACCCCCCCTTTTCCCCCCCCTTCTCCCCCCTTCCTATCGTATCTCGGAAACTAAGAGACCCGTATTTTTTTTTTATTACGGATTCGTATAGAGGAGGCTCGGTAAAGTATAAATCATTTTTCAATGTTGCCCCCCTTGCCCCCCTTCTCCCCCCCTTTAGGCGAATCTCGAAAGTTAAGAGACATGGAACGATTTTTTTTTCAGATTCATTTAGAGGGGCCTTTGCGTTAATCGAAATCATTTTTCAAATTCCCCCCCTCACCCCCCCCTTCAACCCCCCCCCCCTTTTTTTTTTTTTTTTTTTCTTACATAAAACTATTGAGGGGCGTTGAAATTTGTAAACCCTCCCCTCCCCAACCTCCCCTAAAATTAAAAAGGGCTGTAACTTCATAACGGTTAGAGATAGCTATTAGGTGTTTGAACAAATATTATAGTAGGCGTCGAAACCTGTCCGGTGGTGGTACAGCGGTAAAGCGAAGGGGGGAGCGGGCGAGCGAAGCGAGCCGGCGACCCCCGCAGCGTAGGGATAATGTCATGATAGATTTCCGGTGGTAGGTAGGTCCTGAGTTGAGCGAACCTGCGAGACCGAGTGTAGCGAAGGGGGGAGGTGGCGAGCGAAGCGAGCCGGCGACCTCCTTAGCGTAACGAAGGTTGAGTGGGTGAAGCGTAACGAAGGTTGAGTAGGTAGGTGTAGGTAGGTAGTAGGTAGGTGTAGGTAGGTGTAGGTAGGTGTAGGTAGGTGTAGGTAGGTGTAGGTAGGTGTAGGTAGGTGTAGGTAGGTGTAGGTAGGTGTAGGTAGGTGTAGGTAGGTGTAGGTAGGTGTAGGTAGGTGTAGGTAGGTGTAGGTAGGTGTAGGTAGGTAGTAGGTAGGTGTAGGTAGGTAGTAAGGCGGATCTCGGAAGTTAAGAGACTTGAACCATTTTTTTTTCAGATTTATTGAAAGGAGCAATGCGTTAGTCGAAATTTTTTTTTCAAAGCTGCCCCTCTCCCCCTCTTCACGCCCCGCGAGCTGCGCGCAGCTCGCGCACCCAAGCAAATACTAGTTATACTATATAAAGCTAAATTACCACTGACTCACTCACTGACTGACTGACTGACATAATTGTTCTCCCAGATGGTGGATGGGGAGGTGGGTATATTTTGACAGATTCGTAAACAAGTAACTCTGGTGAGTATGGGAAAAGTCCGAAATCCCCCTTTTCCCCCCCCCTTCCCCCCCCTCCCTATCGTATCTCGGAAACTAAGAGACCCGTATTTTTTTTTTTTTACGGATTCGTATAGAGGAGGCTCGGTAAAGTAAAAATCATTTTTCAAAGTGGCCCCCCTTTTCCCCCTTCTCCCCCCCTTTAGGCGAATCTCGAAAGTTAAGAGACTTGGAACGATTTTTTTTTCAGATTCATTTAGAGGGGCCTTTGCGTTAATCGAAATCATTTTTCGAGACTCCCCCCCTCACCCCCCCTTCAACCCCCCCCTTTTTCACCTTTTTTTTTTTTTTTTTCTTACATAAAGCTATTGAGGGGCGTTGAAATTTGTATACCCTCCCCTCCCCTCCCCAACCTCCCCTAAAATTAAAAGGGCTGTAACTTCATAACGGTTAGAGATAGCCATTAGGTGTTTGAACAAATATTACAGTAGGCGTCGAAACCTGTCCGGTGGGGGTGCAGCGGTAAAGCGAAGGGGGGAGCGGGCGAGCGAAGCGAGCCGGCGACCCCCGTAGCGTAGGGATAATGTCACGATAGCTTTCCGGTGGTAGGTAGGTCCTGAGTGGAGCGAACCTGCGAGACCGAGTGGAGCGAAGGGGGGAGGTGGCGAGCGAAGCGAGCCGGCGACCTCCTTAGCGTAACGAAGGTTGAGTGGGTGAAGCGTAACTCAGGGGCGATGACAAGCACACTTTAGAGTAATGTTCTTTTAGTGGTAGTAGGAGGTAGTAGGTAGGTAGGTGGTAGGTGTAGGTAGGTGTAGGTAGGTGTAGGTAGGTGTAGGTAGGTAGTAGGTAGTTGTAGGTAGGTAGTATTGGAACATTTTTTTTTCAGATTCATTGAGAGGTGCAATGCGTTAGTCGAAATCACTTTTCAAAGCTCCTCCTCTCCCCCCCTTCACGCCTCGCGAGCTGCGCGCAGCTCGCGCACCCACGCAAATACTAGTTATTATACTATATAAAGCTAAATTACCACTGACTCACTCACTGACTGACTGACTGACATAATTGTTCTCCCAGATGGTGGATGGGGAGGTGGGTATATTTTGACAGATTCGTAAACAAGTAACTCTGGTGAGTATGGGAAAAGTCCGAAATCCCCCTTTTCCCCCCCCCTTCCCCCCCCTCCCTATCGTATCTCGGAAACTAAGAGACCCGTATTTTTTTTTTTTTACGGATTCGTATAGAGGAGGCTCGGTAAAGTAAAAATCATTTTTCAAAGTGGCCCCCCTTGCCCCCCTTCTCCCCCCCTTTAGGCGGATCTCGGAAATAAAGAGAATTTACGTGTTTTTTTTTACGGATTCGTATAGAGGAGGCTTGGGGAAGTAAAAACCATTTTGAAAATTTGACCCCCTTGCCCCCCTCCACCCCCCCCTTTCGGATCTCGGAAGTTAAGAGACTTGGAACATTTTCTTTTTCAGATTCATTGATTGAAAGGGGCAATGAGTTAGTCGAAATCATTTATCAAAGCTCCCCCTACCCCCCTTCACCCCCCCCCCCCCCCCATCTTCACCCCTTGTTTTTCAGTTTTGATTACGGATTCGTATAGAGGAGGCTCGGGAAAGTAAAAAACATTTTTCAAAATTGACCCCCTTTCCCCTCTTCTCCCCCCCTTTAGGCGGATCTCGGAAGTTAAGAGACTTGGAACATTTTTTTTTTCAGATTCATTGAAAGGAGCCCATCCTGTGGTGGTACAGGTAAAGCGAAGGGGGGAGCGGGCGAGCGAAGCGAGCCGGCGACCCCCGTAGCGTAGGGATAATGTCATGATAGCTTTCCGGTGGTAGGTAGGTTCTGAGTGGAGCGAACCTGCGAGACCGAGTGGAGCGAAGGGGGGAGGTGGCGAGCGAAGCGAGCCGGCGACCTCCTTAGCGTAACGAAGGTTGAGTGGGTGAAGCGTAACTCAGGGGCGACGACAAGCAAACTTTAGGGTAATGTTTTTTGGTAGTAGGAGGTAGTAGGTAGGTGGTAGGTAGGTGTAGGTAGGTGTAGGTAGGTGGTAGGTAGGTGTAGGTAGGTGTAGGTAGGTGTAGGTAGGTGTAGGTAGGTGTAGGTAGGTGTAGGTAGGTGTAGGTAGGTGTAGGTAGGTGTAGGTAGGTGTAGGTAGGTGTAGGTAGGTGTAGGTAGGTGTAGGTAGGTGTAGGTAGGTGTAGGTAGGTGTAGGTAGGTGTAGGTAGGTGTAGGTAGGTGTAGGTAGGTGTAGGAAGGTGTAGGTAGGTGTAGGTAGGTGTAGGTAGGTGTAGGTAGGTGTAGGTAGGTGTAGGTAGGTGTAGGTAGGTGTAGGTAGGTGTAGGTAGGTGTAGGTAGGTGTAGGTAGGTGTAGGTAGGTGTAGGTAGGTGTAGGTAGGTGTAGGTAGGTGTAGGTAGGTGTAGGTAGGTGTAGGTAGGTGTAGGTAGGTGTAGGTAGGTGTAGGTAGGTGTAGGTAGGTGTAGGTAGGTGTAGGTAGGTGTAGGTAGGTGAAGGTAGGTGTAGTTAGGTGTAGGTAGGTGTAGGTAGTAGGTAGGTGTAGGTAGATAGGTGTAGGTAGGTAGTAGGTAGGTGTAGGTAGGTAGTAGGTAGGTGTAGGTAGGTAGTAGGTAGGTGTACGTAGGTAGTAGGTAGGTGTAGGTAGGAGTAGGTAGGTGTAGGTAGGTGTAGGTAGGTGTAGGTAGGTGTAGGTAGGAGTAGGTAGGTGTAGGTAGGTGTAGGTAGGTGTAGGTAGTTGTAGGTAGGTAGTAGGTAGGTGTAGGTAAGCAGACCCGCGAGCTGCGCGCAGCGAGCGCAGCCACGCAAATACTAGTATCTGTATAATCTTAAAAGTAAATGCAAGTTAGCTGGCTGTATACTTATTAGCTTGTTCGACTGTACCTACCGTACTGTACCACAGTCAAACTCAAACTCAAATATTTTATTTCAATTAAGCCATTTGAACTATTAGCCATTTGAAATTTGACTTTTGAATGTCAGAAGGGCGGAAGAAGAACGAAACTACGAGTGCAATACGTCATTCCGAAAGTCACCACGCCGAACCACACGCCACCGAATGCCCGCAACAACGAACACTGCGAGCACAAAAGCACGCAGCGACGCAAACCGCAACAACGAATGCTCGAGACCCCGAATCACGGAACAACGAATGCACGCCGCAACGTGCAACCGCCGCCCCGCGACCCGGAGCCCCGCACACCCGCCGCCACGGCACACGCCGCCGCGCGCCCCCGCACCCACAGCACTCGCCGCCGGTAACATCCGGCGCCGCGCAGCCCGACGCAGCAACTCCCGAAACGACGCATTGCACTCCTACGCTACAGCAGTCACAATCACAAGGCATAATAACTTGTGAAAGTACTGTAGTTGCCAGTTCCCTAACGTAGATCTCATGAAGAAGAACGGGCAAGACAGTGCTGTCCTTTTTGACCCATGGTAGAGAATGCCTTGTGTCGTTAAGTCCACCTAAAACCACTCTTGTACATGAAGTTCTAAATACTCTTTTGATTTATCTAGTCAGTTATAAATAACAAATATAGTTGCTTTTTCGAGCTCGAATCACAAAGAAAAATCATCAGTGCCGAACGCACCTAAAAATTAATTTCCTGCCGGCTTGCATCCATACGGGGACAATTTCTCTACGTAGTGGCTACTGTTAGTAGTCAAATAGTATATGAGATAGGTAGGTATATATAATATAATATGTGTGGGGTACGAGACATCAAAGTAAATTATGGCAAAACTTTGTAGCGCGGTGGCGCTAAATAAGACGACGTTCGAGGGTCAGAATTCGGATAAAATAAGAAATGAGTACCTAACCTACTTAGGAGGAATTTCGGACTTCATCATTTATAAGTACTCATTTCTTATGCGTCTGAATGGGAGCGTATGATGAGGCAGTGAAAATGTTTTTCGAAACAACGTCTTTCGCGACTACTGCATTCGAGTCCATGAGCTTTCGAACCTGTGAGGCAGTGGAAAAATAATTCGCAACAGCGTGTGTCGCAACAGGCGGTTTTAGAAACAACATAGGGGACCCGGGTAAAACAGTAAAGGAAGACCAAAGAAACGATGAAAGGACTGTGTGAAGAATGATATATATGGCATGAAAAGGTGTCTGAGGAGATGACGTAGTAGACGAAGTATGGTAGAAGAAGACGCAGACCCCAAACGAATTAGGATTAGGCCAAAGAATGATGATGATAGCTCTCATACTCATACCTACATAAATACTTATAACCCGGTTCATTAAAGAAAGGAATCTAAAATGGCAACACATGGCATGTCCTCTCGCTCGCTCACTATAGTGTGCGAGCGTGAGGACATGATAAAAACCGCCATTTTAGATTCCTTTCTTTAATGAACCGGGTTATACCTATTACTGGTGTTGTTTGCGCAGTTCAGGATGATGCGGGCACGAAATATTTTACGATGACCCTCATATTTCTAAATATTAATACGATGTAAATTATAATATTGGCAGGTTGATTCTTGTAGTAATTTTATTATCAATTTGGCAGTCTCGGGCACGTTTTATCTTTTGACAAGGAGCATTCGAACAAAGAACTTTCCAGGAAGATACAGCCAGGTTAGGCCTCGACATAAAGGGCTAGGAAGGAACATGGGTGGTTTTTAGTCAGTAGAATTCTGACACCCCCTTTCGCTTTGCCCAAGAGCGCTAAGGGGGGGGGGGGGGGGCATTAGATGATTTTCCTCCCACCCCAAAAAAAAGGCATAAAAATCTGCCTTTTTAACCAATGTGTCCAGCCAACGATGACCTACGATACCAAGACATGGACGCTCACAAGGAGTGTTCTTTGAATACGTCCACCCCCCAGCGAATAATATGGTACTTAATCGAGAAATCTAAATTTTACAGGAAAAATAAAAAACTGTTTTTGCTTATATCACAGCGTGGGTGGGTGGATCCTATGGTACATGGTAGCCATTTATGCATCAAAACAAAGCAATTTTTTACTGTGTGTTTTATTTTATGTTTTTTTCTTAGAATAGTTTAATAACAAAAGTTTTTGATGAAAAACAGGCCAAAACTATGCCATTACGATATTATTCTCGTGTAAACTTAACGGTATCGTAGCCAGTATTCTAAGGGAATTAATATTGTTATGTTCAGTACATAAGATACCTATACCATTGTAATTATCTGTAACAACTTTATGCCTACCATGTCCTACGAATAAATGTCTTTGTCTTTACCTACTTTTGTAAATATGCATAGAAAAAATCCAAAAAAATTACTAAGATGTACTTAATAAGAGCTCTAAACATCGAATATGGCAATAAAATGAAAACTATGGTAATAGCATAATATGTACCATTTTTTATTATTCTTTGGGGGGTGCGAGTTGCACAAAAGGCCATGGAGCAAGCTATGCTCGGCATAACCCCACTAAACCGAGTGCGTCACCGAAATCCGTCGGCGTACTAAAGTATACGACGTCAAGTACATCTGGACAGGGTGACATAGACCATACAGGTCTAAAGTTGAACCGCGCTTGCCTGGGTTTATCAATGGATGGATGGTGGAGGAACCCATCACAACGATTCCTTCATGCCTCAGAAAGCACATTAAGTTGAAAGTCCCGGCTGTCATAATTGGGAACAGACGAACAGTCGTTACAGGTAAGTGGCCGAAAGTCTGACAACCAGTCTATCGTATTACCTGACCTACACAACCCAGTTAGTTCGTACTAGCTGGGTTGTGGAGGTCAGATAGGCAGTCGCTCCATGTAAAATACTGGTATTCAGCTGCATCCGGTTAGACTGGAAGCCTACCCCAACATAATTGGTTGGAAGAAGGCTAGGCAGATAGTTCAGTGTTTCAACATCCGGACAAACCTATTGAGGTTTTTGTGATGTTGTTGTGTTTATATTTTGTTTCTTTCTTTAATTTATAAACAACTAGCTTTTGCCCGCGACTTCGTTCGCGTGGAATAGTGACTTCCGGCAGATTTTTGGTTTTGCAACAAAAAAAAAACCATCCTATGTCCTTTCTCAAGTTCCAAACTATGTCTGGACCAAATTTCATCAAAATCCGTTCAGCCGTATAGGCGTGAAAGAGTAACAGACAGACAGACAGACAGAGTTACTTTCGCATTTATAATATTAGTATGGAAGAATGGATGGATAAAAAAAGAAAAAAAATGACTGCTCAGCAGTACAAACTCCTCCTTTTTCCTTATTTTAGTTCTTTTTAACTCCCGGCGGAAAAAGAGGTGTAACAAGGTTTTAGGTTAATTGCACCGCTTCAATGAACACGCTAGATTAAAACTGAGCATTATTCTACAAAACAAGAACTATAAAATGGTTGTCTTTGAACATTGATTGGCTTAACATAAAATGTCATGATAGAATTATAAAAACTAAAGCATCGAAATATCACCAACAGTTCATAGTGCTACAACTTTACAAAGATACGCGAACGAGAAAGAATGTTTAAACACCTACCCTCCTTCTTAATAATATTTCTGATTAATGATAAATCAAAACTTAACCGGCTACCGTGTATGTTTAAATATTAGATAAGTTATGTGGCATCACGATTACAGATATAGCTATATTTGTATCTTTCTAATTTGAGTGGAAATGTTGTGAAAACAATCAGTTTATTTTTTTTGTGAGGGTAGATTGGTAACTGGCTTCAAAACAAGTTCCCTACCTATGAGTAGTTATGTTTGTGAGTATGTAAGAAAGGTTAGTAGTATAAATGGTGCAGCTACGATACAGTGAGTCCTTTCCATCGCCGACAGCTTACGACGTGCAGAGTTTAATCATCTGATTTAGTTTTGTGAAGTTTTCTCTTGAACTTTAATAGATTTATTTTTGAAAATGGACTCTGCATCGGTGAGTTTCAAGATAGAAGATCAAAAACCTATTTTCACACATGCTGGTGATCCAAATTCTACATCAACGACCGTGAGTATTCTTGATTTGCAAATATTAATTAGTGCCCGCTTACCCAGTTTCTCATAATAAGCATATTGAACAATCGAATTAAAATGTAACATTTGATTATTATGTAATTGAGTGCCTACCTGCAATAACCATAGATTAATTTATGTTATTTTGTTTTTACGTACTTATTAATATAAAATGTTAAAATAAAATGGGAAATCGTCGCGCTTGGTTTATTTAGTAACCACAAAGAAACAACAAGTTGACGAGTTAGGCAGTGTCTATCAAAGAATTTTAAGTCGTGTACCATCGATGCCATATATCCTTCTATGTATTCTCAGGATAGCTTCACGTTTCCGGATACGATGAACGTAGGCAACCCAGAAGGAGTGATGTCGTCCATGACTCCAATGATGCATGGTCTTGGAAGCAATGAGTTGCTGAACTTGCTGGAACAACAGCAACCCAAGTTTGCTGATACAGGTACGTACTCATACGATTATGTATCTCAAGTGCATACCTTTCTATCTCACCTCACGTCCGTGGTATTTTCATATAGTTCGATTGAGACATCTTTAGTAAAAGTAAGGATTGTTTTTCGTACCGTCGCGCGTCGGGGCTGCGGGTTGTTCGAAAGAGATACCGCGGCCTCTGCGCAAAGGGCTAAGAAGGAACATGGGTGGATTTTAGTCAGTAGAAGTCTTACACTCCCTACCGCTCTGCCCAGGGAGGAGACTCGGGAGGAGTCGTTTGATTATTTCCCACCCACCAAAAAAAAGGTTGTTTTTTGTAGGTACCGATTACGTACCTTGATGTTTATCTTGAAATCGTCGGAAAGGGCACAGCACGTCTGTAACATAATATAACATAACATCACGCCTGTAGTCCCCGAAGGGTTAGGCAGAGGTGTACCTAATAGTACACCCACATTTCGCCAGTTATGTTTTTTAAGTCCCATGTAATAGGGGGCGAGCCTATTGCCATCAACCGGGCACAAATCCAGACTCCGTGGCTGTTACTGATAAATTCCTTATGGAAAAAGCCAATAACACTTTGCCCGACCCGGGAATCGAACCCTGCAGGACCTCATGCTCAGCAGTCGCGCTTGCGACAACTAGACCAACGAGGCGTCACACGTCTGTATATTAACATAAAGTACCTCGGCAACACAGATTCACTTATTGCCACGCGTAGTGAGGTAGTAGTATCTCGGACAAATGCAGTACGGCTGCGGCTTGCTGCCAGGTGTAGATAATAGCTGTACCTATGTGTAGCTGTAGATTCTGCTCAAATGTTTATTGATAACATCTGCCTAGCCTTTTCCCAGCTATCTTGAGTTCGGCTCCCAGTCGTACTGGATGCAGTTGAATAACAGAATTAAATCAGTCGCAAATTTACCTTCATGTAGTATTATTGTCAGTATTTCAGGCCACTGACTAAGTAGGTATCTAACGACTATCGAAGGACTATATGTAGCAGCCGGGACCAACGACTTAGCGTGTTTTCCGAGGCACAGAGGAAACTCGAATCGGTACGTGTAGGTAATAATAATAATAATTTATTCATTAAACAGACTACAGAGGTCCACCATCCACGGATCAAACTAGGCAAGCACGACTTAGGCTGCCTGTCCACCGGAGCGGAGCGAGGCAGCGGAGCGGAGAAACGGAGAAATATTAACCAATAGGACTGCACAAAATCTCCGCTCCGGTCCCAGTGTGCAATCCTATTGGTTAATATTTCTCCGTTTCTCCGCTCCGCTGCCTCGCTCCGCTCCGGTGGACAGGCAGCCTAAAACCTTAAGATTTACCATCAGAGCGGCAGCTAATATTTAGCCGCGAACTTTCAAATGTTTATTGATGTATTATGTTTTCTCCAGTGCCCCCTATTTCGGCCGCCGATGTGGACGCTTTGCTATCAAATATACGCTTGAACGTAAATGACGTGATCACTGACGATGCCAGCGTCAATAACTATTTTACAGGTAACATTTGATCTTTACCATTTGCAAAACAATGTGAATAATTTATATTCATGAGTGCACAATAAAATGTTTAATTTTGTTATTACAGGCTATAGCAGTCGTTCGGAATCTGGATCGTCCAACATGTGGCCTGATGATAATATGAACAACAATATGCAGAACTCGAGAAACAACGAAATGATGGACACCTTCGACTTTCTCGTCAAAAGTATGTGTTTTGATGTTACTTTTTCGATTTAGAATTCCGTGGATTTAATAAGAATTCTCCGTTATCTTATTAATGGATTGGTAAGAAGCAGTTCCCAAAATGCTTCTAGTTAATCCTGGAATGAAAAATATCTGTGTGTTTTGATTTCCAGAAGAAGAATCGCCTACCGATCACTTCTTAATCAATAAACAAAATGAAAATGTTTTTTGGTGTATTTTATTAACTGAAGGACAAAATTTCAGGCATATCATCAGCAAACACCTACGTGTCAATGTTGACTCGGGAGCAGCTATCCGTGCTGCGCTCCATTCGTCCCAGTGTGCTCTACGAGTTCTTGCAAGAAGTCGCTAAAGCCCGCAGCGACCGGCGCATGCGACGTGCTTTACCGAACGTAAGCTAATATTTGTTTTACAACATACAAAACCCGGTTTCTGGAAATTTTACTCCTGGTAGACTGACCAACTGGGCTAGAGTTATTGTACATTTTGTCTTATTTATTTTTATGGACGACTTCCTCACTAAACATTCATAAAAATTAATCACAGACAGTTTTTAAGTATGGTGAATACGTCACTTACAGAAGCCCATAAAGACATACGACATTTTGTCGGTCAACATAACATATATATTATTTCTGCAGGAATGTGCATTCTGTAAGAACAATGGAGAGAACGAAGAGTGTTACTCTTCGCACGCTCTGAAGGACTGGCGCGGTAAAGTGCTGTGCCCAGTTTTGCGCGCTTTCCGCTGTCCCCGGTGTGGCGCCACCGGAGACAGGGCACACACTATCAAGTACTGCCCAGAGGGCGGCGAACAAGGTAAAACATGTCTTCTAATGCTTCTTTTACAGATTTACGATAATAGCAACTCGTATCTGGTTTTCCAATGGCCTGTTTCAAACTACAATGATTTATTGAAACTTTAATGGATGTGTTACTTTATCACTGCTTTTAGTTCCTCTGTTAAGTATAGGTACTTGTAGTTGTCCTTACTCATCGCGTAAAGATGTGTTGCCTCATATTATAATGTCGCATTATCAACAGGTAACGGAGGCCTGGCGTCACGTCGCCGCGCGCCACCATCGACGTCGCTACTGTTCAACCAGGGCGCATCGCGGTCGCAAACCGGCACGTCTGCTCCCTCGCCCTCGCCGGTCGCGTCACCGGGTAACCCACCTCTTTCCTACTCCTCACTTTGGTCCAACTTCGGTCTCAACTAAATTAACCGGCGATTGAAATCTTCTTCCCAGATATTGTTTGATCCCAATTCATGAACTTGATGCCCTTTTTGTCTGAAACCATTATTTGCGAATATGGTTTTCTGTTTAAAATATTGTTACTGGTATTTTCTTACAGGAAGACCATATTTTTTTGTTGACTATGTTGGTTCATTTTTCTACTTTGCAAAGTATAAAAGTGAAATGTAAAATAACATTAGTTCTAAGGAATCACAGTATCATATAAAAGCATGCAGGTCCTGCTTTGTTAAAACATCTCGAAAAGTGGTTTCAGATAATTGTATTTCTATTGTTTGATTCTTCAATTAATTTTTCATTGGTTTTAAAAATGTAATGCCTTATGTTATCAAATGACAATAGTTGAATAAAATTAATATAAATATCTAATAACTATCACAATGTATTAACATCACAAGCTACAATGAAATAGTTTCTAAATTATAATGAATTTATTGGTAATATTTGATTCGTCCTAGTATATCAATTCGCATTATATTATTTGTACAATGTCATACTTCGGTAATATAAACTTTGGCAAAATTTGTAACAACCAATGCGTACCAATGAAAAATGGTTCTTTCGTTTTTTTCTATGTATTTGATATTAAATACTTATTATATTAAACCTTTTGTGCATTACTGAGTATTTTTATTTCAAGTAATAATTACCCAGGTAAGACAGATTTAAAGCAAATACAAGTAAAAAAGCAAACCATATGCTGTAAGAGAAGTTTACAGAGTATTCTATCTGTTGCATTACATCATGCCATAGAATTCCCGGAGGGTAAGGCAGAGGTGTACCCTTAATTAGGTACAATGTTGTGGGTGTAAGATTGTAAACCTAAATTCTATCTTAGGCGACGCGTAAATTAGCTTTAAACATCTTTATTACGTAGTATATATAATTCGTAAAGCACAAGTACCACAAGGGGGGGGGGGGACAAAAATCAATAAATCGTTTTCCTGTCAAATATTTTATTCAAATACAACTATAATAATAGACGATACATTAACAGTGTAACAAGAGTATTTTTACGTGGAACAATTCGTTTTCTTACAATAACTACCTATGCTGGTTTGCCGCGCACTTATCTTACTTCATGGGATAACAAAATTATTACAATGAAAGAAAATCACGCTTTACAGTCCTTTCTCAAATAATATGTTACTCTAACAACGGCAAGGTAACTGAAACTTTAATGTCGACAATAAAGATTTAGGTACTTACTGTGGTTTTGACAGAGATTTATATAAGAGTTAAATAATTGTAAAGCCTTGTAAAGGGTCTCTTAGTCTTCTGAACTTAGGCTGCGCTTCCACAAGAAATGTTCGACGATGTGCATAAAATTAGCCAATTACATAGCTAGCTTAATTCAAAATGTGAAAAAGAAGCTTTACTATTGTTTAATTTCACACACATCCTTCGCTACGCATCCTCGCTCATCTCTGGTCGAAACGCAGTCTTAAAGTGCGCGGCAGACTCGGCTTTAGTTCAACGCACACGTTTAAGCATCGTATTGACATTTACTCGGATCGGAGCCGGCTGGTACACCAGGTTACATCGAGTCATCGCCAACTTCACAGAGCAAACTTTCGGCCAGCCGAAGACGCGCTTCGGAGGTGCTGAGCTGATGCATTTACGTTCTTATGTTTTTTAATTAATTAACGGGAGAGTCGACAACTACATAACAGATGTGTTACAACAGCCCACTGACAGTCATCTGACAGCCATCTGACAGCCACCTGACAGCGAGCCTCGCCAACGATAGCCATGCCAACCCGAGCCAAGCCATAACTACCGGACGCCTCCGGTGGGGATAAAGCTTTATAATGCCCTGCAAGCTCATTTTAGCGATCTTGTCGCACTCGATTGTAATAGTTGTAAGGGGAAGCTCTGCCCGAATAAAGTTATAAATCAGTTCCTGTTTATTTTTTACCACTGTCGTTACACTCAGAAGTGGTATCGAAAACAAAAAACCTACGATTAAACGACGCTCTGATACATTTAAAAAGTCAACGGTCACCTAGTACAAAGGACGAGGTCTGAAAATTCAAACGAAGAACGTTGATGCACACCGCCTACAAGGAAAATATTGAAGAGTCGCCCATCCCAGAATCACAAGGCACAAATTGAAAAAGCAGTCGACGATCTGGATAGAACTCAAAGCGCCTGCCCTCAGTACCGCATCATTAATTCCATAATTTGACCCTGAAAACGAAGACTGCGGCCAGTAACCACCTGTGAGACACTTCGAGTTACAAGAAGTATCCATTTCTCTGCCAGTAACGCTTCTACGGTAAATGAAGGCTACCTCAAGGTCGTCAACAGCGGGCCCAAGGACATGGAAGGGAGGAACTGTCCTACTTCACGCCGAGAGCTGCCAGGAACCATGCATAAATAACAAGGTCAGTTAACATGCCAGTTAACATGCCAGTTAACAGATATTTGCAAAATATTAGCCAAATACCATTAGCCAAATATATTAGCCAAATGTGTTTTACAATGAAGTGCCCCATGTGTTGATAATAATTATGCCAATCGTAGACAAAATTAGGTACTTTGGTAGGCCCGATAAGTAAATCATCTAATCATAGTCAGTTAATCAGTATATATTATCTCGGTACAAAAATGGTTTTACTAGTTGTGTACTAAGGAATTGAGAATTTAAGTTGTACATATTTTATTTAGTTAAAGTGCGCATTAGATTATCCACCAAACTATAACTCCAAAGTAAATCATTTAGATATAAATAACTACAATAATTTCATCAAACTATTGTCAGTGGTTTAAAGCATTCCCAGGCAATCTCTTGCCACCGTCAGTCGATATTCAAACAAGTATAAACTTATTGGATAAAGTTCTTGACAAATTGCAAACGAGGAACTTAAAATTAAATAGGTATGAGAAACCGTTAATTTTTACATATTTCATAGGTAAAATATTATGTGATGGCATTCAACCGGTTGAATTTAAGTTGATACATGTGTCTTAATTTCCCGTCTTGAGTAATGTAAACGAAGTGCGTCAATTTATTCCATCTAGTTCTATGTAGTTATTTATGAGGCCAACAGGAGTAAAACGCGAGTTTTATAATGCGTAAAAGTATATGATTCACTGCAGTAAACAAAATCATAGTGTTTTACTTTTTTAGTTCAATCAATAGTTTTGTTGTAAATCGCAAAATACCACTAATTTCGCACTATTCGGCCGCAGCGAAAGACGTAACAACCGCTTTGTAGTGCAAGCTGATTACAACTTTATTCTAACAGTATTTCAAACGAAGTTTGAACCACCACAAATAGAGTTGCTAATTTGAGGTAGTATAGTCCATTCATAACTTTGCAATAATAGCTCGATTGTATATCAAACTAACAAAAAATAATACGATGTGGGTATGACTATGAGGCAAGTCACATATCAATAAATCTTGTAATGGAAGTTAAAAAAAAAAAGGTGATTATATTATATTATACGATCCTAGCTTCCCAACAGAAATTCACACGTATGCAGCAAGATATCTTTTATAAAAGCAGATTGACGGTAGTTTGCGCCCTGTCCTTTAGTTTAGTCGCGTTACCAGTCGGAAAGAGTGTTATTCATGATTTTGGGCTTTAATCCCTTGCAGTAATGAAGTTGTTGCGAAGATATTATCGTATTTATGTGTTATGTAAAAATGTCCATGTAATTTCGGACTGTACTGCAGTGCGCGATACAATGACTAAACGTGATCTTAAGCCATGCATTGCTCGATATTACAAACAAAATCCAGCAAGCCAAAACCGAAGCTAAAGTTAAATTCTATGCCTATGCCTGCCTTTGCTTCAGCCTTATGTAAGTAGATCGTTTGATGAATGCCGTTTAATGTGTACCATTTAGAGGTTAACGATTAGTTGTGTCAAACTTCGCGCGATGGAAAATATTACAAAATGCATCATGTGACGATGTTGGCCAAGGCGTAAAGTTCGTAAAGAACGAAGTTCTGAACTTATAAATAAGAGCAAAATTTCTGGTTTCCATAAAATAAATTACCCGATTTATACGTAAACATTATTATGTGACGTCATGTTTACATTGTGCTTACGGGAAAGCGGATACGGTAGGAAAGAGGGCCAATGACATTCAATTCCTAAATCTACTGAACCAATGAAAATGGTAAATATCGTTAGTTTGAGCCCTTCTGGCTAAACAAAAAAGGAGTACCAGTCGGTACATGTTTATATGTGCTTCGTCGATACATGCTTTCACTATATTCGTTGTTTCTGAACCAACGCGTACTGTCAATAATTTTGTGGTGACAATTAGTTTAGATCGCAATTATTTATTCAGATCACATTGTTTCCGACCATGGCAAGGTCTTTACGAGTAGATATTTCAAGAAGTTTGTAACGGAACAGCAGTTTAAAAATACGGTAAAGAACTGTTAACAGCTATTGCGTGTCCTACCTAGGTTTGCTAAGAAGAATAATATTAATTAAGTCTATTTACAATCATTTTTGTTAATCTAACTTAGCGCTAATAAGTAATACATGTAGCAAGTTTAATTTTAATTTGAAAATGGTGATAAAACCGAGGTCTCGAAACTAGGCTACGCCTGTAGGTATCTTGGGGGCCAGAGTAGCATTATCTTAGCGTTGATGAGTTGAGCAATATCTAGTGTTGATGGGGTTAAATGGTGTTGTGTGTAAAAGTAATGAAGTTTTGCCATCGACACGCTAAGAAGCATGTGTGTTAGTACCAACATGTGTGTGTGCGTGTGTCATATTGGTATGGTTTATAGTTAACTTAAATTGTTTCTTCAGTTTCTTTATACGATAGGTTGGCAAACTTAGTTTTTTTAGTTATCTTTTCTTATATGAAAAGTGTTTCATGTTTTTAATGTCTCTGATTCTACGTTTAATGAGTAGGTCGAAGTGTGGGAGGCACTAATCGCACAATTCACGGAACTTAAGGAAGCAACTCAATATGGGGACAATAGGTTACCAAACATAATTTGGAGTTTTAATAATACTGTTAATAATACAACAGGGTACCTAAGCCTTACGATTTATCCTAGACCGGGTTTCTGAACCAGTGCAATTTAGAAGCGATAGAGTTATCTACTACTGGAATTTGAATAGCTGGAAAGAAAATGGGACGTAGCTTAGATACAAGGCGAAAAATAATAATAGCTGATAATAGTGTGATTTACAAATTACAAAAAACGGTGATTACGCACATTTACGCCAGGCGCTGAGTACTAGCGGCAACAAGGTCAATGCTAATAACATCACGCTTGTAATGCCCGAAGGGTTAGGTAGAGGTGTACCCATGAGTACACACACATAGTAATATACAGTAAAGTTTGAGTCCCATGCAATAGGGGGCGAGCCTGTTGCCAAGTTAATTCTTGTTTATTAAGGATTTATATTCTGGCCCACTTAAGTGATATTGAGGAGTTAGGTCATGATTGACATAAACTAAAAAGTACAAAAGGTCATAATATAATTATGATACAACGGGTTTACAGGCTTAGTATCCGTTGATTCCTTATGACTATATCGTAGCGATGCTTATAATAATATGTCTGATAGCACCAGTAGTGTAGATGAACAATAAATTGAGCACCGAAGATTTCATAAATCTTCTTGAGAGATCAAAGTTCATTGCCCCATTTTAACTTGGTTTTTTTGAGCTGACTTGTAATCGTTGTTTTTCTGGTTCCCATTGCGGGAGCAATTGTTTCAGGACGGCCGAATGTTACAACAGCCCACTGACAGTCATCTGACAGCCATCTGACAGCCACCTGACAGCGAGCCTCGCCAACGATAGCCATGCCAACCCGAGCCAAGCCATAACTACCGGACGCCTCCGGTGGGGATAAAGCTTTATAATGCCCTGCAAGCTCATTTTAGCGATCTTGTCGCACTCGATTGTAATAGTTGTAAGGGGAAGCTCTGCCCGAATAAAGTTATAAATCAGTTCCTGTTTATTTTTTACCACTGTCGTTACAGATGGAAAATAGTTGCGTGGAACACCTGGTTGACACCGATACAGTGCAAAATGGAAGAACAATGCTTAAATGTGTGCGCTAACCTTTAGTCGATAAAGTGCCTTCGCCATGGCACTTTCATTTGGTTACAATAGTCAGGATTCCGACTCGTATTAGTCGATTACAATAGTTCCAACGTGTAGAATATTAAATTCGTTCCAATTTCAAATTCGTACCACGATCATTCGTATTACATAGAGGGCACCACCTATAGAACTGGTATCCGAAATACAAATAGATAATATCGTATTAATAGACATAGACTTAACTTTCGAAAAAATCTTAATAGGAGTAACATCTAACAAGCATTAACATTATAATAGGACTTACAAGTATATCGGTAAATTCATCGAAATAGTAATACGGGAATAACGCATAAAGTTATGTTTAAGGGGAGGATATTCTGACTTGCCTGGATATAAAGTTACTGGAAGTTTTTACTAAATATTGTTATGTCAAACTAATGCTCACAGCTAACTAGAACATGAAACGTCTAAAAAACAATAACTATAATAGTGAGATAGTGCTATTTTATTTTATTTTTAACTAGCTGATGCCCGCGGCTTCACCCGCGTGGATGTCGTTCAAATTATATACTAAAACCTTCTTCTTGAATCACTCTATCTATTAAAAAAAACCGCATCAAAATCCGTTGCGTAGTTTTAAAGATTTAAGCATACAGACAAACAAACAAACAAACAGACGCGACTTTGTTTTATACTATGTAAGGATTGATATCATTACAAACAAGATTTGTACGAGATGTCCTGAAGCGTCGCATTTCCTTTGAAAATAAAATAAAATAGCGGAAGATAGACCAACCTGGTTTCATACAAAAAATTTCCAACCCTTGCACTTTCAACAACTTTGTGCCTTTACAAGAATGTTTTAATTTAGTAGGACAGAACATTTTAATACGATAAGCTTACATTAAACTTTCCATAAAAAAATACTGGTAGAATTAATAAAAAAAATCGCTGTATTTAATTGCAAAAGCAATGTTAAAAAGGCAAGTTGAAAATATTGCAATAATTTGGCAAGTGATATTTTATTTAGTAGGTACACTAAATTACATTTATATAAAAAAAAAACATTAAAAACAATAATAGCTAACAATAATAAGTTTCGATTGAGATTCATAACTGAGCCGAATTCTTAACAGAAAGAACATTTAAATGCCAACATTTTTGGAATGGCTTCATAGTTTTTTGAATACAGGAATGTGATTAATCGCACTTTAATTCATACAATACATTAAAACCTTGGGTGTATAGGCCAAAAAGTTACATAAACCTCATAATTTTCAACTAACTATTACTCTAACAATATAAAACCAATACTAAAATCTTTGGTTTACTAAAGAAAATCACACCACCCTTTGAATTATGGCCCTCGACATATTTGATGCTTTTGCGCAGAGGCAGGAGGAAACTCAGAAGATTCATTATTAGTTTTAATTCATTCAACGATATATATAAGGAAGCTAGATTAACAAATACTGTGAAATTATTCCCTCAATGGTTGTAATAACAGCCAAGTATAACATAATGGTTGAAATACTGTGACACACATACAGAAGCTTAGAGCGGTTTCAGACTAGTACAGTCGAACAAGCTAATAAGTATACAGGGTAGAGATCTTTATAATTCTATAACACTGAAAATATTTATTGTAATTTTGTTTTATCAAGTGTTTCGCATTAAGCGACTGATGTCAAACCACAGATGACAGAAACAACAGGAGATATGGCAAGGAGGCGTGGTACATGCGAACTCATGTGGCCACGACGGGGCCTTATGCCACTTTCAATAATAAGTCGAATGTCAACTTGCGACGTCTTCACTGCTCGTGATTTTTTACAAAATTCCGCGTTGTTCAGTGAATGTTTGTAAAAATAATAGCTGTATTGTGAATTACACGAAATATGGTATCTCATTTCACACGTAAGTACTACAAAAATAATGTTTTTCATATTAAATTCATTAAAACATTACTTCGTGGTACGAGAAACATGATGAAAAACCAAATCAATTGTTTTCATTAGGAACAAAAACCATTGCTTGTTTAGTACAAATCGACCAGTGAATCGGCTGATCTAATAGCGCAATGGATAGGTGTTTTACTGATGCTCTCACTCACACAATATTTTCGAAAAGCTGCTGCTGTCAGTCTTTGTGAGCTAGAGATGTCTAATTGTGATGTTTGTAGTTGTCGATATTTTATACGATGATTCTGCGTATACATAGGTACGAATGATTATACATATTATGCATTATACAATTAATTACTCTACACAATTGTTACTGCAGTATAAGGCGTATTTTATGGCGTTACTGAGCGTTGCCGTAAATGGAGATAAGAAAAACCAATATTCTGTACTAATAAAATATAAATTTATTTTTAGTTTAAACAAATTATAAATATAGGTAGGTACTAATAACAACGTTTATATTATCACGCTTTCTTATTTTTGCAAGCAATACTGAAAATAGAAAGTGCTTTTTATTGCTTAATATTGACTGAATAAATAGTATTCATTGGTTGCTCGAGTTATCTATCAATGTACATACATAAAAAGAGAAGTCCTGACTGACTGACTGACTCATCAACGCCCAGCCCAAACCCTTGGACCTAGAAAGCTGAAATTTTGCACAGAGGTTCCCTTTTTAATGTAGACAAGGAATAAAGAAGGATTTATTTTTTGAAATTCAACCCCTAAGGGACTTAAACTAACAGACAGACAAAAGTGCTGCTTATAATCAGCACTTTTCGAACGTCAAAATCTGTTGCAACACATCTGTGGTGTAAGTTAAAATTACGATTTACTACAGACACAAATCAATATATTTTTTTTTTAATCAACCTGTTTCGAATAAATGACCTTTTTTTATTTTGAATGATTTCTGGACATATTGTTTTTTATTTATAATATATTATTTTCAGGACCCCAAAAGAACTTTATTACAATATAATAATAAATAGAAGAATCGATAACTTTTCGATTTAGTCAATCACTAGCGTCGAAGTAAAACAAAATGTATTAAGTAAATTGTGCGGTGCATGGTAAATACACGCTGTGACTGAAGGGATAAGGTTTATAATTGATTGTGTAGTACGTAATGTTTTAAGAAATGCGGATGTGTTTGCGAATGCGTATATCTATTGTTTTTACTGCTCTGCGTGTGTGAACTGACGACACAGGTCCCCATACATTTTCGGCTAAAGGGCATATCTCCTGTTGTTTCTGTCATCTGTGTGTCAAACGCTGTATCGTTTGACATCAGTCTCTAAATGTATCTGTAGAATCTTAACAGTAAATACAAGTTAGCTGGCTGTATACTTATTAGCTTGTTCGACTGTACAAACGCGTACACGCGCGTAAATAGTGCTTATTATACGTGTTAACGTGGGTTGAGCGCGCGCGAAGCCGTTTTCCACGGTTCATGCTTATGCGATAAGCGCGTCAACGGTTGTACGAGCCACGCGTGAAACAAAAGCGCAATACACGCGATTCCAAAAACGAGCTTAATCTGAAACCGCCCTTACTCTTTCGGAGAACACAAGCACTGTTATTATATTTGTCAATACATTTCTCTGTATCTAATAAAGTAGTACATACTTAAAAGGTTAACATTTAAAGCTTACATGTCATCGCACCCCCGACTTTCTACGCTATGCATCAATAACATTAATTATTACAATAATATCGATTATTATGTACACTTCAGCTGAATGTTTTGTCAACAAGAATGGGAGAAATCTTGAAGCGCTTCATTCAAGTCTTCGTATGTAGATTATGTAGCTAAGCTACAAATTGACACAGTGGTACAGATTTTCACATGCGTTCAACAGAGCCAGCATCAGTAATAATATACTCTGATAAACTAAACTTCAGGCACGATTACTAAATAATTAGTTTGAATTCATATACATTCAACAATTACCCTACGGTGTATATTTATAAAATTGATTATGTGTGTTTGGCAGCAAAAAGTTTATATTTTAGAGAAGATTTTTTTTTAAAGCCTCGTATAAAACTGTAACAGAGATCATTTCTGCGACCCTTGGCCAAAGAAGCACTATATTATGTTTCAATATTATTTAGTACGCTTTTTTATTCAGTTATGTTTTAAATGCCTATGGCCAGCAATATTAAGTCGAAATTAAACTATCCGAGAAAAGGAATAACATTTATTAGAGAAGAGCAACGCTAATATCACTATAATTTTCTCAATATCAATGTAAAAATACAGGAAATAACGTAAATATATAAAAAAAGATTCGTAACACGTTCGTCAACTTGAACAAGTCCTTACAGCCTTTTAGTGTACTTAGCACAATGATTACTTTTGCGTTATAAAGTGGGTGTCACATTATATGGGGAAGACAACCAAGAAACTCCATAAGTCAGTAAGGTCTCTGTGAAAACAGTAGGGACGCCACAGAACTCACGATAAATAGCAACTTCAGGTTGTCATTAATTTTGATAATAAAGAAAAGCTGCAGCAGCAACGTGTTAAAATATCTTTGTGGCAACCTATCATTTGACAGAAAACTTCCGTCTACGTCAGTTCTGGTTGTCTTCTCATATATGAAGATACTTAACACAAACTTGTGGGTCCGTGACCGCTGGCTGGCTCACCGACGTGAAGTGCGATGCGGTCGCTACCACAGCCATCGGCGCCGACCGCTCGACTCGCTGCGTCATTCACTCGGCTGTTCACCTACACAAGTAATACTTATAGTTTAAAAAAAAAGTTACACCACACTAGGAATTTCTCCTGTATTGTGGGTACGTTTACAAACATTTCAACTCACATACACATACAACCGAAACAACTATCTGTAAGCCATACGTGCGGGGATCGAATCCGCGACACGCAACGAGTCATCAATATAAAGTATGTAACAAAAAAGATATAGTGTCTACATAATAACAGCCGCATAGGGCGACCTAAGGTTAAGTCGTGCTTGCCAAGACCGGATCGTCGATGGGTGACCGTCTTTAATGATCATCCTACGAGCTTCGGAAAGCACTAAACCGTTAGTCCCGGCTGTCAATTATGAATCTTTGACAGTCGTTTATGAGTAGACAGAAGCCGAAAGTCTGACGTCCAGTCTGTTTTAGTTACTGGGTTATGAAGGTCAGTTAAGCACCTAGCTTCATGTAAAATACTGGTACACAGCTGCATCCGGTTAGACGGTTGTTTTTATTAGAAATGAGCTTACTCTTGATCTCAATCTTGCCCTTATGACGATGGAACGAGCTTACCCAGAAGAAGCCAGTAGAATTTACAACTTTTATTTTTTATCTATACTTCTATACTAATATTAAAAAGAAGTTAAGTTTGTGTGTTTGTATATTTGTTAAATTGTAAGGGGTAATCTCGGGATCTACGAAACCGATTTCAAATTCTTTCACCAATAGAAAGCCACATTATTGCTGAGTGTCATAGGCTACTTTTTATCCCTGTATTCCCACGGGAACGGGATCTGCGCGGGTGAAACCGCGGGACGTCCGCTAGTTATATATATACCTATACTTGTGCCGTAAGACCTTGCTTTATAGTATTAAATTAATAAGTAAGTAAGTAATACCTTCGTTGTTGTTATGTTTGGCGCGTACGAGTCGCTCGGGATGCGAGTGCGCGAGCTGCGTGTAGTCGCGGAACACTTCGTTGTACGTGTCGTCGTTCGAGGACATCTCGCTTTCGCGCATCTCCTCGTTCAACTTAGTCAGCCTTAATCTGGACACAAAATATGAATAGCGGATCTAGTACTGTAACTTTGGTATTTTTTTTGTAGCCATAAACCAGTCCTGTACTTTTTTTTTAACGTTTCCCAACGCTAGGAATTTCTTCTGTGTCGTGGGTGCGTTCATAGACATTTAAACTCACATACATAAACACCCAGACCCGAAACAACTATCTGTAGGCCATACGAATATTTGTACAGTGCGGGGATCGAACCCGCGATACGTAGCGCAGCAGTCAACTGCTTGAACCACTGCGCCAACTGTGCTGTCAATTTCCGAAGGGATAATATGCAGAGGTGTGCCTAATAGTATACCCGCATATCACATGTTAAAGGGGGAGAACCTATTGCAAACGGGCAAAAATTCAGACTCCTTGGTTGCTACCGAGAGATATCTGAAGAAAAAACGCAATTATACTTTGACCAACCTGGCAATCGAACCAAAGACAATCTATGAATATTAGCTCCAATAAAGTCCTGAACAAAATCTATATAAATAAAAAGAGAAGTCCTTACTGACTGACTGACTCATCAACGCCCAGCCCAAACCAGGACCTAGAAAGCTGAAATTTTGCACAGAATCCTTTCTTATTCCTTGTCTACATTATAAAGGGAGCCTCTTTATAATGTAGACAAGGAATAAGAAAGGATTTTTCGAAATTCAACAACTAAGGGCTCGTACACATAGCGATCCGTTTTACAGGTCCGTTATTTGATGGCGTATGGAGTTGCATGAGCGAGTTCACACACAAAACAGTATTCCGGATTCAGTAATCATGTCGCTCCGGTCCAATTCTGATCCGTTAAAACGGATCCAGTAAAAACGGACCTATATGTGTACGCGCCCTTAGGGAGTTAAATAGGGGATGAAAGTTTGTATGGAAAATTGTCATTTTCACGCGGGCGAAGCCGCTGGCAAAAGCTGGTTATTAATATTGTAGCTTAGAAAGTTGTTTTTTTTTTAATTTCTAAGTTCTTTAAAACGAAATTAGTTTTGACTTACAGAGTAACAATATCAGCGTTAGCGTTGTTGACGGCAATGTCCAGCGGTGTCTGGCCTTCCTTGTCTACTATCGACTGGTCGGCGCGGTACTTGAGTAGCAGACAAACCTGGAATACACATGACGTTTTACAATCAAATCTTTTTTTAACACAACCAAATGGGAAAGGTATCTGTCATACGAATGTTTCTAGCATAGATAAGTTCTATTCTAACCATTGTAACGAGGCTTTTTAGCTCGTTACATGGTTGTCAACTCTAGTCGATTAATTTCACTGCAATGTTTGGGTGTTGCCATTCAGAAAATTCACTTCGATAAATTTCGAGGATTTTTTGTGGCAACAATCGAAATTGACGTTTTTGACGTTTCCGTTTGACACATTACTTTTCGACTGGAGCGCTTTCAAAGAGTCATATAAAAACATGACCTAGTTTTATAATTTAAAAATCTGTGTTTTGCTGCTTAATCTCATGGCTGCGGGACGCTAGTGGAATGATTTCCCCGTCCTGATGGCAGATTCCATTTAGTTTCGCGTCAATTTTTGGAAAACAGATCGTTTTTATTGGATCCCACCCTATAATGGGAGTTATTGGTGTCCGTCAATGAGAAAAACGCTGATGAACCGGCGTTTTTCTCATGGGTTTTTTATCTCACTGGATTAAGTACCAAATCGCCGCCACCTACTAGAGTTCCCGTGATTTTCCTGACAAGGAGCCCGCGTGGTAGGACGATGAGTGCGTGCGTCTGATTTGGTATTGATGGCCACCTTTAAATAATTATGTTAATTCCCCCAAGAGGTATGTTTTCTCCACAATAGATTTACCGAAAAAGTGCAATGATGACCATACCATAGTAATAATATTAATATTAATTTTAACTTAGTAAAAAGGTTTTTTTTTTGCATAATTGTCATAATATATTATGTACCTTGGAACCCTACGGGTAAATAAAACCAGTCTAAACTTCATGGGTTGATTTTTATTGACACCCCCCGCCCTAAGATTAAAGGATTTAGGTGCTTAATTAAGGTGAGTAATCCGGACATTATATTTAAAGTGTGTTGCTGGCGCCCGAATTTCATTGTTAGTTAATTTTTCTTTTAAATGGAACACATTTTGTTAAACAGCTATTCTATTTTCACCTATCACAAACACCAAATGGTCATAAACCAAATTAATACATTACACCATCGTCATTTGCTGACAATACGTTTTTCAAAATTATTGACTGAAAATTTAGATAATTTCTTCAAAATTTTATTATTAGGCAACTAAAGCCCAGAGTTAAAATACGCAAAATAATCTAACAATTTAATAACCTGTTGGCAACAACATAATAGTAGATTATTGCATCGAGCACAAAGTAATTTATTATTGCACCGAGTGCCTGATTTAGAGCCTGAGCGTTAGCGAGGGCTCTAATCTAACAGGCACGAGGGCAATATAAATTACTTAAGGCGAGGTGCATAATCTACTTTTCTTTCAACTATTACATAAAGGAATAGTAGATAAAATAAACTCATATCAAACAGTTAAAAGATTTTCTATACTTAACACTGTCGTCTTCATTTAGAATGTTTTCCGGAGTTAATGTGTCGCTAAATGATTCCATTTTAATTCGAAGCCGAAGCACTCAAAATCAGATAGTATCACACTTTATCGTTTCCAAAAATATTGTCAAGCAAAATTAACAAAGTTCCCCAAAAGTTCCCGCCAAATTACTTTTTTAAATTTCTTTTATTTTTTAATAACTAGTTAGCAACAATCATTTTTTAAATTTGGAACAAGTAGTAGGATAGAAACGAATAATACATAAGTAAAAAAAAAAGTATTGATATCGGCTGGCTGAATAGAGCTAATCCATTGAGATTGGCATCGGTGCGATTAAAAAAAATAAACTGTGCAATAATGAAATTTCATACATTTTTATTGCTCTAGAGCACTAAAGACTCGCTTTGTGCTGAGTTTTTAGTGTGATTATGATGAAATTAAAGCATAGTTGGAAGAAAAAATATTTTTTCTAGTAAAATTTAAGTATCATTACTTCATCTTATACATCACACTTTTTCTTTCTTCCCTTGCCAGCTAAGAACTAACCTGCGCGGTCACGTTTTTTCCTTCTCGAATATTTAATTATTAAAGCATATAAGAAACATTATAATTGTATCAACGGTTGTGTACCCAAAGCTGTACAATAAATAGTGTGCATCTAAACCGTCTTTAGATTGAAGATTCCTCCTGGTACGCAGCCCCAAAAATTATTCCTGGCGTGGCATAGCAAGACGCGTGCCCGCCAAACCTTATTAAGCTATGACACCAGTTTAGGCACTAGCCGGACGAAGACAGGTTAGATTGACTGTGAAGTTTACGCAAAAATATCATGTCATTAAAGTACCTGTCCAGTGTGGCCGGCTTCGGTGGCGAGATGCAGTGGCGTCTTCCCACCATCGTCCTGCATGTTTAGCTTGCTGCCGTTCAGCAGCAAGAACGAGCATGCCATCACGGAACCCTGCAATATCAAGTATTGTATGAGCTGCTTTACAGTACAACAAAGCACATTAATATCAAGCTGTTGGTCTCGGTTAAATAAGCAACTTGTCTTTTGATGCTAATTGCCGAGTGTGGGATAGGTGCCTTCCCGTCGGGGCTGCGGGTTGCCTGTCGGGGCTGCGGGTTGCCCGTCGGGGCTGCGGGTTGTTCGAAAGAGATACTTTTTTTAAAAAAGATTTTCAATTACGATTTCCTTATTACAAAGTATAATTTCATTCTCTGTACGCAGCATTCGATTTATGTAAATAACACGGCTAATATATTAAAAAAACAAAAACGGATGTTGCAATACTTTAACGAACGACGCGTGAAAATAGGTGTTTACAGAGTTTATCAAACAAGACAACGCGCTTGCCGTTCGCTACTAGCGTTTAGCCACTGTAACAATACATTGCAAACGAGGAAACATAAAAAACTATTTTTTGGATTTCCACAACGTTCGGTTGTCTCTCAGACACGCGCACACGTCGGCCCCGGCAGCTAGTGCGCCGCGCATGACGTCACGTTGTGCCAGCTGCAGCACTATAACGTATCGTACTGTACTCACACTGAGCACGGCGGCGTGTAGCGGCGTGCGGTTGTCTCTCAGACACGCGCACACGTCGGCCCCGGCAGCTAGTGCGCCGCGCATGACGTCACGTTGTGCCAGCTGCAGCACTATAACGTATCGTACTGTACTCACACTGAGCACGGCGGCGTGTAGCGGCGTGCGGTTGTCTCTCAGACACGCGCACACGTCGGCCCCGGCAGCTAGTGCGCCGCGCATGACGTCACGTTGTGCCAGCTGCAGCACTATAACGTATCGTACTGTACTCACACTGAGCACGGCGGCGTGTAGCGGCGTGCGGTTGTCTCTCAGACACGCGCACACGTCGGCCCCGGCAGCTAGTGCGCCGCGCATGACGTCACGTTGTGCCAGCTGCAGCACTATAACGTATCGTACTGTACTCACACTGAGCACGGCGGCGTGTAGCGGCGTGCGGTTGTCTCTCAGACACGCGCACACGTCGGCCCCGGCAGCTAGTGCGCCGCGCATGACGTCACGTTGTGCCAGCTGCAGCACTATAACGTATCGTACTGTACTCACACTGAGCACGGCGGCGTGTAGCGGCGTGCGGTTGTCTCTCAGACACGCGCACACGTCGGCCCCGGCAGCTAGTGCGCCGCGCATGACGTCACGTTGTGCCAGCTGCAGCACTATAACGTATCGTACTGTACTCACACTGAGCACGGCGGCGTGTAGCGGCGTGCGGATGTCTCTCAGACACGCGCACACGTCGGCCCCGGCAGCTAGTGCGCCGCGCATGACGTCACGTTGTGCCAGCTGCAGCACTATAACGTATCGTACTGTACTCACACTGAGCACGGCGGCGTGCAGCGGCGTGCGGTTGTCTCTCAGACACGCGCACACGTCGGCCCCGGCAGCTAGTGCGCCGCGCATGACGTCACGTTGTGCCAGCTGCAGCACTATAACGTATCGTACTGTACTCACACTGAGCACGGCGGCGTGTAGCGGCGTGCGGTTGTCTCTCAGACACGCGCACACGTCGGCCCCGGCAGCTAGTGCGCCGCGCATGACGTCACGTTGTGCCAGCTGCAGCACTATAACGTATCGTACTGTACTCACACTGAGCACGGCGGCGTGTAGCGGCGTGCGGTTGTCTCTCAGACACGCGCACACGTCGGCCCCGGCAGCGAATTTACAAAACCTATACCATTAGAGTCAAAGTGCGAACTGAACTGGCTTAGCTTTTGTGTGACAAAAACTTGAACAAACCCTAATCTATTCTAGTACAGAAATTGACCGAAATCGACTAGACTTTGTTAGATAAATTCGTTCTAACATTGCAGCAACAAATGCTATACCATTAGAGTGAAAGTCGAAACTGAACTGGCTTAGCTTTTGTGTGACATTGCGATTTGCGAGTACAAATAATAAAGTTTTTTAGAAACTTTATATTTATACTCGCCGAACAATTAAAGTTTCTATTGCATCCATTTTTTTTATCATCCTTTTTATTTTTCTTCGATAGTTGACGATGTTACATAACTTACGAAATTCGTGGCGAGAACAGTTTGGAAAAGTTTTGTTAACAATCCATTTAGTATTTGTACTACGAGAAAAAGCTGTGATAAAGTTGTCACTTTTTTCGGTGCAAGTGTCACCATTTGTAAGTTTACACTGAACTTGTGCCTGAACATTACCGTGACTCTTCTTCTCCAACTTTAAATAGCAGATATTATCGCCCAAGATATCACTTAAAACGGCTTTTATCATGGTTTTCGTACTATAATTGCACTGTACATAACCTCAAAACAATGAAACAGCGGCAACAACAAATATTATGATCATAATCATAACAGAAGTGAATGCATGAACAAGTCGACGCCGCCGCTGACCAATCGCGTTCGCGATAAACAAATATGTCGGTGAGACTCTACTCGACTAGGTTTTGTTCGTACGTAATGTTTGAAAATATCTCAACAAAAGCTCATCTATTTCAGTAAATATGTATCATACAGTACTAGGTTTTGTCCGTGCATTTTCTTTGAAAATATCAAGGCAAAAAGCTAATCCATTTGAGTCACTTATTTTACTGAGTTAGATTAGGTTTTGTTGAGTAATATGCATTAACAAAAGCTCATCTATTAGAGTCTGGCTCGTGACTCAAATAGTATAGGATTTGTAAATTCGCGCCCCGGCAGCTAGTGCGCCGCGCATGACGTCACGTTGTGCCAGCTGCAGCACTATAACGTATCGTACTGTACTCACACTGAGCACGGCGGCGTGTAGCGGCGTGCGGTTGTCTCTCAGACACGCGCACACGTCGGCCCCGGCAGCTAGTGCGCCGCGCATGACGTCACGTTGTGCCAGCTGCAGCACTATAACGTATCGTACTGTACTCACACTGAGCACGGCGGCGTGTAGCGGCGTGCGGTTGTCTCTCAGACACGCGCACACGTCGGCCCCGGCAGCTAGTGCGCCGCGCATGACGTCACGTTTTGCCAGCTGCAGCACTATAACGTATCGTACTGTACTCACACTGAGCACGGCGGCGTGTAGCGGCGTGCGGTTGTCTCTCAGACACGCGCACACGTCGGCCCCGGCAGCTAGTGCGCCGCGCATGACGTCACGTTGTGCCAGCTGCAGCACTATAACGTATCGTACTGTACTCACACTGAGCACGGCGGCGTGTAGCGGCGTGCGGTTGTCTCTCAGACACGCGCACACGTCGGCCCCGGCAGCTAGTGCGCCGCGCATGACGTCACGTTGTGCCAGCTGCAGCACTATAACGTATCGTACTGTACTCACACTGAGCACGGCGGCGTGTAGCGGCGTGCGGTTGTCTCTCAGACACGCGCACACGTCGGCCCCGGCAGCTAGTGCGCCGCGCATGACGTCACGTTGTGCCAGCTGCAGCACTATAACGTATCGTACTGTACTCACACTGAGCACGGCGGCGTGTAGCGGCGTGCGGTTGTCTCTCAGACACGCGCACACGTCGGCCCCGGCAGCTAGTGCGCCGCGCATGACGTCACGTTGTGCCAGCTGCAGCACTATAACGTATCGTACTGTACTCACACTGAGCACGGCGGCGTGTAGCGGCGTGCGGTTGTCTCTCAGACACGCGCACACGTCGGCCCCGGCAGCTAGTGCGCCGCGCATGACGTCACGTTGTGCCAGCTGCAGCACTATAACGTATCGTACTGTACTCACACTGAGCACGGCGGCGTGTAGCGGCGTGCGGTTGTCTCTCAGACACGCGCACACGTCGGCCCCGGCAGCTAGTGCGCCGCGCATGACGTCACGTTTTGCCAGCTGCAGCACTATAACGTATCGTACTGTACTCACACTGAGCACGGCGGCGTGTAGCGGCGTGCGGTTGTCTCTCAGACACGCGCACACGTCGGCCCCGGCAGCTAGTGCGCCGCGCATGACGTCACGTTGTGCCAGCTGCAGCACTATAACGTATCGTACTGTACTCACACTGAGCACGGCGGCGTGTAGCGGCGTGCGGTTGTCTCTCAGACACGCGCACACGTCGGCCCCGGCAGCTAGTGCGCCGCGCATGACGTCACGTTGTGCCAGCTGCAGCACTATAACGTATCGTACTGTACTCACACTGAGCACGGCGGCGTGTAGCGGCGTGCGGTTGTCTCTCAGACACGCGCACACGTCGGCCCCGGCAGCTAGTGCGCCGCGCATGACGTCACGTTGTGCCAGCTGCAGCACTATAACGTATCGTACTGTACTCACACTGAGCACGGCGGCGTGTAGCGGCGTGCGGTTGTCTCTCAGACACGCGCACACGTCGGCCCCGGCAGCTAGTGCGCCGCGCATGACGTCACGTTGTGCCAGCTGCAGCACTATAACGTATCGTACTGTACTCACACTGAGCACGGCGGCGTGTAGCGGCGTGCGGTTGTCTCTCAGACACGCGCACACGTCGGCCCCGGCAGCTAGTGCGCCGCGCATGACGTCACGTTGTGCCAGCTGCAGCACTATAACGTATCGTACTGTACTCACACTGAGCACGGCGGCGTGTAGCGGCGTGCGGTTGTCTCTCAGACACGCGCACACGTCGGCCCCGGCAGCTAGTGCGCCGCGCATGACGTCACGTTGTGCCAGCTGCAGCACTATAACGTATCGTACTGTACTCACACTGAGCACGGCGGCGTGTAGCGGCGTGCGGTTGTCTCTCAGACACGCGCACACGTCGGCCCCGGCAGCTAGTGCGCCGCGCATGACGTCACGTTGTGCCAGCTGCAGCACTATAACGTATCGTACTGTACTCACACTGAGCACGGCGGCGTGTAGCGGCGTGCGGTTGTCTCTCAGACACGCGCACACGTCGGCCCCGGCAGCTAGTGCGCCGCGCATGACGTCACGTTGTGCCAGCTGCAGCACTATAACGTATCGTACTGTACTCACACTGAGCACGGCGGCGTGTAGCGGCGTGCGGTTGTCTCTCAGACACGCGCACACGTCGGCCCCGGCAGCTAGTGCGCCGCGCATGACGTCACGTTGTGCCAGCTGCAGCACTATAACGTATCGTACTGTACTCACACTGAGCACGGCGGCGTGTAGCGGCGTGCGGTTGTCTCTCAGACACGCGCACACGTCGGCCCCGGCAGCTAGTGCGCCGCGCATGACGTCACGTTGTGCCAGCTGCAGCACTATAACGTATCGTACTGTACTCACACTGAGCACGGCGGCGTGTAGCGGCGTGCGGTTGTCTCTCAGACACGCGCACACGTCGGCCCCGGCAGCTAGTGCGCCGCGCATGACGTCACGTTGTGCCAGCTGCAGCACTATAACGTATCGTACTGTACTCACACTGAGCACGGCGGCGTGTAGCGGCGTGCGGTTGTCTCTCAGACACGCGCACACGTCGGCCCCGGCAGCTAGTGCGCCGCGCATGACGTCACGTTGTGCCAGCTGCAGCACTATAACGTATCGTACTGTACTCACACTGAGCACGGCGGCGTGTAGCGGCGTGCGGTTGTCTCTCAGACACGCGCACACGTCGGCCCCGGCAGCTAGTGCGCCGCGCATGACGTCACGTTGTGCCAGCTGCAGCACTATAACGTATCGTACTGTACTCACACTGAGCACGGCGGCGTGTAGCGGCGTGCGGTTGTCTCTCAGACACGCGCACACGTCGGCCCCGGCAGCTAGTGCGCCGCGCATGACGTCACGTTGTGCCAGCTGCAGCACTATAACGTATCGTACTGTACTCACACTGAGCACGGCGGCGTGTAGCGGCGTGCGGTTGTCTCTCAGACACGCGCACACGTCGGCCCCGGCAGCTAGTGCGCCGCGCATGACGTCACGTTGTGCCAGCTGCAGCACTATAACGTATCGTACTGTACTCACACTGAGCACGGCGGCGTGTAGCGGCGTGCGGTTGTCTCTCAGACACGCGCACACGTCGGCCCCGGCAGCTAGTGCGCCGCGCATGACGTCACGTTGTGCCAGCTGCAGCACTATAACGTATCGTACTGTACTCACACTGAGCACGGCGGCGTGTAGCGGCGTGCGGTTGTCTCTCAGACACGCGCACACGTCGGCCCCGGCAGCTAGTGCGCCGCGCATGACGTCACGTTGTGCCAGCTGCAGCACTATAACGTATCGTACTGTACTCACACTGAGCACGGCGGCGTGTAGCGGCGTGCGGTTGTCTCTCAGACACGCGCACACGTCGGCCCCGGCAGCTAGTGCGCCGCGCATGACGTCACGTTGTGCCAGCTGCAGCACTATAACGTATCGTACTGTACTCACACTGAGCACGGCGGCGTGTAGCGGCGTGCGGTTGTCTCTCAGACACGCGCACACGTCGGCCCCGGCAGCTAGTGCGCCGCGCATGACGTCACGTTGTGCCAGCTGCAGCACTATAACGTATCGTACTGTACTCACACTGAGCACGGCGGCGTGTAGCGGCGTGCGGTTGTCTCTCAGACACGCGCACACGTCGGCCCCGGCAGCTAGTGCGCCGCGCATGACGTCACGTTGTGCCAGCTGCAGCACTATAACGTATCGTACTGTACTCACACTGAGCACGGCGGCGTGTAGCGGCGTGCGGTTGTCTCTCAGACACGCGCACACGTCGGCCCCGGCAGCTAGTGCGCCGCGCATGACGTCACGTTGTGCCAGCTGCAGCACTATAACGTATCGTACTGTACTCACACTGAGCACGGCGGCGTGTAGCGGCGTGCGGTTGTCTCTCAGACACGCGCACACGTCGGCCCCGGCAGCTAGTGCGCCGCGCATGACGTCACGTTGTGCCAGCTGCAGCACTATAACGTATCGTACTGTACTCACACTGAGCACGGCGGCGTGTAGCGGCGTGCGGTTGTCTCTCAGACACGCGCACACGTCGGCCCCGGCAGCTAGTGCGCCGCGCATGACGTCACGTTGTGCCAGCTGCAGCACTATAACGTATCGTACTGTACTCACACTGAGCACGGCGGCGTGTAGCGGCGTGCGGTTGTCTCTCAGACACGCGCACACGTCGGCCCCGGCAGCTAGTGCGCCGCGCATGACGTCACGTTGTGCCAGCTGCAGCACTATAACGTATCGTACTGTACTCACACTGAGCACGGCGGCGTGTAGCGGCGTGCGGTTGTCTCTCAGACACGCGCACACGTCGGCCCCGGCAGCTAGTGCGCCGCGCATGACGTCACGTTGTGCCAGCTGCAGCACTATAACGTATCGTACTGTACTCACACTGAGCACGGCGGCGTGTAGCGGCGTGCGGTTGTCTCTCAGACACGCGCACACGTCGGCCCCGGCAGCTAGTGCGCCGCGCATGACAGCTACGTTGTGCGCCCGCGCAGCCAGTTGTAGTACCGCGTCAGGGGATAGGCGGGACATGTCTTCTGCCGCTGGATAATAAATACAACATAATAATATTATTCATTAATTAATAAAGATGATTTAGAGAGAAATCACGATTGCATGCCCAAATCATAATTTACTCTTTGTAACTTAGAATATCAACTAACTACAGTGAGACGTCTAATCGCTCGTGACATGCGGAGATGCATTCTATCGCATCAGAAGCACTATACTGCCTGTCTTGCGAACGCAATAGGGGATCGGACAAAAAAAAAACTAATTAGTCCGTCAGATAGATTTCCAAAAAATATTGACCACATATTTTTATATATGATTTGTAAAACAAAAATACTAATTGCTTATCAAAAATACTAACTTGCACTCTAAATTGTATAATCTTACTACGGAATTTCTAAAACTGATATCTAATACGACCGTCTCGCGACAGTGCCCTTTATGGGCGGCATGGGCACCGGGCCGTAGGCCGACGAAGGAGGCCGGCGGAGGCCCGGCACTTCGGGGACAGAGGATATTAGTGTTATTTAATATGCGAGCGAAGCGAGCGCACGTCATGGAGTACATGCGTTGCATGTATGTGACAAAGAGAACGAGAAAATGGCGCGCGGTGCTGTCAGTTAGAATAAACGATGTTCCTAAAAGTAAATCAGGTGTATGTTTTCCATAAAAAAGTTTTAAAATGTTTGATAGACTAAAGAATTATTAGATATACTATTTTGATAATAGTTATTCGTTCAGTAAAAGAGTTCTGCAAATGCCGTTAAAAAGGATACTAAATTTGATTTCTTTAGTGTGCATAATTTGTGTGCAAGTCAGTATTTTTGGTGTAACTTTAAAATATTTTGTTCGAAAACATGGAATATACAGATAACGGTTTAAATACATGCCAAATTAAAAACACGTATCCAATATTTTTCGATAATCTAACTGACGGACTAAATATAATCATATTTTTTTGAGTCAGTACGATCCCCTATTCTCGTTCCACGACATGACCCCTTCACATCAGTGACGTACGTCGCCAGTTATACCTACACTCTGTTTGTACTTTTATAAGCTTCTAGTAATCACAATAATATTATAAAGGCGAAAGTTTGTGAGTGTGTGACTGTGTGAGTGTGTATGTTTGTTACTTCTTCACGCAAAAACTACTGAACGAATTCGGATAAAATTTTGTACACAGATAGTTTATAACTTGGATTAACACATAGGATAGTTTTTATTCCGATTTTATCTTCCCGTGGGATAATTTTCGAGTTGTAGCGGGTGAAGCCGCTGGCAACAGCTAGTGATTAAATAAAACGAACCTAATTCATCGCTATCCTCTCCCTCCGTCGAGTCGTGGTCGGAAGGTAGACTGAGATCAACGCCGCGGTCGCTCACCAACTCAGTGCCGATCAGTAGCACAGGACTGCCTTCCGATTTGCTTGAACTTTCTGACACTGAAATATTATAATGTTGTCAGCAAATATCCGAAGGAAACCGACTAAAATAATATACACGCATTCCTGTTATGGAATAGTCAAGAATGGATGCAAACGTGACATAAACCCAGTTAGCCACCGAAAGGTTAGGCCGAGGTGAGGACATTAAAACCCCGTTTCACAAGTTATGTTTAAATCCCATGTAATATGTCAGTCTATTATCAATCCAACAATGCAAAAATGTTTAGAAGCTCTTTCGATATTTACCACTGGTATTACTGTTGGCATCACTTTTTTCGTCAACGATGGTTTCTGGCACCGAGGGCGCAGTTCGGACCCTGGAAGGAAAATTTTTATCTGTTTAATACATTCATTTAAGGACTGCCTTTGTCCTAAGGGGTAACAGAACGCCATCTGCATAATCCTTTTTTTTTGCGGCTGGGAAATCATCAAATGACTTCTCCCGCTCTAAGCGGAGCGGAAGGGACTGTCAGACTTTTACTGATCCCTGACCCTTTCTTACCCTTTGTGTCCAGGGCCGCGGTATCTCTTTCGAGCAACCCACAGCCCCGATCAAACAACCCGTAGCCCCGGATCTTACATACTCTTTTTGCTTTATCCACGTTTACTCATGACCTTGATGCACCCGACCTTTAATAGTAGATTGTATCATATGGGAGCAAAATAATATTTTTACGGCGAGGGCGCTTTTTTGAATCCAGAGCGAAGTGAGGGATTCTAGAGTAGAATCCCGAACGTAGTGAGGGATTCTTTAGTAGAATCCGGAACGTAGCGAGGGATTCAAAGTACGTCGCCCGAGCCCAAAATATATTTTGCACCCGAGTGATACACTCGACTTTTCATCACCCTCTATGAGAAAATAAAAGGCGCCTCATATTTTATTGTAATATTATTATTTAATAAAAATAGAGTGACGACACGTTTAAATCCATCAGACATATTAATTACGAATATGTGTCCAGTTTTACGTTACACAACACACAAGACAACACGTTACTAAACAACCTTCTACAGTCTACTCCATATTAAGAAATAATTGTCGTATGCCTTTAAATATTTCTCCCGGGATTTCGTAGGGATTAAGTTTTGTATGACGTTATTAGCTTCTATTTTTATTGTTTCAGGAGTTAATGCACTATCACTTTCAGAACTCGACGTAGAGCTCATTTTTTTTGCACAAAATACAATAAAGTCCGTATCGATTATTAGAACAGGGAAGTAAATCGCGCGCTTTTGTTTTTTTTTATAGTAGATTGTATCATAAGGGAGCAAAATAATATTTTTACGGCAAGGGCGCTTTTTTGAATCCAGAGCGAAGTGAGGGATTCTAGAGTAGAATCCCGAACGTAGTGAGGGATTCTTTAGTAGAATCCTGAACGTAGCGAGGGATTCAAAGTACGTCGCCCGAGCCCAAAATATATTTTGCACCCGAGTGATACACTCGACTTTTCATCACCCTCTATGAGAAAATAGAAGGCGCCTCATATTTTATTGTGATATTATTATTTAATAAAAATAGAGTGACGACACGTTTAAATCCATCAGACATATTAATTACGAATATGATTGTGTCCAGTTTTACGTTACACAACACACAAGACAACACGTTACTAAACAACCTTCTACTCGCATTTCTCCCGGGATTTCGTAGGGATTAAGTTTTGTATGACGTTATTAGCTTCTATTTTTATTGTTTCAAGAGTTAATGCACTATCACTTTCAGAACTCGACGTAGAGCTCATTTTTTTGCACAAAATACAATAAAGTCCGTACCGATTAATTAGAACAGGCAAGTAAATCGCGCGCTTTTGTTTTTTTTTTAATTTAGTTACCGCGTCTCCTCGCACCGTACAGCCAACACAATACAATTTGCGTTCGATTTCAATGAACGATTCATGTTCTAAATTCAAATCTCATTACTGCCCGCTAAAAAGTCTAATGGAGAAAAGAGCTACTTTGCTCGCACTTAAAGAGGAAAAAAGCGACACTTTTCGAATTGAAGGGATGAAAATCAATAAGTTCAGTGCATGCTCTTCTAGATCTAGATCTAGGTGTCCCTTCCCGGCCTTTGCACACTGAACTCCGTGGATCTCATCATCTGCCTAGCCTTTTCCCAATAGGGGATCGGACAAAAAAAAAAAATTAGTCCGTCAGATAGATTTCCAAAAAATATTGACCACATATTTTTTCTTTTTTCACGTTAACAAAAAATTAAGACGATACAGTGCTTCGAAAACTCGTGTGACGTCATATGCTAGTACATTTTGTACCTTTAACGCCCGAATACTCGAACGTCAGTCAATTTTAAGTTGCACTTAAATCTCGTGCTGTCTTTGTTACTTTAACGCAGAGTGACAGAGATAGCACGAGTTTTGAGGGCTACTTATAATTGAGTGACGTTCGAGTATTCGGGCGTTAGTGACGTTACAAGCCCCACTCCATGATCTTTGACGCGCTTTATCTTCGTCAATTTTTATTGATTTGTTAAAACAACAAGTAATTAAATTAAAAATTTAAAAAACCCCCAACTCAATAAAGATAAACATTGGTTCTCCACTTTTACTCCCTTTAAATCAAAGTTTGACCAAGTTTAAAGGGAATAAAAGTCAAAAAACAATTTTCAAACTTTTTTGTTTTAATTTCATTAGTTTATATTCCTCATTCCCTTTCAATATAGTGACCATTATTCTACAAATCAATCCCTTTAATTTTTTTGCTACCCATATTGAGGGAGTTGTAAAAACAAACGTAATTCGTCATTTTGTGATGGCGGCCATCTTGGATTTGAAATTTGTTTGAGTGTATAGTATTCTACTAATCAAGCCCTTTCATTTGATACCCATATTGATGTGTTGTGAAAAATATGTACCTAATACGCCATTTTGTGATGGCGGCCATCTTGGATTTGAAATTTGATAGAGTGTATTCTACTAATCAAGCCCTTTCATTTGATACCCTTATTGTCGGAATTGTAAAAAATAAGTAATCCGCCATTTTGTGATGGCGGCCATCTTGGATTTGAATTTTGTTATAGTATCTGTATAGTATTCTCCCAATCAAGCTCTTTCATTTGATACCCATACTGATGGAGTTGTGAAAAAATAATATGTAAATCGCCATTTTGTGGTGGCGGCCATCTTGGATTTGATATTTGTTATAGTGTATGTATAGTATTCTACTAATCAAGCCCTTTCATTTGATACCCATATTGATAGCAGTTGTGAACAAATATTTATTTATTAAAACTTTATGCACAACAAAATCGTACAAAGACGGACTTAATGCCTTGGGCATTTTCTACCAGTCTACCAAATATGTATATTATTACTAGCTGACCCGGCAAACGTTGTTTTGCCATTTTCAGAAAAAAAAAAAAAAAAGATGAAAAATAGATGTTGGCCGATTCTCATAGATACCCGATACGCACAAAAAATTTCATCAAAATCGGTCAAGCCGTTTCGGAGGAGTTTGGCATCGAAAACTGTGACACGAGAATTTTATATATTAGATGTGTGTGTAATGTGTTTCAAATATGTACTCCGCCATTTTGTGGCGGCGGCCATCTTGGATCGATGTTTTTCAAACATAGCTAAGGACACTCTCGACTAATTCACCTTTCAAACAAAAAAAACTAAATCAAAATCGGATCATGCGTTCGGTCGGGAGCTACGATGCCACAGACAGATACACAGACATGTCAAACTTATAACACCCCGTCGTTTTTGCGTCAGGGGTTAAAAAACACGTATCCAATATTTTTCGATAAGCTAACTGACGGACTAAGCAGAATCATATTTTTTTTTTGAGTCAGTTCGATCCCCTATTCCTATGCTGCCCACGATGTCCTTCACCCACAGCAGTGACACGTATTTAGTTACCTGCGCCTGGCTCTGCGCACGGACCACCGCCGGCCGGTGCGCAGCGGGCTGTCGCTGGTAGTGAGCGCGCCGCTGCTGCCCACGATGTCCTTCACCCACAGCAGTGACACGTATTTAGTTACCTGCGCCTGGCTCTGCGCACGGACCACCGCCGGCCGGTGCGCAGCGGGCTGTCGCTGGTAGTGAGCGCGCCGCTGCTGCCCACGATGTCCTTCACCCACAGCAGTGACACGTATTTAGTTACCTGCGCCTGGCTCTGCGCACGGACCACCGCCGGCCGGTGCGCAGCGGGCTGTCGCTGGTAGTGAGCGCGCCGCTGCTGCCCACGATGTCCTTCACCCACAGCAGTGACACGTATTTAGTTACCTGCGCCTGGCTCTGCGCACGGACCACCGCCGGCCGGTGCGCAGCGGGCTGTCGCTGGTAGTGAGCGCGCCGCTGCTGCCCACGATGTCCTTCACCCACAGCAGTGACACGTATTTAGTTACCTGCGCCTGGCTCTGCGCACGGACCACCGCCGGCCGGTGCGCAGCGGGCTGTCGCTGGTAGTGAGCGCGCCGCTGCTGCCCACGATGTCCTTCACCCACAGCAGTGACACGTATTTAGTTACCTGCGCCTGGCTCTGCGCACGGACCACCGCCGGCCGGTGCGCAGCGGGCTGTCGCTGGTAGTGAGCGCGCCGCTGCTGCCCACGATGTCCTTCACCCACAGCAGTGACACGTATTTAGTTACCTGCGCCTGGCTCTGCGCACGGACCACCGCCGGCCGGTGCGCAGCGGGCTGTCGCTGGTAGTGAGCGCGCCGCTGCTGCCCACGATGTCCTTCACCCACAGCAGTGACACGTATTTAGTTACCTGCGCCTGGCTCTGCGCACGGACCACCGCCGGCCGGTGCGCAGCGGGCTGTCGCTGGTAGTGAGCGCGCCGCTGCTGCCCACGATGTCCTTCACCCACAGCAGTGACACGTATTTAGTTACCTGCGCCTGGCTCTGCGCACGGACCACCGCCGGCCGGTGCGCAGCGGGCTGTCGCTGGTAGTGAGCGCGCCGCTGCTGCCCACGATGTCCTTCACCCACAGCAGTGACACGTATTTAGTTACCTGCGCCTGGCTCTGCGCACGGACCACCGCCGGCCGGTGCGCAGCGGGCTGTCGCTGGTAGTGAGCGCGCCGCTGCTGCCCACGATGTCCTTCACCCACAGCAGTGACACGTATTTAGTTACCTGCGCCTGGCTCTGCGCACGGACCACCGCCGGCCGGTGCGCAGCGGGCTGTCGCTGGTAGTGAGCGCGCCGCTGCTGCCCACGATGTCCTTCACCCACAGCAGTGACACGTATTTAGTTACCTGCGCCTGGCTCTGCGCACGGACCACCGCCGGCCGGTGCGCAGCGGGCTGTCGCTGGTAGTGAGCGCGCCGCTGCTGCCCACGATGTCCTTCACCCACAGCAGTGACACGTATTTAGTTACCTGCGCCTGGCTCTGCGCACGGACCACCGCCGGCCGGTGCGCAGCGGGCTGTCGCTGGTAGTGAGCGCGCCGCTGCTGCCCACGATGTCCTTCACCCACAGCAGTGACACGTATTTAGTTACCTGCGCCTGGCTCTGCGCACGGACCACCGCCGGCCGGTGCGCAGCGGGCTGTCGCTGGTAGTGAGCGCGCCGCTGCTGCCCACGATGTCCTTCACCCACAGCAGTGACACGTATTTAGTTACCTGCGCCTGGCTCTGCGCACGGACCACCGCCGGCCGGTGCGCAGCGGGCTGTCGCTGGTAGTGAGCGCGCCGCTGCTGCCCACGATGTCCTTCACCCACAGCAGTGACACGTATTTAGTTACCTGCGCCTGGCTCTGCGCACGGACCACCGCCGGCCGGTGCGCAGCGGGCTGTCGCTGGTAGTGAGCGCGCCGCTGCTGCCCACGATGTCCTTCACCCACAGCAGTGACACGTATTTAGTTACCTGCGCCTGGCTCTGCGCACGGACCACCGCCGGCCGGTGCGCAGCGGGCTGTCGCTGGTAGTGAGCGCGCCGCTGCTGCCCACGATGTCCTTCACCCACAGCAGTGACACGTATTTAGTTACCTGCGCCTGGCTCTGCGCACGGACCACCGCCGGCCGGTGCGCAGCGGGCTGTCGCTGGTAGTGAGCGCGCCGCTGCTGCCCACGATGTCCTTCACCCACAGCAGTGACACGTATTTAGTTACCTGCGCCTGGCTCTGCGCACGGACCACCGCCGGCCGGTGCGCAGCGGGCTGTCGCTGGTAGTGAGCGCGCCGCTGCTGCCCACGATGTCCTTCACCCACAGCAGTGACACGTATTTAGTTACCTGCGCCTGGCTCTGCGCACGGACCACCGCCGGCCGGTGCGCAGCGGGCTGTCGCTGGTAGTGAGCGCGCCGCTGCTGCCCACGATGTCCTTCACCCACAGCAGTGACACGTATTTAGTTACCTGCGCCTGGCTCTGCGCACGGACCACCGCCGGCCGGTGCGCAGCGGGCTGTCGCTGGTAGTGAGCGCGCCGCTGCTGCCCACGATGTCCTTCACCCACAGCAGTGACACGTATTTAGTTACCTGCGCCTGGCTCTGCGCACGGACCACCGCCGGCCGGTGCGCAGCGGGCTGTCGCTGGTAGTGAGCGCGCCGCTGCTGCCCACGATGTCCTTCACCCACAGCAGTGACACGTATTTAGTTACCTGCGCCTGGCTCTGCGCACGGACCACCGCCGGCCGGTGCGCAGCGGGCTGTCGCTGGTAGTGAGCGCGCCGCTGCTGCCCACGATGTCCTTCACCCACAGCAGTGACACGTATTTAGTTACCTGCGCCTGGCTCTGCGCACGGACCACCGCCGGCCGGTGCGCAGCGGGCTGTCGCTGGTAGTGAGCGCGCCGCTGCTGCCCACGATGTCCTTCACCCACAGCAGTGACACGTATTTAGTTACCTGCGCCTGGCTCTGCGCACGGACCACCGCCGGCCGGTGCGCAGCGGGCTGTCGCTGGTAGTGAGCGCGCCGCTGCTGCCCACGATGTCCTTCACCCACAGCAGTGACACGTATTTAGTTACCTGCGCCTGGCTCTGCGCACGGACCACCGCCGGCCGGTGCGCAGCGGGCTGTCGCTGGTAGTGAGCGCGCCGCTGCTGCCCACGATGTCCTTCACCCACAGCAGTGACACGTATTTAGTTACCTGCGCCTGGCTCTGCGCACGGACCACCGCCGGCCGGTGCGCAGCGGGCTGTCGCTGGTAGTGAGCGCGCCGCTGCTGCCCACGATGTCCTTCACCCACAGCAGTGACACGTATTTAGTTACCTGCGCCTGGCTCTGCGCACGGACCACCGCCGGCCGGTGCGCAGCGGGCTGTCGCTGGTAGTGAGCGCGCCGCTGCTGCCCACGATGTCCTTCACCCACAGCAGTGACACGTATTTAGTTACCTGCGCCTGGCTCTGCGCACGGACCACCGCCGGCCGGTGCGCAGCGGGCTGTCGCTGGTAGTGAGCGCGCCGCTGCTGCCCACGATGTCCTTCACCCACAGCAGTGACACGTATTTAGTTACCTGCGCCTGGCTCTGCGCACGGACCACCGCCGGCCGGTGCGCAGCGGGCTGTCGCTGGTAGTGAGCGCGCCGCTGCTGCCCACGATGTCCTTCACCCACAGCAGTGACACGTATTTAGTTACCTGCGCCTGGCTCTGCGCACGGACCACCGCCGGCCGGTGCGCAGCGGGCTGTCGCTGGTAGTGAGCGCGCCGCTGCTGCCCACGATGTCCTTCACCCACAGCAGTGACACGTATTTAGTTACCTGCGCCTGGCTCTGCGCACGGACCACCGCCGGCCGGTGCGCAGCGGGCTGTCGCTGGTAGTGAGCGCGCCGCTGCTGCCCACGATGTCCTTCACCCACAGCAGTGACACGTATTTAGTTACCTGCGCCTGGCTCTGCGCACGGACCACCGCCGGCCGGTGCGCAGCGGGCTGTCGCTGGTAGTGAGCGCGCCGCTGCTGCCCACGATGTCCTTCACCCACAGCAGTGACACGTATTTAGTTACCTGCGCCTGGCTCTGCGCACGGACCACCGCCGGCCGGTGCGCAGCGGGCTGTCGCTGGTAGTGAGCGCGCCGCTGCTGCCCACGATGTCCTTCACCCACAGCAGTGACACGTATTTAGTTACCTGCGCCTGGCTCTGCGCACGGACCACCGCCGGCCGGTGCGCAGCGGGCTGTCGCTGGTAGTGAGCGCGCCGCTGCTGCCCACGATGTCCTTCACCCACAGCAGTGACACGTATTTAGTTACCTGCGCCTGGCTCTGCGCACGGACCACCGCCGGCCGGTGCGCAGCGGGCTGTCGCTGGTAGTGAGCGCGCCGCTGCTGCCCACGATGTCCTTCACCCACAGCAGTGACACGTATTTAGAGCGGATCCACGTCTCGCGTACGTTTCTGTTGAGGAAATATTTATCATTAGACAGTTCCACATGTGACTGTTCTTTAATTACCCTAGGCTGAAAGACTCGCCCGTCGGGGCTGCGGGATGTCGAAAGAGATACCGCGGCCTCGGCACAAGGGCGAAAAAGGAACATGGGTGGTTTTAAGTCAGTAGAAGTCAGACACTTCCTTTCGCTCGGCTCAAGAGCGGGGGTGGGGGTCATTTGATGATTTTCCACCCACCCGAAAAAAAAAACTGATAGACTCCGTAGCTACTACTGAGAAATTCTAGATTGAAAACCCCTATAACACTTTGGCTGACCTGGGAATCAAGACCTCATGCACAGTAATCGCGCTTCCGACAATTAGACCAACAAGGCAGTCACTAGGCCAAAGGGATGTCGGAGGTAAAATTATATAGTGATAGTTACTTTCATTAAAATAAGGATCGTGAAGTGGCTGTGAAGGGGAATATACCTTTATTTTTTTTTGACAGGCCGATTTCTTGCTCAAAAGTGCATGTATCTAAAATATTTGAGGTCTTCACCGCGAAAAACTATATAATACAAGAAAGTTATTAAACACAATCTTACGTTTCACAGACCGGGGTAGCCCTCGGGATGGTTGTTCCTTCAGCGTTGGCTTCATAGATTAAATTCACTATTTTATTGCCCAGTTCTGCCATCACCTGGAGATTAAAAAACAATCATAAATGTCTTAGTTTTTATTAAATAAAGTGACTACTGTATAAGATAAAACCGAGTCTTTAAAATACCAGCTTGTTACTGTTCTACTACTGCGTGGTTGCTATTGTGATATTACTAACATAAGATAAACATAACTTTCCATCTCGCCTGTAAGGAAGAAGGGTCGCCGAAGGGTTAGGAATAATAATAAAGTTTATAAACTTTATGTGGAACCACTTAAGTGTACAAGTTACGGAAGAAAAACGAATATAGCTACAAAAGTAAAATACTATGGCGCAGCTATCAACGTTCAAATTCAAAAGAAACTAAACCATTACGATAAATTGAGGCCTAACGAATAGAGTGTAAATTATTTTAAACTAGCTGATGCCCGCGGCTTCACCCGCGTGGATGTCGTTCAAATTATATACTAAAACCTTCCTCTTGAATCACTCTATCTATTAAAAAAAACCGCATCAAAATCCGTTGCGTAGTTTTAAAGATTTAAGCATACAGACAAACAAACAAATAAACAAACAAACAAACAGACGCGACTTTGTTTTATACTATGTAAGGATTAATACCTTTATTATTTCAGGTTCCCAGTCATCCAAGGTCAGAGATCTTACTTTACTAACGTGAACGCCTAGCGAGCGATGTATGCCAGAACATTCTAGAACAGAAAGACAAATATGTGTTATATTACATTATTTATATTAACCAAATCTTTATTTTCGGTTTTACTATGTTTTTTGTTACAAAATGGGTCAGCTCTTGACCTTGATCACGACGTCAATGGAACGAGCGTGTACAGAAGATACCTGTTCAGTCTTGTTTTGAAAGCAGCCGGGTTAAATGTGCGTAAATAATGTGCGTGGGAACGCAGAGGATTCCATACTTTGGCTATGCGCATAATAAACGTGAAAGAGATGCGCTGAGTGATCAGATAATGCTGAGCAGTGAAAAATAATCTCAATATATTATAAAAATTATATTAAAATTAAAATGACGAGGAGATAAACAAAGATGTATTGTTCAGTTATACCCGACGGGAAGGGCAAGTTACCATTAGTGACCATTAAAAAATTCAACCAATGTGATTAGTCGGTTACCGCAAGTCTCTTCTCTGCTAGTTTCGTCCTTGGTGTTGCTCTTTGGTACATACCTATACAAAGTGTGATGCCAAGATTGATGCTAGCCCATCGAGGGTTCGGGCTGCCACAGTCACAGCAGTAGTTGTTGCCGGGAATGCTCAGGAGCTGTTCCCATATCCTGGAAATATTGTAAATATTAAAGAAAACCTTTTTTTTTCATAATATCGAACACGACGATTTTCAATTCCATCTTTCATCCCCTATTTAACTGCTTTAGGGGTTGAATTTCGAAAAATTCTTCCTTTCCGGCAAGGAATACATTATAAAGGGAACCTCTGTGTCAGCTTTCTAGGTAAAAGGGTTTGGACTGGGCGTCGATGAGTCAGTCAGTCAGTCAGGACTTATCTTTTTATTTATATAGAAGATAGATAGATGTACCTGATCTTCCGCATGCCCCTGACGTTGGTGATGCTGTGCCTGTTCTCCGAAGGTCTGTCATCTGGTACCAGTATGAGCTGAGTGTCAGGGTTCTCCCGACTCTGACCCTGCTGGATGGCAGAACGAATGCCATTCTGAAGAGCCGTGATCCAACAAGTGAGCATCTCTTCGGAGTCCGCTTGGAGCATATGACTCCTGTGGACAAGGTTAATTCAGAATTAAAGACAAGTAGGTATCTAGTTTTGAATCAAAAACTATGTCAAAGTTCGAAATCTATTTGATCTAAACTACAAATGCTAGAACCTAATTTTCACAACCGTAAATTAGATAATTCAGTAAACAGATGTTAAATTAAGTATTTTAATTAAAGGTTAACGGCATCCACAACCTGGCGAAGGTCGTGCCTAAACTAAAGAATCCAAAGGCAAGAGCCTTTGGACTTTTTAGTTTTAGAAATAAATGTTTTTTTTTTTTGTTTATACTACTTACTTTGATGGTGACAACACTTCGAAGCAGTACCGCCTCTCGCCGTCAAGCACCGGCTTCACAGTACACAGTCTCAAGTCTTCCTCCATTACAGTGACGTTTAGTTCACCTGTCCTTTTCCTATAAATAAAACAAAGCAAAATCATCAGTATCATTTATAAGGTTATTGACCAATAACCTTATAAATGATACTGATGATTTTATAGAATTCTGGAAAAGTTAAGAAAATGTTCAATATAAACGCAAACGAAAGGCACTTGTTCTTCCCGTCACTACGAGTTTTTTTTATGGTCCTTAAATCCAGTTTTTTTTTTATGGAACCTTCTAGGTATGGAGATATTGGAGTTCAAAGTTCCAACTTTTTCGTAGTAGAAGTGGTAGTTTGCAGTACAGACTGCTTAACTGACGGGTTCATTTACAGTCCGTTTACACCTTGTATTTTTGCATTTTCTATCATAATATTGTTCTATCTCATAAGAAACCAGCTGTTGCCAGCGGCAAGCTTATATCCTTCCCCGGGATATAATCTATTTACTTAGAAAATTTAATAACGATTCAATCAGTCGTTTAATCGTCGAAAGGTAACAAACAAACAGAGTAACTTTCGCATTTATAATATTAGTATGGATTAAACGCTTGCCAAACACTTGCTTAAAACATATTGCCACTTTTTATTTCAATCTTGCCCTAAGGGCAGAGATGATGTCGACGATGGAACGAGCTTAGCCAGAAGAAGCCTGTTTACTCGCGACTTAAACAGATTAGGGTTATATGAACTCGGAAAAACCGACGCAGGCAGGGAATTCCACTCCTTGGCTGATCCACTTGTCCACTTGTCCACAACACACACACAAACACTTTTTTATTACAGTTGCTCAAAAAGTGGCGTATTGCAGGGACGTATAGCGTTCGGGATGGGGGCTATTACGTACTCGTGCTTTTTCTTTACCTTTCCCGAACTCGTGCGTTCTCTTTCCCAACTGTCAAAAATAATGTCCATTAAAAAAAACCACCCACGAAGTATTTACTAAATAAAATCATAGAAGTTTTTATGATTCATGCAAATATTTCTAAAGAAGCTACTAATTTGTTTCACAATATCAGATTTAATTATTTGATTCAATGAGATCTCATTAAATTTCATTTTTATTTCATATCAATAAAAAAAATCTACTGAAGACTTGGCTGTACAGGCATAGTTCCCTTTGCCTACCCAGAATGGGTAAAGAAAACAAAAAAAATCGCTGCTTCTAGATTCTTTTACGGTAGGCGCCATTTTCCAAAAATGTTCTTTGCGAGTTTAATTACGGTTTTATTATTTTATTAAATTGCTTCATTTTTTCGCAACTGTATTAAAAATAGTTGTTCAGTACACGTGCGGAACCGTCATTGCAACTTGTTCCGACTGTCAACCCTCGCCGTCGGCTGTGCCTCGGCTCGGTTAGACATTTGTCGAAACTCTTTGCAATGACAGGCTTTCCGCACTTGTATTGAAATATACTATTGTGAACACACAAGTGGAACACAAGTGGAACACAAGTGGAACACTTGTGTGTGCACAAGCACAAGCACAAGCTTGTGTCTTAGGAATCTTTTTTAATTCAGCAGTTGCACTCTAATCGAAGGTAATAGCGTTACGAGTGAGTTACAAAACCAAAACTTTCTCAGTAAATACTCGTACGATTATATTAAATAACAGGAGGTTACAACCAACTTCCTAAACGCTCGAAAGCAAAAATGACAACTAAGATCGATAATTTCCTTAATTAATTTACTAGTAACACACAAACATACATTTTTTATAATGATTCATTAAAATAAATGATCAGTCGGAAGTTACGTAATAAACACGTAACTTAAATTCAAGATGCCCATAATAATCCGTCACAGTATTTGCAGAAAGACAAAATCAATTGTGCCAATTGTTATGCCCACTCGCATCTATCGAATCTAATCAAACAAATAAACAATAGATAAAGAAGTGGACCGATTAACGACGTATGACGTCACTGGCCTACATAACAAACCTCCGATCGGAAACCGCAATATCGTATACCCATACTTACTTAGGACATGATTATTCCGTCTTTACATCAAATTTTATAATTGGTGTATTCGGATTATGTTCAACATGTTAAAAGAGTAAAATGGAGTTTCTTTCCCATTCTACTTCTACCTTTACGACTGTGTAACAGTTACTAGAATTAATTAAATAAAAAAACCTCTTTCCTAAATGCCATAATGTTTAGATTTTGACTTAGGAATCGGAAATGTAGAACTCACCTATACACGAGACGATTGTCATATAAATAGAACCATCTCCTATTCCACGTCTTGAAGGCATTCGAAGTCCTCTTGAACAGATACCCTTGCATCCGAGGCATGTTTTTAAGGCACGGAGTACTCAGCAACCCATCTTTGCAGTCGCCTTCAGCTTGGCTCGATTTACAACTCGGGAGCACCGTATCTTTGCTATTTACTATTGTATGGCGGTTTTCCATCTCTTTGTCAAGTATTTTTGTGTCGTTACGCATAGCTGCGATCTGAAAATGTAATCATTAGTCGTGAATGCTCGTATGATTGAATATTTCTTGTAACATGACGTGCTGTTTTAACGCTTTGTGTTGTATGCCACGGTCAATTGACGTTGTTATTTTGTCGATTTTAAATACATCGTTAACGGGGAATAAAGTTGATTAGCAGAGTTCGTGGAGTTAGTATGGTATTTAGTGGAGACGGCTCACTATGATAGATTGAGTACAATTTATTGTAAGACAGCTCCTTAGCAGTAATCCCGTCTTCGGGTAATCTTTTTCGGTTTTCGGGCGAACTCGACCCCGTTCTTTTACAACTCGTTTGTCCAAATTTCAGAGTTAATTGAATTCAGGCAAACGATCAAGTGGAAATGCGCCATCAAAGTGGTAAATGATCTATCACAGTGTTACATCTTGTAGTTTTTCTTTCATCAGGTTGATGCGTTGGTTACGTCTATGACAGTACTTATACCAAGAAGGGTTAGAAAAACCGAATCATTTGCGTCTAAAATCAAAATGAGGTTTGAAGAGCGGACCAGCTCGACTCTTGTTTTTTATCATAACAGATACACTATTAAAACCAAACGTAAATTAATGTTGGAAGAAGTAGCCTGATGACTTACATCTTCAGCGGTAGTCTTGAGAAAGGGTTCCAAATCCTCTGACAGGTCGGCACCCTGATGGTAATAGGTGTTGCACGCTTGCAAGTACGACAGGAACTGAAATAGTTAAACAAGGTTTACACAATAAGTCACAAGTCACTTGAAGTGTTGGCTATGTACAGTCATGACTAGTCATGAGGAATGAAATGTGGCAACTGAGCAAAATTCTAAAATGCTTTTCTCGTGAAATGACGGTTTTTAGTTTAAGTTAAGAAGACCTATTGCGTAATATTATTGAATCCAAAATACTATGCTTCTAAAACGTACTCGTATAAGATAATTACGACGTTAAGAGAACATCACTTCTAAACCTTGGTGCATGTACTTATATATTTCACTTGACGGTACTCAGCACATTACACAGGCAATGAAAGTAAGAACTATGTGTGATAGATACTGCCTATCTATGAAATCAAAAGTCTACGTGACAGTACTTGAACTTCGATACATTTGCCACTCCCTTGACAGTTAAACTCGTTCAATTTTGTGCTCTAGAACAATTCTTTAACAAAAAATATCAATTGTTTTAGATATCATGGAGAGAAAGGTCACTTAATAGATGTTAGGCGTACTTGCGAGTCCCTTGGCTCTTTTTAAGAGTCTATTGATCGCAAGCGTGACTGCTGAGCATGCTGAGGTTCGATTCCCGGGTCAGCCTGGTAGATCATGGCAATCGCCCCCTTACATGGGGCTTAAATATAACAGGCGAAATTTGGGTGTACTAATAAGTACACCCTGCCTAACCGTTCTGAATTACAGGCGTGAAATTATGTAAAAAATATGATGAGGTTTAATCCTGAAGACTAGTATATTTATTTTTCTTGTTAGCCAAATTATAATAGAGCGTTAGGTCATTTTTTATTTGACAAACCAAAGTCATATCGTTATCAGGTAATGTGGGTTCAGATTGCAAACTAAAACGTGTTTATCTTGCAATGTAAGCCTTTATCAATTTTGTGAATAAGACAGTGTCTACCAAGGTGTGACTAAGTAAAATTAAACTTAACTAAAAAAGTCAAACATCCTTTTGTTAAAACATAGGTGTGCTTTATAATAGCGTGACCTTCCCAATTTCATTACTTTACTTGATATGAAAGTTTGTGAGAGTGAATGGATTTTCTTACTCTATCACGCAAAAACTATTTAACAGATTTGGATGAAATTTGGCAGACAGGATAGTTTATAACTTTATACACCGGTAATACATAGGATACTTTTTACCCGACTACGGCGAAGCCAAAAGGAAGGGTAATGATTTTGGCAGTCTATGTATGTATGTATGTATGTATGTATGTTCCACCGTAGCGCCTAATCTACTGAACGGATTTTAATAAATTTGGTGTCAATAGATTCGTAAGAATAGCCCGGGTGACATAGGCTATATAAATTTTATAAATTCTTTTTATGACGGAATTTAAATGTCAAAAACTTTTTTTTTTTTTTTTTTATTAGCCCATATTGTCCCACTGCTGAGCAAAGGCCTCCCCCATAGTCTTCCATTCTTCTCTCTGTGCGGTTTTCTCCGGCCAATCTCGCGCAAAAGCCTCTAAGTCGTCACGCCAGCGTTTTCTAGGCCTCCCTCGGCGACGACGCCCGTCTTCTGGCACCCACTGCATGATGACTTTAGCCCATCGGTCCTGGTGCATTCTGCAGACATGGCCCGCCCAATCCCACTTCAACCCAGCAGTTTTGTTGCCCACATCAGCGATTCCTGTTTTTGAGCGTATTGTGGTATTTCGAATTTTGTCGCTGAGCTTAATACCCAATATACTACGTTCCATCGCTCTTTGGCAAACCTTGAGTTTGGACTTTTGTGACTCGGTCAGGGACCAAGTTTGAGCACCGTAGGTCAGGATGGGCAGAATGCACATGTCGATGAGTTTACGCTTCAGGGATAGAGGTAGGTCACCCTTCATTAGCGACTTCATGGACCAGTAGCTCTTCCAGGCGTTTTCGACTCGGCGGTCGATTTCTTTGTCTTGCCTGTTTTCGAAGGAAACTAGCTGGCCCAAATAAATGTACTCATCGACGTAGTGGATTTCTTGCCCATCTAACTCAATCCTACTTTTTGTGTTGTTGGTCATCACTTTAGTTTTGGACCGATTCATCATTAGTCCAACCTCAAGGCTAAAGGTCAAAAACTTACCTTAAAAAAATTAAATTGAGATATCCATAGCAAGTTTGGTATCAAATGAAAGGTCTTGGCGAGCACATTACAAATATGTATTATATTATAGTTTAAGTACACACAAAAATAAAATTCAAATAAAAAAATTAAGTTCAAAAATCTAAAACCCGACTACTAACAAAATCGCGGTCTTAAAAGTAGAAAACAAGAAAATAATTCTTGTCTGATATTCTTCGTAGTCGCATGCCACCTTGTATCAATGAGAACGCCATGAAGGAGCATCAGGTATCAGTGGCATGCGACTACGAAGAATATCAGACAAGAATTATTTTCTTGTTTTCTACTTTTAAGACCGCGATTTTGTTAGTAGTCGGGTTTTAGATTTTTGAACTTAATTTTTTTATTATCGTGTTACGATTGCAAGGGGCAATGTTCGAAATCCACGCGGGCATGCTAGTTTAATTATAAATGAGCTATTAGTAACATAATAAAAGACATCTTCGCACGCTATTGGAGCACTTCAGTGTAGTAGTGTTTAATTATAATATTCTCTCTATAACAGCACTAACATAGGTCACAGTGCCACACCTTGGCGAACCCTCTAACCTAAATGTAACTGTAAACTCGACGAAATTTGCGGTTGACCCCTTTTCACCCCAAATATGTCCTTAATAATGATGTATTGAGGTGCTATTGCTATGTTTGAGCCGTTGCGGGTTAAATTCTTTGGCCATAGGGTTTCTCATCGAGTCATCATAGTTAAGAGGTTGGGCGACTCTTCGCATGGCCAGAGGGCTGGCTTATTTTTGATTCTAAGAATCACCCTTGCCATACAACGTGGCATTGCTGCCACCCCTCTGGGCACACCTCCAGTGAGCCATTTGCATTAATTATTTTTATCAAAAAATTCTAGTATGTATCTATGTGAATTATATTTGTGTGTACAGCTGCGAATACGCCGATTGTACATCAATATGGTGTGAAAGATATTGATTACGTTAAAAAGCATAGAAAGTTGAATTTAGTGCGGTGAGTCGTGACCTGTTGCTTTAGTTTTTATTTATACAACACTACGGTGAAAGTCACGATCGAAACGTTATGAAATTGCCGAGTGGGCTTTCTTCTCCGTGTCCTGTTTCTCGATATGACCGTAATTTATCTTGAATGTAATCTTGTACCGAACACCGGTATAATGTACTAAGTTTTTACTTTTATCGTCATACTTAATTATCAGGAAAGTATAGTCTTAAACGCAGGCTACACTGCGAGCTCAGTTTAGTTATTAATTCGCAACATACAATTATCACCTCGTACAGAATCTATCAGTAAGTTAATTAAGCTATGAGCTTAGTATATGAGATGTTCTAGCATCTCATATACAAAGCTCACAAATACCAAGCATTACACAAAAATACTGTCGTGTGATAGGTAATGAAAGTTACTCCAAATATAATTGTACTTCAGCTGTATTGTATCTGTCGCAGAACGATAGTAATTATAATAATAACATAACATTAAATTCATGAAAATCTCGATTTTTCATACAAACATTCATCTATTTAACTCTCTTCGGGGTGGAATTTCTTAAAATCCTACCTTATTCCGTGTCTACATAATAAAGGGAATCTGTGCAAAATTTCAGCTTCCTAGGTTCAAGGGTTTGGGCGGGGCGTTGATGAGTCAGTCAGTACGGACTTCTCTTTTTTTATTTATAAAGATAGATCACTTTAGCCCTTAAATATTGGAAGATAGGATTTATAACTAGACTAATCTAGTGATATAATACGACATTTCTAAATAAAAGTTGATAATACCGACACACGATAGTCATGTCGATAATATTTTCGGGCGTTGGCTTCTTATATCATACAATCGTAATACAGTTATGGCAATGAAATATACCGGTACCATAAATTGTGTACTGTTTGTTTTGTAATAGATGGGCTGGTCTGGTATAACCACAATATTTCACAGACAGAAGACGAAAGCATCTTTCCAGACATTTTAAGGTATTAGGTACATTGTATAAGGTGTAAACGAACCCTTCGCGAAGTCGTCAACCAAGTATATATAAGTAAGTCGACGCAAATATGATTTCTATAAAACTATGTTTTATGAGGTAATTGGTCATTATTGTTATTATATCAGAAAGTGATCTACTTGAGACAAATCACAGAGGAGACTACAGCAGGGCCGGCAGTCTCTACAGAGATAACGACAAAATCGCTAACTTTCGATTGCTAATTACCAACGAATAAATTCGGTTGCAATAATGATGCTTGCAAGTAAAGCAAGTCTCTACATCCAAGATGCGTTTCACGCAAGCATCATTATTGCAACCGAATTTATTCGTTGGTAATTAAGTAGCAATCGAAAGTTAGCGATTTTGTCGTTATCTCTGTAGAGACTGCAGGCCCAGGGCCGGCAGTCGAAAGTTTTCGATTTTTCGACTTAACGACGTTCGTAGCGCTGTTATTAGTGTAGAGACTGCAGGGCCTGGTCTTGGATATAAGTAAAGGACTAAGCAGTGCTATTTATATAATTGGATCAAGCTAAAAATAAATACCATGGCTACGTAATAAGCTGAATGACGTCAAACAAATGAACTCCACGCCCCCGAAGATACGTACACGTAGGTAGGTAATGGCTGATTCACAAATCACAAGTCATAAAATGGTTTGATGTTATTTATTTACGAAAAAACGCAGAATCATATTAGGCAGAATTAATGTTTTTGACGTTTCGTTGGAATTCGGAAGCAGTGGTTTCCTGAATATGGGGCCATTATCATCACCAATCAGTAAAAGGCCAGGTTTTTAGGTCACATATCTTCTGATCAAGGTAAGACACTAGAATCATCCTTCATCTCAACAAGTCCTAGCTCGAATATCAATGGTTAGCCACCAACCCGGAAGAGCGACAAAGTCATCACCTTCTGTCTAGCCTTTTTCCAGCCATATTGGGGTCGGCTTCCAGTTCAACTGGATGCAGCTAAATGAGAATTTAACATAGAGCGACTCCAGAACCCAGCAACGGGTATTACGAAACCCCTTTAGACTGACAGGCCACTGACTAGAACTGTAACAACTGTCAAAGATCTACAAATGATAATCAGGACCAACGTATGGATAGATATACAATACAGCATAACCAGCAGTTATTATTGATTTCCTGTTAGACATGTAACGAGTTTTTTTTTATTAGACCCACATAGCAGCCGTTTTATGTTTACTATCCGTTTAAAACATTTATGGGCCATGTCACAGATAAATAAGGGTATCTTAACCCTAAAACACGGGGTGTGTTGACATTTACATATGCGACGCGTAAATTATATGATGGGCGTCCACCCCTTAAAGTATTATGTTTATGATCATTGACCGACAAACTAAATATATGTGGTTTGTTAGGGTTGCCCTTAGTACCTACTTGGGTGTCTAAATTAGACGTACTGTTTTTATCTACGTAGTGACATACATCATTCTATAAGGGTAACCACAATTTGCAAGTACTAAATATAAGGTCGCATTAAAATAGGTGGACAAATTTTAACACAGCGTTCAGTAGGTCTAACCAAACCTATCTAAACAAAAAAAACATTAAATAAAATGATTTTTTTTTTTACTTAAAATAATAAATTGCTGGCACTCTAGAACTAACTCATCCTTTATGAGTAGGTACTTAAATGCGATTTTTTATATTTTTTTTTTACCGTCGTCCTTGTTTTGGTGGTCTGAATGATTTCTGAAATTTTGTCCACCTATTTTAATGGGACCTTATATAAATAAAATGTTTTGATATCAACTAACCTGAAACGTTAGCATAATTTATTTTCAGTCGTGATCGGCTGAGTAGTCAAAGAAAAAGAAAAAAACATTATTTATTTGAAGTTCGATTGTTAGTTTCCTTTACATCGTTTTTACGCGATTTACAATGAGTCACTGTATGAACTCAGTGTGTTACCTTCTTAGAAGTGTGAGTCAAAATATTATGCTAATTATCTATATCGTTCATTACACAGTTCTTACAGATAAAGGTATTATTTTAGTATCTGCTAACGCCCAATTTAAGTGCTTGCCGAGTGCTCATAGGCACGTAGGTAGCTAGGTATTTGTATTGGTACGGCTATTTTTACTTGATAGGATCTAATTCAATCCGCTGCGCACTTGTGCCATAATCGGCTTAAAAGGATTTATGGTCAAGTGCGTACGCCACCCGCGACTGGCTCCCCTACTTATAGTGGAGTGCCGTAAGACTTATACCTCGGAATCCAGGACCGGTCAATGAATTTTCATAAAAACTTTTGGAATGTATTGCTAAATGCTCAAACAAGAAAGTTAAAAAAAAAAATTTGCGCGCTCGTCATTTTTTTTTTTTTTTAGTACCACAATGTACTGAAAAACTAGCTTGTGCCAGCGGCTTAACCCGCTACAACTCGAAAATTATCCCACGAAAAGATAAAATCGGGATAAAAACTATCATTTGTGTTAATCCAGGTTATAAACTCAGTGTATACCAAATTATATCCAAATCCGTTCAGTAGTTTTTGTGTGAAAGAGTAACAAACATACACCCTCACACACTTTAGTACTTTATAATATTAGTGTGAAGTGTGATGTGATCAGGGCGCGCCACGACAGTGGCGGTAAGTCCCCTCTTTGAGGAGTTGCTGGAAAGGACGCAGTCCTCACGACGTTGCTTCAGGAGGTACGTGCACGAAATCAGGCGGGAGGAAACGACCGGATGTCGCCATTGTGAGGATCGGCCGGAGGACACGGTGGAGCACACTGTGGAGGTCTGCCCGTGTCCTCGTAGCGGCGATCGGCGGCGGCGACCTCTCGCGTCCCGCCCTGGTGCAAGCCATGGTCGGAGGCGAGGAGTAATGGGACGCCGTTGCATCCTTCTGCGAAGCAGTGATGCTAGCGAAGGAGGTGGCGGAATGTGTGAGGGAGAGAACATTTCGACCTAGCCGACGTGGGAGACGCTCCGGGCTTCGGGGGCCACGTGACGGCTTCCAGCCACCGTAGATGCGGGCCTGTGGACGGTGAGTAATGGGCTAGCCCGCCGTCTGTCCGTCTTATGACGACGACATCAGGCCGTGTCGACGGCGCGTTCGTGTTACACGCGCGCCTCAAAGAGATGTCAGCAACATGGGAGGGGCCCGCTAGGGCTACAAGTTGGACACAAAGATACCGCGGCCTCGACATTAAAGGCTAAGAAGGAACATGGGTGGTTTTTTGTCAGTTGAAGTCTGACACTCCCTTTCGCTCTGCCCAAGAGCAGGAGGGGTTATTTGATCACTTTCCACCAACCCAAAAAACTAAATTAATTGTGTGATGTGATGAGAGGGACAAGAGAAAATAATGTTTGAAGCTAATAAATAATATTTGCATAGTAACTTTAATGTTAATTTATTAATATTTCGCAAAAATTAACGAGTTATAACCAAATTTTTTTTTAAAAAATGCGAAAGTTTGTGTGTGAGTTTGTTACTTCTTCACGTCTGAACGGCTGGAGCGATTTTAATAAAAGGAGATTGCCCGCGGACAGTACTCTTGATAAATGACTTGTTTCTCAAAACCTAGACCGGCATAAAATATCTAAAATAAAAATATATTTTTTAAATAAGTTTTAACGATTATTTACAATGGGATTGTTTTTCGAACAATAAATAAGTACTTTTATATTTCCGACGTCATAGTACGCCATTTTTTGCTGTCACTTGCCAATACTAGGGATTATAATCGTAGTGTGGGTACATTGACATTTATTGTGCGTTTGTCACATTTTTACAATACAGTCAGTATGACGGTATGTTATTTTTGCTGGTTTTGTTACGTTGTGCTTCGAGTCGAACCTTTTAGTTTCTCCGTTACTGCTGCCCAACCCATTGACAATAAACATACTTCTAACGCTGCTGCACCGTGTGTGTTGATTATAGCTAAATACAGGACTTTTTGTGTTATGATCATGGCGAACGCAACTTATGCACAGACGTTGGTTGTCGGAGATTCCGCATAACGTCATGAACATTTCGACGTAAACAAACAAGTCTGGATCCCACCAACACCGGTAAGAATAAACATTGTATTTTAACGTAGAATGGTGTTTTTATTTAGGAACTGTACTTTTATGTTTATGTACCAAATAACAAATCTTAGAGGCCAACGTACAATCCATGTGTGTGTGTTAGTTCCTCACCTTACCAGTTGATTTACCGGATTTTAATATAACTTACGAGTATATAGACAGGAACCTCACACTGATGTGTTGTTAATAACCAACCAATTAACTAAGATAGTTTATTTCAATCAGTGTATTCGAGGATATTAATTGTTTGTAGTACTTATCGTCATTTAAGATTAGAGATGCACAGAAATATGTTTTTTTTTTCAGCTGTCAACCGAAGGCTCATTGTGTCAGGAATGTTTTACACTGTTGCAAAATGCACTCACATCCCAGGGATAGTTGACACCTCTATTAGGACAAACGGCCGTCTGCTACGGCTGTGGGGTTTCCGTACTGCGATCAAGAACTCATCGAGTGCCATTAGACTGCCCACAAAGAATCATATTACTGCGAGGGGCTATCTCATCAGGTAATATATAATTATTTTGTATACACATACGACAGATAACGTTAGCTTGTTTTTCTAGCCTATCAGCTCCGAATTCCCTAAGGTGCTAAACTAGTCCACACTGTTTACTGTTATCTTACTAGTGATTGTACATGTTTAGGCTGGTCAAATTATAAACTAGTCATTGTATTGATCTACAGGTGTCACGTCTGGAAAGAGTT